>JANUYF010000004.1:140130722-140745444 GCA_026167975.1 Phrynosoma blainvillii
GGCACCTGTCTACTGCACCCACTCCTTGGGGGAAGCCAAGGTTAGTGAATCCTTGCATGATCTGTGGGTGTATGACAGGTCCTGCGCAGGTGTGCAGGCATGCCAAACTTTGTATAAACAAAATAACAGATTGTATACCACACTATGACAGATCCTGCGCAGGTGCGCAGGTGTGCAGAGATGCATTCCTGAGCACGTGCACATGCATCTGAGAGAACGGGAAAAAAAATTAAAGCAGCTGCTACCAGCCCATGCAGTTGCTCTGTCTCCCTTTGCAGTGTCCTTGGGACCAGCGGTGCAGTTGGCAATGCTTCAATACAGCCTCAGAAAAGCTGCACCGCTGGTCCCAAGGACACTGCAAAGGGAGACGGAGCAACTGCATGGGCTGGTAGTAGCTGCTTTAATTTTTTTCCCCGTTCTCTCAGATGCATGTGCACGTGCTGCATTGACTCCCCCCAATGTGGTTGCTCCATCCCCATTTATGGCATCCTCAGGGCAGGCGGTGCGATTGCTGCAGCTTAGGGAAAAGGCAGTTCAGGTCACCTTTTCCTGCCCTTCTGCATCGGCCCTAGTTAGTCTGAAAGGTACTGCTAGATTTTTTTTAAAAAATCTTTCTCCTTTTTCTCTTTTTATTGTATAATGGGTGAGGGACATTATTTCTATGGATTCAGAGGCAAATATAGGTGTTGGAAGGTAGGGCACTGCTTCTGTACTTAACCCTTCCTTTCCCTGCTCCTTTTTTCTCTGTGCATCTCCTCTCCAGTCACATTTCTGTACTTAAGGTATGAAGTTCAGACAACTCAGGGTGTGTCTACATGGGCCAAAAACCCCGGTCTCACATGTTTTCACAGTAAGCTGTTCAAACAATGGATGGGGTTACTGGGGCCAAATCACCTCAGGGATTTAATCCAGAGGGGGGAAAAAGTGGTTATTTATTCTAATTTTGATTGCAAAAGCATGATATTCACATGAGCATGTGGACTGTGCTCCACTGCAATGTCGGTATGAGGCCAGGGAGAGGAGTCTAGAAATACATACATTCACATGCATGGGGGAAGGGGGGAAACTAGAGCAGCCATGGCCATGTGCAGCACATACTGTAATCTATCACACCAGGATGAGTTCAAAAGGGAGAACTGTGTATGGCCTGTACTCCCAAATTTGCTTCAGTGTGTGTGGCCATCATGAGGACAAGCATGTGGTGGCTGCAGATTGGGTAACCCAAAGGTAAACTGGATTTTCCTATCAGTGTAGAAGCACCCTCAGTTGTACTGAAAGAAAACATTAGTGGATCATCTGAAACCAAATGTCTGGGACCAACCTTGGATGGGGAAAAAGTAACTAGAGAGAAAGGGAAGGGGAATGTTTAATGACATGTTTCTGAAGCCATCATTACTCTGCTGCAGCCTTCAGCCACATCCATGGCCACAGGTTCTGCTACCATGGAGCAGCTGGCATTTTATTTCCTGCCAAATGTACAGATCATCTCTAATAGCATGAGCTGCAACCCAGAAAATGGCCAATTAAAATCTTACTTTAGCCATGAATCTGCTAAATGAGCATAGATTCGCCAGTTCTTCATCCCTGCCCCTGAAACATAGGAATAACAAGACAGATTTACCTTACAGAATTGTTTGGAATAATGTCTGAGATATTGTATGTGAAACTCTCTGAGCTATATACATGCCAAATATTAACAACTTATCTGTCTGTAGCTTCACAAGTGTTGATCCAGATGTAGAGTTAATTCCTCCCAAGTGCAGAATTCTGACCATGGTTGTCATTTATTCCTTTCTTTTTGTTTGTTTAGCTTTGATTATGGATGGTATTTTGTTATAGTCAAGGGCAACCTCATAGCATGCTACAGAGCCCAAGAAAAACACAATCTGTGCCATAACTAAATTGCAAATGTCCCTAACAAAGGCTATATTTTCAGGTACCTAGAAACATGTGCAGATCCAGAGTTGTCATTAATCTCAATTTTAAGAAAAGCTGTTATGAGTGCTAGCATTTGCTCAGCACCAGCTCTCCACTGGTGATATCATTAGCAGAAAACTTGCCAAAGGGAATATTCTTTTAAATAATGAATGGACTCATACTGAGCTTATAAGGAGTCCTCTAGTGTAGTTTGGATCCATTTAATTACAGCTAGTTATTCATTCTGGATGGCTTCTGATCTGAATGATTTGAAGGTAGAAGCAATATCTTCAATCATAATAATATCATAGAATCATAGAGTTGGAAGAGACCACAAGGGCCATCCAGTCCAACCCCCACCATGCAAGAAATTACAATCAAAGTATCCCCAACAGATGGCCATCCAGCCTCTGTTTAAAGCAGGGGTAGGCAACCTTTCCCCTTTAAGGGCCGAAGGACTTCAGCTCCCAGAAGCCTCAGCCATGTTGGCCAATAGTCCCATGTTGGCCAATAGCTCCTGGGATTCTGGGAACTGAAGTCTCTTGGCCCTTAAAGGGGAAAGGTTGCCTACCCCTGGTTTAAAGACTTCTGAAGGAGAGGAAGGGTAGAGGAAGGAGACTCTACCACACTCTGTGGGAGTGTGCTCCACTGTCGAACAGCCCTTACTGTCAAAAAGTTCCTCCTAACATTGAGATGGAATCTCTTTCCCTGTAGCTTGTATCCATTGTTCCATGTTCTAGTCTCTGGAGCTGCAGAAAACAAGCTTGCTGCATCCTCAATGTAACACCCTTTCAAATACTTAAACAGGGTTATCATATCACTCCTTAATCGTCTCTTCTCCAGGCTAAACATATCCTAAATCAGGGGTAGGCAACCTTTCCCCTTTAAGGGCCGAGGGACTTCAGCTCCCAGAAGCCTCAGCCATGTTGGCCAATAGTCCCATGTTGGCCAATAGCTCCTGGGATTCTGGGAGTTGAAGTCCCTCGGCCCTTAAAGGGGACAGGTTGCCTACCCCTGTCCTAAATCTTTCCTCATAAGACATTGTTTCCAGACCCTTCTCCTTTGGTCACCCTCCTCTGGACATGCTCCAATTTGTCAACATGCTTTTTGAATTGTGGTGCCCAGAACTGGACAAAGTATTCCAGGTGAGGCCTGATCAAAGCAGAATAGAGTGGCACTATTACTTCCCTTGATCTGGACACAATATTTCTATTGATGCAGCCTAAAATTGCATTGGCCTTTTTAGTTGCCACATCACACTGTTGATTTATGTCCAACTTGTAGGACTCCTAGATGACTTTCACAAGTAGTCTCATTAAGCCAGGTGTCCCCCATCCTGTATCTATGCATTTCATTTTTCTGCCCTAAGTGCAGTACCTTATATTTCTCCGTGTTGAAATTCATTTTGTTAGCTTTGGCCCAGCTTTCTAATCTATTAAGGTCATTTTGAATTTTCATCCTGTCTTCTGGAGTATTAGCTATTTTGGTGTCATCTGCAAATTTGATAAGCATAACCCCTATTCTTTCATCCAAGTCACTGATAAAGATGTTGAATAGCACTGGGCTCAGAATCCTGTGGTACCCCACTGGTCACTTCTTTCCAGGATGAAGAGGAGCCATTGATGAGTATCCTTTCGGTTTGGCCAGTCAATCCATGTAACAGTTGACTTGTGACGAATCCATGTAACAGTTGACTTGTTTAGCCCACATTTTACAAGGTTGTTTGCAAGAATGTCACAGGGAACCTTGCCAAAGGCCTTATTGAAATTGAGATATGCTATATTTATAGCATTCCCTTTACCAAGCTGGTAATTTTATCAAAGAGAGAGAGAGAGAGAGAGAGATCAGATTAGTCTGGCATGACTTGTTTCTCAGAAACCCATGTTGACTTCTAAATGTTCACAGACTCTCTGTTTAATGATCTCCTCTAGAAGTTTTCCTGGTATTGATTTCAGACTAAATGGCCAATAATTGTTGGAATCCTCTTTTTCCCCTCCTTTTTGAAGATGGGGACAACATTTGCCCTCCTCCAGTCTGCTGGGACTTCTCCTGTTCTCCAGGAGTTCACAAAGATTATTGCCAATGGCTCTGAGATTACAGGCCTTTACAGACTGCCAGAAATAATGCAACTTGAGGCCACTTTAACTGTCCTGGCTCAGTGCTAAAGAATCCTGGGAACTGTAGTTTTTTGTTTCACCAGAGAAGGCTCAATGTCCCAGAAAAAATACAATTCCCATGATTCCCTAGCACTGAGCCAAGGCAATTAAAGTGGCCTCAAGCTGCATTATTTCTGGCAGTCTGTAAAGGCCCTATATTTGCCAGTTCTTTTAACACTGTTGGATGTAGTTCATGTGGACCTGGAGACTTAAATTCATTTAGATTAACCAGGTATTCCTGTATGTCCTCTTTACTTATTGTGTACTGCATTTCTCCTATTGTGTCCTCTGCTCCATTTTACTCAGGTTGAGCACTATTTTCCTTTTCTGAGAACACTGAAAGAAAGAAGGTGTTGAGTAGTTCTGCCTTGTCTCTGTCCCGTTAGCATTTTGCCATCTTCTCCATATAGTGCCCCTACTATTTCCTTTTTCTTCCTTTTGCCATGGACATACCCCCCAAAGTCCTTTTTATTGTTCTTAACCTCTCTAGCAAGCCTGAGCTCATTCTGTGCTTTTGCTTCAATGCCTTTCCCCTTACATGAGCTAGCTATTTGCTAGAATTCCTCCTTGGTTATTTCCCCCTTTCTCCATTTCTTATACATGTTCCATTTAAAACGTAGCTCAGTTGAAAGTACCTTAGTCATCCATCCCAGTTTCTTGAGACACCTCCCATTCTTCTTCCTTGTTGGAACAGTTTGAAATTGTGCCTTCAGTATCTCCCTTTTGAGAAACTCCCATCCATCCTGAACTCCCTTCTCTTTTACTATTCCTGACCACAGGATAACCCCAGTATTTCCCTAAGTTTACTGAAATCAGCTCTCCTAAAGTAAGGAAACATGGTCACTCCCACCTAAGGATCCCACCATTTGCACCTCATTAACCAGGTCATCCCTGTTGGTTAGGATCAGATCTAAAATGCCTGATCCCCTTGTTGCCTCTTCCACCTTTTGGACAATGAAATTGTCTTCTAGGCAAGTTAGGAACTTGCTAGGCCTTAATGTTTTGGCTTAGTTTGATTTCCAACAAATATCAGGATAGTTGAATCACCCATCACTACTACATATCTCCTCTATAATAGTTAAAGAGAATGTTGAGATTCATTTAGTTAATGTTTAAAAATATACTTTCTAGAATATATGAAGCTCAGGGTGCATACAGATGTTCAGTTATGAAAATGAAGTACATTTTGCTTCTTCATACGCTTCTGCAGCAAGCTTTTTAGAAAAGCAGTTCTACAAGTTCTATATCTCAAAGGGCTTCAATAGGGAAAACTCATCTCTGGAGAGCACCTAATTTTTTGTCTCTGTGATGTCAAAAATTGTGATTGAATCGCACAAGGCCCTCTGGTTGTGATGCCTCACTTAGCTATTGTTTCTAGAATCTTTTATGCAAAGGGATCTTGCAGCACCTTGCCAGAAATAGTGCACATTAAATTGAGGCACTGCCCTGGCTCAGTGCTAGGGAATCATGGGAATTGTATTTTTTCTGAGACATTGAGCCTTCTCTGTCAGAGAGCTCTGGTGCCACAATAAATTACAGTTCCCATGATTCCCTAGCACTGAGCCAGGGCAGTGCCTCAATTTAATGTGCACTATTTCTGGCAGTCTGCTTAGGCCCTAACTGAAAGATAGAAGTTGGTAGCTCAAGTCTAGGAAAGCTCATGCTACCAACTTCTATCTTTCAATTAGTCTCAAAGGTGCTGCAAGATCCCTTTGCATACTGATTTTCCAGACTAATAAGGTTTCCAGACTATTAGGGTTATGTCTTTGAATTCTATATTATAGGGCAGCATTATTTGACTAAAATTGCAGAGAGTCAGAGGTTGAGCCTCACAGATTCCATGTTTTCCAACATAATTTCAGCCCTAGCCACAAATGTCATTACCTTCAGTCCAGATAACATTACTTTAAACTGGCAAAGTATACTTGGCAATACCAATGACTGTACTTTATAGTCCCAGAGAGGACCATGGCCTCCATTTTTTACCAGTAGGACCTCAGATATACTTCTCTTACTTTCCCATCTTTTTCTAACTTCAAGAATTGTAGCAGCAGTATCTTAGCCCCCTTCACTTCTCTTGCCTTTTTTTCCTTTCCTACCTCAGGAATTTTAGCAGCAGCGCTTCAGAGAGCCTGCATTTGCTTTTTAGTCCTTTAAAAGAATCTGAATGAGCTTTGCTTCTGGTAAACCCTCTTTAGAATTTAGACCTTTTGACTGGAAACAGGGCACTCGGGACTTGGGCAACAACCATACTGCTCTCACAATAACACCTTCAAGACCAATCTTGTCTGATGAGCTAAGCAAATATGGGCATAGTTGATACTTGGATGGGAGGCCCTGTATAATACTAGATATTTCCAGGTAAGGCTAGAATTATGCCCAAAACCCTAGAGAAACACTGCTAGCCAGAGTTGACAGCATTGATGTATAGGCGTCAATAGTATGCCTTAGCATAAAGCAGCTCCTGCGCCTCAAAATACCTTCACAACCTCTCTTCTTTCCTTCAACCCCTCGTAAAAACACTGACTTTATCTCTGATGTCTTCAATACAGCTTCCTATTCTCAATATCATATTCTAAGTATAAGTTTAGGACAATTCACACAATCCCGCCTCATGCACTGAAAGAATGCAGGAGGCAAGGGCCGTGTTGCTGATATACACTTTGGCCACATCCCCCATGTAGATTTTTGTGTACATGTTTGCCTAGCATAGTAAAGGGCTGTAGACCTGTATAGGTGCAATGCTACGTCATATATAGGGTGACCTAGTTCAACTAGGGCCCATTCTCAAATGGAGTAGTTTTATGTTTGTTCATCATTGTGCATAGCTCTTTCTCACATTGGTAAGAAAGTGGAAGGCAGAGAAGCATTTCCACTGTGCCCATCAGTAGTAAGGTACAGCAGCTGTGGAACTAATAATAATAATAATAATAATAATAATTTATTTGTACCCCACCCCTCTGTCAACAAATTGGGGCAGCTTACAACAATTAAAATTCATACAACATGATTCATCCTAAAAATACAATCTAAAATCCACACCCACCACTAAAAAAGTATTAAATCATGTATCTATTAAAACTTGTGTGGGGAGGGGGGGAAGAGTACAAAACAAGCAGGGCAGAGCATAAAGTGAGCCTACCAAACCTGCCATTCTTGCATGTGTTTCAGTGCATAGTTATCTTTTATCTATAACTGCAGTAAGTTCATATTCCTGCACTGTTTGCCCTGCCACCATTTCTCTCTCCTTCCTCTGTTATGTCCTCCCTGCCATTTTCTTCCAATGAGGCCCTATGTTTTAACTTTTTAGAAGCTACCATGTAGAGTGGTCCCTTGGTATCTGCTGGGGTTTGGTTCCAAGCCCCCATGTGGATACCAAAATCCATGGATACTGAAGTCCCATTATATACAATGGCATAGTGAAATGGTGTCCCTTATATAAAATAGCAAAATCAAGGTTTGTTTTTTGGAAAGAAGATCATGTGCTCCATTAAAACAATAGCATGTTTGGGAATGCTATTGCAGATTATTTGGTGTGGCTCTAATTATCAGTTTATATCACATAAGAATGTAGCAGCTGCCATCCTTTTTACATCTGTGGCTTTAACTTTCATGCCTAACATATATTGCTGCAAGTTCCATTTGCATACTGATTTTCTAGACTAACATGGTTATGTCCTTGAATTCTGTCATAAATTATGTATTTGAAATAATAGTCATAGTGTATAGAAGACAAGTGGGTTGGTCAGGAACACACAGAGGTAGAGAGGGATGACTCCCCACCTCCCTAAACGACATCCCTGAGCAGACAGCTGGATAGCCCCTTCTAGCGGATATGATGTTATTCATTCATGGGGTCTCTTAAAAGTTATAATGTAATTCCCAGACATCTCACACTGAAGGACTATCCTGATGGAGTAAGAACAATTTACACTGGCCATGACTCACCATTTGGAGAATAGAGAAGGCTTTCTTATATTGTGCATGGGAGATTACTAAATTACAAGTTTGATGGCTTCAAGATGGGCATTTGTAGTTTAATAACATGAGATGCATCACTTGCAAGAGAGATGCAGTTCAGATATAATTATGTATCATTGCATTAGAAGAACCCTGCAAAGGCTAAGGGCCCATCTCTTCCAGCATCCTCTTCCCAAGAGCTGCTGCTCTATTGAGAAACCACACAAAACAGAGTATAAAAGCAACAACTTACTCTCATGTAGCATTCAGAGCTATACTGCCTCCAACTGGCATGCCAATAGATCTATCAACAGCTAACATCATTCATGTGTAAACTTTTAGACAGGTTTCCAGTTCCTAGTGTATTGAAATTATTTTGTTGACTGTTTTCATATCTTTAGAAATTTATTTATCTAAATATTTCTCTGTTTGTTTTTCATCAATGTATGATTTATCTTTTTTTTTTAATCTGTGTTATACACTTTATCTAAGGCCTGTTCATTTTTCCTCTTCCTTCCCATTTCCTTTTCAATAATTCTCTTTTTTTCTGAGAAATTCCCTCTTCTGAAATGAAATGTGATCATGTTGGACTTTCTAGGCAATTTACTATTCACATGTATGTTGAATTTGATAATATTGTGACCAGTTTTCATGACTAGAATATTTTTCTCTGTATCATGATCTGAATGTACATTTATTCAGTCAGTTGTGAGGATAAGTGAACCCACTCACCATCACATTTTATACTTTGGCTGCTTCATGATGTTTCTGTCCATCTCAATATGATTTGACCTTTAGTCTGGGGACTGTCCACAGTCCTATACTCTTTGTTTTGGGTGGGGGGTTGCCCTTAAAAGTGATAATAAATGATATTCAAAGACAACCTTTTATATAAGTTACCATTTACAATTATTTATAAAGCATGCATAATTAAAAGGCACTTTTACCTGCACTTATTTGATGGATTTCATTGTTTGCTGCATTGAGTTCCCTTTTTGGGAAGGAAAGCAAGTTGTAAATCTAATAAAGAAAATAAATAAGAATAGTCAAATTTGTTCACCTGCTCCTGTTGATAATATCTTTCACATTCCTTTTTATAAAAACTTCTACTACTACTACTTCAAGGAGAGGAAAGGATGTCCTCTACATAGTAGGCTCTCTCATACCATCTTTATTTTATTCTTTATTTTTTGAATTTATTATAATTAGATGAATTTGTTATTCTCTTTTAACTCTCCAAAGATGCCTTGCCTTCAAATATTTGTGTTGAAAATCACAAGACATTACAGTAGAAGAGATGTAAACTGCATTTCTCTTGAAATAAGTATTTAAGGGTCAAAATGGATGAAGTCAGACTACTTCATATGTTAGATTTGATTCATTTTGACATTGTGTTGACATTCTTCTGACTCAAAAAATTAAATAAAACATGGTTAAGACATCTCTGATTCAAATTTCCAGTATTTGGTGTATATGTTTGTCTCTACAATCATTTTCTACCCTTTGTTATTTCAGTATTTGTTACTGGAATGCTGAGATAGGAGTCTCTGAATAATTTTTAGTGCCACCGCAAGTACATTAGCTGGCATTAAAAGGTAAAGGTAAAGGTATTCCCTTTTGACAAGGTTGTCAAGTCGTGTCTGACTGTAGCTGGCATTACAAGTCTTAATTAAATAGCAGCAAAGAAAACCCTACTGAATCTTGCTCATATTTATGAGTTTGTTGCATGGCATTTTCAGGAACGGTAACTGAACAGAACAGTTCAAAATCGTTCTTCAAAATCGGCTGTCAGGAACAGCTGGGGAATGGCTTGGGGACTCCTGGTGGCATTGGCAGCATTCTCCTGTGAGGTAACTTGTGTTCTCACTCTGTTTCATGCCTTTCCATTCTGTTTAGTTCCCGTTCCTGAAAGTGCCATGCAATAAAGTTATTACATTCTTCTATGCCTCTAAAAGCCAGTATCACCATAGCATCAGGGCAGCTTTGAGGAGCAAGGCACACCTGTCTAGGATATTCAAGTGGAAGGCCTTGATGGCATTTGAAGAAGAAGACAACAGGAGCAATGTTTGTAGCAGCTGGAGTTGTGGTTGCTGTGGAGCTATAGGTGATATCTCAGCTCAGTCAAGTTGGCAATTTAGGAACTTCATGACATTATGTCCGATTTTGCACACATACAAATGGGGGGGGGGGAGAGGAAGGAAGAGAGTGACATCTGTCTATATAACTCCCTCAGAAGTCTGCTGTTTGGCTTGTTAAAGTCTTTAGTACCATTAAATCAGCACATATGTATGCCTAGGGCTTACTGAAATGGGACATATCAGTTGTGCTAGTATTGCTTATTTGCTGAAAACTTCCAGTAAGCCCTAGTTGTGCTAATATTGCTTGTTTGCTGCATAATAAAGACTTTAAAATATTGCTGCTGCTGCTCGTTGTGTATGTAATAAGAACCCTGCTGAATCAGAACAAAGGCCTACCTTGTCCAGCATCGTGTTCACACAGTGGCATAATGGCACCAGAGCTTTCTGAGAGAGAAGGCTAAATATTTCATAAAATTACAAATCCCAGAATTTCATAGCATTGAGACATGGCAGTTAAAGAAGTTTTAAACTATCAATTTGAACTACAGAAACTGCCTGTTTTCTATAGCTGCTTCTGTGAGTGACCCATGGACACTGTGAAAGCATTTTTTTCTGGACAAAAAGTCTGCCACATTCCTGCCCTCCTCTGAAATCTACTGAATGCAGAAATGTTTTGACTCTTTCTGTTGAACAAGATTAGACATTTTCATTATACATTATTTCGCAATTTCTACACACGCTAGTCCATTCAGCATGAGCAGTATGAGTTCTTGGGACTGGACCTTAAGGGTCAGATAGCTAAGTTTGATTCACTGTAGTGAGGAAAAGGCTGGAAATAAAACAAATACTGCAAGCATTTTAATTGTATACATTTTAAAAATTTATATATTGCCCTTCCTTCCAAGTATGTTGTGCAAATCAATCAACAGCCTGCTAGCATAGAATCATAGAATCATAGAATCATAGAATCATAGAGTTGGAAGAGACCACAAGGGCCATCCAGTCCAACCCCCTGCCATGCAGGAACTCCCAATCAAAGCATCCCTGACAGATGGCCATCCAGCCTCTGCTTAAAGACTTCCAAGGAAGGAGACTCCACTACTCTCCGAGGGAGTGTGTTCCACTCTCGAACCGCCCTTACTGTCAGGAAGTTCCTCCTAATGTTGAGGTAGAATCTCTTTTCTTGCAGCTTGCATCCATTGTTTCGGGTCCTAGTCTCTGGAGCAGCAGAAAACAAGCTTGTTCCCTCCTCGATATGACATCCCTTCAAATATTTAAACATGGCTATCATATCACCTCTCAGCCTTCTCTTCTCCAGGCTAAACATCCCCAGCTCCCTAAGTCGTTCCTCATAGGGCTTGGTTTCCAGACCCTTCACCATTTTAGTTTAGCATGGTTGGAAAGATCCTCTTCCAGAAAACTAGTGCAAGCATCCCAAAGAGATCTGTAGCCAAAGTGTCATGATACATTTTGAATTGCAAGCACTCATTCTCACATTTCTTATAGCCACACTTCCAAGGAGAATTCATAAAACAGGCAGCCATCTGAATTCTTCCTGAGGTTCCATCATCACTTTCTGGCCACTTGAGTGTCCAGTTCTGGTGGTTAAGACCAGAGAGACAGAGTTAACATGAACACTCTACTGAAACATTCTTAACTATTGGAATCTCAGGGTATTTACATGGAATAATGAACAATTCCTTTGGTAATCTCTTATATGCATTCATAAATATACAAATGTATACATGCCCCTGAAGGCGAACACAGACATGGCCATGTTTAGATGATATGTTTTCATCTTATTACATTATACTGCATGTAAGGCATCATATATTCATTACATCTCAGTATATGACAAATAAGATGTCATACTCTCCTAAGGACTGAACATTTATCTCTTCCTTTCTTTATCAGGCTTTGTAATAGTTAGCATCTAGAGAAACATTACCCATCATCACCATCATCATATCCATGGATCCCTGGTGGTGCAGTGGTTGAATGCCAGTACTGCTGCCACAAGCTTGTGACTTCAATCCCAGGGCTCCAATTCAATTCAGCCTTCCATCCTTTCATAGGTTGGTAAAATTAATACCCTACTTGTTGGGGGCAATTGGCTTACACATTGTAAACCACTTAGGGACTAGTTCACTGATAAGCCGTATAGAAATGTACTTGCTATTGCTATGCACATGCACTGCTTGCAAAGCAAGCTAAGCAGGGAAGGAAGTCACTAAGCTTATTACAGAGGCTTGGTGCCTTTTCCACACCCCTCAGCTCACTATGTAAGCAGCGCACACACTGACATGCAAGCAGTCCAAAGCAAGCCTCTGTTTAGTCCAAAGCTAGTTCTGCTTGGCACTTTCCCTCCCCTGTCTTTAGTCCATAGTGTTCAGTCCATGATGCTTCTGAGATTGTGGACAGCACTCCTGCATTTTGCTGGTATGTCTTAAATTGTGAGCAGTGTGTCTCTTACAGTAGTATTGTACAGTATTTGTGCTTATAATATGGTATACAATATAATATAATATACAGTATACAGTAATATAGAGAGCCACTGTGGTGTAGTGGGTTGAGTGTTAGAGTGACAGTTAGAATCCCAGCTTGGCCATGGAAACCCTTTGGGTGACTTTGGGCAAGTCACACTCTCTCAGCCTTAAAAGGATGGCAATGGCAAACTTCCTCTAAAGAAACTTGCCAAGGAAACCCCATGACCTTATGGTCATCATAAATTGGAAACAACTTGAAGGCACACAACAACATAGAGTAATATACTGAGAACAGGACATTAAAGGTTTTTTCCCTTTTATATCTGTGTGTGTGTGTGTGTGTGTGTGTGTGTGTATGCGCACATGTATGTATGTGTGTATATAGTGGGGCGGGGGAATCCACTTTTCAACCAATTCCACTTTTTTGTTATGCTCCAGTCCCTAACCTGACAAATAATCAGGGCTTCCTGTAGTGTATATTCCTTACTGTATTCCAAAAGTACAGACACTGATTCTTCTGGGATTTTAATGGATCACTGCCTAAATACCCTAGAGACTGAGGCAGCAGATTCCATTTGATCTTGGAAGCTAAGCAGAGCTAGCCCTGATATACTTAGATGGGGGACCGCCAACAAATAGCAGGTGATGTGGGCTATATTTTCAGAGGAATGCACTGGCAAAACCACCTCTGAGAATTCCTTGCCTAAGAAAATCCTATGAAATTCATGGGGTTGCAGTAAATCCACAGGAGACATGAAAGCATATAAGCACACTCAATACTGCCATCTAGTGTTTCATAACTGGAGATTTTGGTGAGTGCTGTATTTGGAAAGTAAGGTATTCCAGGCTGTTTTGGAAAATAAAGGTATTGCGCCTGGAATAGATAGTGGAAAGTGGTTCTTTGTGGACTTTCCTTCCCTTTCCCCCTTCGCCTCCATTACTCCCTTGTCATCTTGCATGACCAGTGAATTTCATGAACATGGCTACTGGGAAAGTGGGTGCTCTAAGCTGTTGATCAGAATGCAGATATTTTGTCTAGAAGGAGGTATAGTAAGGTGGTTCCTGTGCCATTTTTGCAGCTTGTTGCATCACTCCCATGATCAGTGAAAATGGTGACTGGGTATTTAGGAAGCAGACATTTTGGGGTACTTTGCATTACACAGATGTGCTTAAGATGGGTAATAAGTGACTCCTGTGGAAATTTTGTGGGTTGTTACATCTCTCTCATCTAGTGCTGTGCCACAGGTTAGTTTGAAAACAACATAACCAGTAGATGTTGTGCCTGGAAAAGGATATGGGAAGGTGGTTCCTCTGCCTTTTTGCACCTCAGTGCATCACTCTCATGTAGTTCTGACAGGTGAATTTGGTGTGGATAGCTTTGTGAAAAGTGGACTTTCCAGGCTGTTTTCCAGAATACAGATGGAATGGGTATAAGAAGGTTCTTGAGTGACTTTTGTGGCTTGTTGCATCACTGCCAGTCCCACCTAGTCTGGTGTAGCTGATGAGCTGAGTGGGCATGCCCCTACCTTTCCTTCCATTTGATTGTCCTGGATATTTTAGATACCGTAATTAAATTGTTAACAAAAGCAAACGGTTTGACATGTTCCAGTTCTAAAATAGAGGTATGCCTCACTTAATGAGGTAATTTATTCCTAGGCATTTCTTTTTTAACAAAAAATTGGTGGCAGAGGCAGAAATAGTATGGAATAAACAGGGATAGCTTCCTCTACCACAAGAAAAGAAGAGCTGCTCAACATGTTTCAGCAAAAAAATTATTCAGAACAATATGCACATGTGAAATGAAACAACCAAGTGAGACAAGCCTCCCATAAGTTAGCAAAAACATCTTTTTGAACTTTCTAGAGAACACTTGACAACTTCTTCCAAAATGCATCAGCTTTCCACTTTTCTTAAGATTTCATTTTTGGATGCCAAACTTACAGATGTTTTTTGTTTTGTTTTTTAAGATGCTAGGGGTAGGTACTAAGATGCTGATGTGCTCCTGCCTGTTTTGCTGCTCATACATGCTTATTAAGGGACTCTGGAGGTAGATGTTATTTCCCTTGCCTGGTGTAGGTAGGCACAGATGGCTATGGTAGGATGATCTGGAAGAGAATCCCATCCTTTCCAACTCAAGGTTTATAGTATTGTTTACTGCAGCCGCACTGCTGCAACCTGACATGGAAAATCTGTATTTCCCAAGACCTCCTTCAATATCCCCCCCAATGCCAAACCTTCTAAAATATGTTCAGTTAGATAAGAAGAGGGGGGAGGATGCTGGCATAAAAATATTTTGTAACAAGGAACTTCCCTAGCAGAGCCTTGGTTAACTGAGGCTGCATCTATACTGTAGAAATAATGCATATAATTGACACACTTTAACTGTCATGGCTCCTTTTCACAGAATCCTGGGATTTGTAGTTTTGTGAGGCACCAGCATTCTTTGGCAGAGAAGGCTAGACCCTGGAAACTACAAATCATAGGATTCCACAGGATCGTGCGACAGCAGTTAAAGTGATGTCAAAGTGGTGTTTACAGTATAGATGCACCCTGAGGTATGTCTGTATTGTTCTCAGACTTGTCCAATGTGTGTCAATGCTTTTGACATCAGTATCTCTAAAAACATCAACAATCAACCATCTTAGAGATGTGGATGACAACATACTGATAGGCGAAAACATCACACACTTGGAACAATTACTAAGGAAGATCAAAGAAGAAAGTCCAAAGGCACGATTACTGCTAAACATATAGAAAACAAAAATAATGACCATGGAGGATCAACATAAATTCAATCTAGCTAATGAAGAAATTGAAATAGTGTTTCTGTACCTAGGATCAAACATTGATCAGAACAGACTGCAGCCAGGAAATCAGAGGATCAAGAATGGGAAGAGCAGCTATAAAAGAACTAGAAAAGATCCTAAAATGCAAAGATATACAACTGAGCACTAAAGTTAGAATTGTTCAAGCCACTGTATTCCCATTATCATGTAGAGATATGAGAGCTGGACAGTGAGGAAAGTGGACAGAATACTGTGTTCAGTTCTGGACTTCACAATTCAAAAAGGATGTTGAGAAGCTAGAGCATTTCCAGAGGAGGGCAACCAAAATGGTGAAGGGTTTGGAAACCATGCCTTTATGAGGAAAGACTTAGGGAGGTGGAGATGTTTAGCCTGGAGAAGAGAAGGTTAAGAGATGATACGATAGCCTTGTTTAAATATTTGAAGGGGAGTCACATTGAAGATGGAGCAAGCTTGTTTTCTGCCGCTTCAGAGGACACAGAACTAGTTTTAGGACAGGATATAGAGTTGAGACTGCCATGGTCGCCTTGGCTGATGACCTTCGTCTGAGCATCAGCAAGGGTAGTGTGACCCTGCTGATGCTACTGGACCTCTCAGTGGCTTTTGATACAATAGATCATATCATCCTCCTGGATCGCCTAAGAAGGCTAGGAATTGGAGGCACTGCACTGCAGTAGTTCCGTTCCTTCCTCTCAGGCAGATCCCAGAGGGTGATGCTTGGGGACAGTTGCTCTATAAGGAAAGAGCTTAATTGTGGCGTCCCTCAAGGCGCCATCCTGTCCCAGTGCTATTCAGTATATATATATATATATATATATATATGGGAGAGATTATACGGAGACATGGGGAGGGGTGTTATCAGTATGCTGATGACACCCAGATATATTTCTCTATGTTTTGGTCCTCAGGTTTGACTTCAGATGGCACCTCTCCTCTCAATGATTGTCTTAAAGCAGTAATGGACTGGATGAGGAAAAACAGAGTGAGACTAAATCCAGGTAAAACGGAGGTACTCACAGCAGTGGCCCCGAAAGCAGGTACTGGGATACAACTTCCAGTCCCGGATGGGGGTGACACTCTCCTCTAAAGACTGCATTAGCAGTCTAGGGGTGCTCCTAGATCCATCGCTCTAGATGATAAATCAGGTAAATGTGACAGTCAGGAGTGCCTGTTATCAGCTTCGGCTGATATGCCAGCTGCGCCCCTTCCTGGAAGTTTGGGACCTTGAAACTGTGGTGCACGCTCTGGTAACCTCCCGTCTTGATTTCTGTAATGTGCTCTACATGGGGCTACCCTCGTGCTTGGACCGGAAACTCCAATTAGTACAGAATATGGCAGCCAGGTTGGTCTCAGGAACAAGAAGATGCCATATAACACCAGCTTTAAGATCACTTCATTGGCTGCCCATTCGTTTTCAGGCACAGTACAAGGTGTTGGTTATTGGTCCAACCTATCTTCGGGATCGCCACCTCCTGTATAATCTACCCCACACTGCTGCAGCCTATAAAAACTAGGATGTCGGCAACCGCCCAGAGGGCCTTTTCAGCAACCACTCCCAGATTATTGAATGGCTTGCTGGAGGAGATCCGTCAATCACCACCTTAAACAGCTTCAAAAAGGCTGTTAATACAGATCTCTTCTGGCAGGCCTTTCCTGAATAGATATCCCGGCCTTCAAGACTCAGCCCTACTTTCTCCCTTAATCTTCGCTGCAGTTATTGTTATCTGTTTGTTGTTTGTTATTGTAACCTATTTTAAGTATGTTTTAAATTGTTACATTGTTTAATACTATTTTAAGGGGTGAGTGGCTATATGGGATACGCATTGTATTTTTACTGTTGTTAAGCTGCCCCCTCCCACAGTTGCATATGCAGAGGGGCGGGATAAAAATAAATTATTATTATTATCATCATCATCATCATCATCATCAGTGGATGTAAGCTACAGGAAAAGAGATTCTACCTAAACATTAGAAGGAACTTCCTGACAGTAAGAGTCAGTGGAACACACTCGCTTGGAGTTGTGGTGGAGTCTCCTTCTTTGGAGGTCTTTAAAAAGAGGCTGGACGGACATCTCTTAGAGATGCTTTGATTGTGAGTTCCTGCATGGCAGGTAGCTGGACTGGATGGTTTCTTCCAAATCTATGATTCTGTGAGAAAGAAAATAAACTGATATGAGATGTGGTGCTGGGGAAGAGTCCTGAGGATACTGTGGATGGCCAAAAAGATAAAACAAATGGGTCCTAAAACTCTCCCTGGAAGTCAGGATGACTAAGGGCCTTTACAGACTGCCAGAAATAATGCAGCTTGAATCCACTTTAACTGCCCTGGCTCAATGCTAGGGAATCATGGGAACTGTAGTTTATTGTGGCACCAGAGCTCAACATCTCAGGAAAAAAACTACAATTCCCATGATCCCCTAGCACTGAGCCAGGGCAGTTAAAAGTAGATTCAAGCTGCATTATTTCTGGCAGTCTGTAAAGGCCCTAAATTGAGGTGGTTGTAGTTTGGCCACATCATGAGAAGGCGTTAATCAGTAGAAAAGGCAATGATGCTAGGAAAGGTGGAGGGAAGTAGAAACACAGGAAGGCCACATGCTAGTAAGGGCCAAGGGACTTCAGCTCCCAGAAGCTTCAGCCATGTTGGCCAATAGTTCCATGTTGGCCAATAGCTCCTGGGATTCTGGGAGCTGAAGTCCCTCGGCCCTTAAAGGGGAAAGGTTGCCTACCCCTGTGCTAGATGGATACTCAGTCAAGGAGGACACAGGCCTGAATATACAGGACCTGAGCAGAGCAATGACGCACTTGGAGATACCAATAACTAAAATATCTTCCCCCCAGTTTGTGTGACTGGGGCACTGAACAAAGGAAGAGCCCGAGGACAGAGAAACGAGAGTCCGCCGCCTGGGCTAATGCTAGTCTCCCTTCTGACCGAGCGTTGCATGCTGGGAGCTTCGGGCACCGCCTCAGCTCTGAGGGAGAAGCAGCTCTGAAGGGGAGCGTTGGCTGAAGACTCTGGGAGACCGGGGTTCGAATCTCCGCTCCGCCCTGTGGGCGACCCTGGGCAAGTCACACTCTCTCAGCCTCAGAGGGAGGCAAGGAAGTCTTCGCCGGGATAGGTTTGCCGACAACAAGAACCACCACCAGCTTCGAGACTTTTTTTTTTTTTTTTACTATGGGAATGCCTTGCCGCCAGAGATAAGGGGAGCCAGCCGCGGGAGCCGCTGTTTCTGAGGCAGCGCCGTTTGGTGTCGATGGTAGGAGGAAAACAGGAATAATGTCTGCTCTCCTTTCTCGACCATGGCGCGTTGACTCGAGGCGTTTTCAAGCAGGCACTACCAAGGACAGTCTCCCGAAGGCCGCGGTTGGGGGGCCTTCCTCGCCGTGCGTCGCCCACGTGGGGGCCTTTCCCTTTGCGTTGTCGCAGAGCGCGGCTGAGCCGCCACTCCTCCTCCTCCTCGGTTTCGCGTGCCGCCGTTATTCCTGTCCGGAGGCTCCGAGGGGACCATGATGCCTGGAGAGGTTCCGCCGGCGGCCACTCCCGCGGGGGAAGCGGCGGCCACGGCCTGCGCCAATTGCGGCGCCCTCCAGCAGGTGGGAAGGGAAGGGGGAACGGAAGCCCCCGATGCGGTCTTGACTGGCCGGGTGTTTTCGCTTTGACGTGTTATTGACTGTCCATAATCTTAAAGTTAATGTTACCTTGTACGGCTTTGGACGCATTTCAGCTCCTGTAGGCAACCTTTCCCCTTTAAGGGCCGAGGGACTTCAGCTCCCAGAAGCCTCAGCCATGTTGGCCTATAATAGTCCCATGTTGGCCAACAGCTCCTGGGATTCTGGGAGCTGAAGTCCCTCGGCCCTTAAAGGGGAAAGGTTGCCTACCCCTGAGTAGAGAAGGCCTCCTTTGCTGTGAGTTGCATTCAGTCATCGGAGGCAGGAGGGCTTCGAGGAAACTAAGGGCCTTTACAGACTGCCAGGAATAATGCAGCTTGAGGCCACTTGAGGCAACTGTCCTGGCTCAGTGCTAGGGAATCCTGGGAAGTGTTTTTTTTTTCTGGGACACTGAGCCTTCTCTGTCAGAGAGCTCTGGTGACACAATAAACTACAGTTCCCATGATTCCTTAGCACTGAACCAAGACAGTTAAAGTGGCCTCAAGCGGCATTATTTCTGGTAGTCTGTAAAGGCCCAAAGCCATTGTCATAGGCTGCATCCGCACTGCAGAAATAATCTAGGTTGACACCGCTTTAACTGCTCTGGCTCAATGTTATGATATTCTGGGAATTGTTCTGGCCCCAGAGCTCTCTGACACTCAGAGAAGGCTAAATGTTTCACAGAACTACAGTTCCCAGTATTCCCTAGCATTGAGCCAGGGCAGTTAAAGCGGTCTCAAACTGGGTTATTTCTGCAGTATGTTTTGGACCATAGGCTGCATCCGCACTGCAGAAACAGACTATTTTGACACCGCTTTAACTGCCCTGGCTCAAATGTTACAGTATTCTGGGAACTGTATTTTGTTGCAGCACTTGAGCTCTCTGACAGAGAAAGGCTAAATGTCTCACAAAACTACAGTTCCCAGAGTTTCATAGCATTGAGCCATGACAGTTAAAGTGGTGTCAACCTGGATTATTTCTACATTGCAGATACAGCTGTAATAAGCATCACTTCAGCTCGCATCATGAAATTTCATTGTGCTGTGTTTCCAGTTTAATAAAAGAACATGCCTATGAATGAAATTATTTAAGTGGTGAAATGCCAATATAACATGTTAAAGTGAACCGAAGGCAGAATAGTTTGGAATTCTTAATGGTTTGATTTCTGTTGGAATGTAGTGATGTTCTCAATAACATCTGGTGTTATTTTTGTGTTGTCTCAGTTTGTTATTGACTGATGGAAAACCTAATGTGGACCTGTAACATGGTGTTTAGGGGCTGAGAGTGTGTGACTTGCCCAAGGTCACCTCCAGAGTCCTAGTCCCATGCTGAAACCATTGCATCATGTTGGCTCTCTTTTGGAATATGTTCCCAATGGTGTCTTGTGTACATCCATCAAGTATTTTGAAGTGCACATTTATATGTTTTGGTGTAAATGATCAATATTTCTCTTATTGCTTAAATGTGTGTTTGATCTTAAATAAAAGAGGTTTAGGCTCAATATTTTCTCCTCTTGACTTATGGATAGTTCTGGAATAAACAATTTATGGCTTTCCAGTTTTTCTTGCAGTGTAATTTTCATATGTGTGGAGTGTGTGTATATAATGAAGGAGTAGCATAAATATTAACTTTCCAATAGTAGATTATAGTAAGGTGTGGCTGTAATCTCTAGAACCAAGTAAGGTTTTTTTCTCCCTTAACACCTGATATATCAATTGTAAAAAATAAACAAAAAATATTATTCTAAGCCCTGTGCATTTATTTTATAATTTCTGCATTAAGCAAGTAAACACTAATACATTCCTCAAATACTAACAAAACTCGTGCTTATTTTTATAATCACATCAGCATTTGAAAGATACATAGCTTTCAATTATGAACTCCTGCATTTCATTTGTTTCAGAAAATGCAGATGTATGAATGGACTGTATCAATATTATTTTCAAAAAATAGTTCTTATAATTCATTCTGAAAGTGGTGCTTAAATTTCCCCTCCAGTTTTTCCATTTCAGGCCTTGGGGTGGGCAGGTCTTTTTCTGGGGCTTCACATTTTTATTTGGCACATCAACTTTCTTGTTAAGGATAAACTTCTGATAAGTCACTTATTTATCTCTTTCCTTGACCATCAAATTGTAATGTTTCTTTCAAGCTGTCATGTGATGTTCTTGACCAGGTTTCCATCCCCATGCAAAAACATGTCCATTTAATGTCTCTTCACATATGCATTTCTGAGATGAAAGATTTTGCTATTCTCAACAAAGTTTTACCTGGTTACCCATGAAAGTTTGGGAAGATGTTGACTTAAATCAGGCCTGCACAACTTGGCAGTAGATGGGGGCCAAAATTAAAATAGGCTAAACTTCTTCAGGCTTCAGACAGGTTTTAATTAAACTTTAATTAAATAATAATATTAATTAATTAATATTAATTCCATCCTCCTCTGCTCAGTCTTCTCAGGAGAAAGTTGAGCAACAGAGCAGCCTTGCCTGTCCTTCTCCTCTTCCACTTGGACTTCCCCTCAGGAGAATGCTGAGCAGCGGAAGAGCCTTGCAGAGTTTGCGTTTGCCCCTCCTCCTCCTCCACCTGGCCTTCTCCTCAGGACAAGGCAGGATGGTGGAGGACCCTTGCAGGGCAAGTGTTCACCTGTCTTCCTCCGCCGCCCATCCTTCTCCTCAGGAGAAAGCCAGGAGGTAGAGGAGCCTTACAGTGCAAATATTCACCTGTCCTCATTTTCCGCCCGTCCTTCTCAGGAGAAAGCCAGGAGGTAGAGGAGCCTTGCAGTGGAAATGTTCACCTGTCCTCATCCTCCTCCTGTCCTTCTCAGGAGAAAGCCAGGAGGTAGAGGAGCCTTGCAGCACAAGTGTTCATCTGTCCTCCTCCCCCGCCCATCCCTCTTCTCAGGGGAAAGCCAGGAGGTAGAGGAGCCTTGCAGCGCAAATGTTCACCTGTCCTCATCCTCCACCCATCCTTCTCAGGAAAAAACCAGGAGGTAGAGGAGCCTTGCAGGGTGAGCGTTCACCTGTCCTCATCCTCCGCCCATCCTTCTCAGGAGAAAACCAGGAGGTAGAGGAGCCTTGCAGTGCAAATATTCACCTGTCCTCATTTTCCACCCATCCTTCTCAGGAGAAAGCCAGGAGGTAGAGGAGCCTTGCAGCACAAGTGTTCATCCGTCCTCCTCCCCCACCCATCCCTCTTCTCATGGGAAAGCCAGGAGGTAGAGGAGTCTTGCAGCGCAAATGTTCACCTGTCCTCATCCTCCGCCCATCCTTCTCAGGAAAAAGCCAGGAGGTAGGGGAGCCTTGCAGTGAAAATGTTCACCTGTCCTCATTCTCCGCCCATCCTTCTCAGGAGAAAGCCAGGAGGTAGAGGAGCCTTGCAGCACAAGTGTTCACCCGTCCTCCTCCCCTGCCCATCCCTCTTCTCAGAGGAAAGCCAGGAGGTAGAGGAGCCTTGCAGCACAAGTGTTCACCCATCCTCCTCCTCCCCCGCCCATCCCTCTTCTCAGGGAAAAGCCATGAGGTAGAGGAGCCTTGCAGGGCAAGTGTTCACTTGTCCTCCTCCTCTGCCTGTCCTCCTCAGGAGAAAGTGTAGAGGAGCCTTGAGGGCAAGTGTTCACCTGTCCTCCTCCTCCTCTGCCTGTCTTTCTCCTCGGGAGAAAGCCAGGAGGTAGAGGAGGCTTGCGGGGCAAGCGTTCACCTGCCCTCCTCCTCTGCATGCCTTCTCCTCAGGAGGAGACTGAGCAGCAGAGGAGACTTGAAGTTGTTCCATGTCCTTAGGGGCCACCCAAAATCCTTTGGCAGGATGCATGTGGCCCCTGGGCCGTATGTTGTACAGGCCTGGCTTAAATGGTTGTTTTCATCTTTCTGCCCTCATAAAATGTTCTCTCCATATTCCCTAAAGTTGAAAGTGTAGTTTGGATTTTATGAGCAGAATGTATCGATCCAGAAGATTTTACTTAATGAAAAGCACTGAGGTTTTGGCACAGCTATTATTGATTCTTAGAGAACCAACACGGTTTAGTGTTTTGAGTCTTGGACTACAACTCTGGAGGTCAGGTTTGATTCCTAACTCAGCCATGGAAACTCACTGGGTGATCTAGGGCAAGTCACACACTCTCAGACATAGAAAGACCTGTGAAAGATTTGCCTTAGGATTGCCTGCATGGTTGAATGGTTTGAACACTGGACTACAATTCTGAAGCCCGGGTTTGATTCCCCATTTGGCCGTGGAAACCACTGGGTGACCTTGGACCAGTCACACACTCACAGCTCCAAAACACCCTGTTATAGTAATGACTTAAGGGCACACAAAAACAACACCTATGAGGAAAGCAGTTGTATGTAGTTATCCTTAGAATATGGTTCCATAAGAGACACTCCTTCTTTAATCTCTTAGCTTTATTTAATTGTCACATCTTTTAAGTGTTAGTAACCATACTATCAGGCCAGCTTCTCTTCTTTTCAAGAAGTTGACGTCAGTGCTTCAGTCCTCCACAGAAAATGCCGTGGGTAGCCCATTGGCAGTGATAGCTCAGAGAATCTCAGCAAGGTGGTGCTACTTAACTAATTATACCTGTTGGAATCCCCACATCTACACAACTATGCAGTTCAGTGTGTAAGATCCCTCTCCTTCACATCTGACCACCATATTCTTTATTGATGCCTTAGGTTTTTTAAAAAAGGGGTAACAGGCATGCTAGACAGTGTATAATAGAGAGTGTTTTAAAGCTCTGTACACAGGAGTTTTCTTTTGATAGCACAGTGCCATTCAGATGATCTGTGATAATTATGAATCAAACATCAAGTTGTGCCTATCCAAATATTGTGGGACCTCAATTCCCATAGATTCTGTGCATTGGCTGTGTCATTTAGGTCTGATAGGAATTGTATTCCAACAACATCTGAAGGGACAAAACTTGTTATAGCCAACTCATACTTCATGAATGGCAACTAAACATGTAGGTAACTGGATGATAGGAAAGCTTTGTCTCTGGTGTTTTATGCGCACACACACATTTGGGTTGGTTAGTTTTACTATTCAAAGAATAGCTGGGCCAATTGATAACACAGGTACAAAGTGTTGGTTATCACGTTTAAAGCCCTAAATGGTTTGGGTCCATCCTATCTTTGGGACCGCCTCCTCCCATATAATCCACCCCGTGCACGCCGGTCCTCTGGGAGGAATTTGCTACAGCCTATAAAGACGAGGCTGTCTGCAACCTCCCGGGGGCCTTTTCAGCAACCACTTCCAGATTATGGAATGGCCTGCCGGACGAGATCCATCATATTACTACCCTAAGCAGCTTTTAAAAAGCTGTTAAGACAGATCTCTTCCAGCAGGCCTTTCCTGATTAGATATCCTGGCCTCAAGAGTTAGTCCATCCTCCCTTCCCCTATGCTCCGCCGCAGTCAGTTTTATTGTTTGTTTAGTGAGATTTATCTTAAGGATGTTTTAATTGATGATACTGTTTAATGCTTTTTAAGGGGTGGGTCGGTTTTGGGATTCCTGGTGTTCTGACTATTACTGTATTTTATGGTAATTTTAATGCTGTAAGCTGCCCCGATTACCCTGCAGAAGGGCGGGATATCATTATTATTATTATTATTATTATTATTTACAATCTCAAATAGTGGCGCAGGCTTATAAATGCTTACAAACCTGATTTAAAGCTTGAACAAAGTTACCACTGTAACAGAGAAAGGATATGTGCTGGTTATACAACTCGGGCTCGTTAGCTGTTAATGGACCCATGTAAATTAAACTTTGAACTTCATTTAGCTGTATGCTTAGGATGTTTCTAAATGTCCAGTTCCTGGATTTGGGGGATTTGATGGTTGCTGCAGGGAGCTTTATTGATTCTGGTGTTTGGATTTAGCCATCACTAGGTTAGATAATCCTGAGCCACATGGTCTGTTGTTTCTCAGCAGACTATACATTTTTAAAGTGCAGACCAGAATTGTACTCCTCCAGCCTAAATTATTCACAGGGTTTTTCTAATTTTTATTAATCCATTTCTGAGTTTAGTCTTACAACTTTTGCAATGTAATCTCTTGATATCTGTTTTGTCTTGTCTGTGTCACTTTCCAATTTTCATTCTCTTGCTATTCACGTCAATTAAATGTTATTCAAATTGAATTTCTTTAATTTAACACTACCTTCTTTCTTGTAGAATTTAAATGAATATGTAGCTGCATTAATTGCTTTAAAGCAAAAGATTATTGATACTGAGTAAGTATATCTTCATTCTTTTTGTTGCACAAATGTATTTATAGTGACACGTATATGTATTCAGGGTTACACTCTTGTGAACACTTCAGCTGCTTTAAACCCTTTCAGGCTTATTGGAATTTGAAGCATCTGCTGCACACATAGGCATCCTTCTGTAGTCTAGCACCACAGGCAAACTCTTCAGCATGGAATTGCATATGTTCTGGCCACCCAATAGAACTCTGTATATAGAAGAAGCAAGGAATGGCCAAATATTAAGCAAAAGGAGTATAGTAGCAGCAGTATGTTTCTTTTTGTGGCATAACTGTGTATGAAGTGAAGTCTGGTGTGAGAACTAGCACAGTAATTAGTGCATGCAAAGTACCTGATTTTTTGAGATGGCCGGCATGGTACAGTGATTTGAGTGTTGACTAGGACTCTGGGAGAAAGCAATTTGAGTCCACACTTGGCCATGGAAGCTCACTGGGTGAGCCTGGACATGTCACACACTCTCTCAGCCTCAGAGGAAGGGTATGGCAAACCCCCTCTGAACAAATTTTACCAAGAAACCCCTTACGGTTGCCTAAGTCATAAATGATGTAAAAGCACAGAACAACAACAAGAGGAAGAGCACACCTGCCCTTGTTGTTAGCCAGTCTTCAGAACATAACAATTTTCAGCATGAATGAGATGCAATATCATTCAGTGTGTAAAGCTTCCACTTTGGCTTTCTTCTCTAGATCATTAATTTTGTTCCATCATGTATGTTTTTTGTTTTTGTTTTTTGAAGTGTGAACCTGCACCTAATCCCTTTCCTTCTCACTCTCTTACAGCCGCTTGCTGACAGATTATCAACAAAAGTGCAGTGATATCCTTTTTTGCATATTTCCACAGGAAAATAATTGTCATGTGCATGATCTGTATACTTTTGTAAACAATCTAAAGGTGGCTTTTTTAAAAGTGTTAGAAGTTTATAATATATGGCAAGCAGTTGGATTGCTGTACTAGACACATTATAGATGTTGAAAAGATAACAGCTTTGTGACTTCTGAAATCATGATGGTAAAAAAGCAAACTTTTTACCCTTAGGCCCCTCTTTTACATCCTCATGTGGACATTGTGCCCCCCCCCCTCGCCATAGTATATCAGTAAAAATAATTTTTTTTATTTAGTGTGCATATTTTCATTCACACATTTTGTATATTAATATTTTAACATAAGGAAATAATATTGTTCAAATTATAACAGTTTTATTTAAATAAATTCAATATTTAGCTCAATGCATGTGTAAATTTTACACATTAAAAAGTTTGGGAAGATGAGGAGGCATTAGGGCGCCCAAGTCTCATGCCCCCCCTCCTTGAGCAACTCTCATGCCCACCCCACCATTTGAGAACCACCCAATATCCAGAACACCCAGCAACCCCTCTGAGTTGCACCAGACAGTGGCATATAGATAAGAAGCGGCAGCCAAGGCATCTTTGGTAGAAAACAGGCACTCCTGTTTCCCTGGCAATGAGAATGGCTTATGTGTCCAGTACTAAAGGACCATTGCAGCATGGAAGCTCCTTTTTATACATGAGGATGCTGAAGCACCACAACCTTTTCCCATCACCCTACTAAAGCCTTGAGCAGGGGTAGGCAACCTTTTTGAGCCTGGGGCCGGGTTGCTGTCCCTCAGACAATTGGGGGCCGAAGCACCAAAAATAAATAAATAAATAAATATAATTTTAAAAAAATGGAAAATATGCATGCACACTCTCTCAGCCCCAGAAAAGCCATGGCAAACCCTCTGTGGAGATTTTGCCAAGAAAACCTCAAGAACAAGTAATAACAACAATAATTAATATTATCATGGCGGCGGCAGCGGGGGCCGGAGGCGGCAGGACCGGCCTGGGGCCAGTCCAAAGGCCTCGGGGGGGGGCGCATCTGGCCCCCGAGCCTTAGGTTGCCTACCCCTGACCTTGAGGATTGATATTCCATGTGATTATATAGAAAAGGTCCTTTCATGCATGCATGCTGGAAAAATACATCTGTTCTGGAAGGTCAGCCTTATACAAGGGGGTATCGTAAAGTTTTAATTATCACCTTTTAAAAAAAATTGAGAGAAATTTTGTTTTGATTTGTAGTTGTTAACTTATCTCTACGTATCATCCAGATTTATACATTTTCCCCAGCATTTCCTGACCCTTCAAATACTGTTATTGTAGATGTTTGCAGACTGCGCCTTAAACCACTCTTCCATTTCATGAATGATGTCATCTGTATTGTCAAATCAGTGACCCTGCAATGGATTTTTCATTTTTAGGAAAAGAAAAAGTCACTTGGTGATGATGACACTGACAAAATTTCATCAATATACCATAATAACTTCCGGGTGATAATTATTACTTTACGATACCCCCTCATACTACTCCATCTTACACTTTAGTTACTCCTAGCACAATTTGTAACAAAAATAAAGGACTCAATGAGTTGATTTTCTAAACATCATGCACTTAGGGACCAAAGTTATTGTAATGATCACTAAGGGGTGAAGCACACCACCCTGAAGGGGTGGCATCACGCTGCCCCGAAAAGCTGCAGCCCCACTCCAGCTTTTTTCCGGCACTGCCACAGCTTTTCAGCATTCCTGTGGTCTAAATGCCATGCCACCGGAGTGCTGAAAAGCTGCCCACCGTGTCTGCTTCGCCCCTAAGATACATTTTTTTAATACAATACAATATATATCTAAAGTAGTAGTATGCTTGTATTGAGATACAAAATACATGCTTATTGGGAAGACAGATTGATACACGTTTACATCAGATTGCCCTTTAAAATATACACAAAGAACAGTGCAGGAACAACTTGATTGGTTAGCAGTAGTAAAATCTAGAAATTCATATATGCGTTGCTTTGTACAGTCACAAATTTCTTTTATGCTTGATTAATATGTCATGTACCTCATATGCTTCCTTCAAAATAGATGAAAAATGCATCCATTGTCAGAATACAAACTGTTTCATAAGGAAAAGCAGAGGTGGTTCTGTTGATTTTTGTCTGTGAATATTACCAGTGCACAGTAAAATATGGAACTGAATCTTCTTTGAGGACAATGGAGGCTCCCTCTGAAAATGGTGCTATATTAGGCTGTTCCTCTTTAGTAATGTGTAGTAAAACATAATCTGTTACTAGAAGACTGCGCCTATTTCACATAGCCAGATGATCCTTGCAAAAGCAGAGAGTTTCACAGCTACATAATATTATGGTATGGGGAAAGTTACTCTCCTTGTTATGCAGGATGACAGTTCTCTGTTTTCATGTTTTTGCCCTCATTGTGGATTTGCTCTTCTTGCAAACAACCTTTCCAGTACAAAGATTTCTTAAATACTCTTGTGATATGAGTTCCATTTTTCTTATTTCTGTAGTATGTTTGGTAAAGTATAGCAATAACCCTTTCATATCAAGATTTCGTTAACCACATTTTACAGCTTGAGGCTGCTAAAAGGTAAGAACTCATTGCATTGTTGTAATTGTCCCTCCTCTGGGTGTGGGTGTTACCAGTTAATAATGTTAACTATAGTAATTAATGATAGGTAATTATGAATTCTCTCCTCCCCAAGACAAAGCAGCCAAATGAGATGTTAGAGAAGTTTTTAGGAAGAAAGAAAAAAGAGGTTACATATTTATGAAAGGTAACACAATCTGTACCAAAGATATCAAATGTATTTGTCTGCTATTTAAATTGCACAAAACAAGTCAAATACCATAAAAGTTATAACATCTATGAGAGAAACATAAAATGCATAAAATGAGGACAAAAGTCTTGTATTGTCACGGCCAGCCATGAGGAGGATGAGGGGGAGGATGGGTCTCCTCCAGAGAAGGAAGAGATACAGGCTCCACCTGGCTCTCATTCTGATCTGCCTGAGCCAAGCCCGGTTCTCCCAGCCCCAGAGCAGCCAGGTCCTAGTGCTCCTTCCTTGGAGGCTCAGCTGCCTAGTGGGGAGAATCAGGAAGATACAGCAGAGCCAGTACCTTCCTTTAGGCAGAGGAGAGCTGAGAGTGCTGGCAGTCGCAGGTCCAGGAGACTGGCTGAAAAGCAGCTGCTTAACAAGCCTCAGCTGGCACTGAGGTAGGATTTGACTATTTAAGGAGTGGCAAGAGGCTTCCTCAGTGCTAAGATTTATTGTAGTTTCCTTGGGAGACTATGGTCAGTGTGGCTCCTGGTTTCCTGCTGTGTGCCTCTCACTCTTGCCTTGTGGAACTCTGTTGCCTTGACCCTGGACCGGACTGGAGTTTTGCTGATAGCTGCCTGCCCTGACCTTAGAGTGATTGATGCTGATTTCTGGACTCTTGTTTTGCTGGTGTTTCGACTACGGAAGGTTTGTGGCTGGCCTTGCTGTTTGCAGCTCACCCTTTCCATCCCTAGCAGCTGTGGGAACTGAGGCTGGCTGTAGTCCAGGACATGTATTCCTTAAGAAATAGTAATCAATTTCTACAACTGTAAAAGTCCTTAAAGAACCAAGCCTATGCCAGAGACTTTATTGTCCTTGGTTAATGCTCCAGTATAGTTTTCAGGCAAAATGTTCTGTGAATTCACTCACCAGCCAGTCACCAGTCAGATCCATTTTGACTTTGAGTCTTCCTGGTGGCTGAAGTCTCTATACATATGTCCACAAAAAGTTAAAAGCAAATAATCCTTCTAGTCAACTAATTATCACAATGAACATTAACAATTCAAAAAATAAAATTGTGAACAATATATGACTTACCACTGGCTCGTGAGACTACAAGGGCGCTGCCACCCAAAGGTACAAAGAAGCAGGCTTGGGAGCCCAGGTACATCAAAACCTCCCCTCCCCTGTGAGACCAGGAGGGCTCTGCCATCCACAGTGACAAAGAAGCAGGCTTGGGAGCCCAGGTATATCAAAACCTCCCCCTCCCCTGTGAGACCAGAAGGTGCTGCCATCCAAAGGGACAAAAATCAGGCTTAGGAGCCCAGGTATATCAAAGCCTCCCCCTCCCCATGACACCAGAATGACACTGCCATGCAGAGGGACAAAGAAGCAGGTTTGGGAGTCAAGGTACATCAAAGCCTCCCCTCCCCCCCCAAAAAAAAAACCCAGAATGGCGACGGACAAAAAGGGAGGCTTCAAGGCCACAACTCTAGAACATGGCTGTCCCCAACAAGAAGACCAGTAGACCATTAATGCCACCTATGGGGACAAAGTGGGAGGCGGGGAGGAGGAGGGGAGGGTGGGAAAAACATCTAGGAGTGTAAAAAGGAAATCGAAAAAACAACTGAGAGGGAATTGAGGGAGAGAATTGAGAGAGGGAAAACATCTAGGAGTGTAAAAAGGAAGGGGAAAAAAGAATTGAGGGAAAGAATTGAGGGAGGGAAAAAAATCTAGGAGTTTAAAAAGGAAAGGGAAAAGAATTGAGGGAGAAAAGAAGAGAATAACAGGCATAAAATATAGGGGCAGCTACTGGGCTGCAGCTGTAGTGGTGGGTGACAGCTCTCACAGAGAGAACAGTAGTATCACCATAGCACGGCACGAAAGGAGGCAAATTGTGTCCCTCCTTGCGAGATCATTTCACCAAGAAAACCCTTTAAGTGAGACAGCTGGAAAACCAACAACCAGAGAGGGGGAGGCCAGACAGAAAACATATCCAATAAAACAAGCATAGTTAGAAGCAGCACTACACATGTAATTGGAACATGGAATGTGAAAAGCATGAGCCAGGGAAAACAAGACATAGTAAAGAAGGTAATGGAATGCATGAATATAGCAATACTAGGAGTGAATGAGTTAAAATGGACAGGAATGGGTCACTTTGACTCAGACAACTATACAGTAATCTATTCAGGAAATGAAGAAACATGAAGAAATGGGGTGGCTTTCATAGTAAGGAAAGATATAGCTAGAGCACTCAAAGGATACAACTCAAAGTCAGACTGTATATTATCAATAAGGTTTCAGGATAAACCTATAAACATCACAATAATCCAGGTATATGCACGAACAACAGATGCAGATGAAGAGGAAATTGAGAGATTCTATGGTGCAGTCCAGGAAGAAATTGACAACATACCATCACAAGATTTCAAACTAATCATTGGAGACTTGAATGCTAAAGTTGACAACAAAAAAGAATAAAAAAACAAAAGGAAGATTTGGATTAGGGACAAGAAATAAAGCCAGAGAGCATCTGATAGAATTTTGTGAGACCAATAACCTATTCATTGCAAATATCTGCTTCATACAACCAGATAGGAAACTCTATCCTTGTGGTCAAAACCAGATCAGACCAGGAGCTGACTGTGGCACAGACCATGAACTGCTCATAACAAAAATCAAAGTTAAACTGAAGAAGAAAGCAAAAACTATCATTAAATCAAAATATAATAACATTTCAGATGAATTCAAGGACAATGTAAGAAACAGATTCGAGCTATTGAGTATAATCCACCAGGAACCTGAAGAACTGTGGACAGAAGTCAAAGACATAATTAAGGATGAATGCAAGAAAACACTGACAGTGGCCAGAAAGAAAGATAAGAAACAACAGATGACAGATGAAACATGTCATGCAATAAAAGAAAGAAGAAAAGCAGAAGCAAAGGGAGATAGAAATAAAGCCAGAAGTATGAATACAACTGTCCAATGTCTGACACACAGGTATAAGGAAAAATACTACAATGTCCAATGCAGAGAAATAGATGACAACAACAAAAAGGGAAGAACGAGAGTACTCTATCAAAAAATCCAAGAAATTAAATCCAAGTTCAAACCAAGGGCAGGAATGCTGTATGGAGAAAAAAGAACATAATACAGGAACAAGAAGAAATAAAAAGATGCTGGAGACAATACACAGAAGAGTTATACAAAAGAGATGAGGGAATGAATGATATTTGGAATGAGGAGCCGTATGAAGACGAACCCCAAATTCTAAGTAGTATAGTGGAATCTACAATAAAGGAAATGGGGAAAAATAAATCAGAAACAGATGATATCCCAATTGCACTGCTACAATGCCTACAGGCAAATGCAACTTTAATGCTAATTGAAATATGCCAATAAATATGGAAAACAAAGTGTGGCTAACAGACGTGAAACGCTTGATATACATACCAATCCACAAGAAAGGAGATATTAAAAAATGCAGCAACTATAGGACAATAGCACTAATCTCCCACACAAGCAAAATCACGCTCAAAATTCTGCAGCATAGGCTCCAACCATACATGGAAAGAGAAATTCCAGAGGTGCAAGCAGGATTTAGAAAAGGAAGGGGCACTAGGAACCACATTGCAAATATATGATGGCTAATGGAGTACACCAAAGAATTAAAAAAAAGAATCAGCATGTGTTTCATAGACTACTGCAAAGCATTTGACTGTATAGATCACGAAAAATTATGGAATGCCCTCAAAGACATGGGGGTGCCACTACATCTGATAGTCTCAATGAGGAATCTGCCAAGGACAAGAGGCCACCATCAGAACAGAATTCGGGGAAACAGAGTGGTTCCCAATAGGCAAAGGGGTCAGGCAAGGCTGCATCCTGTCACTCTGCTTGTTTAACTTATATGCTGAAAACATCATAAGAAAAGCAGAATTAGAGAAGTTAAGATAGGAGGAAGCAACATTAACAACCTAAGATATGTGGACGACACTGTATTATTAGCAGAATACGTTCAGGAATTGGAATAGTTAATAAGAACGGTCAAAGATGAAAGTGCAAAGGCAGGTCTGATGCTGAACATAAAGAAAACAAAAATAATGACCACAGAAGAAATACACAAATTCAATCTAGACAATGAGGAAATCGAAATAGTTAAAAATTCCCATATCTGGGATCAAACGTTGACCAGAATGGAGACTGCACTCAAAAAAGAAGAAGACGACGAGGATGGGAAGGGCAGCTATGAAATGACTGGAAAAAATACTGAAGAGCAAAGACATAACAACTGAGCACTAAAGTCAGAATCGTCCAGGCCATTGTATTTCCAATTACCATGTACAGATGCGAGAGCTGGATAGTGAAGGAAGCAGACAGAAAGAAAACCAACTCATTTGAAATTTGGTGCTGGAGAACAGTACTTAGGATACCATGGACAGCCAAGAAGACAAACAAATGGGTTCAGACCAGGGCTCTCTTTGGAAGCAAAGATGATCAAGTTGAGACTATCGTACTTTGTCCACATAATGAGAAGGCACAGATCACTAGAAAAAACAATAATGCTAGGAAAGGTAGAGGGTAGAAGAAAGAGAGGAAGACCACAGACCAGATGGATAGACTGAATCGGGAGTTATGGGCAAAGGCTTGGGCAAGGCAGTGGAAGATAGGAATTCTTGGAGATGTCTCATCTACAGGGTTGCCATGCGTTGGAACTGACTTGAGGGCAGCTAGCAACAAACCACTAACAAACCAATATCACAAAACAATATGTGGAATGAATGAAATATACGGAAATCATCAACTTCTTTCCTGTGTATCAGAGTGATACTTACTAGATGAATGTAAGGACTTAAATGGACCTATGTAACACCTGCTATTACAGAAGGAATTGACTAAAACAAAAAGGTCCTGGTTCTGACAAGACCTTTTAAAATTGAATATGCTTAACTTTTATAGATCCTTTTAAAAAAGAACCATAACCAATATATCTATTTTCATTGTCCATACAGAAAAAATCTAATACTGTAATAAATGTTGTATTACAACAATGGCAACAAACAAAAATAGTTCTAACAATCCATTTCTATAGTGCAAATGAGACATTAAAAAGTTTTTTCACATATATGTTTTCAGGGGCTATGCACTCACACAGAGTGCAAACACTAGTACAAAATTCATAACCACTATAATTAAGTAGCAGATAAATCCTTTTGATATCTTTAGTACAGGTTGTGTTATCTTTCATAAATACCTAAGCCCTTTTTTCTTTCTTTTAAAGTCATGTTAGGTATAAAACCCTTTGTTGTTGCTGTTTACTCATTTTTATAAAAGTTTTAGAAACATTTGAATGTGGGATACTGTTATTATTCAAAGTTTTTGATGTGTGCTGTAGTCAGTTGCATGAAAAAATTAACCTCCCTTAATTAAGACTTATGTTTAAACATACATTTTGCCTCAGTTTCTGTAATATTGGTCTGTAATGTCCATTTCAGAGAAAATAATACTCTTCATCACCAAGTGGAACAAATGTTCCAGAAAATATCACCTCTAAAGAAGTGTGAGGAAGAGCTGGGCTCTGTGAAAGCAGAACTGGAAGAGAAGAAGGTAACGTCTTTTTGTGAAATAGAACTATGTCTTGAGGCTGTCTGATCTCTGTATTGGAAAAACTACAGTTGTACTTCAAGCAGTAACGTAAAAGAGTTCATTTCATGCAAAGCAGTTCCATTTCCATAAACAGTAACAAGAAATCAGTTAAAACAGAATATAGTTTGCAGGAAAATCTAACCTCTTGTAAATTTGGGCTATAGAAAAGGTTCCAGAATCACAGAAATTCAAAGATGTCTAGTCAATCTGATTTACATTACCAAAATCCAATGATTCTTACAAGTCAGTTTTAGATATGTAATATCTAAATGGATTTACAATACAGCTGTCCTTCCCCATTAGCGGTTTTGAGTCCGCGCCTGCGCATGGGAGTACACCGCCATTATAGTCAATGGGGCTTGAATATCTGCATTTTTTTCTAATTCGGGGGAGGGTAAAATGGATCACTGCAAACGGGGAGGGATGACTGTATATCTGAAGTTCAGAATAGATACACATCAGACTAGGGGGAAGGCAACCTTTTTGAGCCGGAGGCCGGGTTGCTGTCCCTCAGATAATTGGGGGGCCGAAGCACCAAAAATTAATCAATTAATTAATTAATTAATTAAAATTAAATTTTAAAAAAAAAAAAATTTAAAAAATTTAATGCACACTCTCTCAGTCCCAGAAAAGCCATGACAAAACCCCTGTGGAGATTTTGCCAAGAAAACCCAAAGAACAAGTAATAACAATGAATTGTGTTTCTTTTTAACATTGTATAAAAAATTAAATAACATGAAATATGAAAACAATAATAATCAATATCATCATGGCAGGTGGGGGGGGGTGGCGGCAGCAGGACCGGCCTGGGGCCAGTCCAAAGGCCTCGGGGGGCCGCATCCGGGCCTTAGGTTTCCTACCCCTGCATCAGACAATCAAGGCGAAAATACAAGAAAACAGTTACCTAGTTTCAGTAGATTTGAAGGATACATATTTTGATATTCTGATGTACACAATATGCAGGAAGTACTGTATATGAGTTTCCATTATTGTTATGGGCACCATCATTTCAGGGCACTCCTGTTAGGACTCTCAGCAGCTCCAGATTTTAAACAAAAGTGTTAATTCCACTGATTGCACATATGAAACAAAAGGGAATTCAAGGATTTCTCAGACAATATTTTACTGAAAGCAGGGAGACGAGAAAAAAAACAGACATTTTGCAGAAACGCAGGTTTTTGATAAATTTCAAAAAGAGTTGCCTAGAGCCAGTGATGCCTCTAATCATATAGGAGCAGAGTTGGAGGTTGTCTTTATCTTTTCACAAGAATGAAAAGCAAAAATAAAATAAGATGTCAGGCAATTACTAAGGAAAACAGATTTTATGTTGGCAAGTATCCAAGGAAGCAGGTAGTTGGTGTGTAAGAGCTGTCCGATATTCAGTCCAGTCCAAGTCAGTCACAGGATCAAGATGAGTGTCAGAATTGGCACCACTTTCAATAAATGCAAATTGTCTGTTTTGAAGAAAATATGTTGACTCTTACAATAGAACCAACTTTTCCACTTAACAATAGATCCATCATTACTGCAGGGTTTCAATGTACAGTTCACTTACCAAATTTCTGGCCTCTGGAGAACAAGTGGCATATTTTAAATGTGAGAAGGGCAGTGAAGGCATATACTAAAAGGACAAGTCACATCAGAGGTGGTCCATCTGAAAACACTAGGAGATAGAGCAACAAAGTTGATGGCTTGCTGAATTAAAGAATGCCTTCTCCTTTGCTATTATTTTGTTAGGTTACCAAGACCAAAGACTGTATGACCACATTCAGCTTGGGTGATGGCAACGAGTGTGGCATACATTTCAACAGCATCCTTGGTTGATGGGTGCAGTGCAGGGTGGTAGGAATCATCAACCTTTGGAGACACTTTTAAAATTACTATATATAGGTCACCACAGATAGCCTTTGGTTGAACTGCATTGCAGACAGTAAGATAGATTTAGGACAGCCATACTCATCCAAGGACTTGAAGGCTTGAGTAAATCCCAAGAGTGAGTGGATTGCTCCTCCATGCCATCCAGAGAATGAGAAATTGGTAGTTACTGTGAAGGTTCATTCCTGAATGGAAGGAGGAGCAATCTACCCCTCCCATATATGGCTATAAACTAATAATAATAATAGCAGCAACGGCAATTAGAGAATTAGGTTATAAAGCACATAAGGCTTTTCAACAAAACTGTCAGTGAAGCGAGTGAAGTCAGTGGTCAAAATAGAACAAGGACCTTGGGCTTTGAATTGCATCAACAGCTGGCATTTGAGGAGTCACCATGACTTGCTCCTCCTTCATGAATTTTCACAGAAAGTATCAATCTTTCATCTTATGACTGTGTTCTGAGCTGCAATGGAAGAGTGAAATGATGATGATGATGATGATGATGATGATGATGATGATTAAAGATAAGACTGACAAGTCTTGAAGGTTTTGAGATATCAGTTGCTATTTGTTTTGTTGGTTTCTAATTACTATTAATTTCTTTAACTAGAGTTCACTCAAAATATACCAGGAGACTCATCTAGAGTATGTTCGGGTGAAAGAGGAAATGGATAAAAGTGACATTGCGTGAGTCATTCTAGTATAAATGAGTCATCTAGTGAATTTGATCCATTTTTAGTGAACTTTTACAGTCCTTCTAATCTACATTATTTGTAATAGTGCTTCTTAACCCATAAAGACACAAAAAGCGATATTAAATCACTTTCGGGTAATGTGCCGTAACATTTCAAAAGAAGAAGCAAGTAGAAATGTACATTTTTGGGAAATTTTGAACCTGTGGTGGGGAAAAGTTTTCTTTTTTTTCAGAATTTTTTAAATTGAAATTGAAATATGTGCACTTTGCTTTTTCATATCAAACCTACACTTAATTTAAAATGTATACATTGGAAAGTTAAAATCATGCATTAATAATTCAATTAATGTTTAAAATTTACTGCTTGGAATACTTACAGAATTCAAAACTATAAAACTTTTAGTATTATACAAGCAAGCTTATGAATCTACAAACTATAAAGGGAGAAATGCAAACCACTGACCTTGTGCTACCTAAAAGCATGTATCTTACTATTTTCCATCTGTGAAGTAGGAAAACATGAAAACAGAAAATAAGCATAAACAAAATAAAATGTATTATTTGAACAGATACAGTCTTATGCAGTCATGCTCTTGAGGACCAGGCTATCAGCACATTAGGATAATGAGTTTAACTCAATATTAAAATTACTGAATTCTTCAGTGATGTAATATAACTACAATTAAGACCTCTCTGTGTTTTCCTTGCAAAGAGGGCAACACCCATTAAGGGCAGAAATACATCTTGGATTGGAGTGTGGTCTGTATCTTAAAATATGAACCGGAATTATCTTTTTTCTAAATTGTCTTGCATACATATTTTTATACTATGCAGTGAATAAAGCCTTTCCTAACAAGCAATTCACTTGTTGCAGAAGAGAAAATATTTCATTTGAGTTTTTCCTCTGTAATCCCCAAAGTTTACAGTTCTTCCACTGGAAAAAAATTGGCCTTCGTTGTATCCGCACTTGCAGAAATAAATAATCCAGTTTGACACCACCTTAACTGCCATGGCTCCATGCTATGAAATTCCAGGAATTGTTCCAGTCTATTTCCAAAACATCCTACAAATCCCAGAATTCCATAGCATGGAACTGTCAGAACCATGGAACGCAACCCTCAGTGCAAACAACCAGTCTTTGATGATGAGTCAAAACCAAAGAACTTCATTGAGTACATAAGGATAGAAGTTACCACGTTAGTGTTTAAGCTGGAACTGATCACTCCCTGGCCCAATACAATATACAAACCCCAAAAGCCTAAAATCCCTCCCCCTAAATTGGTGTGCAAAACTACATTCCCACAGCTAGCACTTACGTTACATATCACCCCCCTGCTTGCCATTTCAAAAGCACTACCAGGCTAGAAGCTTGCAACATACCAAGTAAAAAACCCCATGCGTTCCATTCTGCACAGGCCAAAGCGAACCAGACACTCAAGGCCGGGAGACAGCTACTAGGGCTGATTGTCTAATTTAACATTCCTGTTCATACCAAAACAAAAAAACAAACTATCCTACCACATATATCCATAACCCAGAACATATATGCCATCCTGGCAGAACCAACCATGGATTCTGACAGGAGCCATGGCATGTAAAGCGGTGTCAAACTGGATTATTTCTGCAGCACGGATGCAGCCCTTGTGTATTTTTCTGTATGTTTGTGTATTTTTCTGTATGTGGTAGGATAGTTTGTTTTTTTGTAATCTGGACTTTTATGTCTGTAGAAGCAAGTAACTAATTACAGCTTCCTTCTGTATCTGTGCTATTTGCAACCGTTGGGTGAGATAATCCATCAAGTATATAAGAAGTGGGCAAGAGGGGCAGAATTAAGGCTATTGCTAGATGTTTGGATGGAAGCTACATAGTTTGGGGACATGGTTACTGGATGAGAAGTAGCAAGGGAGATGAGCACACATTCATTGTTGTCGGGTATTTTCAGTTTTCTGGGCAAAATTAAGAGGTTGATTTCAATCTCCATATGGAATGTACAAAGGGTACTAAAAATAAGTTGTTTATATTTTTTCTGTTTGTTGGAAAATTGCCTCTGGGAATCTGTGAAATCTGCCTTTTTGTAATTTTTATCCTGGAGCTTGGCAGTCAGTGTTTGCTCCCTTACTGGTCATTTTACCAACTCAGATTTACACCACATTTTGGCAGTCAGATAAAAATCCATCATATTATTAGATGTGTCCAAATTCTTGTTAGTAGTATTAAGAGCAAGCATTTATTTGATCGTAGAAGCTTATCCTCAGGTTGATTGTTTTAGAATTCTGACCATGCACTATTGTATATGTGAAGTATTGTCTTTGTAAATGTGTTTTGACTGATTCTGCTTCTGGTTCATTGACCATACTTTATTGTATTTTTACTTATTCACCCCTGAGGGAGGGGAAATGGGGAGTGGAGTGTTTGTTGATTCAACATTGTAATAAATGTTACACTGCTAATCAAAAGATGCCAGGGCACATTCCAACACATTACAATGTGGATACATTTGCCCAACCAGATACAGCAAACAAAGGGACTAATCTGCTACTTCTCATCTAGCTGGCCACACAAAGGAAGTTTTGTGCTAAGTGAGCCCCCAATGTCCTCTTCTGTGCAAAAATCTCAGGCACACTCATATTTTGTATCTCCTATCTATTCAGATCACAGTCTTATCCTGGAAGGTAGTATATAATGAGAGAGAGGAAGAGCTGAATCTCCACTACCATCTATTAAGATCCCCTTGCAACTAGATGCAGTGTAGTGTAATATGGAGTGTCACAACTTTACTATCTGTACTTCTCCCTTGCTATTTGTATCATGTACATCATTATAACACATGATAAAGATATGCCTATCTAGCATTTTATAAAACCTGCCATGGTTTCAGGTTCTGATTCAATACACAATGAAAAATATGAGCTTAAAATGCAACATTAAGGGCGAAGTCGTAGGCTTTCATGGCCGGCATCCATAGTTTTTTTGTGGGGGTTTTTTTCGGGCTGTGTGGCCATGTTCTGAAAGAGTTTCTTTCTGACGTTTCGCCAGCATCTGTGGCTAGCATATTCTCTGAAGATGCTAGCCACAGATGCTGGCGAAACGTCAGAAAGAAACTCTTTCAGAACATGGCCACACAGCCCGAAAAAACCCCCCACAAAAAAACTAACATTAAGGGCCTTTGCAGACTGCCAGAAATAGTGCAAATTGATTCCACTTTAAGGGTTAGGGTTAGTGCTAGGGAATCATGGGAATTGTTTTTGTTCTGAGACATTGAGCCTTCTCTGTCAGATAGCTCTGGTGCCACAAAAAACTACAGTTCCCATGATTCCCTAACCCTAACCCTTAAAGTGGACTCAGTTTGCACTATTTCTGGCAGTCTGCAAAGGCCCTAAGTCAGCCTTAAGACTGTGTGCTGGGTTGTCAAATTAGACACTAATGGAAGAATATGTTCCACATTTTTCATATATGCATGTCTATTTTCATGTTCAGGAAGAAGAAACTGGAAACTAAAGTGAGGAAGCTTGAAGGTAATTGTATTCACCAAGTATAGTATTTCTTACACTGGCTTATAAGTTTCTGGAAGAAAACTTTTGTTTATGGCAATATTTATATCCCACTTTCTGAGCCTAAAAAAAAGCTATTTACTAAGAAATATTTAGTAGTCTTCCTGCCACCTAATTTTCTACTCCCTTACCTCCCCACCTCCCCCCATGAAACTATAATGTTGGAAAATGTGTTTCATGCAATTTCATGTGCTAGTGATAATTCAGTTTTGAATAAACCACCTCTGTTGCCCATGACTTGACAGTTATTTGCAAGCCTGCCACAGGAACCTGGAGTGAGAATTACATGTTTTATATCACCAGCTATAAAGTGATGTTGCATGTCCCATAGTTTTCCTTTGCATGTAACTAGGTTATCAGTGAGTTATGTGGGGAGAAAAACAGGGCCCAGCTTTTTATGTCAGGCAGCTATATATTGTCTTTTGGGCATCTATAAATCAAAAGTCTACATTAAATTTTAAAAGTGGAGCCTTCCAGAGTCTCATATATCATAGAAATGATATTCAAAGCATTATATTCCAAGCTAAAGGCTAGCCTTAGCACTGCTTATGAAAATTCTTGTCAAATTATAGGGCTCCTAGAACTCTTTGAAGCATGTGGTCTAACTTCTTTGTGCTGAAGGAAGAATCCTCTAGACAGGTAGAACACAGATAAATTCTAATACTGAAAATATTTAAAAGAGCTATAGATGGAACGTAATGTATTGTTATAAAAAAGGAAAGTTGGTTGTTTTTTGGATAGATTTAAATGTGATTGTAATTGTTGTAGCAATAGCAGCTTCATGTATTTAGCGCTTCATACTGAACTAAGCAGTTTCTAAGTGGTTTACAACATGTAAGCTAATTGCCCCTAACAAGCTGGGTACTCATTTTAGCGACCTTGGAAGGATGCAAGGCTGAATCAACCCTGAGCCCCTGGCTGGGATTGAACTTACAAAGTTGTGGTTTGTGAGTGAATGGTTGCAGTACTGGTATTTAACCACTGCGCCATCAGTTGCAGTTACCTGGCAATTTGCTAAAAGCATATTGTGTTCAATTGAAGGTAGAACATGAGGGATCTAAGTCCTTTAGTCAGTTTCATTCTAGCCTGCACATCCACTCCACCCTACCTGCTCTTCTTGCTACAGCAAGAACCAGCTATACCAACTGAAGCATGAATGAAGAGAGTGAAGCAGCCACACATCCCTTTGGCCTTCTGGCCAATGTTGAAGCCAGAGCTGTGCATGGGGAAAGACCTGTTCTTCCTAACCTACTCCTCTTTGTTACCCTGACATCCAGGATGAGGTTATTATATATATATGGCCTTCCAGATGATGTTGGATTGTAACTTCCATCAGCTCTAGCCAATGCATCCTGTTTTGAGGAATGATGGGAGGTGCAGTCCAACAGCATCTGGGGAGTCACATGTTTTCCATCCTTACCTTAAAATTACCATAGTTTCCTGTGAGTGAAAGTGTGTAAGAAAAACCTCCCCTTAAAACTCAGAATGTGTGCTTGGTACCTATCCACGCTCCTAAATCCCATAGGAATAAATGTAATTATTCATCTTTCAGAAAGCTGCTGGAAGGTGGTCATTTTAGGAGATTCATGGCATACATCTTCTGCTTTCTAGCTACTTTGGAAAACTATGAGATTAAAAAGAATTGTATGAATGCACACATAATACATTGGTGGAGGGTAAACCTGTTCTTGATGATCCCTACCATCAAAATACAAGTCTCCTTATTTTTGTGTTCTTCCCTCTCCAAATGTTTGTGGTTTTTTATCTCTTAAAATGGAATAGAATATTAGAGAACATTGCAAGATCTTTGGTGATTCCTGCTTTTCTTCTTCTTTTCCCTTCTGGTTCTCAGTAAGACTGGTCTACTTAAGTCCTGCTTCCCTGATCATTTAACAAAACCTCCAGCCCAGATGAGGAAGTAATATTTTTTTCAAAAAATCTGCAAAAGGCTACTTCGATATTTTCCCCACAAGTGATCTTGGTTTGTCTCCATGGAAGGGAATTGCCAGAAATGTCCATTACTTACAAACCTGAAGTTGCCTTAAAGTGAAATAACAGGGCCGTTGTTTTCCCCCTTGAAATAGTGTAAGTGCTGATTAGGCCTTTCTGTGTCAGAGCTGCTAAGTAGGTTTGCCCCTTATTGCAACATTGTTCCCAAGTGCCAATTTCTCCCTTACAAATTATTGTGAGAGAGAATGTAAGAGAGAAAGGAACAACAATCACGTAGGACAGGAATGGCAACTGTGGGAGGCTCGGAGGCCATATTAGTGCCCCAGGTAACCTTGCCCCTAAATGTCCCCTGGGGGATCTGGGGCATTTTCACTATGTGTGGGGAGCTTCCTGGGCCATTTTGGGCCCAGGAGAGGTCTTTTGAACAACAGAAAGTGAACAGAAGTCATGTCCTGTTTACATCCTTTTGCAAAAAGGACCTCCCCTGCCTAAATCTGCCCAGGGAGGCTGCAAAATGTGGTGACAATGTACCCCTTGCCCCCAGTGGACATTTTGGGACAAAATGATTGAAGGGGGAAATTGAAAATATTGTTTTTGATGCCTGGGGGGGCCAGGTGGCTTTCAGGGGTGGTGAAAATACTTTCCACACACCCTAGAGAACAATTTTTTTTTTACCCCTTGGGGCCACCTGTGGCCTGGGGGCCGCATTTTGCCCATCTCTGTCTTAGAGACATCATGAAGTGGTATTCCTTGTCTTCAGTGGTATATTGTAAAGAGCTGTGAGCAAAGATGGGCGAGAACTACTTATTTCCCAGCCCTAAAGGAATCTTGACACTACCATTAGGCTTCATAGTGGTTGAGAATACACTCTCTTAAGTTCTTTCTAGCCTTCAGGTATATTTGTAGTAAATAAAGTGGTTTCAGTGTTGGATTATGACTCTGGAGACCAGGATTCGATGCCCAGTTCAGCATGAAAGCCACAGGGTCACCTTGGGCAAGTTACAATCACAGCCTCAGGAGAAGACAAAGGCAAACCTCATCTGAACAAATCTTGCCAAGAAAACCCCGTGAGTTCATCTTAGGGTCACCATAAGTTAGAAATGACTTGAAGGCATACAACAATAACAACAACAAATTGATTATGGTATTTTAAAATTTTAATTAGAAAGTTTTAAAATGGTTAAAAAACTTGGAGTACAAACCAGCAAGCACTAAACAATTAAAGCTACACTCTTCAGTTATAGTCAAGTAGCAGTAACCTCAAAGTAAGTCTCACTGAATGCAGTGAGATTGGCTTCTGAGTAGAAAGGATTGTGCTGTGTTCATTGGCAAATCTGTAACTCCTTGTTGCAGGAAATCAGTAGAACTTTCAGTTGTCAGTAGTGGGGGCAAAATTAAAGTTTCTCCTCCAAAGGATGCTGAGTGATATCATGGGAAAGAGGTTTTAACCTCACTCTTGTGATCCCTAAGAAAGCAAGATTTCTGTTTCTACATTGCTACATGGCAGCCTTGATCAGGATCACTGTCAGGGAGTTTTGTGCTATTTTGATATAACACTGACAGATCCAACCTGTATGTTTCATTCTTCCCTTCATCCCCAGAAATGGCCCTGATCAATAATATTGTTGAGGAGAGATGGTTTTAATCTAGATCCCCTACTCCCAAGTAAGAACCCGTTTAGCAGAGTTGTAGGGGAAGGATAGTGGAGTGTGTATGAGAGAGAGAGAACCAACATTGAATGGATGTTGATGTGAGTGTGGCAGTCTTGGTCCCATCCATCACTGCCCCACTGCACACTAGCTTGTGTGTCCCCTTAGATATTCTGCAGGCGCCAACAAAGTCACTAAACTGAAAAAGATTGTCCATCTGTTCTTAGCTTGGCCTGCTTATGATAGCCTGATGTGATTGCTTTATAAATGTTTGTTTTAATTATTACATTCCTAAAATATTTTTCATATTTCTACAATAAGGATATTTTAAAGAATAATGCTTTTATTTCTATGGTTTGATAGCAAACTTTGTGGGATGACAGTCTTATTTAAAAATAGCTTGTTTTAATAGCTTTTAGTTAGATTCTTAGTCTGGTTTCTTAGTGATTTTCTTGGAATCACTAAGCTGTGGAACTGGTGAGTGCAATTTTAATGTAACACTGACAAAGAGCCAAGCTGCACACTTCCAGTGTGATGAAATCCTAATGAAATACAGGATAGTACAGAGCTGAGTGCTGTGAATCTTGAACAAAACTGAGGGTTGGACAAACCAGAAAGGGAAGGTGTTACTATGCAAATGCATTATATCCTTGATTGCCAGGTTTTATGTAGATTTTACAGGCAAGTAAATGGGTTTAACAAGTTTTGGTTACTTTCTCCCTTAAATGAAGAGGCTGCAGCAAAACACATCCAGGAGTTCAAACAGTTGAAAGGAGAAAAGAAAGTTGTTGAGAAAGAACTGAAGAAAGCACAGGTAACTTTCTTAATCAAAGGTTCATTATGGTTAAAGGGGGGCACTTACTTGAGTGCCCTGGTTCTGCATGCTTCACCTGTTAGTACTGTAAATTGGAAAGTAAGTGCTGGCAATCTGACATATCCCCCTAAATATGTCTAATTCTCCCCCCCCCCCCCCCCAGTATATGTTGTGTGTGTTGTGAATTTTAAGTCAGGTATGTTCTCCCTAGTTGCCACCCTGTTCTTGTTCCCTTTCTCAGCATCCCCATGTTTTTCTCCCTGTTGAATCGTCGGTGGGTTAAACTCCTTGTCCATCTCCACTCACCTTATGCTGTATTATACTGAGGGATTTATTGACCCATTACTTGTTGTAGAAGGGGAACTGATTGTAGAAATTGTTTTGCTATCAGGTTGACTTGGTTTGTTGTTGGCTTTGTGGTCTAGTAATATGAAACCAGGATCAGCATTTGCAGAAAATAATGACCTTGACTAAAGGACAAAATAATAATGTTGAGGACAACAGTGACATTTAAACCATACCAGTGTCTATGGGATTTTAGAGCAAAAATAGGTAATGCAGCTTGCTTGGGTGCCAGTGCACGATAGACATATTTGTGCCTGCCAAGTCACCCTAAACTTGGAAGGGCTAGGAAAGATAGCAGTAGCTTGTGTGTGTGGGGGGGGGGGGGGTGATCATGGAAGCTAGCAAGGAGTGCAGCTAGGGAGGGCAACAGGGTCTTGGTGAACTAGCTAAGAGTGAAAGATTGGAGGATGTTGGGGTGATGAAAGGGTGATTTGAGAGACATTGTGGTGTTTTGTGCACTTGGAGTGATAAGAAAGAAAGGATATTTTTATGTGTACATGTCAGATGGGTGTTCGTTCCTTTTTGTGTGTATGTGGAAAGAGAGATAAAGCATAAATGTGTGTGAGAGTATATGAATATGAGTATATGGGGTGAGAAATTGCATGTATGTGAGGTGATCCTGGATGAGAAAGAAAGAGATGGGTGGGAATATGGTTGGCTGGTGACTGCAGCAAAAGAGAAAAGAAGTTTGTCTTCTGTGAAACAGGGTTCTGTTGATGTAAATTCAAAAAAGATTCTTGTGTTTGGAGTTTTGACCATACCTCTGCCTTGTACTCAGTGTTTGGGGCAGATTTTCTAACCATTCTGAGTAGCTATGCACTCCAGGACAGACATTTTGGGTTGATGCCCAGCACATATTTTTAAATTTATATACAGTATGAGTCTCATGGCCACCTGTAATTTGGAAACTTGTTTTATAAGATGGGCAGCAGCAAGGGTAACCAGCAGAGGAACCAAAGTGGCCCACTACAGGACCCAAGGTGGAACAAATTACAAACACTATATATATTTTGTTGGTGATGAAATATCTTAAAACGTACTTTTTCAATTTTACATAAGGCTTATAAAGTATTTGAAAGCTTATGACATAATTTTAGAAGCAATGGAACACACCTATTTTCAGTGCTATAAATTTTGATTGTTTTTTTCCCCCAATTCACATTCATAGGAAAAGATCAATGGCTTTCCTGGTGTAAAACATAAGAAAGGTGACACTCCTTTTTGTTGACATTTTTAACTTTTCAAATTTAGTTTTACTGTTTAATTGCTCATCTCATATCCCTATGTCTACCTATTTCCTTTCAGTGCTAAAGAATGCAGAGACCCAGAGTGAAAAAGAGAATCCAGTTGGAAACCTAGACAAAGGTTGGTGTGTATGCATCCTTTAACAAAGAGTGTTACAGATGCTCCTATATGCTCCTTTTTCAATGAGTCATTGATGGCTATCAGCACATCTTACTGTAGAACACCACACTTCAATGTTACATAAAGGAATTGCGTGGAGATTACCTGGCCCCCTTAGAGTATATACACAAGGAAAGAATGTCTTCTGTTAGAAAGCTCTTGTATAGTGGTAGGCAGTTGTGTCTCTCCCTAACCCATTGTAAGAGATTTTGGAAGTTACAGTCTAGAAACTCTACCTACCCCTAATCTAGAAGGTTTTATGTTTTAATGTGTTGATAACCATGGAGCAGACTGGAAGTTTTTCTGGAGACTTTTTCTTTGCTGAATTCTATTTCCCCCCTCCAGTACTGCCTATAGATGAAGAAGGTGTTACAAGGTATTAGTTATTGCCTTTTCTGACCTGTCAAACATAAAGCCTCAAGGCTAGTTTATTAGGCTCCTTGGAGTCTCCCTGCAACCTACAGCATGCCCACAACATGTGATGCAAATTGTTTGAATCACTGGGAGTTTGCAAGCTGGTTAAAGGGACTGGCATGTCAAAGGTTGATATGCCATGTCTTTGACCCTATTTGTCTGTCCCATTGTTCCATTGAAATCAACAGCGTATGAATCAAAGAATGTGGAGAGCATGTGATAGCAGAATGCAGTGCATTGGAGTAGCATCCAATGTGGAGTTTGAATAATTTTGGACAGTAAATAGTTATGCTAGGAGTTTAAATAATGGAAAGCTAGGAGATACAGAGATAAATGGATACAGTCTAATGGAGTTTTGAGTCTGGTGGTGGAATTTTTGAAGGCAAGATGTACTAAGATGATCCATTGGAACTAGATAATGAAAAAGTCTGCTGTGTGTAAACCATTAAAACTGATTTGTTGGTTGGTTTAGGTGGCCATATCTGAAGGAAGGTTTCATATCATTTTCAGGGCTCATTTTTAAGTCAACACAACCTTGAAACAAAGCCACAAAAAGAGCTACCATATCAAAATTTTGCTAGGCCACCTGCATCCCTGTTTTTGTCATGTCGGGAATGTTAGCATAGTGACCTCTAAGGGGTACAGGTGAAGGAGACCATTTGTTTTTGAAGAACCTTTCCTGTCACTTTGACAGTATTTCTTTCTCACCCCAAATAACCAGACCTGAATCAATGCATTTCTTTATGCATACAAGTACCAAACACTAAGTCATTGTTAGAAAGTGCTTAAAATGCCAACAAAGAAAATGTGAGCACTTTACTTTGTTTCATTTTTGAGTTTGCAGCTTGATTAACTAAGTGGCAAACAGAGACAAGAAGGAAATGATGCAATTTAAATTAATGTGCTTGGACTTCTTACTGTTGTTTATCATGCAAACCAGGCTGAGCCCTCCAGGGAGGCACAAGACTCAGGAGAGTTCGAGAGAAGGGAAAAGAACATATTAGTTCAATTGTGACTTAATACTTTGCATGAATTAAAAATTTCTGTGGCATATTTAAAGAGATTTAACATTGCACACTCATGACAATATAATGGAAATATTTGTTTTAATGCCAGTCCTGAATTTGTCTAAGCTCCCTGAAACCATGCTGTTTTATTGTGATATATGAGTTTAAAACTAGCTACTTTTGTGTGTGTACATTCTGCAAGTATAGAGCCATTTTCCTCTATCTCAAAATCAGACACTCTGGTCCCATTCTGGGTTATTTCAGTTGTGTGAAAGGGACAACACTGTAGTTATGACAAAGTCTTTTCATACTACCTTTAAGTCATATGATTGAGGAAGCTTACAAGAAATCTCAGACAACCCAAAAATCCATTCTATTTGTGGCTTTGTATCATCTTTGATAGTATGTTGTCATTCAGGTCCTGGTTTTAAGCCTTAAATGTGTGAACATCCTGTTTTCTGTCTTTTAGATAAGTAAGGTTTCTTGAATGCTGTATGTGTCAGTTGTCTGCTTTATGGGTGATATGGAAGTACCTTAATATTTTTGAGATTACACATCATATTACCTGCTCAAATGAGAGAGAGGTACAAATGTCTAACCAACCATATTCATTTCATTTTAATCAGTGTCTTTGGTTACATATGTCCCATACCTCAGCATATTAAGATATGAGGAAATACCACTTGTACAGCCTCTTAATTATTTTACAGAAAAAATCAAGCTGCTGTTGGAGGAACTCTGGATGTGTATCAGTGGCTCCACAGGAGGTGATCATATCAATAAAAATGATTACATTTTAGGTGAGACCAAGCACTGCAGTTTTAGATCTCATCATAAATTACCATTTTTAAAATATCTGCTGTTGTTTTCAATAAAAATAAATAAAAAGTCTGTTTTTTCTCCCTGCAATAGGTGACTTGCATAGTCATTCAAGAACAGTTGGAAGAACAAGTGAGTACTTTTTTGGATGAAATTGAAGAAAGCATTTCAAATGTGAACTGTTAAAGTGCAAAAGTAAAAACTTATGTAAAAAAGCAAATTATGAATAGCATATCCGCTCTGTAGGGGGCAATTAAATTTTGCCTCCAAGCTAGTGGAAATCCTAACATTGGTCCAAAACACATTGCAGAAATAATTCAGTTTGAGACAGCTTTAACTGCCTTGGCTCAATGCTAGAATTCTCGGAATTGTAGTTCTGTGAGACATTTAGCTCTGTATGTCAGAGAGCTCTGGTGCCACAGTAAACTACAATTCCCAGGATTCCCTAGCACTGAGTCAGGGCAATTAAAACGGTCTCAAACTGGATTATTTCTGCAGTGTGCTTTAGACCTTAGCTTAATTTAACTGGAGCATGTCCAGAGGTGGGTGACCAAAATGGTGAAAGGTCTGGAAACCATGCCCTATGAAGAGCAACTTGGGGAGCTGGGTATGTTTAACCTGGAGAAGAGAAGGTTCAGTGGTGATATGATATTTATATAGTTGAAGGGATGTCATACTGAAGATGGACCAAGTTTGCTTCTGCTGCTCCAGAGACTAGAACCCAGAGCAGTGGATTCAAACTACAGGAAAAGAGATTCCACCTCAACATTAGGAAGAACTTCCTGACAGTAAGAGCTGTTTGACAGTGGAATATGGAGCCTCAGAGTATAATGGAGTCTCCTCCTTTGGAGGTTTTTAAATGGAGGCTTGGTGGTCATCGTCAGGGGTGCTTTGATTGTGTGTTCCTGCATGACGGGGTTGGAGTGGATGGCACTTGTGGTCTCTTCCAACTCTATGATTGTATGAGCACAGCCTCTTCTCTTCTTCTGAGACCTCATGAGGAATAGTTCAGATCCTAGGTCCATTTTGACATACTTTTCTTTATGAAACTAGATTAGTCTCTGGCTTGCAGATTCTCTGCCCTATTCCTTTCACCTCTGGAAAAAGTGAATAGTCAAATGGGATGGATCTTGTACTTCTCCAAATGTGGGATCTGCTGATGTTTAGAGATCAGACTGTGGGACAAGTAAGTTTCTAAAATCAAGTAATAATGTGACATCTCCAGCTTCTACATGAGAGAATGGGAAGGAGTGGGAGGCTTACTTCTAATCACTCTCCAGAAACAATCTTAGGGGATAATATGATTTTGAAAGAGAAATGTGTTACCTAGAACTGAACATTTGCTTTTATGTCTATCTTTCTAATGGGATGTGCATGTGAATAGGTAAAGGACATATATATTGCAAGTTTATTCTGAGTGCAGTTTATTTTATATACAGGAGGTACACAGCAAATGTGTGTATGTACACATATGTGCATGCACATATTTGTATGATCTCTGACAATGATAATGAGGCCACTAAATGTTAGTATGGAGGGCAGATACTGCTCACATCATAATATTCCATATGAAATAACAAAGTTTTGCCTGAAAGGTGAAGTGGAAAATTTTCCAATGCAACATAGACTTTTTTCCCCAGAAAATTTCTCAGTTTTGCTTTGTCCTGAAAATCCACATTACTGTGTTTTGATCTTCTACCACAGAAAAAAATGGCATCCTTTCATTGTTGTTGTTAATTGCTCTTGAGTTGACTTGGACTCATGCTGACCCCATAAATGAAACACATCCAAGCCCTCCTGTCTCATCTGTTCTGCTCAGGACCTGCAGGCTCAAGGCAGTGGCCTCCTTGATTGAGTATCCATCTAGTATGTGGTCTTTCTCTCTTTCTACAGCCCTCCACCTTTCCTGGCATTATTGTCTTTTCTAGTGAGTCCTCCTTTTCATGATATGGGTGAAGTACAACAGCCTCAATTTAGTCATCTTGGCTTCCAGGGAGACTTCAGGATCGATTTGTTCTAGGACCCATTTGTTTGACTTTTTGGCAGTCCACAGTATCCTTAACACTTGTCTCCAGCACCCCATCTCAAATGAGCTGATTCTGAGGATGTCATGGAGGAGCAATCCACCATGTTTGGTTTTGTCCCTGTATGCCAAATGCAGGAGTCAACATTCTTTTTTCTGTTATTTCCATTAAGATTCTTCCCTACTCTGTCATTTTTAATTTTCTTGCCCTTCTCTGGTTAATTAGCAATCAGAGTTAGGAATTAGGATAAAAGATGGAAGCAAAGGATGAAAAGAAAGATAACAGATCTGGAGGAAAGATAAAATTAGTGGAGTTTAAGAGCAAAGAGACTCCAGTGCTCTGGAAAATAGATGTAAACGAGGAAATGGGAAAGCCAAAAAATATTGCCTTCCAGATGACCACTGTTCAGCAAGTTTCTATGGAGGAGCAAAAGGAGGTATTATGAAAAAAAAAATTCCAAACCTCTAGTGAGCAAGGCGGAAGAAATAAAAGCGCAGGTACGCAATACAGTTAGGAATGAGACTGGGTGAAAACAAGATTAAAACACAAACAATGCAGTAAATAATACTGTGAAGGTAAAAAGAAGAAGAAGAATGTAGTGAAAAATGTAACAACTAATTCAGCATACCTGAATAAACTGGAGAAAAACATTGCAGTAACAGCAAATTCTCTCGAGTGTCTGGTCCAATTTACATTTTACTGCACAGGCACCAAATGTCAATTCCTAGCACTATTTTGAGTACCCAGAATCCAAAGCAGGGGTGGAGCCATGATAGCATATACCTCCACAGTAAAGACAAATTCAGCTTCAGCAGTGGTAGTGTCGATGAGCACCTCTTGCAACAAGGCAGAGAGGAAAATATTTCTGAAGTAAGGGCAAGTTTGGCTGTGGCAGTGTCTATCAGTGTATGTTTATTGTGACAAAGTGGAACTGGATAGATCAGTTGAGCACTGTAATGAGGCTTATTCTCCACCAGTGCACAATACACGAGAATTGAATTACTTACAAACAGTATTTTCTTATTTACCAAGTGTGAGTGGAAGTCAAATGGATCCAAGTAATCAGAGACGATCATCCATAGACAGCAAGAAGGGCAATGCAGAATGTATTACAATGGAACTGTAAGACGTGAAGCAGTTGAAAGGAGTTCATCTGGAATTTTATCTGATTTTAAATTGTTAATTAGAGAGTCAGTAAACAAGGGATTTAATGCAATGTTTGCAGGCGGCAATATTCAAGCACAATTGAATAAATTAAGGAATACAGATCAGAAAAATACAAACACAATTAATCGGCAGTCTGGTTTAAATGAAATGAATTTATTACATTTCATGAATTTGATGATTTATAATACTAATGAATTTCAATGGGAAGATAATTTTAAGGGCGTACAGCCTAAACATAATGAGGAACATGGGGAAGTTCACCAGAAGGAAATACATTGTAATTATAGGAGGATATAAAGAGGAAAACAACAGTAATACGTTAGATGAGGAAAGCTCAAAGAAATGTGCAGAGGAAAAGAAAGGTACAGAGGTGTTAGACATAGACTCAGTGAATAAAGAGTGGAAGAATTGTATGATGGATGAACAGGAATCAGAGGCAGATTATGAAGGAAATTAGTGCAGATAATTTCAGGGGAAAACTTACAAAAATTTGTTGAAGAGAGTATTACGAACATTAGGATTGAAGAATAAAGTAGATAACCAAGTTCGATGAGCAAGTGAAAAGGATGGCAAGGCAGCATCAGTAATTAGGAAACAGGTATCTCAAGGTGAGATTGTGACACCTGAAATGTTTCAAGAATTAATTGATACAGACTAGAGAATATCTTTAAATAATAAAAATATTTAGGCTGTTGTCAAAAATTATATGCTTTTGAAATAAGTGAAATGGAGCTCTTGAATGTCCCACTCATTTATGAGCCAATAGCAGCTTTTATTTCTGGTGCTATTGTTCCACGCGAAGATGATACAGTGGGCCCTTTATATACGTGGGGGTTCTGTTCCGGACCCACTCACCCACCCATATGGAATGGGCATATGGAAAAAAACCACGGGAACTCAAGCTCTGTTGGTTTTAATGAAAGTGTGCTCTGGTGTGCCATTTTATCCCCCGGGCTTGCTGTCCACATGACTTCAAGCCTGCATATGGCAAGCCCATGTATGGGCCAGGTGGACTGTACAATATTAAAATATGTGGATGAGAGGCGGGCTGTTACAGCATTAAGAAAGGCACACAAAGCTTCAGCTTCAGCTATAAGAGCATCAGTGGCAGCTTCGATGTTTTGAAGAGGCAGTATTTTGGATTTGGGAAACAGGAATCGCAAGATTTAAGTATGCATTCACTACTCAAAGCATTAGAGTGAAGAGAATATTATAGTATGTGGCAGATGCTGGTCATAACTCTACTGCATTTGCTGCGTAGTGCATTAATGCAATTTCAATAAGTAGGAGATCATCATTTTTATATTTTTGGTAGAAATGTATGTCATTGGGAAAAATCTAGAAATAATTTAGCATTTGTTTCTTTTAAGCGAAGTTTGCTATTTTGCTATTTGGAAAGGATACTTTAGAGCAGGGGTTCCCAAACTTTTTGACTTGTGGAGCCCTTATTTCTACAGTGGAGCCCCTAAGAGGCCTACCCTATGTCTTACAAGTTAAATGGTGTTTATTCTTTAAATAAAGTATATTTATTCTTATTCTTTAATTTCATTCAATCTTTATTTCTTTCATTTTCCTGGAGTGGCCACGGAGTACCTGGTAAGTGCACACGGAGCCCTAAGAGCTCCTTGGAACACTGATTGGGAACCCTTGCTTTTATAGAAGGTTCTAGTGGAAAATAAGAAGAACCAGGTTATGTAGACTTTACAGAGGAAACATTTGGATAGGAGATAGTACAGAGGCACTTTCTCAAGTTATAATTCCTTTTGTAGAGGAAGAGGAATTGCATAGACAAACAGATTATAGAGTACAAATACAGCACTCTTTTAGACAAAGGATGAATTCTAGTAAGCAAAGTTTCCCATACTGACAATCAGGGAAGTGTTAGATCCTCCTCAAAAAGAGGTAGGACACAATATTGATGAGAATATTCGGCCCATAGGGGTACACGAAAGTTACCAAAAATGTTCATTCTGGGATGGCAGGAGGAGCAATCCACACTGTCCCTTAAGTGAAAGGTAAGGAGGTAATAATAGGATAGTTAATTAAAAAGGATATAGATTTAATTTGGCAGGGCTAAATAATAAAAATGAGGGGGGAAGGGGGAGTGTTAACGGAATGTATATAAAACAGAATGTTGACTCCTGAATGTTCCATGAACTTGATTATTTCCTATCTTACTCTTCAGTTCTAATGTTTGTAATACTCTCTTGAATAAAGTTTCATAAGCTTTGCCCTGAAATATCTAATTGCATTAATTTCCTTATCCTCTTCCTTATCTGAGGAATCATAATCTGCTTCTGATTCCTGTTCATCATATTATCCTGCCACTCTTCATTCTCTGATTCTATGTGTAACACCTCTGCAGGTTTCCTTTTCTCTGCACATTTCTTTGGTCTTTCCCCATCTAACCTATTACTGTTGCTTTCCTGTTGATATAGGGCCTTTGCAGACTGCCAGAAATAGTGCAAATTGAGTCCACTTTAACTGCCCTGGCTCAGTGCTAGGGAATCATGGGAACTGTAGTTTATTGTGGCACCAGAGCTCTCTGACAGAGAAGGCTCAATGTCTCAGAAAAAAATACAATTCCCATGATTCCCTAGCACTGAGCCAGGTCAGTGCCTCAATTTAAAGTCGACTCAATTTGCACTATTTCTGGCAGTCTGCAAAGGCCCTGAATTTGCAATATTTCTGGCAGTCTGTAAAGGCCCATACTTTCCTCCTTTTATTCCCATATACCTACATATTGATGGGAAATACTATGGTTTGGACGATCCTATAATGTTCAATTTTAAATCTGAGCACTTTAGGATCTTGTCATTAGCTCTTTCATTAAATGGAAGAAAGTAAGGCGATACCTTTAATTCCATTCCATTACAGATTACGGGCAATAAGAAATGTGTCCCCTCCTGTCTTCATACCTCCATCTTAAGATCTCTTTATTGGTCACACTCAAGTATGGTAGAATGAACATTTATTTTGACAGCAGAGATTGCCAAACTCTAGCATCCTATAGTTGTGTACAACAGTCAGCCAACCAGGACACATACTCATTCTCCCAAAATAAGGGAATCTGTATTCTGGCAGATGATGATGATGTTGATATTGATGATTTTGGTGAAATTTATTCCCTGCCTTTTTAGTCTCAAAAAATGTTATTTTTGCTTCATGCCCTCATTAGTTAAGACTGCTTACACCAGGGGTTGGCAACGTTCACATACCTGGGGCCAGTCGCTGGTCGCCAGGTCTTCCACTGGGCTGGGTGGAGTGGGGAATGGCGGCGCGCACGCTCATGTGTGCACACGCAGCCGCTGCCAGCCGCTGCCGCACGCGTCACAGCCTCCATTTTGTTTGCCAAAATGGTGGCCACGACTCCTTTGCGCATGAGCAGGAGTACTGCACATGTGCAAACGAGTCACAGCCACCATTTTAGCAAACAAAATGGCGGGCGCAGCTGCGGGAGTACGCGGCAGCGGGGGCCTGTCGGCGGGGGTCAGCAGGCCGGGTGCGGCCCGCGGGCCATAGGTTGCCGACCCCCGCTTACATAGTCTGTCCTGACTTGAATCTTTGCGGGAAATTTAAATGTATGAATATCATTTTGGTTAATAAAACCAAAAGCCCTAAACAAATTATTTTGAATATCTTGTTTTGTTACTTTAAACCTTCAAGGGGTAGAAAGAATACAGTATTATTATTTAAAACACAATTAATCTTCCCTTTCATAGAAATGATGCAGAATCCTAAAAAAATCAAGAAATCTCAAGAAGGGAGGAATTCCAGTGGTTCTTTATCTGAAACCTGTGCAGCAGAAACCACTGTATCATCAATGCATATAAAATTGGATAAGAGGTCTACTAAATACAGTGACTCAGTTGAAAGCACAACCATGGAATCTATGGAAACTGGCAACAGCTCTTTTTGTGAAGGTAGTTCTCTGGAAGACATTTCTCAGACAGATCTATCAGCAACTAACATGAATCCCCTCAATAAGAACCGAGAAGAATACGATGAAAGTCTGCGAGATGTTTTGAAGTGGGTGAGGCCTCTACCCCCTCTACTGTCTCCCATACAGTTTTCACCAGCCACTACTCCAGTAAGTTCCAAAAATAGTAATAATAAAAATTAGATTGTGTAGTAAATTTCAGCAAGACTTCTGTAGCTTGAAAATAGATGATAGTTGAAGGTGATGAAAGATATCTTGTTATCCATGGTGATCATTTGGTCTACTGTTGCTGGTAAACAAGCTTTGCAGGGTTTAAGAGAATTTGCTAAATTGAAACTAAACAGTTATCCTTAGTGGACAAAATTAATGAAGATGCATATCCCAAGGCAATGGTACCTCTTAGACTATCTATAGCAAATCTCTTGTCTGCCACTGGGCTATGTTAAGCCCAGAGATAGTGACTTTTTACAGTTGTTTCTAAAATAGTATGTGTCCATAATTAATCTATTAGAGTGCTTTTAGATATGTCCAAGCATATCTAAACACTCACAAGAGATTTTAGCTTGTTTTAACTTCAGCTCTCTCCTGCCCTGTCAGAAGATGCTTCTAAAACATTCCCTGTCTGTCTCTTTTGAGCTAATGAGATGCCCTGTCCTTGTGGGTTATCAGGAAACTTGAGTTGATTCAGAAAGTAATAGCCTACTTGATGTTGAGAGACAACAGATTTGTTCAAATATGTGCATTCCCAGCTTGGGGACATGACTTAGAATTTTACTGTTGATCTTAATTTTATTAGCTTTCTGTGTGAATTTTCTCTGTGCACTTAAATCCTCAGAGGGGTTCTGCACCAAGTAATATCAGTGTGTGATGTTAAGAGTGGTTGGCAAAGTTAGTAAGGTCTTTTTCGTGAAAGCACCGAGTCCTCTTTTAGAGAGGTTTGCCAAACCTGCCTTTTAAAGAGAGTTCATAACATGATTGTTCAACTAGGAAGTTTGGGGAAATTGAACAAATATCAAGTGGTTTATTGGAATCTGCTGTAATTATGGATTTGTATGTATGCTGATCTTTATTTCTAATAGTTTTTTGTTAGTTGCCTTGCAGTAGTTCTTTACATCATATGGTGGGATATAGAATGAGGAAATAAGTTTTAACAGCTTCTGTTGTGTTAGAAAAGACAGGCTTTTTTACCAAAAGGAAGTTGGGTTTTCTTTCCTCCACTTATTGAATAGCAAGCAAAACTACATATGTAGAGCAAGAGCATCACAGATACAGAGTCTACCTGTAGGAATATTGCTCTCAAAGATAACCCCAGCACAATGAAGATGTTTTGGACTTCTGTTCCCATTATTGTTCCCCATTGGCCATGTTAGATGTACTGAACATCTTGAGGATGAAGGGTAGAGCAAGGTTACAGTCAAGACTTAACTGGCAGTGGCTGTCCAGGGTTTCAGGCCAAATTCTTTGTTAGCGCTACCAGAAAGTCAAGGATTGAACATATTACATGGTCTGCTGTTGAGCTATAACTCTTCTATATATTTCACTAATTAGCATTATTAATTCTGTCATTAGGTGAAAACAGTTTGGTTTTAGGAAGGTCTTTCAGAATATATTGAATGGCCATTTGATCTCTTGGACTTTAGCTGTTGCAATTTTTTGTTGTTTACAGTTCTGTTGATTGCATGTCATTAAGGTATTTTCTTTAAATAAAATTTTAAAAAGTTTGTTTTTGTTTTTAAATAAAAGTCTTTAAGGATACGTTGTAAACTTCAGGCCAAGTTAAACTATGTAAAGGGGATTATTTCTTACTAACATATGTGTTCTAAGTTAAATCTTAATTCTCACAAAGGTAATAAAGGGACTGAACAGATGGCTCCTTTGAAGCAGCTTGCCACTGCCCCTTTGATCACCAGATCGGGATCACAGCAACCACACACCGCGGCCCTGATCTGGTGGTTCACTGGCTCAAAAAGAAGCAGCAAAATGCTGTTCCTTTTCAAGCTGGCAAAAAGCTGCCCTTGTTGCTGCCATGGTGCTTTTGCCCTGCTTCTTCAGTACAGCATGTATAAACAATGCGCTGCAAGAGCATATGTGACAGCAGCTGGGGATGGAGTCGGGGCATGTGGCGTGCGACCGCCACTCTAGCCCAACACCAGCTCATAGTGCCAGTCAGTAGTATGTAGGTGTAGCTCCTGTCAAAAAATGATTTATGACTTTTTAATGCCTGTCAAAGAATGATTTATGACCTGTCAAAATGGATTGATTGATCACCTGTCAAAATGATGGGCGAGTCCTTCCCCTGGAAATTCTAGGGCGGGACATTCATATCATGTGACCCCCCTCCCCCGGCCTAGCCCCTTTGAGGCCATGTAACCTCTCTAAGACCATACCTCGCCAGTCCCTGACAAACGGGAACGGCTTTTGGCCCCCTCTGAACCACATGTTCCAAACTGGCCAATTGGTGCTAGATTTTCCATGTGTTCCAATTGACCCTTGAGGTCACATGACCCCTGACCAATGGTTTGGATCATGTAGGGTGAGCCAGCCAACATTACATGGATTTTGCAAAATTAATGCTTGCAATAGCTTTATTTCAACTGTAGAGGTCATGTGTTTCTCAGAGGTCAAGAAAACCAATGTTCCTTTGCAGAATTAGGAAAGCCTGTTTGAATAATTTTTTTACAATGGCTTAATTTTAAAATATTTAAATGAAAAACATTACACCTTTGAAAGCAGCACTTAAATCTAAACAAATATGGAAGAGTGGCATATAAAAAAAACCTCATGTTAACTAGGGAAACATTCTCAGAACACAATGAATTAAAAGAAAAATATTTTTACACACACAGAGAGAGAGGGAGAAACTAAAATATTCTTACACAGAATGGCATGAGGAAAGCAAAAATTAAGTACACAGTACATAACTATTGAGCATTTACCTCCTAAAGTTCATGTTAACTAGGCAAACATTCTCAGAACACAATGAATTAAAAGAAAAATATTTTTACACACACACACACACACACACAGAGAGAGAGAGAGAGAGAGAGAGAGAGAGAAGAACGAAAAGAAGAGGGATGCAAAAAAAAACTTTGAAGGCATACTCACTTATTAAAGAGATACAGAAGGTTTGGACAGGTAGGCCTGGGCACTTTGCTGTGGCTTAAAGCAGGAAAGGCCCACTTTTTTATAGGATTCTGACAACTTCCTTTAGCAAAAAGTATCTCGCATACAATATCTATGTCTGTTAAAATAACTAAACAGTTACATATCCTTTGTCGTGATTTCTTTTTGCAAATCTTATCTCCAGTGCCCAAAAGAGACACACCCCCAAATAAGCAAAAATTCACATACATTCTTTCATCTGTCTTAAATTCCAGATAGGGCAATAAATTCTGTAGTCTCTTATGCGGACCTTTTCTCTTCCAAAACTCCACATAGGGCAATAAATTCCCTAGCATCTTATACAAGTCTCCCAAAAACAAATCTGGTCTCTGGTTCCCTCCAAACCCCCATTTAGTTTCATGTATTCATAGCCAGTATGTAGAATATAGGCAAATTAAGATATACTATTTATTTGCAGCTTTGATAGAGTTTTATAAGACAATCAGAACATAGATTTGATTCTATGAACATATGAACATAGATCGTAGAAACATGCTTCCTTTTAATTACACTGATGAGTTTTTATTGATCACATAGCTGACCCTCTGCTAACATTGCAAAACTCACAGAAAACCAGGAATTTTACCAGATCCTTTCATCTGTCTTAAACCCAGATAGGGCAATAAGTTCTGTAGTCTCTTATGCAGGCCTCTAAAATAACCAGTAGTCCTTTGTCATAATTCTACAAAATGAACACACATCCTTTTGCAAAATTTATCTCCAATACCAAAAGACAGGCCTCCCAAAATAAGCAAAAATTCACACACATCCTTTCAATTGTCTTAAACCCAGATAGGGCAAGAAATTCCCTAACTGGGCTCTGGCCTCCCTCCAAAACTTCTTTGTAGAATAAAGAAATAACATAATGTTTTTCAAAGTCTTTATTTGCAGATTGAATAGACTAGAGTCCATAGTTTTTATTCTTTACAGATCATAGAAATATGTCGTCTTCTTCTTTTTATTACTTTTTATTATTTTTAACACAAATAATTAAAAATCACATAACATACACCCCAACATAGGCCCACATATAAAATACAAACAAAACTACAGTACAGTACATTACTTCCTCATCCACATTTCTTTAGTCTAGTTTTCCTTTAAGTTACCTTTTACCCCAACATTATATTTTCCTAATTTTATTTAGCTTATTTTGCGAAATATGTCTTCTTTTAATTACACTTTCTACATAATATAAAATAGGTTTGTCACTGGGATTCAGTAGCAAGTTTTAAAAAATCAAGAGCTTTTTCAGATTTACTTAGCATTATCACAGTATTTAAAACAACATCAAGAGATTCCTGTGTCAACATCAAATGATTTAAACTGTACGATACTAAAATGATCGTGTGTATTAGATTTTTGAAGCAAATTTTACTGCATACCTCTCTCACATATTTAGATAGTATTTTTTATCCCTTTTTATACAGGTATGACTTTCTAAGGATTGTTGGGCTGAAGAATTACAGGCAAAACAATTTTTCCCTAACTCTGCATTGATGAGTTTTCTTATAATCACAACAATAACGATTCTGGTGACAGATTTCATAGCCACCATCTTTTTTTCTGGAAGAACTGGCGCTTCTTCCAGGCCTAAGATCCACTACATTCTGACATGCATTGGCTGTGTAGTCAGCTGCTCCACAGATTCCTAAATATTAAAGAAAGCAATTTTAAAAGTTGCTCTGTACAACAGATCTTCACTACGATTCTCCAGATAGGCCCACACACCTGTACATCTGTAGAGGCCAACTTCTGCAAAGCCATATTGCATGGTTCCTGCACAGCAGCTTGCACAGCACTACCGCTTCTTCCAGGTCTCTGTAATTTAAAAAACAATCATTATTGCTTTTGGTCTCCATCATTGGAGGCCCAGAATCAAAAAACATGTTTTGGATTTTCATTTTTACCTGCCTTGGAGCATTCTCTGATGGAAGACAGTCCAAAACAGCATGAAACCTTTGGGAATCTTCCTCTGGTGCATAATTTTCTTTATCAGAATGTGAGTTCTCATCCATATTCATGGGTATTGGGCCTGTCTTTTTAGGCTCTTTAGATTCCTTTTTAGGTTTAATATTCAGTGGTATGGGAGGGTTAGAAAAAACCACAGGCCCATTAAAACTTGGCCAGAATGTTATCTTTGTGGGGTTTATTTTCCTGGCAGATCCTGCCAGCCTCTGAGGGGTGTTCAGCACCACTATGTTGCCTCCGTAGAATGTATCTGAGCATCCATTAAATGGCGGCTTCTCTCTATGGAATAGAGCTGTGTGCAGCCAGCCTTCTGGTTGGCTGGTTCACCCCACAAGACCCAAACCATTGGTCAGGGGTTGCGTGACCTCAAAGGCCAATTGGAACACATAGGAAATCTAGCACCGATTGGCCAGTTTGGAACACGTGGTTCAGAGGGAGCCAAAAGCAGTTCCCATTGGTCGGGGAGTGGTGAAGCGTAGTCTTAAAGGGGTCACATGGCCTCAAGGGGGCTAGGCTGGGGGAGGGGTCACATGATACAGATGTCCCGCCCTAGAATTTCCAGGGGAAGGACACACCCATCATTTTGACAGGTCATCAGTCCATTTTGACTGGTCATAAATTATTCTTTGACAGACATCAAAAAGTCATAAGTTATTTTTTAACAGGAGCTACACCTACATACTACTACAGTCTGTTCAGCTCCAAAGTTACCTTGCAGAAATAAATTGTTGAACACAGAGAACCACCAGTGAGACCTTCTTCACTGAATTGGCAGTTTTCTCTGGATTGTCTTGGTTGGGCAGAAGGAACATGGTGTTATGTGAATTTGAAGAGGTGGCAGCCCATAGATGATTCTTCTTCGTGGTCTCTGCGAATCACACAAATGGGTATTCACTGCGCATGCGCAGCAACTTCGGATCCTTCTAGAATCGCTAGGCAGATCTTAAAGTTGCAACTTTCCGTTAGGCTGGGCTTAAGTTGCAACTTTTTGGCGGTAGCACCGCCCATCCCTATATAGGCTCCGTGCCGGTACCGCCCCCTTCAGTTCCTTTTGTCCGCCGCGTTAGCAGCTTCGGAGGAACTTGCTTGCTTTGCTCGCAATCTTTTTGGAATCGCTTGTGCTTTGACCTTGGACTGACTGACTTCGAATTTGCTTCTACGATATCCTTGTCTTGCTGTTGGTGACCCGGTTTGTTGACTACTCTTGTTATGGCTTCTAAATCCTTCAAACAGTGTCCGAAGTGTAGTAACAAAATTCCCAATTCGGACCCACACTCGCTCTGCTTACTTTGTTTGGGCCAAAACCATAACACCAAGGCCTGCTCCGACTGTCGATCGATGACTTCCCAGGCCCTCAAAAACCGAGATAAACGCCTGAAAGCGGCCCTCTATGAGGAAGCCCTACGCCCACCTCCTAAGGAGGGTTCAGCCTTGGTCGTTCCGGTGGTCGCCCCTTCTAAACCCAAAAAGAAGGCTGCCGCCCCAGGGCCTGCGTCGGGGGAAACTTCAAAGCCCTCCAAGAAGGCTCATTCTGAAAGGGGCCGTTCCCCAGGACACGAAAAGACCAAATCCTCTTCTAAAAGGCATCACTCCCTGGATAGGGAAGAGGACATGACAAGAGACCTGCCGGCTAAAAAATCGAAGACCTGGCAAGAGAAACCGAAGGAGCGGCACGGGCCCGAGTCGCCTCCTCCAGCGGTCTCTAAGTCGCCATCTCCGCCGACGATACCGGCTGCACTCAGCTCTTCAGTACTCGAGGCCGTCAGACCGCCTCCCCGACACCGTCGTTCTCATTCCTCCCCATCCGGATCGGAATCGGAGGGTGAGATTAGGGATGACGTCCAGCCATCCACCCCGGGCCCGTCTACTACGCACACGGCCCTGTCACCTATCCCGGGTCCTTCTACCCTTCATAGGGATACTGCAACTCTGGGAGCCGACGCCGAGGCAAACCCCCTCGATCCTGACACCGAGAGAATGCTGCGGGACAACCCGGATCTCATTTACGATTCGGTGGCAGGCCAATTTTTAATGAGGGTTGATCCAAGGAACCTCCAAGCCCGCCCCACGTCTCTACAGGTTCCTAGAGCCGCTTCTTCCACCCCACCGCGGCACAGCTCGAGACAGACCCATGCTCGGGCCCCAAGAGCTGCTTCTCCCTCTCCACCACGACACAGCTCCAGATACCACCGCGAGCTATCTCGTTCACCATCCCGTACTCCACCCCGGGCTCGGGGTCGCTACCTGCACCATTCCCGTCGGGATCGTTCGCCTTCTCAGTCTCTATAGCCGCCTTCGAGATCTCCATCCGTCAGGTCGGTTCGCTCGGTATCGTCAACTTCTTCCACTTCTCCTAAGAAAACAAATGTACTTACTGAACACCAACCTGCTTCGCCGACGGACGACGTCAGGTGTTTCTCCGAGCAGCTGACCAGAATGGCAGAGGCTCTCGAAGTCGAACTCGTCCGCTCAGAGAGCCAACCCAAAGACTCTGTTGACCGCAGGGTCCATGGCAAGGTTCCTACACCTCCAGCCCTGGGATTTTTGCCTTCACTCTTAGACATAGCGGAGCGCTCGTGGTCAGCTCCGGCATCTGTCTCTTCCACTTCTCGGAAGATTGAAAATCTGTATAGGATCGCTCCCTCCCAGGCGTCGTGGCTGTTTGAACATCCCCGTCCTAATTCTGATATTGTCGAGGGGGCTCAAACAACTTCATCCTCTAAGCCCACCTCACCAGTGGACAAGGATAATAAGAAGATGGACGGACTGGCCAAGAAATCTTATGCCGCCGCCGTCCTGAACATGAAGATTGTGAACTATGCCGCTTGTATGGGGGCATATCAGCAACATATTATGGAGTGCCTCTTACCCCTTCTAGAGGACCTCCCAGATGACAAGAAAGCACTGGCAGTCGCTGTCCAATCTGAATCTTTCTCCATTGCCTCTCAACAAATTGTATCCGCGCGCCATGCCGCTGACTGTTCGGCAAAGCTCATTGCAGGCTCCATAGCGCTGAGACGGTTTACCTGGCTTCGCTCCGCGGACCTGACCACGAACGCGAAAGCTATGATAGAAGACCTACCCTTCGATGACTCTGGTCTCTTTAATAAGAGCACAGACGAGAAGTTGAATACGAAATACAAGATGAAACTCGCGGCCAGGAAACATGGTACGAATCCATCAGCTCAGCGTTCCCGTCGCCGTTTCGGGGCCTCTAGACCTTGGTTCCCGCAGCAACATCTGCGGTACTACCAAGAGAGACCTGACCAGCCCAGACAGAGGGATCCTTCCCAGTCTTCCTCCTCTTCTGGACGTCGCCCCCAACTTCAATCTCGATACCGCCAATTTAAGAAGGGCGGTGACAGGTCTAAAAAACAGAATTGATGTGTTGCAGCGCACTTCGCCGGCCCTGTCCTGTTTGGAGACAGATTGAGACCGTTTGTCACCTCTTGGTCTCAAATTACATCTGATTCTTGGGTGCTTTCCATTGTGGCCAATGGTTATGCCCTCGAATTCTCAGACCTTCCCCCTATAGGAAGATTCCTTTGTACTAACCCCTCCCCCACCTTACTCGACGAAGTGCGCTCATTACTGGACAAGGGTGCCATAGAACCAGTGGACCCAGTTACTTACCCGTCCTGCTTTTTCTCCCGTTACTTCACAGTACCGAAACGGGATGGAGGTTTAAGACCAATCTTGGATTTGCGGGAACTTAATAAGTATATGACTTACAGACGGTTCCGAATGGTAACCTTAGCCTCTATTTTACCACTATTGCAGGAGGACTTGTGGATGGTGACCCTGGACCTCAAGGATGCCTACTTCCACATCGGGATCCGAGAGGACCACAGGAGATTTCTGTGCTTTGCTGTAGACAATCAAGCCTTCCGCTACAGGGTCCTACACTTCGGCCTGTCCACCGCCCCGCGGGTGTTCACGAAGTGCCTCGCTCCAGTCGTAGCCTATCTCCATCAACGTGCTATAGCTGTGTACCCGTATCTGGACGACTGGCTGTTGGTGGCTTCATCCCGCCAACAACTTCTGCAAGACATCGGGTTTACTATGGATCTTCTTCGATCCCTCGGGCTCATGGTCAATCCCGAAAAGTCCAATCTCGTCCCGTCGAAAACTTGCAGATTCATCGGGGCCACCTTAGACTCCACTCGCTCCATGGCCTTTCTTCCACCGGACCGATACAGAGCACTGAGGAATGCCGTGCAGGATTGCCTCAAAAGGAGGCACGTTTCAGCTTATTCAATTCAAGTCGCCTTAGGCTACATGGCGTCAACTACATTCGTGACACCATGGGCTCGTCTTCACTTCAGACCACTTCAAGCTTGGTTTCTATTGGTGTTCGATTCTCTTCGAGATCCTCCATCCCGCCACTTGCCGGTGCCGAGGACAGTAGCGCGCTCTCTCCACTGGCGGCTCGAACCCGACAATGTATGCTCGGGGATGCCTTTCCTTCCACCTCAGCCGCAGCTGTCTCTAACCACAGACGCATCGATGGAGGGATGGGGAGCCCACGTAGGCGACCTAACTGTGCAGGGTCGCTGGAGCGCCAAAGAGAAACTGCTCCATATCAACGAGCTCGAAATGCTAGTGGTCCAGAAGGCACTCGGAGCCTTCGAGCTCGAGCTTCGGAACAAGGTAGTGTTGCTCTCTACAGACAACACTACCGTCATGTACTATATCAACAAACAAGGAGGAACGAGATCCTACTCTCTACTTCAGTCCACACTCCAAATCTGGGACTGGTGCATTCGGAGAAACATCACCCTACAGGCGATACACCTTCCAGGGGAGGACAACGAGCTCGCAGACCACCTCAGCAGGTCCACGGGCTCGTGCCACGAGTGGCACCTCCATCCCGAATCGGTGGCCGTCATTTTTCAGATGTGGGGAGAACCGGACATCGACGTCTTCGCGTCTCACCTGAATGCCCACTGCCGGCGTTACTGCTCCAGGTTCAGAGCTCCGGGCTCGCTGGGAGACGCTTTCGTGTTCCGATGGACAGGGGAGTTCCTGTACATGTTTCCCCCCTTTCCTCTGATCACCAGGGTCGTGGCCAAAATCAGACAAGATCGGGCGAATGTCATCCTAATCACCCCGTGGTGGCCCAGGCAACCATGGTATGTTCCTATTCTAAATCTCTCCAGGGGCAACTTCCTGCACCTTCATCCACGACGGGACCTATTGTCTCTGTACGGAGGAAGAGTCCTCTACCCGGATATGGACTCACTCCGTCTGGTTGCATGGAGGATTCTGCCTTGAGTAATCTACCAACTCCTATTCGAGCAGTTATAAAGGCCTCCCTGAAGCCCTCTACTAGGAAATCTTATGCCCTGAAGTGGGCCAAGTTCCAGCTCTTCCTGGATGCAAAGGGGCTATCTCCATCCCAAGTTTCTGTGGAAACAGTGCTAGATTTTTTGATGTCTCTAGCTGATAGTGGTCTTGGAATCCAATCCATAAAATGCTATCTGTCGGCGGTCTGCTCTTTCTACCACTTTCGTGGAGTGCCATCGTTCTTCAAAGATCCTCTAGTGAAGGCTTTCCTTAGAGGACTCTCCAATCTACATCCTCCGGCGACGGTACCGTCACCGGGGTGGAATCTCAGTGTCGTTCTCTCTAGACTGGCAGCAGCTCCATTCGAGCCCATGGCTACCACAGATTTAAGACTATTGTCTTGGAAGACTGCCTTTCTGGTAGCGATTACTTCGGCTCGCCGTGTTAGTGAACTCTGTGCTCTGAGAGCAGATCCACCATTTCTCATCTTCCACAAGGACAAGGTGGTCCTGAGACCGGACATCACCTTTTTGCCAAAAGTAGTGTCCGCATTTCACTTGAATCAGGACATCGTACTCCCGACTTTGGCCCCGAATCCTACCACTACTGAAGAGAGACGCTTGCACCTCCTGGACGTGCGTCGGGCCCTGGCCTTCTATGTGGATAGGACCTCGAGCTGGAGACAATCCCAGCTTCTTTTTGTCTGCTATGGAGAGGCAAAGAAGGGCTTGCCTGTCTCTTCGCAGAGGTTTTCCAAGTGGATAACGGCCACCATCCAGCTCTGCTACGAGCTTGCCAATAAAGAGCTTCCAGCTGGAGTGAGAGCCCACTCAACTCGGGCTGTGGCAGCATCCTCCGCCTTCCTATCGGGGAATACCGTTGGAGGACATTTGCAAGGCTGCGGTCTGGTCTCAACCCTTGACCTTTGTCAAGCATTACAGGATGGATGCCAGAGCCAGACGCGAAGCAGCCTTTGGAAGGGCTGTCCTGCTGTCGGGGATGCACTGATGGATCGATACCGGCCATCGACTGGACACAGTGAGTGTTGTGCTTCCCTGATCCTTACGGCAGTTACATGTGCCGGTACCTGTGTTCTGGCAGGGCACTCCCTCCTCCTTTCACCTAAGCTTGTCAGTCCTACCCATTTGTGTGATTCGCAGAGACCACGAAGAAGAAGGACAGGTTGCTTACCTGTAACGGTGTTTCTTCGAGTGGTCATCTGCGAATTCACACAAATCCCGCCCATCCTCCCCTCTCTGTGCCTGCTCATGTTTCTGTTTATTTCACAGCTGGCGGCGAACTTCCGGAACTGAAGGGGGCGGTACCGGCACGGAGCCTATATAGGGATGGGCGGTGCTACCGCCAAAAAGTTGCAACTTAAGCCCAGCCTAACGGAAAGTTGCAACTTTAAGATCTGCCTAGCGATTCTAGAAGGATCCGAAGTTGCTGCGCATGCGCAGTGAATACCCATTTGTGTGAATTCGCAGATGACCACTCGAAGAAACACCGTTACAGGTAAGCAACCTGTCCTTTTGCCACCTTACTGGAAAATAGACCTAACTTGTGGTTTCTGTGCATAGCTGTGATCCATTTCCATTTTGCTAAATTAAGTACTAAACAAAATAATTAGTACAGTTGTTTATGTAGCTGTTGCATTATCATAACCACCTATCTTCACTTATCTCTTTAAGGATATCTTATGTGGAGACATAACAGATTCCAGTGATGAAGAAATGGACGACAATGCACAGACACTTGAAAATATCATAGAAAACTATGGTCAGGATGAACAAGCAGCTGAAAGCAGGCATGAAAAACGTTCGGCACAGTCTTGGAACAAATGCAGTTCTTCTAGTGTCAATAGTGCAAATAGTGATCCTCAGGAAGCAGCTGAAAAATTAAGAGACTTAAGAAGTGAAGACTTAGTGTTGTGTTCTGACCCTGTGACAGCAAAATCAAAATACCTGAATGAGAAAAATGCTGAATCAAAGGACGAAGAGAAGTATCTCAAAAAGAATTCTGACTTGATGGAAATAGATACAGCCACTGAAATAGCAGTGCCCAGTATGGAGAACTTTGAAGAAAAGATGGTTAATATGACAGAAACAAAAGATACAATTTTGATGCCTGATTTAATGTTCATTAATGTACAAGGTCAAGAAAGTACAGCTGAGCTAATGCATGTTCAAAAAATGGCTACTAGCAGTCATGTGCATGCATTTGAAGAGTCTACTGACTTCATGAAAAATGAAGAGAAAGAGTTGCTAACTGAAACAAGAGAAGATGATTTGTCTCAGTCTCCCAAAACAGATAGTCAGCAGCACATTGAAGAGCCAATTTTTATTGTTGAAAGTGTGGAAGGACTTCTTGAAAAATGTAAGCATGGCTCTAGCAATGCGAGCAGAGGAGAAGGAGTGGCAAAAGAACCCCTTAAGGATATCCAGCCAGTAGCTAGTTCAGGAGAAACTATATCTCTTGGTGAAAAGGCCACTGAACACATGACAATGGATGAGCAACACAAAACAACTGAAAGACTTGGTACAGGTGGAAATGGTGAACCCTTATTGGGACAGAAAATGAATATCAGCAACTATAAGTTCCGTTCCGAAAAAGAGCATCCTGTTGAGCAGGTCGAGCAACAGATTGCTGAGGTATCATTTACATATTCTATTGAAAAAAAGATTGATGTCTATGTTAGATCACAATGCATAGAAGAAAACTACATCAGTGAAGAAAGATATGACAAACAAAATGAAAGTGAGGAAAACAAGGAAGATGAAGTGATGAATGTAGGTATTTCAAAGTCACAGTTAAATACTACAGTGGTGGCTGATGGATGCAAGAAATCATTATGTCATGTAGATGAAGCAGTCCAGGCTGAGAGAGAATGTAGGACTTCCTTTTCTATGCCTACTAAAGTAGTAGATGATAACCAGGTGGAAATAGCTGATAGCACGACTGAGGAATTCAAATCAGTGGACATAAAAGAGGAAGAATGTCTACAGTTACAACAATTAATTAACCAAAAAAATAATTGTAAATCACCAGAGGAGCATCCAGTTTATGAAAGAAATTGTATGTTATCAGCTCAAGCATCTGTTATCAAAGACTGTTTGTTGCAGTATGAGGAACCTGTTGAAACTAATACCTTGGTCTTTGAAGTAGAGAGTGTCACTGGAACTATTTCAAAACTAAGTCAGGTTAAAGGTGCAGACACAGAATCACAATGCAAATCCAAAACACATAGTATTTCCAGTAACTTTTACACTATGGAAACTTTGGTGGAGGGTGAATGTGTGGCATCAGGAGGACTTGAGAAGGAAAACAGTGACTCATTGAATACCAAAGAAATGAGAACTATGCAGTGTGTTATGGCAGGAGGAAATGTTTTTGAAACTGTATGTAACAGAACTGTGGAGACCAATTTGATATCCAGAAATCTGCAATATGGAATGAATGGCACATCTCAAGAAATGTCATACTGGAATAGTAATAGCAGTTCATGTCATCAAAGGAAGTATCCTGTGGAAAAAGATGAAAAGAATGATGAATGTTCTGTAACAGAGGAGATGTTGGCAAAACAGAACAAGAATGAAGATCTAACTCAAACTACCCAAGATGTACTACAAACTAACACTGAATGTATTGAAATAGTTTTGCCTGTTGCAGTGATGTCTGCTTCTCAGTCCACTACAGAGCCCATGGATATCAGTGCTTCTAATTTGGAAGTTTTCAGCAAGGGTGGCCAAAGCTCTAATGCCGAGACAAAGGCAATGTCTTCTGTTCCAGTCTGCATTACCCCTTCCTCCCCAGTAAAAGAAGATATTACTCATTTTGATCATAATACTGGTGAATGCTGGAAGAATAAAGAGGGAAATTCTGCTTATTCTCAGGAAGAGAAGCATAAGCCTCTTGACTGTTGCAACCCATCTAACAATAAAAATAAAGAGTCTGTCAACAAACTGCAGGCACTGTTTCCTTTTAAAGGCTCTTACAGTGGCAAAAACTATAAAGCACTAACTCCTGAGACTTCTCATCGAAACAGTGTTAACACAGTAGATAATCTTCTAGCAAACAAATCAGTTCTGAGTGAAGAGGCACATCTTACTGTTCCTGAGAAGTTGGGGAGACCTTCAAAAAATAGTGCTTTAGAACATGCTCTAAATGAAGCTGCAGCTAAAGAAACAGATGAAATATTAAGTATTGATAAAAGTTCTGAAGGAGTAGACAGAGTTAAGGCATCAGAAAACACTGTTAAGGTTATAAATTCATCTGTCTGTCCTTCATCATCACCATCAGAAGAAGAAGACTGCCCATTGAGAAAGGTGAGTTTCATAAGAACATCCCCAGTGCCTCTGGTGGCCAAAGGCAAAATGGGGAACAACAGTGCTGATACAGCATCTGATAAGATTCTTTCAGTTGGCGATAGAGATGAAGTTGCATCTCAAAAGGATAATCCGGCTCCAGGACATGACACTGATTCTTGTGCTGATGAAGCAATAGGAAGGACATGGGATAATTCATATCCAATGGAATTGCTATATAGTAATGAAAAAACCTCATTGAAATTAAAATCCTCAATTGCAAAAGAGAAATCAGAAGGAAAGGTAGCAAAAGAAAGTATTTTGGCAGTTGCTTCATTGCTGAACCAGGAGGTAATATGTAAGAGGAAATCTATTCCCAGGAATTCATCTGTCATTAATTTAGAGGTTGACAGTGATATTACACCAGACACAAAGTGCAGTGGTGCAAGTATAGAAACCTCCAAATCTCAGTCACACTTTTGTAAAGGGAAACTGAATTCTGAGCAAGGCATGAGTATTACTGCTTCAGTATGCAGCCCAAACTTGGAGGAAAACCATTTTACATTCCACCATGTTGATGGTGATAGTAATATATCTCATAAAAAGGAATGCTGCATAAAGAATAATGGAGAAGCTTCTGCTGTTAAAGTCATACTACATAACCTGAAATCTTCCAACTGCAGCTCTAAACCACAGAAAATAATATTGGAGAAACGGGAATCGCTTGTTACTTTTGCATCTCACACAGAGAATAGCACAGAAAAGATACATATGCCATCAGACTCTATAACTGTTTCAGATGTTAAAGGTAGTCATGACATAGCTAATCATAAGAGGAAGAGGAAAAGTCAGCATACTCTACTGGCTGAACCCATCTTAGCTAGTACAGATACTGCAGCACCAACAAAGCAGTATCCACAAACACTGACAAAAATTAGGCAAGAGATGGGCCCACCACTACCTCCTTTGCTCCCCCCTCTGATGGCTACGCCTCCAAGAACTGTTCGGCCCCTTTCCCCAGGAACTTCATTGTCTTGCCAGTCTTCCTTGCCATCTTCGTTGGAAGAATTCATATCTCCTGTACATAAAACTCCAGTTCCTCCAGTTCTAATGTCACCAGTGTCAGATAACCTGAAGTCTCCTGCCACATTGACTACTCCATCTCCTTGTGAAATGACAGTAGATCAGAGGATTCTGTCTTCCCCTCTTCAGTTTTGTGCCACTACTCCCAAACATGCCCTTCCTGTACCAGGTAGACTTCCTCCTTCTGCAGCTAGTGTTGCTGTCCCACCTGTTCCTCAGGAAAATTCAGTGAAAATTTTGGACAGTATGTATCCAGAGCTTTCTGCTCGAGCAAGAACTCTCAACATCCTGAAAGGTAACATTCAGCTCAGTAGGTCATCTTCTGTAGATGGCAAGAATGTTCCACAGACTGGCCATCAAATCAGTGGGTTTAAAGCAATTGCTTCCACATCTACTGCTTTTGTTAAAGCAGGGACTAAATTCAAATCTGACCCAGAGCAGACATTCTGCAATTTGGGAGTGACTGGAAAAAGGATACTGTCACCTGTGGTTGTGCCAAAGAGTGCCAAAAGGCCAAAGCTTGAAAGTAAATCACCAGTTTTAGACCTCAGCAAGGAACAACTTTCAGACAGAATTTCAGAAACTGATATTTGCTGTCCTGATAAAACTGACCTTCTCAGCAGTGGGAATGCTATGCAGTCAACTGGTGGTTGTCATTCAGAATTACTTTTGGCAGTAGAAAATATTAGTGATCCTGATAACAGAGCTGTGACTGTAGCATTGGAGAAAATTTCTGAAGCCTGTTTTGATCTGTTACCTGTTATTCGTAGCCACATTCATGTGGGCAATACCTCAAGAGTACCAGTTATGACAGATGAAGAGAAGGAAGTGGTCCATGAGCTTGGTGTTGCAAAGAAGGTCAGTTGGATAATTTTTAAACATTTATAATTTGTATAGAACAGTGCATAGAAATGTAAAGCATAGAACTATCTAGAATAATATCTAGGATTATATTGAGAGTAGACAAGACTTTTTCATGCCCTTAGTCCTCTCTTTATAAATCTGCCAGGTTGCAACATGTAATTCTAGCACTGGCAGGTAATTATTTTAAGACAGATTAGCTGGCGCAGTTGATTCTTAGGGCTGATGCAGACGGCCCCTAAGGGCCGGCTCTGTGCCGCCCCTGGGAGTGCCAGATCGGGGCCATGGCAACCACACGCCATGGCCCAAATCCTCCTTTTTGCCACTCCAAAAAGAGCTGGCAAGTGCTGCTCCTTTTTGGGGTGACTAAAAGCCATCCTTAGAGCTGCCGCAGCGGCTCTTTTGCATCCCTTTGGTGCAGTGTGTGTGCATGCTGCACCAGCGGGCCACCCTGACGCCGTACGCCATGCAGTCAGGCACACAGCATGATGCCGGCATCAGGGTGGCAAGCGTACAGTTGCCCCACCCTAACTCCACCCCCAGGCCGGACCTTTAGGCCGGTCTGCATTGGCCCTTAGTTCACTTCCCATTAATGACATATAATTGGATCAGAGAAGATTATTTTCAGTCTTTCATAGGTAATAATCAGGGTCATTTCAGTGCTGTGTTTAACCCGGTGTTCTTAAACTCTGTCCTATCTTCTAAACTTACTGTAATTTTCTTGCACCACCATCTCATCTGGATCCCTTGGATCCCATTTCAAGAGAAAGGCAGAGTATAAATTCAATAAATAAATAAATACCAGAAATATCACATCATTTTTATAAGTAGGTATAGAAGGAAATGTGCTTATAGTCGTGTATCTGCAGCTTGATGCTCCATGAAAGAATGTATGACTTGAGGTATTGATTGCAATATTAGCTTTAGAAGAGAACAGATTTCACCCCTCCACTCCCAGTCTCCTCTTAAATACATAAAAATAAGCAGCTGTTTCTATAATAATTTATTGTTGTTTTTGTTAACTGCCTTCGCGTCAGTCTCGACCCATGGCGACCCTATGGATGAGACATCTTCAGGACCCCACCCCCCCTTCCTCTACTGCTCTGCCCAGCTCCTGCAAACTCTTACTCGTAGTCTCTTTAATAAAGTCCATCCACCTAGCATGTGGCTTTCCTCTCTTTCTATTTCTCTCCACCTTTCCTAACATTATTGTCTTTTCCAATGATTCATGCCTTCTCATGATGTATCCAGAGTACGACAGTCTAAGTCTTGTCATCTTGGCTTCTAGGGATATCTCTGGCTTGATCTGTTCCAGGACCCATTTGTTTGTCCTTTTGACTGTCCATGGAATCCTCAGCACTCTTCTCCAGCACCACATCTCAAATGCATTGATTTTCTTCCTATCTTCTTTCTTGACTGTCCGGCTCTCACATCCATACATGGTAACAGGGAATATGATGGCTTGTGTGATTCTGACTTTTGTGCTGAGTTGTATGTCTTTGCATTTTAGGATCTTTTCTAGTTCTTTCATAACCACCCTCCCCATTCTTAATCTTCTTCTGATTTCCTGGCTTCATTCCCTGTTCCGATCAATGTTTGATCTCAGATATGAGAACTCTTTTACTATTTCTGTTTCCTCATAGTCCTGTTTGAATGTGTGTAAATTCTCTGTGTTCATTAATTTTGTTTTCTTTATGTTCAACAGTAAGCTTGCCTTTGCACTTTCTTCTTTGATCTTCCTTAGTAGTAGTTCCAAGTCTGTGAAATTTTCTTCTAGTATTATGGTGTTGTCAGCATATCTCGGATTGTTGATTTTTCTTCCTCCTATTTTCACTCCTCCCTCTTTGTGTCCAAGCCTGCTTTCCTTACAATATGCTCTGTTCTGTCCTGACAGTAGCCTCTTGTCCTGAGTACAGATTCCTCATTAGGACTGTCAGATGTGCTGGCACTCCCATATCTTTAAGGGCATTCCACAACCTTTCACAATCTATGCAGTCAAAGGCATTGCTATAGTCTATAAAGCACATGGTGATTTTCTTTTGGAACTCCCTGCTATGCTCTATTAGCCATTGTATATTTGCAATGTGATCCCTGGTGTCTTCCTTTCTTGAACCCTGCTTGGACCTCTGGGATTTCTCTCTCCGTGTGTGGTTGGAGTCTGTGTTGCATCAGTTCAGTGTGTGTCACTCTCCTGTGCATGGGGCTTTGGATCCATGCCAGTTTTCACTGATGGGAAGGAAGGTGTCATATGCTTGTAAATCCATTTCCTTCATTGGAACTTTCTGGCCTCTTCCACATGTCCCAAATAATAAAAGGGAGGCTTCTGCAGTTTGAAATCAACTGGTTTAAAATTCTGTTCAGAATTCTTGGTGTCAGCCTTTTTAAGTGATTTAGGGGCTGAACAGACCGGCAGTAAGCATCGGCATGGGGGCAGGGCTTTTGGACGATGCACACCCTGACACCACTCCCAAGCTGGCATCTTGCCACCCGCCTGACCAGATGGCAGGCAGCATTGCGATGCTCCTGTAGCGTGTCGATTAGACACCACAGGAGTGCAGAAGAGCCATGGCAGTGACAAAAAGGTGGTTTTTTTCTGCTCCAAAAAAGAGCAGCATTTTGCTGCTTCTTTTGGGGCTGGAAAAATGCCGGATCGGGGCCACAGCATGCAGTTCCCATGGTCCCAATCCCATGCCCCCACAGCATGCAGTTCCCATGGCACTCAAAGGGGCAGCCTGTTTCACTACTATGTTGCAGTTTTGCATATACGACAGGGGTTGGGCAGCTGTGCCTTTCCAGATGTTTTTGGGCTGCAGTTCTCATAATCTTTCACCATTCAGATGGCCCCGATCCAGCACTCAAAGGGCCAGCCTGTTTCACTACTATGTTGCAATTTTGCATATACGACAGGGGTTGGGCAGCTGTGCCTTTCCTTTACAGATGTTTTTGGGCTGCAGTTCTCATAATCTTTCACCATTCAGATTTTTGTGTTCTGATCAGCAGTATCTCTTCAAGGTGCCAGGCAGAGTAATCACAGAGTGGGAATTGAATCTTGAATCTTCTGCCTGCAGTGCCTATAGTCTTCCATTGTACTTTTGCCATTCTCAAAACCTCCTTCACAGCATACATATCCGATAGAGATTACACCACATTTTGAACTAGCAAGTAACTTGGCAGGGGTCACTGAGTTGTAGAGTGCCTCATAGAGGTCCATTGGACTCCTTCCTGCAATAGTTTTGAATGGCTGTTTTTACTCACTAGCACATTTTTATTCTTTTATTGACAGTAATGTTTTCTTTTTGTATTTATTATGGAGTTAAGTTTCTCCTGCTATTGTATTAATCCTTGTAACATGCTGTGTTCATCTGCAAATAGTCTTGAGTGCACTTTTAAGAAACATGACAGACACATTTCAAAATATTAGTCATAACACTTGTCTTCATAGATCTGTTCTTCTTTTGCCCACATTTTTATAAATCATTAGCTCTGAAGACCAGAATGACTCCTCCCAAAGGAAGTAGTATACTGTTTTATTACATTAAGATATATTTCATATGTTGAAACATCCTCTACAACAGATACTGTTCTGCATGTTACAGCACTTAGCAGAGCCAGCATTACGGGCTATTTTGAATAAGCTAAAGAAGGAAAAGATGTCATTGAGCCACAATTGTATCCAGTCCCTCTGCAGAGTGTATGTTGGAATATGCCGACAGCTAGGAGATCTTGAAAGAGCGCACCTCTTTTGCTACAGCCTCCTTAAGGAAGGTATAGTATGATTTAAATCTTTTTATGGTTGAAAGCATCTTACAACTGATGTCCTGACTGAGTCCTTCATGAATATGCACTGCTGCAGGCAAAAGTATATTGACTAGAGCTGCCAGACAACCGAGGAGTCCTGAACCTCGGTTTATGTATTTCAGGCCGGAGCAGCCTTGCAATACTATAATCAAGGAAAGGCACAAATGCCTACCTGTTTTAACACAAACTGCACCATTCATAGATATGGCTAATAGGATAATGGTGTAAGATTTTGTTTCTCTTTGGAAAGAGCCTTAACAGGCTAAGGACCTCATGCTAGGGACCTGGTTCAAATTGGGGGGGGGGGGTATCTTGCTTGTCGAAAAATTGGTCATACTCCTTTCTGTTGCATTGATCCATTCTCTGGATGCTGCTAGGGGAGCAATCCACAATCACATGAGTTAGTTCCATCCTGACAACATCAGAAGCAGAAGTCCAAAACTCTTTTTTTAGTTATGTCTGTTGACTCTTCTCTCTCTCCTCCAGTCTTTTCTGTCCTGTCTTGCCAGCTAGACATGTTTTAGGATCTCTCTTCACTTCTAAACTGTTGTAGTTTATTTATTTGTTATCTGATTGCTACTTCATTCTCCGTAGTTCTTTTTATTCAGATCTTCTGCTTCTAATAATAATTTCCTTCCTGTCTTCTTCCTAATATTTTGAGTATTCCATCTAGAAAAGGTAAAAATTCAGTCTTAGATTTCAAAATGATCTCAAATGGAAACAAAGTCTGTTGACTCTAGAGCAGAAGAACATCTGCAGTAACCAGAAAGGTTTGTGGTGTAGCATTCAGGTTCTTTGTTCATAGCTGGTGAGTTACTGTTTCAAATTCTTCAAAAAATAGGATATGTTTTATTCTATAAAACTCAGTAAAAGTTTGCCGGTTTTCAGTTTCTTTGCCTCATTTTTGCCCTTTTTTATAACTGTTCTAATGTTTTAACTTTGCTATAACATCAGAATCACATAGCTTTTTTTCCAGGGGTGCATATATAGAAAGTGTAAGGTGCCTACATACCCTAAAGGCACCAAATCCCATATTATCTTGGATACTAAGCAGGGTCAACCCTGGTTAGTACTTGGATGAGAGATCATCAATAAATGTAGGCTATATTTCAGAGAAAGGAACTGGCAAAACCACCCAGAGTATTCCTTGTCTAAGAAAACCCTATTAAATTAATAGTGTTGCCACAAGTCAGCAAGTGGCTTGACGGCATATGCACAAACATATATAGAAAATAGCAATTACTATTTTCCATAGAGAATGTTCTTGCTATAATTACCATATATGATTTTATCTGTTTATATTCTTGATGAACAAGTCCATCTATATAATTCAGAAAATAAAATACAGTACTCAGTGAAATTTTGCAGCCTTTTAATTCATTATTTTTTTCCATATACTATCAGTCATTTTCCAGTTTGTATTTGCCAGTGGCCATTATCAGTAGGAAAACAACTACTGGGCAGCAGCAGTGGTGGTGGTGGGTGTCACTGAAGTGAAGAACAGCAGTTACATCATAGCTAACACTTGTTAGCACTGCAGACAAGGAGGTGTAGGTGGTCCTCCTTGTGTAACCCTCCCACCTAGAAAAGCCTATGAGGAGACATCAAAAGTGTCACACAGGTAGGACAAGAGCACTAACAGAGAGATAGATAGAAACTAAAGGAAGACACACTTGCAAGAGCAGCTAAGGGCAGTCATAAATGATGAAGTAAGTAGTAAACACTCTCAGAAAGACCAGCCCCATCAGAAGCAGCACCACACATAAATTAGTGATATGTGAGAAGCATGAGCCAAGGGAAGCTAGACATAGTGAAAATGGAAATGTAACACATGAACATAGTACTGGGAGTGAGTAAGTTAAAATGGACAGGAATGGACCACTTTGAATCAGACAACCACACAGTGTTCTACTCAGGGAATGAAAAGACAAGAAGAAAACAAGAAATATTAAGAAAAGATGCTGCAAAAGCAGTCAGAGGATACAATGCAAAATCAGACCGAATCATCTTAGTAAGGCTCCACGGGAAACCTATGAATATCACTATAATTCAAGTATATGTACCAACCACTGAGGCAGAACAAGAAGAAATTGATAGATTTTACAAAGGACTACAGGAAGAAATTGACAGCATACCAACACAGGATGTCATTAGAGATTGGTACGCAAAGATTGGAAGTAAAGAAGAATCAAAAACAGTAGGCAGATTTGGACTAGGCAAAAGGATTGAAACAGGAGGGCATCCAATAGATTTTTGTGAAGCCAACAACCATATTTGTTGTAAACACATTCTTCATACAACCAGAAAGAAAGCTATACACATGGACAACACCAGATGGTCAACACAAAAATCAAATAGACTATATAATTGGAAGCAAAAGATGGCAAAACTCTATACTGGTGGCCAAGACTAGACCAGGTGCCAATTGTGGCACAGATCACGAACTACTCACATCAAAAATAAGAGTAAGACTCAAGAAGAAAACAATATCAGTGATTATACCAAAATATGATCTAAATAATATCGCAACAGAATTTACTGACAACATAAGAAACAGATTTGCATTACTAAGCATAATAGACCGAGAACCAGAGGTACTATGGTCTGAAGGCAGGGACATAATAAAAGAAGAATGCAGACAGATATTTTCAAAAAAGAAAGAAAGAAAACATGGATGACAGAAAAAACACTACAAGCAATAAAGAAAAGAAGAAAAGGAAAACAAAAGGGATATAGGAACAAACTAAGAATTATGAATGCAAGAGTACAATGGCTTGTGCGGAAAGATAAAGAAAATTACTACAACGACCAATGCAGAAAAATAGAAGGCAACAACAAAAAGGGAAGAAGAAGAGATCTAATTCACACAAGATCTGGGAAATCAAAGGAAAATTCAAACCAAGGATTAGGACGCTCTGTGACAATAAAAATAACATAATTCAACACCAGGAAGGAATAAAAAGACATTGGATGCAGTACACAGAAGAATTATACAAAAGAGAAGACAAAATGAAGGACACATGGACATATGAAGGCGAATCCCAAATTCTAAAAAGTGAGGTGGAAACTGCAGTAAGAGAAATAGTGAAAAACAAAGTACTAGGAACAGATGATATTCCAATTGAACTGCTGCAATCCACACTAATAGAGTCAACTCTTGTGCCAACCAACATATGTCAACACATATGAAAAACAAAACAATGGCCAACAGATTGGAAGCGATCAATATACATCCCCTTCCACAAAAAGGGAGACACAAGAGACTATAACAACTTATGAGACATCTTGCTTCACTGAGACCTGGCTGGGAGATGCCAGCTCCGTAATTTGGGCGCAGGCTCTCCCGGCTGGGTACTCAGTTTGTGAGCAGGTGAGAGAAAGTGGGCGGGGGGGCGGCATAGCCTTGATCCATAAAAACACCTTGACCTTGATCAGAAAGCCTATCCGGAAAACAGCCCACATCGAGTGTATGTACCTCAGCCTGAAGACCAGGGATAGTTTGGGGATTCTGTTGGTATACCGGCCACCCCGTTGCTTAACAGAATCCCTGACCGAGCTGACGACCCTGGTTTCTGAGTTGCTGTTGGAGTCGCCCAGACTTTTAGTGCTGGGCGACTTCAACATCCCGCTCGAAACCAGTTTACAGGACTTATCAGGCGCAGCTCGGGAGTTCATGGATTCCATGACAAACATGGGCCTATCCCAATTGGTCAACGGGCCCACGCATTGTGCTGGTCATACCCTTGATGCGGTCTTCAGTACGGAGCAGGAACATCCGTGGGCGGAGGTTACAAAAACCTCCGCATTGTCATGGACGGATCACTTTCTGATCAAGGTGGAATTAAAGACTATTGCTCGCCCTCCCGGGGGTGGTGGACCTATTAGAATGGTCCGCCCTCGAAGGCTAATGGATCCAATTGGTTTCCAGAAAGCCTTAGAGGGTTTACTGGTGAGAAATGCCGGTGATTCTGCCGAAGCTTTGGTTAATACATGGAACATCGATCTTACCAAGGCTATCGACACAATCGCCCCCAAGCGTCCTTTCCATCCCGCTTCGAACCGTAAACCATGGTATACAGAAGATCTTAGGAGGATGAAGCGGGTTGGACAACGACTAGAGTGCGAATGGCGAAAGACTCGTCTCTTATCCGACAGAACTCGCCTTAGGAAGCATCTTGACTCCTATAGGGAGGCTTTACATGCAGCGCAGAAATCTTTCTGCTCTGCATGTATTGCGTCTGCAGAGTCCCGCCCGGCAGAGCTGTTTAGGGTGGTGGGGGATTTGACGCGGATATCTTCCGCGCCGAGCCCTCTACTTAACCCGACGATAGCCTGCTGTGAGGCATTTAACATCTACTTTGCAGATAAAATCTCTCGGATAAGAGCCGACTTGGACACCAATGTTTTGGTAGGATCTATGGATCTATGGATGAGGCGTCCAGTAACTCCGTTGATGGCACTTTACTGGATCAATTTCAATTTGTGAGTACCGAGGACGTGGACAAGTTGCTTGGAAGGATGAGGAAGACAACTTGCCCTCTTGATCCTTGTCCATCATGGCTGGTCGTCCAGGGTGGGGGCGCGTTGAGGGTGTTCCTTCGGGACACAATCAACGCGTCCCTCAGGGAGGGCAGTTTACCATCGTGTTTAAAAGAGGCGGCAGTTAGGCCACTCTTAAAAAAGCCCTCCCTCGATCCCCTGGACAGAAACAACTACAGACCAGTCTCCTTGCTGCCATTTTTAAGCAAGGTGATCGAGAGGGCAGTTGCCTCCCAGCTCCAGGCAATCTTGGATGAAACCGATTATCTCAATCCATTTCAAACTGGCTTCAGGACAGGATTTGGGGTTGAGACTGCCTTGGTTGCTCTGACCGATGACCTCCGCTTGAGCATCGACAGGGGGAGTGTGACCCTGCTGGTGCTCTTGGACCTCTCAGCGGCTTTTGACACCATTGATCATGCCATTCTCTTGGATCGGCTGAGAGAGCTGGGAATCGGAGGCACCGCTTTGCGGTGGTTCCGTTCCTTCCTCTCGGGCAGATCCCAGAGAGTGAGGCTCGGAGACAGTTGCTCTTCTAAAATAGAGCTTAATTGTGGCGTCCCTCAGGGCGCCATCCTGTCTCCGATGTTATTTAACATTTATATGAAACCGCTGGGAGAGATCATTCGGAGGCATGGAGGGCGGTGTCTTCAGTACGCTGATGACACCCAGATTTATTTCTCCATGACCAAATCATCGTCTCAGACTGCTGATGGCATCTCTCCTCTCAATGACTGCCTTGGAGCGGTAATGGATTGGATGAGGAAAAATAAATTGAAGTTGAATCCAGACAAAACGGAGGTGCTCACGGTTACCGGTCCGAAGCCGGGTCCGGGATTACAGCCCCCTGTCCTGGATGGGGTCACACTCTCCTCCAAGGACTGTGTGCGCAGTCTGGGGGTACTCCTCGACTCGTCGCTTCACATGACTAACCAAGTGAATGCGACAGTCAGGAGTGCCTGTTATCAGCTTCGGCTGATACGCCAGCTGCGCCCATTCCTGGATAAGAAAGACCTGGAAACTGTTGTGCACGCGCTGGTAACCTCACGTCTGGATTACTGCAATGCACTCTACATGGGGCTACCCTTGTGCCTAACTCGGAAACTTCAACTGGTGCAAAATATGGCAGCCAGATTAATCACCGGAACATCTAGGAGGGAGCATATAACACCAGTGCTTAAATCCCTCCACTGGCTGCCAATTAGTTTCCGGGCGCAGTACAAGGTGTTGGTTTTAACCTTTAAAGCCCTACATGGCTTGGGTCCAGCTTATCTTAGGGACCGCCTCTCCCCATATGAGCCCCCCCGTGCCCTTCGGTCAGCGGGTAGGAATTTACTGCATCAACCGAAGTCGAGGTCTGTATATACCTCGCAGAGCGCATTTTCCGTTATTGCCCCCAAATTATGGAATGGCCTGTCGGATGAGATCCGTCTTATTACAACAATTACTGCTTTCAAGAAAGCAGTTAAGACGGATCTCTTCCGGCAGGCCTTCCCGGAATAACCCTCCCTGAGGACGAATATTGATTCCTCCCCCCCTCAAAGCTCTTTGCTGTTCTGCCGTTCCCTGCATTTGTTGTGTTTTGTATTTTATTGTATTTTATTGTATTTCATTGTTATATTCTGTGTTTTAATACTACTAAGTTTAATTTTGTCTTAAGGGGATGGGAGGGAATGGGAGGAGGGATTGGGATATTGGATTGTTTTAACTGTATTGTCTTAACCGTTGTAAGCCGCCCCGATTGCGACGCAGAGGGGCGGGGTAGAAATAAAATTTATTATTATTATTATTATTATTATTATTATTATTATTATTATTATTATTATCTCCAGGCCCCCCTGTCCTCTAGTGCTCTGCCCAGCTCCTGCAAACTCATATTCGTGGTCTCTTTAATAAAGTCCATCTAACTAGCATGTGGCCTTCTTCTCTTTATACTTCTCTCCACCTTTCTTAACATTATTGTCTTTTCCAATGATTCATGCCTTCTCATGATGTGACCAAAGTATGACAGTCTTAAGTTTTGTCATCTTGGCTTCTTGGCATATGAAGATGAACTGCAAATTCTAAAAATGAGGTGGAAACTGCTATAAGAGAAATAGTGAAAAACAAAACACCAGGAACAACCTAGACAATGAAGAAATATAAATAGTAAAAGAATTCCCATATCTGGGATCAAACATTGATAGAAATGGGGACTGCAGTCAGGAAATCAGAAGCAGACTAAGAATGGGGAGAGTGGTTATTAAAGAACAAGAAAAGATTCTAAAAAAACAAAGATGCATAACTCAGCACAAAAGCTAGAATCATACAAGCCATTGTATTCCCTATTACCATGTATGGATGTGAGAGCTGAGCAATTAAGGAAGTTGATAGGAAGAAAATCAATGCATTTGAGATGTGGTGCTGGAGAAGAGTGTTGAGAATCACATGGACAGCCAAAAGGACAAACAAGTGGGTCCTAGAGCAGATTAAGGGTTTTATTAGGTAAGGAATATTCAGAGGTGATTTTGCTAGTTCCTTCCTCCCAGAAAACCTCTAAGTTGACATCTGCATAACACACTCTACTGCAAATAGAAAAAAGCCAGATTTTCCTTTTCTCATATTGTGAAGGCACACAAGATTTGCCTGTGTCAAATGTTAGAAAAGCGCTGCCCTGTTTCTCTTCTCTCAGTAGTTATACTAATAAGACATTTCACAATGTGAAACAGTTTTAATGACTAATGTGCATTTCCAGCTTGTACTGTGCCATGGTATGTCACACCCCACCCCACCTCATATAATACTTTATGAGAGAACTGTTCTAGCTTCAGCTGGCATTTGTGTATCCTACTAGCCAGAAAAAGGTTACTTATGGAATGTTTATCTATTTCTTTTATATCCTGCTTTTCCCTCTAACGAGATTCAAGGCAGCTTACAGCATACATTAAAAGAGAGCAGTAAAAACAGCATGGAGTACAAACGTTTAAAAAGCATTGAGCAGTACATTCAATTAAAATGCCATTTTTAAAACATTAAAAGTTATAAAAATTAAAAAACTTAAACTACACAATGCTTATTAAAACAGCATATCCAATTACACATCACCCCAGCTCTGGTTAGCCAAATCTGAACTCCTGTTTAAACAAAAAGGTCTTCACCTGCCAGCAAAAAGACAAAGAGAGGTGGCAGATCAAACCTCTTTCTGGAAAGAGGTCCAAAGCCTAGGAGCAGCCACCAAGAAAGCTCTCTCCTGTGTCCCCACCAACCAAGTCTAGGAGGGTGGTGGGATGCAGAAAAACCCCTCCCTCAAAGATGATAAGACTTGGGTAGGCTCGCATGGAGAGATACGGGCTTTCAAATAATCTAATATTAAAAATCAGTCAAAAAATGTGTTACAGTATCCCTAGAGGAGGGCATAGCAGACCTAAACCCTGAACAAGGAACACTGTGTTATGGGATGAAGACACTTTGTATAACTATCTCATTGTAAATAATTTTTGCATATTCTTCATTGTTCTAATCTCTGTTTTTCTGTGCCAGACTTTCCCGAATCTGATAGGCTAACTTTGTTCATTGGAAGCGTGTGGACAGAGATATTTTCTTCTGAAGGAGTGGTCAGCAAAGCTATTGAGTTAGTAGCAAGACAGCGTGCAAGAGGAAATGTGTTGAAATGCTTGAAAACCTATCTAAATTGGGAAGAGGTATGACAGACCAATTTTGTATAAAGCAAGAAAAGTCCATTTTGGATTATAAAGGGTTTTTTGTGGTTTTTTTAGAAGAGCAGCATCCACTTTTGTTTTCAGTTAGCTAAGGCGTAAGAAAGGCCCATTGGACATATCTACTAAAGAGTTTCTTAATTAAATGCTGCTTCCTTGGCATCAGTTGTGAAGAAAGAGATTTTTCACTCCTAAATCTGATCAATAGATTTGACATTTCAGGAACAATGACATAGCTGCTGTTGGACCTGAAATGAACCAGAGCAGACCATATCACCAGCATACACACTCACACAAAAATGGATCCTGTGATCACACATTTCAACCAGTTATTTTTGGGAACATTTTATGATAATTGAAATTATTGCTGCTACTATATTTTTGTTCTTAATATGAAAAAGATATTAACCAAATGTATGTGTGTGTGTTGTAAACTGCACTAAAGGTTTTGAAAGCCATGAGGTCTCATACAAATTTCAAAAATAAAACCATGGCTTGGAAGTATATAGGCCTTGACTTTAACTATGATGATATCACCAGCAGCAATTTCACTTTCCTAATATCCTAGGTGGTATTAGCCAAGATTAAGAACACACACACTATTCAAGGCCCTGTCTGAGAGAGGAAAGGAGGAATTTGAGGGGAGGGGTCTGAGCTTGCTTTTGATTCTTTGACTTTGATTAAGGGATTGGGAATGTTCTGTCTGCTTGTACTTTGTCCTATTTATGAAAAAATATGCTAGCTATAGTTTCAAAATATAAGTATGGTGGTAAGGGTGAACTGTACAAAATCAATATCCATGGAACCTGCTTCTTTTTATATTTTGCTTGTGCATAGCACATGCTGTCACCACAACAACTCAGGTTCTGCATACTGGTGCTTTGACCCAGGCTGCTCTGGCAATATCTGAATAGATGGAGAACATAGAAAGACAAAAGGATGTGTTTCCACCAGCAGTACTGTGTAGACTTCAGGATAAATGTGAAGGATGATTTGGTTAACATCTTCAGTGAGAGATTTTCAGTAAATTTCTGAGTTTTTATTTTCTCCACTAGTATTTTTTATTTCATCCAAAGTGAACAAAATTGGTTTGGGTGTCTCAAAACTCCAAGAGCACTCCTTGTGACATAAAAGTATGGGCTAGGATCCTACATTGGAGAGGTACATGTATCGTGTAGCTATATCTCCATAGCTACATCTCCTAATGCTGCCCCCCCAAAAACCCATCTTATAAACAACAACAGCTTCCCTCTCACATGCAAACACAGTCATTTCTGTGTTGTCAGAGAATAGAAAGAATGGGCAGGGATATGTTAATTTTTTTCCCCTGTAGCTATTTTTGTGTAGCTGGATGCACTGTGACGCATCTGCAGAGACCTCTGGGGGTCCTGTGAGCTCTGCAGATGATATCCTGGTAGCATGTCCAGCCACAGGAAAATAGCTGAACATGTCTCCACTCATCCTCGCTCTCTTCAACAAGATGGAAATAGGTGGGGGTAGGGGGTGCCTCACAAGGTCAATTTGTAGGAGATTTTTGTTGTTTCATGGTAAAAACAGAGTTCTGGCCTATATAACAACCATAAAGGTGAAGTTCAATGTTCTAAGTCAGACCTATGCCACTGTAATTCACTAACAGGACACCAGCGATGCTTTAAACTAAATCACTGCCTTTTATTGACTTTTTTTATTTATCTAGAGTGCACCGGTGGAGATTGGCATGATGGTCTCTAGTTTGCTTTTGGCAATACAGTTCTGTCCACAAATGGAATTTCAGTTTACTAAAGAATATGGAGAGGACCTGAAAGAGAGTACATGGGAATATGTGTTTGCGATTGATCTGCTGTGCTCACATCAAAAGTGGTGTTGGACCCATGATAACATCATCAGGTATTACTTGTTTTTTAATATAGTCGCCCCTTCTTATCCATGGATTCAAGCATCCGTGGCTTGAACATATTTTTTAAAAGTACAAATTCCAAATAGCAGACCTTGGTATTGTCATTTTCTATAAGGAAGACCATTTTACTGTGCCATTATATTTAATGGAACTTGAACATCCATGGATTTTGGTGTCCACAGGAGGTCCTGGAACCAAACCTCAATGGATACCAAGGGCCCACTGTATCATTATATCTTATTTCCTACAGTGTGTTTCAAGCATGGTCACTGTATATGTGTTGGATGTTTGAAATTGTCAGGCTGTAATTTTCATGCCCATCACAAATCTTCAAGCTCTGTAAAGGTACAGTAGAAACCTGCCTGGAAAAATGGTGCCAATGCTGGAGGAGAACAAGGGCTAGTTGTTGGGGGTGGACAGAGAGGGGAGAGAATGCACAGCAACCATTGTTTATAAATCATTCTACATGAATAACATTGAGAAGGAAAGATGGATAGAGTTTGTAAAGGATTCCACATTCTGCAGAATGTGGTTCTAAAATTCAAGGCACTCTATATAGCAGGGCCAAAACTTGTTTGGAATCTGGCAGCATATTAATCCTTTTATATCAGGGATGGGCAGCCATGGAAGGCTATGGGATCTGACTTAGCCATCTAGGCGTCCTTGGAGAGCTGCACCTGCACTGGCAAAAAAAAAGGGGGGGGGGAATGTCCCCAAATGCTTCTGGGGGCATGGCAGCATTTTCACCATACCTACACTGGTATTCTATTAAAGCCATGATTGCAGTATTCTTTCATCTTGCCAACTCTTAATAGAAGGATTCATTATATGGATTTTTTTAAAGTGAAATAAATCATAAAGAAATAAATGTCACTGATACATTGATAACAAAACACATGGGGTTAGAGAGTTAGAAGAATCTTGCTAATAAATTCCTCCTTTATCACAGAAAAGCTGTTTCCATTAAATGAGTGGGAAAATATTAATGTAAGCCATACTGTTCTAGCTGTAATTTATTTATTTTTCTTGCCCACAAACTTCTGTTTTCAGTAAAATATGATATGGGTGCCAGGAGATGCTAGTTTTAAATAAGGAAGGCCATGGGTCGGCAACCTACGGCCCGCAGGCGGCCCCCTGAGGCCTTTGGACTGGTCCCTGCCGACCCCCACCACTGCCATGCTCACTGCCGCTGCACACGTCGTGGCCGCCATTTTGTTTTCCAAAATGGCAGCCGTGACTCATTTGCGCATGCGCAATACTCCAGAAGTACTGCGCAAGCGTGAGCGGGGGTGCAAGTGCATGCACAGTACTTTCTGAGTACTGCGCATGCGCGCGAGCACGCCCGTCGCCATTTCCTCCCCCCAGCCCGGCGGAAGACCCCAGGACCAGCGGACCGGCCCCAGGTCAGTAAATCTTGCCGACCCCTGAGGAAGGATATCTGTACATGTGTAGTCACTGTCCACTTTCTACCACAGTAAAGAACTCTGGCCTATCATGGACAAGTGGATGAAGAACAGAAAGAGCAGTGGAAGTGTTTCCTCTCGTTCTGACTTAATTGTAGCCACAGTGCTCAGGCTGATTGGTGAGTATGCCGTGCTTTTCTCTCCAGTCTCAAGGGTCTTAGAATCTTCCTATGTACTAGGAAAATGATATCTCCCGACTCTTTGGAACAAGAAGGCTCCTGTTACTTATTAAAGCGTTATACACTGGTACCTGTTTGAGGGTGAGATATGGGTTAAATGGAGCTTTGTCAAACAGAATTGACACATATAGAGGGGTACGACAAGGGTGTTTATTAGCCCCCCTGTTATTCAATTTGTATATAAATGACCTCCCAGAACAATTTAAGGATCTAGCTTTTCATATGCCTCGTGTTCTAAATACCCCGTGCAATATTTTGCTTTATGCTGATGACATGATTATGTTGTCATTTTCACAAGTTGGCATCAGAAGGATGCTAAGAAAACTCAATTGTTATTGTCAGAATAATTCTTTGATTATTAACAAAACTAAGTCAAAAATAATGGTTTTTGGCAAAAGACAGCAAAGACATAAATGGCAACTTGAGGGTGAATCAATTGAACAAGTAAAGTCCTTCTCTTATCTCGGTGTAACATTCAGTGAGAATGGATCCTGGACATGCCATCATCATAAAAGCTCAATGAGAGCAAAAGCACGGATGAATCTCATTCTTAAATTAAAAGTTAATAAGTACCCAGGTTCTCTAGACCCAATACTTAATGTGTATAAGACTAAGATCACACCTATGTTGTTATATGCTGCGGAAATATGGGGCTCAAACTCTATTGTAGCTGTAGAATCAGCTCAATCGCAACATTTGAGAGCTATCTTGGGAGTGGATAAAAGAACCTCAGCTGCTGCCGTAAGATCGGAATTAGAAATTTACTCTATTCACTTCGTAGCTAAAATCAGAATGTTTAACTATTGGTGTAAAATTAATGAAATGGAGCTAAATAGATTACCTAGACTATGTCTATTAGAACAGTTGGATTCCCAAGTACAATCCTCTTGGGCAATCCAGTTGTTAAACTTTGTTAAGAGTTGTGGTCTACCTGTAGATTGTTTTATGTCTGATCAAGCAAGAAACGGGGCTAGACAGAGAATCCTGGACATCGCGGCCCAAGAAGATATCGCTACACTTAGCAGGGTAGGCAATTTAAAATGGTTAAGCCAACATAAGAGATCTTTTCAAATGCCTTCTTATCTAAAAATACAAATCCCCAGACACCTCAGAGAGGTATTTACCCGAGCTAGGTTCGATCAATTAGACACTATGGTAAGATATGGAAGATTCCAGGGTAACCCTTATAATGAACGATTCTGCATTTGCGGGGATCAAGATATTGAAGATCTTTCACATGTTTTGTTTAGTTGTAAATTGTATCAAGCGGAGAGAGCTCAATATTTACATCATTATATTGAAAGAACATCATTTTGGGATCCTCATATTAGATTGGCATACTTTATGAGTGGACAAAATGTAAAAATCTCTATTGCTACAGCTCGGTTCCTTCATAAAGCAGTCCTGTTAAGATCTAGATACGTTGGGACGATTGGGGTTAATTGCAAGGGTGATGAATTGGTATGAAAGATGGTGTGGGAGGTATTTTGTTATCCTGACCTCTTATTTTAAATTTTCCTTTTCCTTTTTTCTTAATTTAATCTAAATTTGAATTTGAATTTGAACTCTAATCTTGAGTTTCAATTTTAATTTTTTAATATTAAATTTATTTTTAATTTAAATCTTTTTATTTTAATCCTAATTTATCATACTATATTATCATACTTTTATTTAAGTGTGTACTTATTTTATCTTATTTTCTAATGGTCTATTAGTATCTATTAGTATATTTTTAGTACTGTTCGTATATTTGTTAGATACTTGACAGATATGTATACGTGGTATACAAATGTTATATGGCTGGTACCTGTCTAGTTAAAATATATGAATTTATATAGCATAGGACCCGATTACTGCTCTCGCGGTGTATTTATCTTATCTATCGATGTGATTTTGATGTGATCTTGTTTTTATTTTTGATACTATTGTACTTTGAAACGGCCTCTGGGCTATTCAATAAATTCTGATTGATTGATTGATTGAATGATATCTCCCAGTTAGATGTGGATCTGCTGGCATGAAAAAGAAGAGTTAGTAGCTGACAGTGATATTATCTTTAATATCCTGTCTGTCTCTGAGGAATAAGAAGATAGGATAGTTCTCCTCCTCTTCTCAAATTTCAGAGCCTGCAGTAATGCAGTTGGATACATAATGTCTGCAACATCCAGTACTCATTACAAGACAAAATAGTCATTCAGCCTTAAAGCAGTTCCCACAATTTTTTTTTAAAAAAGTACAAAAAAGAAACAACATGCTAGGCTAAACTGCCACCCCCCAGCAAATTACAGAATGGTGTTGTCTGAGGGCAGAGTATGGATGTGGAATTGAAGATCTTTTTGGTTCTTACTTAAATAATCTGCTAACTTCCATATCAGAGCCAAGGAGTACACCAAGATGGTTAATTCTTCTGTTCCCCACATCATTGTGGGAAAGCAGTGTGATCTAGCAAAGACAACATTCGTATTTCTGAGACAGAGATATAAACTAGATAGGTCTTTGGTCTGATCCAACATTGTTATTCTTATATTCTTTTTTTTTAACATGGTTGTTCTTATATTCTTTTCTAATTCTCCTCTATGCATAAACGTGAATGCCTTTTAACAAGTAGATGTTGAGGAAGAGTTCTAGCTTAGTTTGCCTCTGACATCTAGTTTGTTTTGTGAATTTTTTTTTTAATTTTTGTGCAGAAAAACACTTGATAACATGAGCCGCCACCACCAGAGCAGCAATAAGAAATGGTTCAGCTCAGAAACAGCCTAGCTCTCTGAGAACCAGACCATAATCACTACCTCTTTTTGTTCACAGGTCGTCTTGGCCAAATAGGGTTGAGAGAAGGATTTTCTTCTGCTGTGGAAAATATAAGTTCTGTTATTGGAGTCTTTCTTCAGCATGCGAAAGAAAAAGGTAACAGTCCACTCCTTTGTTAATGTAATGGGGTAATGGTGATGAAATGTCTGGCAGGCATGATCCTATACAGGAGGATACTGAACATTCTGTTGAGGCAGTCAAGCAGCCACCAGTATTATCTACAGATTAGCTTCTGTGTGATTTGAAATGAAAGATGAGTTTGGCTTGGAACTGAACCTGTTAACCATGTGCTAGAATAAATGGTGGTATTTGGCTGACTGTGTTAATATTCTGAATAGTCTTGATCAAGGGCATTGGTGACTGTTCTCTTTCCAACCTTTGCAGATGTAGCTTGGGGTGTCCAGTTGGCAGCAGCATATGCACTCTGTGACCTGGGTCCTAGCAATCCATCTAAAATATTGGAGGCCATCCGAGCATGGGAAGCAGCGAACACAAATAGCCTTCCTACTGCTATTGCAAATGCCATTGCCGAAGTCAGCAGTCTGCAAACACAGGCAGAAAGAACAGAAGAACGTAATACAGTAACATGAGAGAAAGACAGAGTAGTGCCTTCAGAAACAAAATTGTTCAAAACAGAAGTACCGTAGTACAAGAGAAGAGTGATGCACTACCCTCCTGAGAAGGCAGCAGGAAAAAATTGGCTTTCACAGAGATGTCATGAGGACAGCTTTGTTCAGTGTAGTCTGGAGTCTTTGTGTTGCAACTGAAACAATTAGCATTTGAGTTGCTGTTGTTTCTCTATAAGAGACAGTAATTCTCTTGATGTGAGAATTAGCTCTAAATCAGAAAAAAAGTTCTCATCTATGCAAATAGAAGTGTTCTCTTGAAACTGATCTTCCAAGATATGAATGTCATACTCCTGATATTTTAGTCTCTTTGATTTTGCCAAATGCTCTCAAAACAGTTTTCACTAGAAATGAAGATGAAATGTAGCATTTTAACAAGTTTGTTTTTTTTCTATTTGTTCATTGACAGTTGACGCCTACTGACTTTTTTCTGGAGAGCTAAATGTAGTAGAATGAGTGCTGCTCATGCAGTATATTTGCATCCCACATTGACTCTCTAACTAGGTTTTATAGGTTTGTGGGTGTTGTTTCAGACTCCTTAAAACCTTTTTACCAGAGATGACAAGAAATACAGTTGCCCTTCCATTTTCGCGGACTTGAAGTCCGCGTCCCTCACCTGTTTGCAGGCAGCAAATGAAAGTGGACAAAATGGGGTGTGTGCCCATAGCACATGCCCTTGGGTGTACCCATTCAAGCCTATGAGATTTGAATATTTGCTCAGAACGAATCCCCCACAAAAACGGAGACACGACTATATATGCTTACCATGGCAAGTGATGCTGGTCTGAAGCATCTTTCAGCTTTCTTAAAGACAATTCTGACTCCACTATTAAATTGTTCATGTGTCACAGTGGAAAATACAAAATCATTTAAATTATGTCCTTTTGATTTCAGTTGTTTAATGGCAGCATGATCTGATTACTGTAAGACTTACCATCTGCATTTTGATGCGGGGGGGGGGGGGGAGAAGAGAAGAGGCCATTTTTGTAGTCTCTCAAGCACCCAGATTCTTTGTTTCAAAAACAAAACTGCAGTAATTGTGTTTCCAGGTGGCATGCCTCCTCTACCTTCCTTCAACATGAAATTCATCCTTTTTTATAACCAAAAGTGATCTTCTGTTATTTTGGTGACATATGTGGCCCCTGAGGATCCTGGAGATAGAAAAATAGCCCCCAGGAACCCAAAGCTTTCCCATGCTGGATTTACAGTATAAAGAAGATAGAGATGCCTTCTCTGTGAGAATGTCTATATATGATATATTTATATGATGTGTTTCACATTTAATGTTGTTCCACTTGGGGAATTTTACTATCTATATATTGAAACTGGAGTAAAAAAGAAAAGACCTTGCATTGTTTAAAATCTTAATGTAAATTCATTAATTTTTTTGTACTCAATCTATATATATATATATATATACATATTTAAATCTGTTTGTGTATTTCATAACTGTATATTTCGCCAGCTAGCTGATGCTACCCCATACAACAAAATGAAATTAAAATTATTTCTCATATTGTTTGTTCTCAAAATTTCCTTTCCTGTCATATATATACTGAATATTCATTTTTAGACATTGGCTCCATAGTGATTGAATTTAATCAGGAATTCAGACTTTAATAATAAAAGGATGGGTATCTACCTGGGAGAACCATGGAGCCAAGAATATGGGACTTAGACATCTGACATCTGGTATGCATCTTAAAGTTGCCTATGTACTATAGTACTTAATAACCCACTTGCAAGGAGAGGGGAGGTTGGATCAGGTGGGACAAAAATATTTTAATATTAAAATTGATGTGTTTGTCTGTCGTATGCTGTCTTTTTACTGCAAAGAACCAAGCTAAACGATATGACATTCATCCATTAAAATTAATTTTAAAAATAAAATATGTGGCATATTTGGGGATTTTGATCTGGATTGGCATCTTTGCATTAGAGATAGAGTGCCTCATGGTTTTAATCCTTTGTTGCTTTGTGTGGTCCCAGTTAAAACTGGGTTTTAACTGGGGCCCTGAGCCCCTTGCTCATGCAACCTTTACCTGATTAAAACCTGTGTGGGACAAAGTATTTGGTTAATACTAACAGAATAGGCATATGGGGGCTATTGTCATTTACTTTCTGAATAACTGGTGTTAAAAGGAACCATATTCTTAAACACTTCACTGCCATTTATCTTAAAAAAATTGTTTAAGTGGGTAGAGCTATTTTAAAACTCTTGGCATCAGGCTGCACTGTAGATACTTCTTACCAGCAGAGGGTGCTTATGTAAAACAGTTGTTTTCATGAAATTGCAAAGGGAGAAAATGGAGCTGGCTGGTCAGTGCATAGGCACTTCAGAATTGCATAAGCAATAAGAAAAAGGCACAGTCCTTTAAAAAAAATTGCACTCTAAATTTCAGCACTCAGGAGATCCAATACAAGATGGTGGGAGCCCCAGGGAAAAGGATGTTGGAATATAGCCAGGTTTTCAAAATATCTGTGATTTGTACTTCATTGGGCATAAACAACTTCACTGCTTTCTGCATATGGGGAGAAAATGCTGAAGTTCAAATTAAGAGAAAAGATAAAGAAGGAGGGTTAAAAAAAAATCTAGCCCAGTTGTGTAGAAAACTGTTCTGAGGGGAAACTAATTGCAATTCTAGTCTTCCCCAAGACTTGGTTTGATACTAAAAACTGACACACATTACTGTTACAAGAGATTTTGTTGGTGGTGAATGGTGCAGCTGAGAAGGGGGGGGGGTCTAGGTTAGAGGAAAACATTCCAATCCTTTAGTTGATGGGTGCCAGCATCCCCTTGCAACAAATGGTAGCTTTTGTTGTTAACTGCCTTTCCCCAACTCATGGTGACCCTGTGGATGAGATACCTCCAAGACTGCTCTGCTCAGATCCTGCAAATTCATACCCATGACCTCCCTGATTCAGTTCAACCATCATGTGTGCAATCTTCCTCTCTACTTACTTCCACCTTTCCTATAACAATAGCATTATTATCCTCATCCCTGGGTGATTGACAGCTCCCTCTGACCAATGGCTGACAAGAATGTGGAAGAGGCAAGGCAGAGACAACCCAGCAGGCCCCAATCTTTGGAATACAAGCAGTCAGTGTTCATTCATTCTAACTTCAGCATCCTTTATGTTGTGTACCTCCATCCTGAAAATAAACTTGAGATCCAATTAGCTTTTTGTGTTCCAGCCAGGAGCAGCTTCTCTGACCTGAGCCCTCAACATGAAGGCAGGTAAGAAGGGGAGGCAGGTAAGAAGCCCTGTAGTTCCTAATGGTTGCGTGGCTGCGTCATGGCAAGTCCGCGTATACTGAGGGCCAACTGTAGTTGTTTCAAGTCTATGATGTTTTCTGCTAGTAATATGGTGTCATCTGGATAGCTTAGATTGTTGATATTCCTTCCTCTTATCTTTACTCCTCCTCCCCCCCCCCCGAGTCTAAACTGCTCTTTCTATGATGTTTTCTGCATTCAAGTTGAACAGATGGGGTGATAGGATGCAACCTTGCCTGACCTCTTTGCTAATTGGGAACTACACTGTTTCTCCATATTTTGTTCTAAGTGGTAGGACTAGTACCCAAATAGATCTTCCTCAGACTGTACTAGAATCAATGCTGCAAATCCGTGTGGCTGGATCCACCTGCAGGGAAAGACAAAGGAGATCCCTGAGGTTACATAAGGCAGAACCAAACAGAGGAAATTGAACACAGACATTACTCGTCTCAAATCCTAATAGTTATGAGAACTGTAAAACTGGTAGTGATGAGAATTGTAACTAGTTAAAACAAGAGCCTAGTATACATAAATTACCCTTTCATGTTACTGGACAGCTATAAAACATTTGACCATGATGCTGATTCTAGAACCCTTCTGCATGGTGGCAGAAGCCATATCCACTACAAAAAGTTATAGCAAGAGTTTACTGCTTTGATGTAAAGTTTTAGTACAATGGGGAATTGGCATGGCATGTACCTTTACACAGATAGTGCCTTAGGTTCAGTTTCTGAGATCCACAAGTAAAATATCTAGAATAGAAACCCTATAAAAGACCCCAAGTATGGAACTGTAGTGTGACTAAATGCAAGGCAGTGTTTTATGTCCATATAGTTTATTTTGCCTTGGTCTAAAAGATCAAAAGTTAAAATGGTTTCCCATTTAGAAGATGGAGGGGGTATTGTTATACCTTGTTATGCTCACATCTGCAAACTTGGATGGTAGGCAGAGCAGTGACTGGATAAGGGTTTTCTCCAGTTGGCTTCATATCATAAAATCTCCAGAGGTTTAGTCTTGTTAATCTGCTGTAGCATGAACAGAAGAAAGTCTTATTGTACCTCAAAGAGTAATATATATATATATATATATATATATATATATATATATACCATGGCATAACATTTTGTGGACTATGAGAAGGAATGTGAACACAAGGCTTTCCACAACCATCTGCCACTATTTGCTACACTGAGCCTAAGGTCCTGTTTGAAACCAGTGAAGTATAACGCTTCACTGGTGTACTTATAGAGACAATGGAATTATCCAACCTGGTGGTAGGGCAGTCATTGGTAGCTTCCCAATGCTCTTCATAGCCAGTTGGTGGCCATTCTAGTCATGAGTGGGTCAGAGCCTATGCCAAGTTACATTTGCTTTTTTGCTTCATCAAGATGATTGGAAAGAAATTAGATCAAGTCTGAATCTTACTAGTTAGTCCAAACTGAAGTCCTGTTAAATCAATTGGTAAATGGTGAGTCAACATGTAAGTAAATCCCATTGGTTCAGTTTTGGTTAGTCCCATTGGACTAACAATAGAATCTAGTTGTATATGTGCAGTGCTTATCTTTCATGTGATAACAATGAGATTTTCTTGAAAATGTATGAGCAAATATGTAAGCAATCTTGTCTCACCACAGATCTGGGAGGTACATTCTGCCTGTATAGAGGTCTTCTGGAAAGATGCAGTATAGTTGACATCATTCTGGTTTGGGACTTGACCTGTGGGTCAAATCCCAATGCACAGTAAGGTCATAACACCATTTCCTAGAAGAGAGGTGCATAATATTTGGGCCCCCAAGGCCTTATTTGTGGTCTCCGACAGATGCCTAACCTTCCCGATAGCTTTGTCAAATTCACCTATTTCCCACGCTTAGCAATTTCCCACAGATTTTTCTTTACTAGTCGCAGCTAGCTGTGAGAAATACTTACCTATATGAGGATCTTTGGAGAGAAGGCTCTTCACTTCCTCCAGGACATAAACCAGAGTGAGGCACCCAACTCAGGTGGTAGAATACAAGTGAACTGCACGTTCCCTCTGTTGCCAGGTCTTTGGAGCAAGGCATTTGGACCTGGCTGCCTATATAAAGAGCAGCACCAGCTTTGCGTCCTTCCATCCTCTTATATAGATTATATAATTAGAAGTAAAGCTCTGTACTGGTGGCCAAGACAAAACCAGGTGCCAAATGTGGTACAGATCATGAATTACTCATATCAACAATAACAGTAAGACAGAAGAAGAAAACAAAAACAGTGATTATACCAAAATATGATCTAAAATCTCAACAGAATTTACTGACAACATAAGAAATAGATTCGCACTACTAAGCATAATAGACCGAGAACCAGAGGAACTATGGTTCGAAGCCAGGGACATAAAAGAAGAATGCAGACAGACACTTTCAATAAACAAAAAGAAAAAGAAAAATCCATGGATGGCAGAAAAAAACAGTACAAGCAATAAAAAAAGAAGAAAAGGAAAAAGGGAGATAGGAACAAACTAAGAATTATGAATGCAACAATACAATGGCTTTGGTGGAAAGATAAAGAAAATTACTACAACAACCAATGCAAGAAATAGAAGGCAACAACAAAAAGGGAAGAACAAGAGATCTATTTCACTAGATCCAGGAAATCAAAAGAAAATTCAAACCCAAGGACTGGGATGCTCAATAACAATAAAAGTAACATAATTCAAGACCAGGAAGGAATAAAAAGACGTTGGCTGCAATACTCAGAAGAATTATACAAAAGAGATGACAAAATGAGGGATTCATGGAATAAAGAGCCATATGAAGATGAACCTCAAATTCTACAAAGTAAGGTGGAAACTGCAATAAGAGAAATAGGGTAAAGCAAATCACCAGGAACAGATTATGATCCAATTGAACTGCTGCAATCCACATTGACAAAGTCACCTCTAGTGCCAATCAACAGATATCAACAGATATGGAAAACAAAACAATGGCCAATAGATTGGAAGTGATCAATATACATCCCCATCCACAAAAAGGGAGATACAAAAGACTGCAGCAACTATAGGACCATAGCACTGACCTCTCATGCAAGCAAAATCATGCTCAAAATTCTGCAACATGGACTCCAAACACACATGGATAGAGCAGGGGTAGGCAACCTGTCCCCTTTAAGGGCCGAGGGACTTCTGCTCCCAGAAGCCTCAGCCATGTTGGCCAATAGTCCCATCAACACCCCTGATGCTCCCTCTAGCCCAAAAGGCATCACCCTAGGGGGCAGTTGAAAGCAGTCTTGTGTCCTTAATTCTTACCCGGAAGTAAGGATCTTTCAAGTCCAGTTTGGTGAACATTTTCTGGGTAGCTAATCATGCTAACATGTCCTTCATAAGTGGAAGGGGGTACTTGTTAATACTACAGATCCACTCAGATTACGATAATCCATGACTAGTCTTAATGAGCTGTCTTTTTCCCCCCTGAAAAACACCGGGGCCACAAACATGGAGGTTAATGGGCAAATGAAACCTCTGGCCAGATTTTTCTCTATAAACTCCTTGAGGGTCCTTAGCTCTAGTGGGATCATCAAATATAATTTGGGCTTAAGGGGTTGGACCCCAGGTTCTAGTTCAATTACACAGTCAGTCTCACAGTGGGGGCGGAGGGGGTGGGGAAGCTGGTTGCTCTCATTCTCAGCAAACACCTCAGCCCAGTCTCTATAAATGGAGGGTAGATCAATTGGTCCTCCTGAACAGTTTTTCCCACCTGCTCATGCAAAGGGACCAACGGGATAGCAACGGCCACTACCTTGCCCACTGGGTGCAATTCAGAAGTGCTCATGTGTTCTCTACATTGTGGGTCATCAAAGGTCAGTTCTCCCTGCCTCCACCTGATCCTGGGGTTATGAAACTGCAACCAGTCTATGCCCAGGATAAGCTGGTAACTTGAAGTGGGGCCTAGCACTACCTCATTTTTCCCAATGGTCTTCCACCCCAAGCCATGTCATCTTTGTTTGCTCAGTAGTAGTGGCCCCTCCCACAGATGAACCATCCATTTGCTGGAAAGTAATGGGGGAATCAAGTTTTCTAACCCCTAAATTTAGTTCCTGGACTATAGTTGGATTTATAAAACACTGGGTGCAGCCACAATCTATTGCTGCTACCAAGTCCACACTTCTTCCCCCTTTGGGGTTTACTAGTTTGACTTGCAGGGTGTATATAAGAACTCCCCCACCCATCATAGAGGTGTGGCTGTTCAGAGCTACCACCTGCCTTCTGCCACTGTCTAAGGCAGGCTTCGGATGTTTTCTGCTGGCTCTATGTTGTCCTCTGAATGTTTCTGCTGGCACAGCTGTCTTGCAACTTGCCACCTTGAGGGCCTGACTGGCTGTAGCTCCTTTGTTTGGTCACCGCTTGTCTTTTGATGGGGTTATGTTAGATGGGTCTTTGAGGGTTGTCCCGCTAGCACTGTCTTCTTGGTTGGGGCAATCATCTGTGTGGTGGCTCTTCTTGCCACATGTCACGCAGAGACCCAGCTTCATGCATCATTCCCTCTCTGAATCTCGGATGGGTGTCCCTTTGGTCCTTCCACTGGTAGTAGTGGGTTTCTAGTTCACCCCTTTGCTAGCTCCATTCCTCCATTGACTGGTCAATTGGATCTCTTCTTTGACCAATTTGCCTTCCCTGGCCAAACGAATCTACTCCCTCATGGTGTGTATATTGTCTCTCGACAGGGCCCACTCCAAAAGGTCCGGTCACAACCCTTCTCATTTCACCACTTCGGGCCACTCAGGAACTTGCACTGCCAGACTGCAAAATTCCACAGCATATTCTGACACAGAGCTGTTGCCTTGCTCTAATGCCATCAGTTTAGTGTGGGCTTTCTCCACCTAAAACAGGTTTGCAGGGTCACCATAAAGGCCTGCAGGTCTTGAGCTCCATGACTCCACTGTCATACAATTGCACCAACCAATCCACTGCTTCCCTTCCAGGTGGGATGCCACACACCTCGCTTTGGCCCCTTCATTTGGGAAGGTTTGACCCCACTTGTTCATGTGACTGGCCAATTGGGCCAAGAAGTAGGGTAACTGATTTGCCCTTCCGTCGAATTTCACCCCCAAGTGCCATGCCACCAGATCTTGGTTCCTTGGCATTGGGACCACTGGATTCTCTGGTCCAAGTGGAGTCACCACTGTCATCCCAGCAGTTCCCCTCTCACTGTGGGTAGGTTGTTCAGCAGTCAGTTTGGCTAGCGCATTTACCACCTCCGTTAAGGTGGCATGCATTGATTTCAGCTCTTTCTTCATCTGCTGCATCTGCATCCTTTAGTCCTCCCCCTCCTGGGGGCTCTGGTCCAGTGGTCCTGCAACAGCTGCATTCCAGGTAGACACTCCTCCAGCTCAGCATTGCTCTTGGACCCTGGTAGGGACCACAGTTCGAAACCATCCATCTTCTTCCTCACAGGCCAGTGTCTCCTCCCAGACTTTTCTTTGTAGTCCATCTCTCAGCCCCGCACCCTTCTCGGGCTCCGGTTGGTTGGGCCCCCAGGCTACGGACCATCTCTTCCTCAAGGGCATTGTCTCCCTGGTCGTCTTCTTGCCTCTCTTCCAGAAGCATTTCTGTGAAATGTTCATCTTGGTCCGAATGCTGTTGCATTGCATAAGATGAGATTTAGGAGTACCAACCTACTGTCAGTACCAATCATTTCTGTTCCAAGGACTCTGACAATAGTTTTGGTGAATGAACAAAAAAACTTTATTGGAGACCTAGCACAATAGTGGTCAGTAAGCGTTTAGGTTGGTACTAACCTTTCCTGCCCTCTTGTCACTATACATAGACTGTAGCCACCTAGGTTGCCTGTTTGCAATTTAACATTTTGACTTCTGCCTGGTAACTGCAATGTAACCATTTGATATCTGCCTGGTAACTGCACTCCAACCTTTTGTTTTATGCCTGGTATCTGTAATGTAACCTTTTGATTTGTGCCTGGCAACTGCAGCAAAACTTCTCCCAACTGTTCTTTGAAAATGGCGCCAAAATTCAAACTCACCTAATACATATAACACAATAAATAGATACGTACATACATACAACACAATCAATACAGACTTCATATATACATTTCCCAACTTCATCCATAATGACAGAACCAAAACCCTTTTGGGGTCTGACACTAAGAAGCATGAATTTATATTTATATTAGTATTTTTAGATTTTATTTAGTAATGTCCTAGACTTTTCTTGAATGTACTACATTTTGTAGTGCCTTATCTTCCCTTGTGGTTAGGACATCTGGCCATGGCCGCCCGTCTGCAGAAGCCCTATGTCACAAAATTACAAATCCCAGGATACTATAGCATGGAACCATGGCAGTTAAAGCAGTGTCAAACTGGATTATTTCTGCAGTGTAGATTAAACTGCTGTAAAGTCTAGCCAGTCCTTAATTAAACCCTATTCCCTCCTAGATCTGGGAAAACCGATCCAATCCCTTAAGTGGAAAGTTGCTAGTAGAGCGAGTTTTAAATGTATGCTTGTAATATAACCAGATACAAAGTTTTAGCTGATGAGGAGACTTCTTTGTTGCTTCAAGAAAATATTTGTTTAATCAAACCACTTCTTTGAAGAGCTGAGATACTGTTCATATATCAGAGATAGAGATAGGGGCTATGCAGACGGACAAAAAGGGCTGCTTTGAGGGTGACTTGTAGGCGTGGCCTTTAGATGACACACGCCTAAAAGTCTCCAGGAAAGCGCCCTCTAGCCGTCGTATGTTGAGAAAAGCCACTTCAAAAAGGAGCCACTTTTCCCCGCTCCTTTGGTGAAGATGCGCACCTTTGCATGTGTGTGTGCATGCAGCGACACTGATGCACCAGAAAATGGCCGTATAAATGCACTGTCGCACGTGTGGCAGAAATTGACTTGGTGACCCAGATCATGCGCCCTACAATGCAAGCTTTAATTTAAAGTGCCATATGCTTCCAGGTGTGGATGCAGTGGCGCAGGTATGCTTGAATATTAGAACCCTAACCCTAATTGTAACCCTACACATGCACCCTAGAAACTGTCCTCTGTTATAACAATAAATGCATTCTGTTGGATGTACGCTTGCTGTCAGCATGCACAGCAGTTTGCATGAAAGAGACTTTAGTGACCTCTTCTGTGCAGGTGTGCAGGTGTGCATAAGACCTGCACACCACTTCCTGGCATGACTGGGGGGGGGGGGAGGTTCAGAGAGTGACAGACTGTATACTAGCCTATGATAATTCCTGTGCAGGTGCACAGGTGTGCAGAGATGTGTTCCTGCACACGTGCGCATGCGTTTGAGAGAATGAAAAAAAATTAAAGCAGCCATTACCAGCCCGTGCAGTTGCTCTGTCTCCCTTTGCAGCATCCTTGGGGCTGGCAGTGCAGTTGCTGGGGCTTCAATACAGCCTCAGAAAAGCTGCACTGACTCCCCCCAGTGTGGTTGCTCCATCCCCATTTAGGGCAAGCTCAGGGCAGGCAGTGCGGTTGCTGCAGCTTAGGGAAAAGGCAACTTCAGGTCACCTTTTCCTGCCTGTCTGCATAGCCTCATAGTGTGTTTGTTTGCTTTTAATTGTTCCTTAATCCACACATTTAAAAACAACTTTGATCCCACTGGGCATGATATTTAAGGATTAATAATAATCTGCTGTTTTTATATCATTGGGCCTCGGCAGACGGGAGGCCGTGGGCCGCCCTGGGAAAGTGCACCGCGGGACCGAGGCATCCTCATGCCTCGGTCCCGCGGCGCACCGTCGGCACCCCAAGAAAGGAGTGCTAAAATAGCGCTCCTTTCATATGTCGCCGAAAGTACACCGCAAAAGCTTGTGGCGCACTTTCTGTGACCCTTCCGCTGCAGCGTGTCCGGACGCTGCGGCGGGAGGTTGTCTTCGGAGCGCCGGCCGTGCAGAGGGCCGGCGGCTCCAAGGATGACCTCGGGAGGAGGAAGGGGCGCCGAGTGTGCGGCTGCCCCTCCCCTTCCTTGTGCCGAGGACGGCTCTATTAGCTGTCTGCCGAGGCCCATTGTCATGGCTGAACAGAATAGGTGCTTACTTACACAATTATAAGAATGGTGTGGTAATGTTTCTCCTGGAATCAAGTACTACTTCTGTGCTGCAAGAGGAAGGAGGACTGCAATGGTTCAAAAATTGTCTTTTGACAGAGGCTGGATCTGCACTGCAGCAATAATTGGGTTGACACCACTTTAACTGCCATGGTGTGGAATGCTGGGAATTGTAGTTTGTTGCAAATTACACTTCCCATAATTACATGGCATGTGGTGTCAACCCAGATTATTGCTGTAGTGCAGATACAGCTAAAGAGCTCCCTGCATCCTGAATGAAGAAAATTAGTATGTCAGCCTTTGATAGCGGGAGGGGGGTTGTCTCTGTGTAGAAACAGGACTTTTTGTTTTAGTTTTGCTGTGGAGTCTACAAACATGCAATTCCCTATTTGCAGTGTGAAGTAGTACAATTTGAATCTATAAACTTGACCTTTACTCTGACTCTTTTAATTCTAAAATTCACATTATGCAGAATGCATATCATTGTGTTCTTTAACCTCCAAGATGTTGTAAAGAGCATCTCATTTCCATGGCAACAGCACAGCACTTTCAGATCTACTCTCTGGAACCTATTCTCTTGTTCTTCAAAAACTCTCTTACAGAATTTGCTTTCTGTGGAAATGGTTTATAGCATTAACTGCAACAGGAAACAGTAAAATAGTAATTACAATTCCAACAATTTTTCTCAGAAAAACATTTAACTGATTTGGCCTGTATCTGTTGCCAATCCACAAAGATAAAACTAGAATTTAGTCAATTAAATATGCTTACCACTCACTGTACCTGCTTATAATCAATCTTGGAGTAATTATTTTCTAGAAATCATTGTAATCAATGCCACAGCTTATACTACCTATGCATATAAACGGTTTTTGTAAGGGAGAAATAAATTGGGGTAGGGAGCACCTAGTAAGGGGAATAGAAGCAAAACATACCACTGTGCCTCTGCCGCCCTGCACCTGGGTCTCACCTGCTGCTATTCAGAGAACTTAGATGGACAGAGCTGGCAGTTTCATCCAACTAGATCTCTGTAATGCATGACATACTCATCAAGTTATGGATTGTTGCTCCATTTCCATTTACTGAGCTATCATTAAGCAATAGCATTGGCTGAGCTGCCATTAAGCTATCCAGTCTATGCAAATGCTATCCAGTCTGTTTGAAATTGGAGATCTTTAGTTGGGACAACCAACATCCTATGACTCTGCTTTCCCAGGGGGATATCACCTTTTTCAAATAAGTAAACCCTATGTGTGTGTCTGTGTGTGTCTTCAGGTCGGCTGTTAACTCATGGTAACCCTATGAATTTTTCGTAGTGTTTTCTTAGGCAAGGAATACTCAGAAGTGGTTTTAACGGTTCTTTCCTCTGAAATATAGCCTACAGCACCTGGCATTCATTGGCAGTCTCCCAGGTACTAACCAAAGCTGACCCTGCTTAGCTTCCAAGAACAGATGGGATCTGGTGCCTTTAGGGTATTTAGGCAGAGTACATTGTATGTATTCATATTTTACCCATTCATATTTTATATGCACGTTTGTCTGGCATCCACTTTATTTCTCAGAAATGCCTTGTAAGTCTTGCAAATGGGTGAATACTCAGTGGGAAGTGTGCATTTTTTCTAAAGTCTCAAGAGGTGCAAAAATGTTAATGTTATTGGGAGTGCTAAACCCAATGAAATATCTTTCCCTCCCTAGCTCTAGAGTGGCAAATTGTGAAACACAACCAATGATGGCTGGTATCAGTGGTGAATCCAGAATAAGTAGGGCAACTTTCTCTCCTGACAAGAACAGCTTCCTCTCCTTTCCCCCTGTAACCACTGCTCCCACACTCATTTTATTTTGCCACTACCTCCATCACTACCGGCGTACTTACATTAGACAATAGGATCTTGGCTGGGGAGCCTTAGGGCATCAGTAAATGCTGAAACAAGACTCTATCTAGAGTTTGATGAAATGGAGATATAAAACCAAGTGCGGGGGCTGTGTTCTGTCTACTTTGCAGGAGTTTCCTGATTGCCTCTGCAATGCTTTGCTTATATATTTAAAAGCAAAAAAAAAGCAAAGCAGCTTCATTTATATACCACTTCATATCACGCATGGGATGTCTAAGCGATATTAAAAACCACACATTAAAAGACACCTTCAGTCTTTACTGCTCTGAAAAGCAAGCTAGGCAGAACTGCCCTGTGAATGTCTGAAATAGGCCTAGTTCCCTCACCATTATCTCTTAGTTGAACAGTATTATTAACACTATTTGTAAATAACATATTCTTACCAACTGGAGGATTCATCACCAAACAGCAAGTCACTTCTTCTGACTCTGTTGCCTAGGAGTAAACTGTCTCTTACTGCTGCCTTTTCTCTGCTTTTATTAGAGACTGCAGATAGATTGTTTGCATAGCATTCATGCAATCTGTTTAATGGGATCCGAAATAGCCAAATTTGGGAAACTCAAAATGCGAGAATTTCCAGCCACCAAAATACAGCATTTACCACATTTGGAATCTACATATTTCTGAACCGTCCCTGTATGATCTCAGTTTTCAACTCTGTCAAGAATCAGTATCACTCTCATTTTCTATTTTTTTTCCTAAGAGAATGGCTTATCTATATTTGGTTAGCTTGAAGCCCAGAATAAGCTTCAGTTCTGTTGCTTACACTGACAAATAATGTTTTAACCCTTGTCATTTACACAGTCAAGTAATTTTTAGCTTCTAATTTTGCATTTTAATGCATGATTTCTAACATACAGGCAACAAAATTATGAACAGATATTTCTATTATAATACTTACAGATTAGAGAAGAAAACAATGTAGGCATTCTACTTGCAATGTTTGTTCTATGATGCTTCATCAACACAGGAAGCTCATAAATTAGTATTAATGAACATGTGCTTGTGAATTAGTCCTAGGTGAAAATGGATATACTCCATCCTGTGCTAAATGTTGAACTTAAAGTAAAATGCTAGTATTTCATCTGTAGTGATAGATTTTTTTTCCTTGATTCACTTATGCAAATCATAACCAGACCATGAAACAATTACTTTTCAGATTGCAGCTCTCCAAATCCCTGTAATACAACTCTAAGTCTGTTACTTATTGTAAAACACACTACACATGGCTGCCTTTGAAAACTGATTGGAAACTTCAGCGGGTCCAAAATACTGTGACTAAACTTCTGAACAGAATTGGTTATTGGGAGCATATAATTCCCTTGCTGATACAGCTTCAGATACTGCTGATCTAATTCTGGGAGGAATTCAAAGTGCTGGTTATGATCTACAAGGCCCTCTACAGCTTAGGTCCACACTATCCGAAAGTATATATCTGAAATACTATTATATCAGCCTACCTAATGGGGGAAGCAGACGAGGGTGTCCAAGACGCCCTGCGACGATGTGCCGCGGGACTGGAGCAGTCGCACCACAGCGCACCATCGGCGCCTTTGAAAGGAGCGCAAAAATAGCGCTCCTTTCAGAAGTCAGTGAAAGTGCGCCCTAAAAGCGTCGGGCGCACTTTCACTGACTTTTCCGCCGCAGCGTGTGCGGTCGCTGCGGCGGGAGGTTGTCCCCGGAGCGCCGGACGTGCGGAGGGCTGGCGGCTCCGAGGACGACCTCGGGAAGAGGAAGGGGCGCCGCGCGTGCGGCTGCCCCTTCTCTTCCTTGCCTCAGAGACGGCTCAATAAGCCGTCTGCCGAGGCCCTAAGTTTTAAGATTTTAGCAGAAGAGCTTTTACTCCTATACATCCAATGAGGACTCAGGAGAGAGCCTTCTCAGTGGCTGCTCCCAGCTTATGGAACTCTCTTCTAAAAGAAGGCAAAGTTGGGTCCTTTTCTGCTCTCTTTTTGCCAGTAGACAATTCCTTCTTATTTAAATAGAGCTTCAGTTTTTAGCTGGTTGGGATAGTACAATAGGTGTGCTAGTTCTTAATGTGTAAGAGGCTTTGATGTGATTGTAACTATTCGTAATATTGTTAAGTGGATTGCTGTTTAATGCTCTTTTAAAAAATTTTTTACAGAATGTTTTAGCTATTTTTATAATTTTGTCTAAGCTGCTTTGAATTCCATATAGGAGAAAAGTGGTATGTGATACAATATAAATAAACCAAATAAATAAACAGAGCAAATAACTAACTATTCAAAGTAGCCACAAGACAAATCTGCATGTATGCTACCTTGAATAACTATAAAGATTGCCAAAGTGATTTAACATAAGTCTCCATAAATTTGCTAAAAGCAGTTTAGGAATAAGCTGAGATGTATAATGGACCTGAGCTGAAGCATCCACACTGGCTGAGAATGTGCAATGTGGCCTGGCCTGGCGACAGAGCTTTGACAACAAGGGTGTGTCCACATTGCACAATTATAGTAGTGTAGTGGAATTCCCCAAGAACCAGATCCAGGAGTCCAAATTTTGTCCAAGGCAAGTACACCTTTATTTTGGCCAAAAGGCGACAACAGCTTTCAGATGGTGCTTAAAGGGTTGTCGCACCCAAATATTTTCAAAGTATTCCTTTATACACTATACTTGCATAGCACACAGAATTACATCACATAACTTTAACTCCATTGGTTTGTTATTGCTGATCACGCTTCTGTTCTCTAGTTCTATTGGTTAGTTGCTACTGACCATGCTCTACACTCTGCTTCCCTGAATACAGGTTTCCACCGGTTTGGTCAGGTTTTTTCAGCCTCACTTGCACTTTTTGCTGACCCTTCAGAAAGAATCTGGGGCAAAGGCCATTAATTACTACTTCATTTGGTTCCATCTCTACTTCATTCCTCCCTTTTTCTTGTTGCCACTGCAAAGCTTGCTTAAGCTGGCAACTACATCTAATGCTATGCATGGATTTTTAAACCAATTTCCTTTTAACTTTTGGGAATAACATTGTCAGTATGCCTATTGACATGAGCCCCCTTTTTCCCATGTGTCCCTTCATTCTTTCAGAGCAACTCTCGGGTAGTTACTCCTCCTTTTCTTCAGGGGGGTGCTTGGTCCACCTGGCCCCAGGGAAGTGGTGCACATTGCGATGCTGACCTCCCCTCCTCTTGCAGCTTGCTTCTTGGAAATCTTTACCCTTAGAGGATCAGAGTCATCATGGGTTTCCCACTCAGGTTCCTCCTTGGTATAGTCTCTCTTGACTCTGTAGTGGATCCAAAGTTTTACTCCTGCTAACTTGATGGCAGCGGGCATGATCTCATAGGGGCTCCAGTCTTTCAGCAGTATCACCTGGGGAGAAATCATGTACAGCAGTAACAAGGGCAGAGGACTGTATCATACCCACATATTTATGTAACTCATTAAAAGAGGATCCCAACAATTGAATAATTTTTATCAAGTCTACCCTCCCCAGTTGTGCTAGGTCCCCAGGCATGTGTTCAAAACCCAAGGGTGGTCTCCCATACATTAATTCATAAAGTGACAAGCCCAACAACTTTGTAGGGGTGCATTTGATTTTTAACAATGCCATTGGCAATACTACAGTCCAGTCTAACCCAGTTTCATAACACATCTTAGATATAGTGCCCTTTAAGGTTTTATTCATTCTTTCAACCTTTCCAAAAGTTTGGGGATGATAGGCACAATGTAATTTCCAAGTAATTCCCAAAGTTTTTGACAAAGTTTGTACAATCTGGTGTACAAAGGATGGTTCATTGTCACCCCCATGAGTCTAGGGATACCACACTTAGGGACTATGTCTCTCATCAAGGCTTTTACCACTTGTTCTGCCTTTTCATTACGAGTAGACCATGCTTCTACCCAACCAGTAAAAGTACATACTACAACAAGTAGATATCTCAACCTCTCCACCTTTGGCATCTCAGTGAAATCTATTTGAAATCTCAGTAAAATCTATACCTCAAAAGGAATGTTTCCTACATATTGGACATCTGGTGCCTGTAAAGCTCCTGTTCTTGGGTTCATCTTAACACAAGCTTCACACTTCCTAACCACCTTAAGTACTATCATGATCTAGCCCATGCAATCCTTGAATAAAACACTGTCTATTTAACAAATGAGCTAGGGATGTTTGTCCCATATGAGTCTGTGAGTGAAGTTGTCTAATCACATCTCAGCTCAATTGTTTAGGGATGAAAATCTTTTGATTCCTGAGTATGAAAAAGCCGTTTTTCTGGTAGGCCCCTTCTTGTAGGGCCCATCGCTCCTCTTCAGGGGTGTAGTGTACTTTAGCTAGTAGCAAAGGTTTAATTTGAATAGAACAAACTTTTTCTCCTCCTAGTGCACCTGATTTTGCTGCTTGCTTGGCTGTCTCATCAGCTCTTCAGTTCCCTTTTGTCACAGGGTCTTCTCCATGTTGATGTTCCAGTAGGGAGTACGACAGTTTAATGGCTGGATTATCTATAAGCATACTTTCATACTTCAACAGTTTCTCATGTGATATCCATCGGTGTCCTCTGTGTTCCAGGAGGGTTACAACAGCATGTGGGCACTTCAGCAGTATCTCCTGTCCGAGGGTGAGCTTCGCCGCTTCTTCCACTAGGAGCGCTGCTGTTGCAACTGCATTCAGGCAGAGGCCATCCTTTCACAACTGTGTCCATTTGTTTTGATAAGTGCGCCACTGGCCTTGGCCATTCTCCTCCTAGTCGCGTCAAAAAGGTTTGCTAATATATGGTTAATCTGTCTCCCTTCTGCCTCTTGAACTTTATTGGTCACAGCAAACGTTTTATAACTTCAGATCAGTCTTGAATTCATAGGAATTAGCCATGCATGAGCAAAGCTAAGGTGATTGGCAATTTACATGGATACAAATAGTGTTCTGATCAATAAAAGAATACAGGTCTGCAGTTGAGCAATTGATTTAGAGTTCCTGCATGGCCCAAGGGGGGTCAGACTGGATGCTCTGGGCTCTCCTCCAACTCTAGGATTCTATGTTCCTTTGTTTTTATGCTGCTCTCTAGGTCATTTTTCTGGGAACGTAGCCAAATGACAGGCAATTGCAACATTTTAGTACAGCAAGTTTTTTTTCCTCATAGCTTCTGCCTTTCTTGTTTAACACACCATTTTTTTCCTCCTTGCTTCATCCCCCCCCCTCATGAGGGAGGGCTATCTCATGTTCTCAAATAGGCTTCTATCGGAGGTAGTGATTTTTCTTTCTCTTTTTACACACTGCAGCACTTGTTAAACATTTCTGGAATACAGTGAAACTGATAAGTTTCTTTCCCTCTGCCCCTGAAATAACTACAGCATCCAAAGCCACTAGGGCTCTGGAATCAACCAAACAGAACCAAAAAGTCCACAGACTGGTCTCCAAAATTCATACAGACCATTGCCTCCCCAGGACCAGCCTCAAAAACATTTTTCCCTTGCATTCCCAGAGCCAGCTTATCCTAATCTTGATTCTCTTACCAAATCTCTATTGCCATTACTCCTTCTCCATCTTTTCTCAACACCTCTGTTGCGGCTGCAGACATCCAGCCACGACCTCCTCCTCCTCTCAGACCTTCTCAATCACATCCCCTATTTCTTTCTGACCCTACATTCGCTTGTGCACTCATTTTTCTTCAATATCTATAGGCAAGACACCTTGCACATTGGTTACTGTTCAATCCTCTTCCTTTGTCCTCCTCTGTTTTCCTCTTGAAACACAATTGCGACTATATGTGCCTGTGGAACAATGTGCTCCTTTTCCCATGAACTGAACAAGTTTCAGAAATAACTCTTTTTATGGTGGCCTCCTCCACAGTCAATTCTTAATTCCAAATTGAGGCCCATAATTACTAATCAAAGACTCAACTTCAAAACTGACAAAACTACACTACAAGTGCTTACAAGCAAACTGAACAGGGACATCAATTCCTGATTCCATCCTTCAGGCTACACAATTCCAGTGTCCATGTTCCATGCTATTGCACCTGACATTTATATTTTTCTGGGGACATACATTTTCCATCAAAAGCATATACTCTCTACCACCTATGTTTGCACATTGTACATTCTAGTTCCAAAGTACAAGATCTCACTTCAAGGCAAAAATTACAAATAATGTTCTTAAACTGACACAAACGTTTGGTCTCTTTGCATCTATATCTGCTCTAACATAAAAATGACACTGAAACAACAATAACATTATAAGCTGACAAATGCACAATCTCATTTCCTAAATAACCCTTGAGTTGTCTTTTTAGGGTTATCTTTTCCCTTTGTTCCAAAATCCACAAATAACAATAAAATATAGGTCTTCTGTACATTGGGGTGCACCTCATGTTTATCATGATCTAACCAAATTTCTTAACTGACAACAGGGACATATTTCAAAATGTATAATTCAAACAGCCTGCCAATATGCTGGTACATGAAGGTATTGACAATAGTAAAAATTAATTCCTCTCAAAGGATCAAACAAAAAGGGAATAAAAGCCAAACCATACATTATCACATATGAACAAAAGTCCAACAATCTATTTTTATACAAGAAATACAACTCTGACAATAAGGGACAATAAAACAAAGGCTTTACTCTTTTATACGTCTGTGTTTCTAACATTTGAAAACAGGCTTGTTTGCTACAAGCTGTCTTACAGTTTAAATATTAAATACAATCTGTCCTTATTTGCAGTGGGGGTGCACTTATAACCAGGTCATCCTCTGGGTGGCCCAAATCTAATTGTGGCACAATTGGCTTTACCCCACCACCCCTTTTTGTTTCATCTGTGGCTACAACCATGGTTTTTTTTGTTTTTGTTTTTTTTGAACAACAATCTCAGGGTGGATTCTTTTCTAACACTTCCAGCCATGCTGTAGCATATTCCATTGATCCGTATAATTTACAATTTGCGTAATAGCATTTTTATTACAAGATCTTTCAGGTGACCACCTCGGACTTACATCAAAGGTGGGCAAGAAATCCAGAGTGCTTTGTCTGCCACACAGAAGCACTTTTAATTGGGTGTTCTGGCTGCCACACAGAGACCCCCATCCCATTGCTGATGTAGTCTTGGGGTATCCTTATACACCCTCATACACCAGACTTTAACCTCCCATTGCCGATAGCGTTCTTGGGGCACCCTCACGCTTTGGACTTTGCTGATGTAGTCTTGGAGGGGTACCCTTTTACACCCCCCCATACACCAGACTTAACCTCCAATTGCCAATAGGATCTCGGGGCACCCTCACCTATCAGTCTCAACAGCTGTTAAAAAAACACCTGAGGCCCCCTTTCCCTGGGTGGTTCAATGGGATCCTCCTGGAGTCAGAGGATGTCCTCCCATCCCAGAAGGAGCCCATTGAACCACCCAGGATGGGGATGGAAAGAGGCCCCCGCATCCTGGGTGCTTCAATAGGCTCCTCCTGGGGTCGGAGGATGTCCTCCCATCCCAGGAGGAGCCCATTGAACCACCCAGGATGGGGGTGGAAAGAGGCCCCCACATCCTGGGTGCTTCAATGGGCTCCTCCTGGGGTCAGAGGACGTCCTCCAATCCCAGGAGAAGCCCATTGAACCACCCAGGACGGGGGTGGAAAGAGGCCCCTGTGTCCTGGGTGCTTCAATGGGCTCCTCCTGGGGTCGGAGGACATCCTCCAATCCCAGGAGAAGCCCATTGAACTACCCAGGATGCGGCTAAAGGGAGGCCTCCTTCCACCAGTGGAATAGATTAATTTCGTAAGTAGAGGTACCACTGTATTTGGTTAAGAATCTTTTTTTCCTAGATTTTCCTCCTTTAAAATTGGGTTGCGTCTTATATGCCGTAGCGTCTTATATGGCGAAAAATACGGTAGATGGTGTTGTTAACAGTAATTTCTGCTTAATAAATATTCACAAATTGGCTTGGTTTTTCATTTCCAAGCCTAAATCTTAGTCTGGATTCATATTTTCAAAACTTTACCTCAGATTTTCAATTTGAGTGGTTTGGATTCCTGATCGAGTAGATGCTTTATTATTTTGACAACTATAAAGTATAAGATCTCATACACTATCAAATACCAAACATTGCATTTCATTGATCAAATGCTGATTCCAAATAGCATTACAAGCCAAATATTGAACACAATCTGTTATGAAGTATGGTTGCATAGCAACACTCAAATACTTTCAGATACAAAACACCTTTTCACAACAGTTATTAAAACCTATCAAATCTTTAACTGTGCTCAGTACTGGGAGTTGTTCCCACACCTATAGCCAGAATATTATATGTGACAACTGTGTACATAAGGGTGGCTTACACACATATATGGTATGTCTGTTTTGGCTGGAATGAAAGGCACTACTCTATTGCCCTTTGCACAATGTCAAAAATTTCCCTCCCTCACACACATACGCAGATGTAAAATCCAAGAAGGGGCTGCTGTTTCCTACTGGTAGGAAGAAGAGGAAGGGGAAAGCAATTCAGATGATACATCTTCAAGGCAAAGCGATAGCTGGATGCACTCCATCTGTCTGGTCTTCCACAATGTAGAAATAAAAACAGTTTAACATCACTTTAACTGCCATGACTCCATTTTTTTGAATCCTGGATATGTAAGAGGGCATATCGTAAACTTTTAATTATCATCTTTAAAAAAATTGAAAGAAAGTTTGTTTTGATTTATAGTTGTTAACTTTTCTCTATGTAGTCACCATCTAGATTAATACATTTTCTCACTGTTCCTTGACCCTCTGAATACCATTATTGTAGAAGTCTGCAGATGGCACCTTATGTACACAGGAGCGTGGACACCAAACTGTGCAGATGCAAGGTTACATCTCACCTGATTAAAGTAGGATCTCAACTCCTTGTGTGATGTCCTGGTCCTCCCCTGGCTCTCAAACACAGGCATCCATTTTAGGAAATGGGTAGGCCAAACCAATTCATCCCCTTCAAGGGACATCAGCAGAGAGGTGACGGATTTCTTCCCTTCCTCATTCTTACATTTTTTAAAGGCTACCAATAGGGTTTGTTTCTCTCCCTCCTACTCTTTCTCAAGATAAACCAAGAACTGTCATGGTTCTCCCAGGCATGCTGGTAAGTAGCAATAGCAATAGCATTTAAACTTCTATACTACTTATCAGTGAACTCAGCACTCTCTAAGCCAGTGATTACCAAACTTTGGTCCTCCAAGTGTTTTAGACTTTAACTCCCAGAAGCCCCAGACAGCTTGGCCAACAGTCAGGAATTCTGGGAGCTGAAGTCCAAAACATCTGGAGGACTAAAGTTTGGGAACCACTGCTCTAAGCAGTTTACAATCTTAAGCCAATTACCCCCAACAAGCTGAGTACTCATTTTACTGACCTACGAAAGTATGGAAGGCTGAGTCAACCTTGGAGCCCTGGGATGGAACTCACCACCTTGTGGCTGCAGTATTGGCATTTAACCAGTGTGCCACCAGAGCTCCCTTGAGTAAAGGGAACTCTGGCAATTGCCATGGCTTTAAACAAAGAAGACAAAAGAACATATTGGGCTATTATTTTTAAAACTGTTTTAAAAGTGTAAGATTGTGTTGGGAAAAGCTTGTAAGCATCCTCTGCCTGAACTGGATGGAATCAACTTACAACCCCTCTAGAAATAATGAAAATGACTGCCACAACCTGCTGCCTGTGGATGGAGGTGAAAGGCTGGGGTGGTCATTTTAGGCTCAGCCCTGTAATACCACAAATCAACCATCAAACACTAAGGGCCTTTGCAGACTGCCAGAAATAGTGCACATTAAATTGAGGCACTGCCCTGGCTCAGTGCTAGGGAATCATGGGAACTGTAATTTATTGTAGCACCAGAGCTCTCTGGCAGAGAAGGCTCAATGTCTCAGAAAAAAATACAATTCCCATGACTCCCTAGCACTGAGCCAGGGCAGTGCCTCAATTTAATGTGCACTATTTCTGGCAGTCTGCAAAGGCCCTAAGTCCCATTGCCAGTTACTGAAATAATGTCATAGCCTGTGTGATATCAAATATCAGGGGAAACATGTGGTCCAAGTGGGCTCAGCCCGAATTGCTACCAGTATCAAATGTTCAGAAAATATTCAAACATTCAAGAGAATGTCTGATGAACATTTGACACAAAAATTTTCAGGGGAGGTTATGGGCGAAAATGTTGTTTTGGCACTATACAGCGTTGAGGATGAGAATTCCATTCATTCAAGTGTTCCATCTGACAAAGATTTTGAAACCTGAAATTACCTAAAAAGCCTCCTGATGTAACAAACAGCAGTAATGAGATGAGATGTGAATTGTTGCCAAGCAGCAGAAACATTTCCATCTGTGCAAGCCAATGTGAATCAGTATCCCCATGGAGGGGGAAATATTAGCCCCATCAAATTATTGTTTTCCAGTGCTTGAAAGGAGAAACCATGAACTCCCCCAACTCAAACACAAGGCTCCATAAACCTCTTTCTTATGTTCAAAATTATACTGACATTCTAGAGAGGTAATTGTTTATGTTATGTAAAGGCAGAGACCTCCAAACAAAATACAGCTTAGCAAGTATTCCAGTTACTTTACCAACCAATTGTTTTGCAGTCCCAGATAACCAGAAAAAGCAGGTTTACTTAACACTTGATAAACTGCATTTAGCTTAGAGGATGGGAAAAATTGATACCATTTCTATCTTCACTATCTCATATGTTCAAATCTATGGATCTGTTAACATTACAAATGGACAAATCTTGGGTGTTAGAGCTATAGTGACTCACTGTCCCCCTCCAATATTTTTTTAAAAAAAAACCTTCAATGTTTGCAGTTCTTTTGGGCAATGTTAAGGCCAGGAAAGGCCTGTCATTTCTAAGTCACTTCCTGCAGGGGAAAACATCTCTCCTGGGTCTTAAAAATAGCGCAGAAGACTCAAAAACATGGAGAAATTGTCATCCGTCCCCCCACACCACCTAGGGACATGGGGATATTGGGGAGCAAAAAATGGGAAGGGGATTTAAAATTGTCTTGGCCCAGGTCCATTAAAACAGAAGGAACCAACACTGCGGTGGAAGTTGGAATTTCTGGGCAGGAAGAGGTCAGCCACTCACCCAGCCAAGGGTGCCTCCTTCTGACTTCTTCCACCCATCTGCCAACACTCCTTCCCCTTTCCCTACACCAGTGCACAGTCCACATGCTTAGGGGATTTTCCAGAGTTTCCAGCTAGATTCAAAGCAACCAATGACTCTTTTTTACTCCAGAGAGCCACCCAGGAGTGCTGATTAGACCTGTGTTTTGCCCATTTTGGCCTCTTGCATCATCTAAACAGGTCAATATGGGAACAGATGGGAACATTTCTTTTCCTCCATGTGGATACAACCCTAGTGGGTCCCAACCAGGAATCAGGATAGCTGCCTCTCTTACAGACTTGCCTGAAGGTTGAGATTATCTTTGAAGGCCTTGCTAAAATGATCTGTCACCAGAAGAAATTCATTTCGTTGGGAACATAAGACAGGCAGCAAATAATGGAACAGTCTCCCTCAAAGACTATCTACATCTCTGATGGTGCTGAACCAGATGGTAAATTCCATCTGGATTTTCACTACATGTAATATATGAATGGAAAATTCATATCTCTTCCCATACAAACCAACCAGAGCCCTGAGATCTTCAAGAGAAGGCTTTCTCTCAGTCCCACCACTATCACAGGCTCGCCTGGTGAGGACACGAGAGAGACCCTTCTCAGTGATTGCCCCCACCCTTTGGAATTCCCTTCCACAGGAGGTTAGGCTGCCCCCGTCCCTGCTCTCCTTTCACCAGCAGGTAAAATGTTTTTATGCAAGCAAGCTTTTCAAAATCATGGTATGGTGGCTTTTATATGGAAGGGGGGGGAGGTGTTTTTAGATTATGCTTTTAACTTTTGTATGTTTTCAATTTTAACTTTGTATCGTTCTTGTTAGATTATTTTGTCTTTTATAAAATTGTTTTAATGGGTTTTTTATCCTGTGAGTTGCCATGGGTCCCTTTTTAAGGAAAAAGTTGGCACAGAAATAAAATAAAATAAAATATGTCCCGTCCCCCCTGACTACAAGTAACAAAATCCCTGAGCCAGCATAGTACAAAAAAGTAACATTTCATTGCTTTTATACTGCTTTTTTTATGTCCTAATTTTGATTTTTATTATTTGATGTTGTATTTTTAAAAACATTGGTTATGTTTTATAGACTTGGAAGGGGGCATTGTTAGAGCTGGAAACTGGAAAAAATGTGTCTCTAAATAAATATAAATGCCCAAATAATCTGGCTGGTCGGAGGGAGCACACTTTTCAAAAGGGCTGTGATTTTGCAACCATACAATTAGAGAACTTTTTAAAAAAGCTAATTTCCATGAATTATCTTGGTAACAAGCTGTTCATGTGTTCCTCTCAGAGGTTTGCATGATGCAGCTTATTAAAACTGCACTGACAAATATATCCCAATAGTTTTTAAGTACTAGATGACGTACATTAATGAAGGAGTCTGACTTAAGATGCCGGTAATTTGGAAAGGGACAGCTTTATGTCTGAAAACCTCCAGCTGTTTACTCTGCAGTTATCTCCTTGGTTTCAGTGGAACTTGACTTGAGTAAACATTTTATAGAATTGCAACCTTATGGATTTAACAGTGTAAAAATATTAAACAGCAAGAGATTGTGAGGAAATAGAAGTAACATTAACAGCTGGAAAATAACTAGCAAAGCATTAAATTAAAGGAGATGTGAGCTTTTTATACTTTCTGAAATATATTTCTGCCTAAGATATGCTTTTCAGGAATTCCTGCTGCCTATATGTTTGCAGTCTGATGCCCCAAGGGAAGTTTCACACTTAAACATTGGCAGTAATCAAGCAAATTATTAATATGAAAACGTTTTTTCAGTAACTGAATGTGCTGAATACAGCTAAAGAAAGAGAAGCAGTCTGAGGGTGAGTCTATGCTGATGAAAAAAAAAATGGCCTCACCCTGCATTCTTCTGACCTGCAGTGACCCCAAAGCAACCGTGATAATGCCACACATTCACAGACATCAGCATAACCAGCCACACTTTTCCCCCTGGTAAACTCATGGGGGAAGCAGACGAGGGCGTCCAAGACGGCCTGCGATGGTGTGCCGCGGGACTGGAGCAGTCGCACCGCGGCGCACCGTCGGCGCCTCTGAAAGGAGTGCAAAAATAGCACTCCTTTCAGAAGTCAGTGAAAGTGCGCCCTAAAAGTTTCGGGTGCACTTTCACTAACTTTTCCGCCGCAGCGCGTGCAGTCGCTGCGGCGGGAGGTTGTCCCCGGAGCGTCGGACGTGCGGAGGGCCGGCGGCTCCGAGGACGACCTCGGGAAGAGGAAGGGGCGCTGCCCGTGCGGCTGCCCCTCCTCTTCCTTGCCTCGGAGACGGCTCAATAAGCCGTCTGCCAAGGCAGTCAGTTGTTCCCCCATACATCAGCCTATCAGCTAATAGCCCATTTGTTCACCTGTCAATCTATTGGATCTACTCTAATTGAATGCCTCTCTATTCAGTCCCCTTTCTCCCTTTGCCACTGCAATGAGTGAGAGAATTTTAAATATCCACACACATACACATAATATGACAGAGAAAGAAAAATAAATGTTCATTTTTTTCTTATATTTATGAAAATGTCCAGCCATAAAATCAGTGGTGAGGGGGTAGATGAGGCTACCAATTTTTCTCTCCCTTCTCCTCCCGCCATCACTCACTCACTCACTCACTCATGTGGAGATCTCATGCACTCCTGACCTCCATCTCCCTGAATCATTTGCTCACTCCCTCATGCAGAGATCTGCAATGTATGTATGGGGGACTGAGGGGGAGGAAGTGTGTGAGATCTCAGCACAAGAGAGTGAGTGAATGATTGGGGAGAGGATCAAAGTGTGAAAGAGGGAATGTGCATGACTGAACTATAAACTAAGATGACACAAAGCTGATTGGATGGAGGAGGAGGATCAGAGGAGGGCAGAGTAAAAATAAACAAACTCGGGTGGTGGGGAGGAAAAAGGAAGGAAGGAACAGCCCAATCTAACCCTTCATGACTGATCTCATGGGTGATCATACTGTGAAACAGAAAAAACATGGCAGCACACATCAGGCTTGCCAGATTGAACCAGTTCCAACCACCTTCTTCCACCCCCCCGACCCACAATTATGCAGTCCACATATACATGCAAATATCCAGATTTTCTGCTCAACTCCAGAGTAATCCCAACTCTTTTTTATCTGGATTAAAACCTTGAGGTGCTGAAAAGGTCAGATTTAGCCCAAATTGTCCCATATGTCATCTGGCCTGCTCATTGTGAAAACAAAGTGAGATTGTTTTATTTGGCCCTTGCAGATATGCCTGGCATTTTTCGAAAAAGGGAAAGGAGTGAGACATTAGAACTGGGTGGCAAAAAGCAACACTACAAAGCTGTAGAGAGATAGTTTGTTTGTGAAGACTTGAAGATATTTTAGGAACAGTAGGCATTTTTTTGTGTATCAACATGCTTGCCATGTTTTACAGAAACAGCATAGGCCTGCAGTACTCTCTCAAAAGAAATTGGCTCTATAAGAAAAGGCTTCTCCTTGGAATTTCCTTTTGCTTGAGATAAGAGAAAGCACAAATATGGTGTATTCTATAAAAAGAAAATGAAGTGGTTTGATAACTATTATGTTAATTTTATTTCATTATGATATTTATACATCCCTGTTCAGTGTACAAAGGAGCATATGTAAGAGTTGAATGGAAAATATGCAAAACCTCAGGCTGTTTTACACAATCAGCACATCTCACAAAAAAAGGTGTCCCCAATTTGCCTATGAAAAGGAAACTGTGCACAACTTATTCTTGATGTTCTTGTTATCCTTCCATTTTTATCATTCTGGGACTCATGTTTTAGAAAGTTTAAAATATGCAGATAAAAAATTAGATCATTTTACTATTAAAAATGTAATTAAACTATCAGTAAAATTAAAAGCAGTTAAAATATAACCACTAAAAAGAATACCAAATATATACAACACAGCACATGAAAAGCCTTCTCCCCTCTGAGCAGTCAGCCCTCAAAAGCCTGCCAAAAAGGTCTTTGTCTTTCTGCGAAACGATAGCAAGGAGGACACCAGTCTAACCTCTCTAAGAAAGGAATTCCAGAGCCTGGGAATAGCCACCAGATGTATCTGGGATGGTGGTCAGGTCGAAATAAAATCTGAAGACATGGACAGTCTCATATAAGGAGACAGAGTTTTTTAGATAACTTGGACCTGAGCCATATAGCTAGGACCTTTAAGCATGGGCTGGGACCTGGATTTTCCCCCCAGGCCATCCCCTGTGGCCAGATAATGGCAGGTGGTGAACTGCAATCCCAATGCTTCCTGAAACTTTGCTCCCTACATTCCTGTGTCACAAGGTTTAGTGATTCAAGATCAGAGCTAAAGATTCCCTCCACTTAGCACTGCAAAAAACTGGCAGTGGGTTGAGGGAGGGAGGTGGAAATGTTGCAGCCTTCCAAAAGATTGGTGACTCACATGAGGACTCTGTGGGCTATATTTGGCCCATGAACTGGAGGTTACCCTTCAATGCTTTAAATATTAAAAACAGCACCTTGAACTGAACCTGTTCTCTGTCCACTGTGAATACGGTTGTATCTTCCAGTTCCTCTTGGAATGTACACAACATACTATATTAGCTGCAACATTTGAGTCATCTTCAAGGGCAGGACTATGTATAATGCATTGCAGAAATCAAGTCTGGATGTTAAAGAAATCTGGATCACCATAACATGGCCTGTCCAGAATAAAGAAAAGCTTCCAAATGAGCCACAAAAATGAAGAATTCACTTCTGTCTGCAACCATCTGCTTCTTCAAAAGCAGTGCCCTATCCAGGAGTACACCTAAACTCTTAGTACAAATCTTGCCTCAGACAAGATGAACACACCCATCCCATTTTGGCACCAACCCTGCCTTGTCAAGTTACTCCAGAGAACCGTGAGCAATTCAATTAACCACCACATAATGTCTGCTAGTACTACTGTCATTCCTCATCCTTATCCTTCTTGGGAAACCCCTGAATTTGATGGAAATAAATACCGTAGTAGAGGGAGAAAGTGTGGACGGACTAGATCATCTGCTAGTCAAAATGGAGCCAGATTTGAGCTAGTCCTTGCAGACCAAAGATGGCCAGCTTTCAAGAGGCTGTGATTTCACCAGATATCACTTCAGGAGTTGAGGGAAGGGGGGACAGATAATCAGGATCTACATTAAAATCTTTATTTCTTCACAGTCTTGCAGGTATGAAGAACATGTATTCAGCTGCTATAATGTAGTAGGGCTAAGGAATGATGAATCTGATTCTTGAATGATACCCTGAAGAGACAGATCAAGTATTTGCTATTGACATCACAATGTTCCAGAATGCTTTTCTATTATTTGGTGAATTAATCTTTCCCCTAAAGTTCTTTTTTGTATTAAATAAAACACTGCGTATGTAGCTTTGCTTTCTTTCCTTATGATCTAAATTGCAATATAAAATTCTTATTGCATCATGGTTAAAATAGGTATGGCCACTGTGAGCCAGATGAAGGCACATTAAAAGCTGGTTCCATACCCTTCAACTGCCCAATTTAACAGTAACACTCGTGATGCTTTTAACATCCCTACTTCTCTCCCTTTCTTCTGCTTTCCCCCTTTGTCCTCAGCTTCCTTCAGCTGCTGCAAACAAGGGGTGGAATCTTCTCCTTCCCTCAAGCAAAAGCAAAAGCAAACTGCTGGTCCTATTTTGTGTGTTCTTCCTCATTAACCATTTTTGCAATCTTGACCAAACTCTGATGATGTTTCATCACATGTATCTCAGTTTTCATCTATGAAATGTTGGAGGGTATGTGGTTCTGGCTTCTGGGCCTGCAGCTAGTTTCAGCACATGCTGTTTCTGGATTAGACTGGAGGAAATCTGTCTCTCTTTAATTAACTCAGTGTGGAGGTATAAGAATATTCTGTTCATGTTTACTTCCAGTCCTGGTGGGATGGAAAGTGACAATGAAGGATATATGGAAGGAAGGTGACACCTTCTCAAATAAGGTCCACTAATTTCTGCCTGTTTCACAGAACAAATGACTGAAGCACTTGTTTTTCTGCTTATGATGGGCCTTCAGCCAGAACAAGTCTTCAATCTGTATAGCATGAGTCAAAAAACAAAACATGCAATTATTTGTGCATTTGTCAGCCCCCCTGAGCCTTTTCTTTCACTTTATGTAACTACTGACAAACATAACCTATTTCTTGCTTGCAACAGGCTGTTCTATGAACAAAGGAAATTGAGGGCTTTATTTTTGCAAGAAAATGTCCATGTTAGCAACAGCTTCTTTCCAGCACATAGAATCTGAGTAATAATATATGTTAGTTGAAGCAAATACCCATAATTTGATGGCATTCATACTATAGATTTTAGAAATACAGAGAAAGACTGGAGGAAAGTGCAATAACTTAAAATTAGAGTTCCTATCATACAATAATTTGTTCTAGAATACACCAGGATGATAAAATGTTGCAGGTGTTGATGTTACATTTAACTTTTATCCCCCACTGAGTCATCTACTTCTGTACAATTTCAGAGCTCAGCTGGATTTTAGTTTTGATCTTCAAACCTCTTCACCCTCCTCCCATTTACGGTACTGTGGAGGGATATTTAAAAAAATAGCTGTGTCAATATTATGCTACAAAACCAACAAAATAATCATGCATCATCATCATTGTTTTTATTATTATTAATATCATTATTAACATTTACTTATCTCTTTTCTCCCAGAGAAGGTAACTCACAAAAGAAATAAATTAAAAAACAGACAACACCATTTTAGAAACAATTAAAATAATCACATTTAAAACAGTATAAAATTATATAAAAACATACAAAAATTAAATCAATAAATGAAATCCCATTACTTAAGAATGCTTAAGTGGAGTATTGATGGTAACTCTGACTATCTGGAATGGAGTGGAGTGGGAACCACATCTGCTTGAAGGTTTATCATTCTGTCTGTGTTGGCTTAACAAATGCCAGCATTTTGTGATAATGTAAAAGTCACTTTCAATAGTTTCTACTTTTAATTTTTCTTTGACCTCAATGCCTACAACTCCACTCACAAATATATGTACCATACATGCACCTGAAGTTTGTAACACACCTTGATTCTGATGAACCAAGCTATAGTTCATGAAAGCTCATGCTATAGTAAATATATTGTTCTGTTTTGTTCAGACCACTGTTGTATTTATAATGACAAGAAATGGGGCACAGACTTCCAAATCTCCCTGGTGATAGCTGGAGAGGGGGGACTGGGCGAAAGCTAGGACAAGGATGGTGCAGGCAGTGGTATCTCAGCAGTCTTCCATTGCATCCTGCCTTTGACATTTGCTTTTAGGATGGTTGGTTTAAGATCTGCATATGTACATGTATGTATATATGATAAACTGAATAGTCCTTATGCAATAGAACAAATGAACAAAATTTTGAAATTATGAAATGTAACACAGAAAAGGCTATAGAGAAACATTTTAATCTTCCTGATCATCCAACTGCAGCAGTTTGTTCATTCTCCGTTCAAAAGGATAACAGAGCAGTAGGTATTAACAAAATGATAACATTGTGGATGCCTTTGAATCTGGGTGTGGGGGGAACTATCAACTTCCAGGTCGCTTCCTGTTGGAAAAAGGCTCCCCTGGCCCTAAAATGGTCCCAAGAAGCCAACAACATTGCTCCATTCCCATAGGCATAGTGTGCCAAAAGGATTTTTCATTAAAAATTGGGGGCCCTAGGGGCCACAAAAGCACATGGCCCATGACCTGCAGTTCCCCAAGTCCACTATATGAGAGACATGATTGTAATGTCAGAGCCAGTGCAGAATACAAAACACACTCTTAATCAAGTAGACTATAAGTCAGTGAAGCACATGGGTGGAGGACAATTCCAAATGACTGTGAAATGCTTCACAATAGTCACCAGAGTCATGTCCCCAATGAAAATCCAAAGTCATGTGTCCAGGGATTTCTATAGTTTTCTTTTTTAATACACTGCTAAAAAATTCTACCTTTAAAACATGGCCATTGAAAACAAAAATTAAAATTTCTTACAGGAGCAGCATCGATTCACATTTACAGTAGTGTGACCACACTACCAAATCAATTTGGATCATGTTCCATCATCCCAGAAATGAAGGTACCTCCATTTTAACTCAACATGTTGGCAAATGTGAATGGCAACAGGGATAAAATGCCACAGAGAGATTCCGTAGTTTAAAATTGTAATGGGAACACTGAACTGATTCTGAATCAGCACTGAGATGTGAATCTCTTTGTTCAAAGAAGTAAGTGTGAATGACCCCAGAATTTGGCAATTTCATAATCTCTATGTCCAGTAGAGGGCTGCTGTTACTACATAGCAGAGCCAGCAAAATGACCATTGCGCATCAGGACCGATGTGCATCAGACACCTATTGGGCATTCTTGCCATTGTCCCAATATGCAGCTTCACAATTCACTAATAGGGTTTTTAGCACCTCTGCTACTTATCAAAGCATACAAAGTTATGTCAGTGTGTGGATGATGAGTGTTGTAGTGATGCTCTTTGGCACCCAGCAGAATCTGCAGGACAAGCTGGCTGCTGTGATTCACAGCCACTTTGTATCTCTTACCATCAACTGGCTCAGCTTCCCTTCTTCAGGATCCTGTCTTCCTCAGTCAAGAAGACACATTGTAAAGTCCAAAAGCATAGTTTATTAATTCATATAAAAGTAAAATAAAATAACTAAGTAAAATCCATTGTGATGAACTTGTCCAGTTCAGCCATGAAAGATTACATCTTTAACAATCCCAAAGCTTAGGATCTCCAACTTGTTCAGTTAAAACCACTGCTGCCATCCACACACTCACATCTTGAACAATAAACATTCTAGACAAAGACTTCTCTAGGCCCTTCCCATACTCCACCTTCTAGGTGTTAACCTTATGTTGATTGGATAATGCCTGTATGATGTATGTTAACCCAGCCTCTTATTGTCCATCATCCACCACGTGACTATTTTCCCAAGCTAACGATTATTTACCTTTTGATATCACTTGCTACCCATAACAAAGTCTGTGTCCATGAATTCTACTTTTGGGGAAGTCCATGTTTATGTCTGAGTAACCATCTGGTGTTAGATTTACTTTGTTTCTCTAGATGTTGTTTGTGCTTTGCCTAGAAGCTGTTCCCAAGTGGAAAATTACAGACACACACATCTCTACATTTCACCTTTGACTGTATAACCCATCTATATCCTAACAATTATGTTAGTTAAAAGGTGGTATAAGATTCCAGTGTGCAATCCTGTGCGCAGTTACAGGGAAGTGACTAAAATCCAGCAGTGCTTAGTTCTGTTCTAGAGAGTCAACTTATAAAACATGTTGGGTGTCTTGGTACTGTTGTCCTGATTCTCTCTTCAAGTCTCCCTTCCTGTTTCTTAGCAAGGAAGAAGTAGTAGAGCTTTCTCGTGGCCTTGAATTCAGGTATCCAATGTAGAATGCTGTAGGTGTACTTTAAGTAGTGGAAGCATCAGCTTTATGCTTTATCAGAGCTTTATGCTTTCTAAGAAGAAAGCTATCCATGATTAATTGGCGGACTGAACACAGTTCAAAGGAAAATATCAGGATTCTGCAGAAGAAGGAGAATTGTTATAACCATTCTTGACCCCAATATGTTCATTCATTCTTTAAAAAAAAAAAGATCTGGGTTAAGTCTGTCTCATGTTCATTCAGACTGGAAAGCTGAACAAGTTCATGTGAGAAACTTGGTATCATATAAACTCTTCTAAGAATCTGAAATTGTTTCCGTCTGAATTCGATAGTGGCTCGACAAAAGAATTTACCAAGAGATGTGGTAATCTATTTTGTAAGGAAACAGATCCGAGATTTATTGTTAAAATGCCATAATGAAACACCCTTTGAAATAGGGGGTATGCAGATGCAGATTCTGAAGGATGTCCCAGCAAGATTATTGAAAAAACAGAAAGACCATAACTTTCTTACAATATTTCTTAGGCAAAAAAAGATTCCATATAGCTGGGGACAACCAGAAGGTCTGACATTCTGGTACAAAAAGAGAAGAGTGGTTATCAGGAATGTAGTTGAGGCAAGAAAGTTTTGGGATCTAGAAGAAAAAAGGAGACAAAATAGAGATAAAAATAAGGAGAAAGCAGTGGAGGATCCAAGACAAGAGAATGGAAATGGAAGAATGAGACAGAGGGATAATGGATGTAGAAAAGAGAAAGAGGTAACAATAGTAAGAGAAAGAAGAGAAGGGTCAAAAGAAATAAAGATTCAGGTAGAAGGAGCGGTTAATTGGAGACATGGAAATGAGGATGAATTAGAGGGAGAGATAGTGGAAGGGCTTGAAGACTTAGAAGAGAATGAACCATTCAGAGAAGGAGAGTCTTTAAAGGGTGGAGGGGTAGATGAAGGGTAAAAAAAATTACCTTAAAATTTTTTTCTTTTCTTTTCTTCTTCTTCTTTTTTCTTCTGAATAATTGTTTAAAATTGTATAAGATCACTTGGAAAGGGAAGGATGAGTGGAATAAATAATAAATTGATATCATGGAATGTAAAAGGTATGAACACATCACAAAAAAGAAAAAAAATCACTACCTCCAAAAACTAAAATGCGATGCAATTTGTTTGCAGGAGACTCGTATTAAGAAAAAAGATGTGCAATATTTAAGAAACCCAAAATTAGGAAAAGAATATGTGTCTGCAGCAAAAAATACAAAAAAAGGGAGTGGTAATGTATGTAAATCCAAAAATTGATTCTAAAGAAGTTTTGATAGATCCTGATGGCCATTATGTAATTGTAGAAGCAAATTTGGAAAGGGGGAAAGTATTACTGGTTGGCATTTATGCACCATTAAGTAATAAAGGAATCTTTTTTCAAACAACTACTAAATAAATTGGAGAGCTTGAATAATGAATTGATAATAGCAATGGGTAGAATGGGAATGGGTAGTAGACCCACAATTAGACAGAACATCCGGGAAGTATATAAAACCTAACCAAGGTAAGTTACCAAAGTCTTTTTTTTTTGAATTGACAGATAGACTTTACTTGAATGATGTATGGAGGTTATTATACTATTTTTCTCAATGACATAATTCCTGGTCAAGGATTGACATGTTTTAGATCTCAACATTGCTATGCAAAGAAGTTTGTAAAATGGAAATAGACCCAACTATTTGGTCTGACCTTAACCCTATTATTATGATGATAAACAGCAGACAGAAAGAATTTAGATGGAAATTGAATACTAATCTTCTACAAAATGGAAATATTATAAAGGAAGCTCAAGAACAATTAGACTTTTATTTCAAAGAAAATTTAGGGAAAGAAGTCGCATCAAATTGGGTTTGGGATGCATCAAAGGCTTACATGAGGGTTTTTTTTTTTTTTAAAGGAGCAGAAGTAAAAAAGAAAAAGGAGGCCTATGTTAAGAGATTAGAAAATGATATTAAATTAAAGGAAAATCAATTAAAAATAAATTCAGAGGATAAAAAAGTAAAAGAAGAACTATATTAATTAAGGAAACAAGTCTCAATAGTCACAATGGAAGAAATAGAAAAGAAACTAAGATATATGAAACAAAAATATTTTGAATTCTCAAATAAACCTGGGAACCTGTTAGCATATAAATTAAGAAAAGAACAAGAGAGCAGATCTATAACAAAAATAAGAGAGGGTCAAAAAATCTATTCAAAACAGGATGAAATTAAAAAGGTCTTCTTAAATTATTATGCCAAACTGTACAAGGAAGATCAAGTTAAAATAGAGAAAATTTCCACTTATTTAGAGCAGGACAAATGGTTTAAAATTACGGAAAGTCAAAAAGAAGAACTAAATAAAAGAATGGAATTACAAGAGTTTATCGACACAATTAAAAGCATGAAAACAGCCAAAACACCAGGTCCTGATGGTTTTACTCCCGAATACTATAAAACATTTGTCAACTAAATAGTACAGCCCCTTTATAAAACAATGAATGAGATCTTGGAAGGTAATATAACTAAATCATGGCTTCAAACAAATATAACCTTGATTCCTAAGGACAGCAAAGATAAATTAGACCTAAAAAATTATAGACCAGTATCTTTATTAAATTGTGATTATAAAATACTTGCAAACATCTTAGCTAATAGATTGAAGAAATTACTTTCAGATTGGATACATAAAGACCAAGCGGGATTTCTCCCAAATAGGATGATTAAAGATAATATTAGAAATTTGATAAATCTGATAGAATTTCATAGGAAAAATATCAATAGAAAAGTAGCAATTTTATTCTTTGATATAGAAAAAGCTTTTGACAAATTAAATTGAAAATTAATGATAAAAATGATAGAGAAATTGGATATGGGCCAAAATTTTATAAATTGGGTTACATTTTTTTTTATCAAAATCAAGAAGCAAATCTTTTGATTAATGGGGAAAGTACAAAAAAAATGTGAAATTCAAAAAGGAGTACGTAAGGGTGTCCATTATCACCCTTGTTATTTATAATGAATTTGGAAATACTACTTAATAGAATTAGGGAGGAAAAATTAATTCAAGGAATCAAAATAAAAGGAAGCAAACACAAATTAAAGGCATTTGCGGATGATCTAATGTTATTGATATCAAACCCTTTAGATTGTATAAATAAGTTGCTAACAATATTTGAAGAATTTGGAAAGATTACAGGGCTAAAAATAAATAGAGAAAAAATTACAATGCTACTGATGAATCCAACGTATGAAGAGAAAAGAAAATTAAAAGAAATATCTAAATTTCAAGAAGAAAAAATAGTTAAATACCTGGGTATAAACTTCACAAGTAAAAATGTTGACCTTTTCAAAAATAATTATGAAAAAATTTGGAGGGACATTTTAAAAGATTTGAATAGATGGAATAAATTGAATTTGTCAGAGATGGGTAAGTTGGCAACAATAAAAATGAATGTGCTCCCGAAAATAAATTTTCTCTATCAAAATATTCCAATTATTATAAATGACTCCCCCTTTGGAAAATGGCACAAAGACCTAACCAGGTTTATTTGGGGTGGAAAGAAACCAAGAGTTAGATTAAAAACAATGCAAGATGAAACATTAAGGGGAGGATTGGGATTACCAGAATTGAAAATCTATTACTACGCAAATAGTTTGAATTGGATATTGGATTGGATAGAGTTAAAAAATGAAAAAAAATAGAGGGGTATGATAATATTTATGGAAGGCATGGTTATTTATTATATGATAAAATTAAAGTACACAAAGAGTTTAATGACCATTACTTGAGAAGAGCACTACTGAGAGTATGGCAAAAAGTTAAAAGTAAATGGCCAGATATAATTCCTAAGTGAATATCAACTAACAAAGCTTTTATAAGAAATGATAATATAGGTAAAAATAAATGGCCGACGTATAAAGACTTAATTTACGGAGAAGGTCAAAATATGAATATCAAATCATGGGAATTATTAATACAGGAGGGTTACAATTGTAATTGGTTTGTCTATAGACAGCTAAGGGAACGTTTTTTAATAGATAAAAGAACTAGAGGAATAGGTATGATGAATAAGAAATTTGAGGAATTAATTGATTCAAAAGGTAAACACAGGATATCTAAATTGTATAAATTATTACTGGAACTAGACATCGAAAAAGAATTAATAAAAACACATATGATAAAATGGGCCCAATTCTGTAAAACAGAATATTGACTTAAGAGAATGGGAGAAATGTTGGACAAGTCGATTCAAACATACATTGAATTACGACTTAAAGGAAAATTATTATAAAATGCAGTACCGGTGGTACTTAACTCCTTACGAATTGGCCAAAATGAGAAGAAATCATGAAAATCTGTGCTGGAAATGTGTGAAAAGAAACAGGCACATTCTTTCACTTATGGTGGAGTTGCAGAGAAGCAAAAAAAAAATTGGAAAAACATTCATGAGGAATTAACTAAAATAATACAGAAGAGTATACAATTTGATCCAAAAATGTATCTATTGGGGATGATAGCAGATGAAAAGCTAGAGAAAGAAAATGGGAAGTTACTTTTTTATTTGATTACAGCGGTGAGAATTAACTATGCTTCGAAATGGAAAAGTAAAGAGTCTCCTTCAAACAAAGATTGGATGATGAAAATTATTGAAATAATGGAATCGGATAGACTAACATGTATAATAAAAAATTAGGATTAGAAGTGTTCAAGAAGGACTGGAAACTCCTTATAGATTATTGGAGAGAGATACAAGATAGCAATTTTGATTTAGATATATACTGATTTACCCTATTATAGTAGAATTTAACAATGTAATGATAGAAGTCTTGATTAGATTGAGTCTTTTTAATTATAAGAAAGGATACAAGTTTGATGACAATATTAATTAAAGAAAATATGAAGTTAGATTAAATCAGGCAGTTTAGCAGAAATGGTATGTCAAGGAAGTTAATTTTTACTTTTTCTTTTTTTCTTTAACTCAGAATTTAGTTATATTATACTGATTTAAAATATGATATATAACAAGATTCAGATATGATTCGGTGATATATTGTTGTTGCTGATTTCTTTATTTGTTTTTAACTAATAAAATTTTAAAAAGTTGTTTGCTACCTCAGCAAGCTTCCTCAGATGTACTAGTGAATAATCCAACAGGGGGGATGTATAGTTGACTTCATAGCCTTTCAATTACAGATATTAAAGTAATTAAACTTAGAAATGCAACAGGTTAACTTCACAACATACTAGGTTGCATCCACATTGTAGAAATAATTCAGTTAGACATCGTTTTAACGGCCATGGCTCCATCTATAGAATCCTGGGATTTGTAGATTTGTGAAGCACCATCACTCTTTAGCAGAGAAGGCTAAAGAACATGCAACCCTACAAAACCCTGTATCCCATAGGATGGAGCTACAGCACTCAAAGTGGTGTCAAAGTGCATTATTTCTACAGTGCAGATGCACCCCTAATGGCAGGGCCAAGGCACGGAATTGTATTTTATGGAATCATTCAGTTTTGTGAACCCCAGTTTGCAGCCTGAAGTGATACAACCAAGACAGATTTTTTTCGCACATTCGAACTAAGTTGGCATTCTGTATTGCAGTTAAGGATAAGTAATCTCTAGAGTTGTATAACCATAACTGCTTTGTATTCACTATTCCTATGGAGTCATGATTGTGGTACTATTGCCATGATTGTAAAAACCCACCCAAGTCTACTTTACCAGGCATCAGCCACATTGCGTGAAGGACATCTGTTCTGCTGGTGACTGAGATACAGATGGATGACTTTTCCATCCACTTCCTGCCAGGGAGTGAGGTTGCAACAATCAGAAGCAGAACCCCTGACATAATTCGTTGTTGCAGCCTCACTCACATGTGGAGGGGTGGAAACTTCATCCACCTACATGCTGATCAGCAGCAGAACAGACCTTCATGCTATGCAGATGATATCTGAAGTAGATTGGGGAGGGATGGGTGGGCCAGACGATGTTGTTGTGTGCCTTCAAATCTTTTCTGACTTATGGCAACCCTAAGATGAAACTATCATGGAGTTTTCTTGGCAGGTTTCTTCAGAAGGTGTTCATCATTGCCATCCTCTGAGGCTGAGACAGTGTGACTTGCCTAGGGTCACCCAGTGGGTTTACATGGCTGAGTAGGAATGTTACTTAGTTACATATATGTATCTAAGTAGGCAGTGCTGAATATGAGCTTAAATCTTTTGAGTGGTGGACTGTAAATAAGGCAGAAGCTGATTTAAGGTCCAGACCCAAAGTAGTTTTACAACTTCATCCTGTGTTTGCCATATGTCAGATATTTAACATGGTCTGTGGCATTAAGAAATGACAACTATTTCATAATTGCATAACAGCAGTTTTGAGTGTGGAACAGAAGACTGGCTGCTTTGTTATGAGTACCCATATGAGAATTTCCATCTATCTCTTTCCTCTCATTTAATATCCTTTTGTGTCAGTCTAGCATGCACAACCATTTATTTCAGCAAAACAGTTATCACTGTGTAATTTACTGGAATGAGCAGGATATGCATAAATTCACCATATAAAAAGTCACTTCATAGCTTCATTTATATTATTGTAGGTATAATATTGCAAGCATGTTCTTTGGGTATGACCCTTCTATAAGATTTTTGTATAAAGTGTTAAGAATCAAGTCTATTTTTGGAGAATTTATAATTAGCTCAAATGTGTGAGAGTGAAACGCCCAACTTCACTTCACGAGACCTATCCAGGTGTATACCAGATAGTTAAGAAATGAGGCAGGGAATGACACTGAAAAGTACCGAACTCCAATTAAAGTCTAAAATATTTATTTAATATGCTTCTAAAATACCAAGAAAAAATGGAGAACATTCGCTAACAAAAGGCTATAACAATTAGTGCAGCTTTACTCATTATGGATTAATGCATGGTGAACATTTTCAGATATGGAAACATGTTATATTCCCAGTGCATACATACATTGCTGACTTAGCATGAAAGAAAACACTGTGACCTAGTAAGAGCTGTTAAACTTCCTCACAAAGATCTCATCCTGTCCATCCTGGCTGGATTTTGGGTCAGTGAAAAGTTTCCATTACTTAGACACTGGTGAAATATCCATGTGTATGTCCCCCCAGAATCACACGCTCTTCCACTGAAGTCCATGCGCTTATGGGATGTCATACTGTGTCATCATTCGTTGAGCATGGGGAAATGATTGATCTAAAATGCTCCAGCAAAGCTTACTAATGGGCTGCAAAGACAGGCATGTGCCCCAGGTAACATTCCAGAAGAAACTATGCATACAAGTGAAAAATACATTCTATTGTTACATGACCAAGCAAGCACCTATAGGGCCTCGGCAGACGACTAATAGGGTCGTCTTGGAGGCAGGGAAGAGGAGGGGCAGCCGCACGAGCGGCGCCCCTTCCTCCTCCCGAGGTTGCCCTTGGAGCTGCCGGCCCTCCGCACGGCCGGCGCTCCGAGGGCAACCTCCCGCCGCAGCGTCCGCACACGCTGCGGCGGAAAAGTCAGGGAAAGTGCGCCCAACACGTTTAGGGTGCACTTTCCCTGACTTCTGAAAAGGAGTGCTGATTTAGCGCGTCTTTCAGAGGCGCCGACGGTGCGCTGCGGTGTGGCTGCGTCGCTCCGGCGGCGCACCATCCCGCGGCGCCCCCGACGCCATCGTCTGCTTCCCCCCATACTGATGTAGACAGAGCCTGAAAAAGCTGTTTCCATACATAAATACTCCTTCCAAAGACTCAGTTTCCTTCCCCAACAAGCTAAAGCTGGATTAAAATGGAAGGTTGATTCTACAACCTTCTCTGGACAATGTTCCCTGGCATTTCCTAGAATTGGTATGAGCTGCTTCCTTGTGGCTGCACAAAAGGATATCAGGAAGAACACTGCGGAGTATAAAATGACTCAGGAGGGAAGCAGACGAGGGCGTCCAGGACGCCCTGGGCCGGCGCGCCGCGGGGCCGCAGCCTCCGCACCTCGGTGCACCAGCGGCGTCCCTGGAAGGAGCGCTAAATCAGCGCTCCTTCCTCAAGACAGCGAAAGTGCGCCCTAAAAGCGGTGGGCGCACTTTCGCTGTCTTTTCCGCCGCGGCACGTCCGGTCGCCGCGGAGTGAGGTCATCCCCGGAGCGCCGGCCGTGCGGAGGGCCGGCGACTCTGAGGGCGATCTCAGGGAGAGGAAGGGGCGCCGCTCGTGCGGCTGCCCCTCCTCTTCCAAGCCTCCAAGACGACTCTATTAGTCGTCTGCCAAGGCCCTTAGTTTCTAGGCATTTTGTGGTGCTCTTGAAAAAAAGATGTACTAGTATTTAAATCTGATAAATTAGAATAGCCTTGTCCAACTCAGATCTTTGTTAACTAGAAGACATTTATATAGCATGTATCAGTTCTAACAGCATTTGTCCAAGCTTCTATTTGGTTTCTACAAATTTTGTTTTCATTGTGAAGTTGAAGGCTTTCACAGCCGGCATCCATAGATTTTTGTGGGTTTTTTAGGCTGTAAGGCCATGTTCTAGAAGAATGTATTCCTGACATTTTGCCTGCATCTGTGGCTGGCATCTTCAGAGAAGATGTTTGTTTTCATTTTTTCTAGTTGCATATTTTAATATTGTTAACAACTTAATTTTATTTTAATTTTGATCTTTTTATATGTATTTTGCTATAGTGTACTCATTTTAGTTTGTAAGCTACCTTGTGTTCCAGTGTCACTTTTGAAGAAAGGTGGGATGTAAATCAAGTTGGCAGCAACAGGAGGAGGAGGAGGAGGAGGAGGAGGAGGAGGAGGAGGAGGAGGAGGAGGAGGAAGAAGAAGAAGAAGAAGAAGAAGAAGAAGAAGAAGAAGAAGAAGAAGAAGAAGAAGAAGAAGAACTGCAGGATTATATGTGGCTAAGATGAATATTTTATTTCAAGTCTTTGAACAAGTATATTTGGTCACAATTATCTTTAGTGAGGCAAAGAGTTCCATGTCCTGTAAGCTTCTTGGATGACTGTTGCTCTATAAAATTGACTTAAAACAACCTAATTCTGTGCTTGCTCACTCAAAAGGAAATCTCATTGACAAGGTCGACTTGCAGTTCTGAAGGGATCTTGGGATGAGGACCTGTACTGGCCCTTTCCAGTGTGGCTCCCACACTGCAGAAATAACGCAGTTTGACACCAGAAAATATGCAGGGGTAGCTGTGTTGGCCATTTAGCAAATTCAAACAAAAAGCCACCAAACTGTGATACCTTTATTGGCCAATGAAATGCACAACATACTTGTTGCAAGTTTTCGAAGCTCCACTGGCTTCTTCATCAGGCAAGATGTTACAAACCAAACAGGAGGAAAACTGCCGTGACCCAGTGCTATAGAATTCTGGGGTTTGTAATTTTGGAAGATTTTTAGCCTTCCCTACCACACCAAAGTACAAATACCAGAATTCCATAGTCTTGAGCCATGAAAATTAAAGTGATATCAAACTGCTTTATTTCTGTAGTTGACAGCTAAATAAAGGCCAAAAGGCTATGAGGCCTGAATGGTTGCCCTGGAGGTGACAAGCAGCAGACAGAAACATGAATGCTCAAGCAGCTTGCCATTTCATTCACCTACAAGTTCCTAGTGAGCTGTTGACATGGCATCAGCCTGGGAACTTGTGGTAAACTGATATGATGGGTATTCTATAATGCTATGGGACAACACTAAACCAAGGGTGCTGGCAGAAATTGTGGAAACTTTAAGTACTGGCTTCAGCTCACCCTGATATCTACAAAAGCACCAGAAAAGGAAGCCTAGGATAGGCATTAGTGGGCAACCTGGTCAGAAGCAATAGCCAGATCATGCTAGGTCCTGGTGTTGGTGGCCCTCCCCAGTATATTGAATAGAATGTATTCCCAACAAAGTGTCAGACCCATGTGCATAGTTCTGTCATGATGCGTTATATGATGGCATGATGATATACGGATATAACATTGTGATAATCTGATGAGGTATTGGAAGGATGGATATGGGGAATGTTGAAATGTATTGAATATTAGTCATTTGGGCACTATGGACATGGGAACAAACAGGGAGGCAAATGTTGATAGGATGAAGGTTTATGGTTTTATAACCCGGCTTTTCCTGCATGAGGCTTGTTTCAGAGGGGTGCCTTTCTCCCTTCCTTAAGGGAGATTCCTTAAGGGAGATTGAATGATAAACACAGGAAGAAATGGGGGAAAAAATGGGGACATAAAAAGTTGCTTTGATCAGGATCCCAGAGATCTAAGGAAGGAGGTTGGATAACTTGTATTCTTACACTATGGTACAGGGAAAGAACCTCAGTTCTGACACAGACTCTGGATGGGTGACTTTTGTCTCAATTTCTGGAATAAACTTTTTTTGTTTTCTATCACAATGAGATGTTCTCGTCGTTAATGGGAACTGAGTTGTCTGGTCCTGACATTGTGTTGGAACTCCCAACAACATCTCATATGATGCAGCTTCATTAGGAGTGAAGTACACTCATCCCAGAGGAGCCTTCTGAGGAAGAGCTGGAAGGTGACCAGGGAGATCAAGTCCTTGAGGACAGTGTGGGTCCTGGGCAGGGAGCCAGACTCAGACAGCACTGAGGCACTGAGGGAGGCACAGGAGCAGAAAGCAACTTCAGGAGGATGCCCAACATGCCACGCAGGATTGCACAGAGGAATGGTCTCCAGATGGGGAGGATGACATGGGGACAGAAGAATGGTTTGGGGGAGAAGGCCAGAAAAACCAGCTGGTCTGTGTGAAGGAGGACAAATGGTTCCAAACCATGATTCCCACCAGGAGCCAGGAGCAGCCTAGAGAAAGGAAAGTGTCAGGCTGGGATGTCATGGTGCTGGACCACTGTGTGTGGATCCCCAGGCTGGGGAGGACCATGACACTGGGCAGCAATATACGCTGACAGAGGAGCATTTAAAGTGAGATGTCCTAGCTAAATGGTAAACATGCTGGCCAGAGTTTCAGTGGGACAGCCGGCCCATGGAGCAACAAAGAGCGCAGTGAGACAGCTGGCCCATGGAGAGGAAGGAATCCCGGTGGGATAGTCACCCCATGGAAGGACAGGGAATATGGTGAGACAATCAACTAACAGGGCGGGAGGAACCTTGGGGAAATGAGGGCTATGCAGTGGAGTTGGTGAGGCAGGAGCATCCCCTGCACCAGCACAGGCCCCACAGCCATAGGAACCGGCCTGGCCCAGGGCAAGACTGATGGTTTCATGAGCTCCAGCGATTGTCCCAGCCCCTACCCATCGAGTCCAGGATCCAGTTGCTAGACACCTAGGAGTGTGATTCAACAGGAGGCCAAGTCAGTTGCCCTATTTCTTGCCCCTGGTGGTAGGCCCATGAACAAATGGGGGCACACCTTCCGCATTGAAGAGACAAAAGTGAGATGTGTGGCCACACATCTGGAGGGTGAAGCAGTGAACTGTCTGATGCAGTTATATGAGGCGGGGTAGCAAAATTGAGGAATTTAACGTCATTCATTATGGCCCTACAAGCCCGATTCAAGGACCCCTTTAGAGCAGAAAGGGCCCAATCCAAGCTGCTGGTACTGTAACAAGGTACACCCTCAGTGACTGAGTACACAGTAGAATTTTGTGGGTTGGCTGTGTAAGTTCCAGATTGGCCCAAAGCAGTCAAGGTACAGTACTTCAAGGAGGGGCTGCGGCCAGACTCTTGGAGTGGGTCCTAGTGAGGGACATTCCCTTGATGGTGAAGCAATAGATCTAGTTGGCTGAGGAAAGTGAAATGGTGAAGGAGGAGATCCACCTGATGAGGCAGCAGTGAAGAGGAGTGGGCAAAGAAACTAACCAAAACCCGAGCTTCCCTCGGGACAAAGAGAAAGGGACAAGCACCCAAGAACCAGAGTGAGAGCAGTGGATGAGATTGGGGCTTTGCCTGGTGTGTGGGCAGAAAGGACACTGGATCGCTGAATGCCCCAACCAAGAGGGCCATCAGCAAGGAACAACTGTAAGGAAGGTGCCTGCCCCATTCCTGTCGGGGGACAAATGACACCCAGACAAGGGACTGCTGGGCAGTCGTGTGCTCAAAGCAGCTAACCAAGATGCTATGGAACCTGAGATAATGCTGGACACCAAAAAATCGGAGGACAGCGCAGAGCCAGTGGGAAACTTCCAAGCCCGATGTGTTATAATATGATGGCATGATGATATATCGATATAATGTTGTGATAATCTGATGAGGTATTGGAAGGATAGATATGGGGAATGTCAGAATGTATTGAATATTAATCATTTGGGCACTATGGGCATGGGAACGAACAGGGAGGCAAATGGTGACAGGATGAAGGTTTATCGCTTTATGAACCTGCTCTTCCTGCATGAGGAACTGGCTTGTTTCAGAGGGATGCCTTCCTCCTTTCCTTCAGGGAGACTGAATGATAAACATGGGATGGAAAAAAAGGGGACATGAAAGGTTGCTTTGATCAGGATCCAAGGGATCCAAGAAAGGGAGTTGGATAACTTGTATTCTTACACTATGGTCCAGGGAAAGAATCCCAGTTCCAACACAGACCCTGGACAGATGACTTCTGTCTCAATTCCTGGAATAAAAATCTTTTTGTTTTCTATCACAATGAGATGTTCTCGCGGCTATTGGGAACTGAGGGGGGATGCAGACGGGAGGCCCTGGGCCCCCTGGGAAACGGAGGATCGAGGTTGAGGCTCCCGGATGCATTGGCCTCAATTCTCCCATTTCCCACCTCAGAAAGGAGCGCCAAAATGATGCTCTTTTCAGAGGCGGCAAATAGGCCGCTCCAAGAGCCGCCATATGGCTCTTCTGCATCCCTTCCGGCACAGCATGTCAAGACGCTGTGCCAGGAGGACATTCTGACAGCACACACCATGTGTAATGGCATACGCCATCAGAACATCCTCAGGGAGGGGTTGGGCCGGCCGGTGTGCGGCTGCCCCTTCCCTTTCCCTGCCTCCAAGATGGCGCAAAGGGCCATCTGTAGAGGCCCTGAGTTGGCCTGTCCTGACATAAAATATGCAATCAATTACAATTATAATACCCACATACTGAGGGGAAAAGGTGGCTTCAAATGAAGCTTTACAGAATTTGCAGTGGGTTCTGATATTCTCACCTTCTGCCTTTCCTTTCCTCCATTTCCCCACTGAAAAATCTGTTATGGAGGACAAGAGGGAAGAGCTATACAATTATTGTTTGACTTATAGTGTCAGAAGCTGTCTACTTGGCAGTACTCAATATCCTGCTGAACACAGTGTACAGGACTGAGCTGCATACATTTGTTGGAAACAAATCTCTAGACCAGGGGTAGGCAACCTACGGCCCAGGGGCTGGATGCGGCCCTCCGAGGCCTTTGGACTGGCCCCAGGCCGGTCCTGCTGCCACCATCCGCCACCGCCTGCCATCATGATAATGATTATTGTTGTTACTACTTGTTCTTAGGGTTTTCTTGACAAAATCTCCACAAGGGTTTTGCCATGGTTTTTCTGGGGCTGAGAGAGTGTGCATGCATATTTATTTATTTATTTATTTATGTATTTATTTATTTTTGCTTTGGCTCTCCAATTGTCTGAGGGACACCAACCCGGTCCCCGGCTCAAAAAGGTTGCCTACCCCTGCTCTAGACTCTGAGGTGAGAATATTTCCTAATATTGCCACCTAGTGTTAAACTTTATATATATATGGAAGTTATGTGCTTTACCACTGAGCAATGAGTCATCCCTCAAAATATGGAATACTTCACAAATGTGCATGCTTACCAACAGGGGCCATGCTCATCTCCTTTGTATTATAATTCTGATTTTTGTGCTTGTACCTTTAAAATCACACTGAAAGTCATATGTGTGTCCTGTTAACTAGTTTCAGATAGACTAGCTTAAGGGTGCATCTATTCTATAGAAAAAATTGCAGTTTGACACCACTTCATGTGCTATCGCTCCATCCTATGGAATCCTGTGATTTGTAGTTTTACAAGGTCTTTAGCCTTCTCTACCAAAGAGTCCTGGTGCCTACAAAACTACAAATCCCAGGATTCTGTAGGATGGAGCCATGGCAGTTGAAGTGGTGTCAAACTGCAGTAATGCTACAATGTAGATGTACCCTAAGAAGGTGTTTTCCATAGGCTTGCCAGAATTCTCTTCCACAAAACTGGGACAAAATGTAGGACGTCCAAGAAAAATGAAAGACATGACCAACTAAAAGCCAAAAACATTAATACATTTTAAAAAATTAATATAAATCCATGATTCTTGTCATGCTCAAAATGGAGGAGATTTTAACATTCTTCCTGGACAGAAGGTTGAAATGTAGCTCCTCCTCTCCAGAAACAACTTGAAGGCACACAACAACAAATATAATAAAATAATCTGAGGAAGTAGAATTCAAAGATATAGAGATCTTGTAGCACCTCTGAGACTAAATGCATCTGAGGAAGTAGACTTTAGTCTAGGAAAGCTCAAGCTGCCAAGTTCTTTCAGATAATAATAATAATAATAATAATAATAATAATAATAATAATAGAATTCAAAGATATAGAGATCTTGGAGCACCTCTGAGACTAAGGGCCATTGCTGACCGGCCCAAAGAGGGTACGTCGCACGCCGGCTGCTCCAACCCCACACCAACGCTCTTTTCGGGGTGGCAAAAGGGAGGATCAGGGCCCAATCCACTGCTTCCCAGGGTGGTTCTGTGCCACCCCAAATGGCCGATCTGCATTGGCACCTCTTGTAGCACCTCTTGTCATGCTCATGAGATCTTGTAGCACCTCAGGAAGCAGACTTTAGTCTATTAAAGCTCATGCTGCCAACTTATTTTTTCTGTTAGTAATAATAATAATAATAATAATAATAATAATAATAGAACTCAAAGATAGAGATCTTGTCTCTTTATTCTTCTTGTCTCTACCCCTATTTCAGGATCCTGCCCCCCATCCCTATGGGGCTATGCAGACGGGCAAAAAGAGGTGCTTTGAGGGTGACTTGTAGACATGGTGTTTAGATGAGGCATGCCTAAAAGTTGCCAGGAAAGCACCCTCTAGCAGTCGTATGCCAAGAAAAGCCACTCCAAAAAGAAGCTGCTTTTTTCTGCTCCTTCGGTGAAGATGCGCACCTTCACATGTGTGTATGTATACAGCGACACTGGTGCACCAGAAAATGGCTGTATAAATGCACCACCGCATGTGCAGTGGAAATTGACTCAGCGATCCAGCACGTGTCCTACAATGCAGGCTTTAATTTAAAGTGCCCTATGCTTCCAGGTGTGGATGCACTGGCGCAGGTGTGCTTGAATATTAGAACCCTAACTCTAACCCTAACCCTAATTGTAACCCTACGCATGCGCCCTAGCAATTGTCCTTTGTTATGGCAATAAATGCATTCTGTTGCATGTACACTTGCGGTCAGCATGCACAGCAGTTTGCATGAAAGAGGCTTTTGTGACCTCTTCTGTGCAGTGTGCATAAGACCTGCACACCACTTCCTGCCATGATGGGGGGGGGGGGAGCTCCTAGAGGAATGTTTGTCCATGTATCCTGTTGACCATGTCCCTTGCATGACCACCAGCTACATGTATCAAGTCTGTCCACACAAACGTCCCTTGCATGTATCTCTCCCTCCCCCCTGATCTCTGTGGGACATGTTTTGTCGAGGACAATGGAGTAGGTGTCTTTTCAGTTGACCAAGGGCCTAAGCAGATGGCTTAATAGGCCATCCTCGGCGCAGGGAAGGGGAGCCGCACAGCGCTCGGTGCCCCATCCCCCTCCCAAGGTCGTCCTCGGAGCCGCCGTCCCTCCACACAGCCGGCGCTCCGAGGAGGACCTCCCACCACAGCGTCCGGAGGAAAGGCAGAGGAAAGGTCGGCAAAAGTGTGCTGCAAGTTTTTGTGGCGCACTTTCGGCGACATATGAAAGGAGCGCTATTTTAGCGCTCCTTTCCAGGGGCGCCGATGGTGCACCGCTGGATCGAGGCATGGGGATGCCTCAGTCCCACGGCACACTTTCCCAGGGCGGCCCACGGCCACCCATCTGCTTAGGCCCAAACTCGTTTCTCCACCCCAAGGGTGGCACAATCAGATAGTGGCACCTGTCTACTTCACCCACTCCTTGGGGGAAGCCGAGGTCAGTGAATCCTTGTATGATCTGTGGGTGTATGACAGGTCCTGTGCAGGTGCACAGGGATGCCGAACTTCAGTCACCTTTGTACAGACAAAATGACAGACTGTATACCACCCTATAACAAGTCCTGGGCAGGTGCACATGGATGCCGAACTTCAGTCATCTTGTACACAGAGTGACAGACTGTATACTAGCCTATGATAATTCCTAAAAACATTAAAGCAGCCGGTGCCGGCCCATGCAGTTGCTCCGTCTCCCTTTGCGGGATCCTTGGGGCTGGTGGTGTGGTTGCTGGGGTTTCAATACAGTCCCAGAAAAGCTGCACTGACTCCCCAGTGTGATTGCTCCATCCCCATTTAGGGCATCCTTGGGGCAGGTGGTGCAGTTGCTGCAACTTAGGGAAAAGGCAACTTCAGGTCACCTTTTCCTGCCTGTCTGCAAATAGCCCCTATGTCTCATTCAAAAAAATCCAAAACACCATCCCATAAGTTAAGTGATTCAAACTGGAGAATTTACTTATACTGTGCAGAGAAGTGGATATTACATACTTACAACTCTTTTTTCTTCTCTTTCTTTTCTTTGTTTTTGTCTCTTTTTGGGCCTAAGCAGACGGACAGCCGTGTGCTGCCCCGGGAAGCTGTGGATTGGGGCTGAGGTAGCTTCTCAGGCCCTGGAAGGAGCGCTAAAATAGTGCTCCTTCCGCAAGACGCCGAAGGTGCGCCGCAAGAGGCCTTGGGCGCACCTTCGGCGTCTCTTCCGCTGCAGTGTGTGCGGACGCTGCAGCGGAAGTACATCATCGGAGCCCCAGTCGTGAGGCTGCCCCTCCCCTTCCTTACCTTGAAGACGGTGCAAAGTGCCGTCTGCTTAGTGGGTTTGTCCACAAAACCAAACCTACCTTTATTTATTTTAACTCCTTCTGCTTCTATCTCTCCCCTAGAGGTAGAAAGAGAATCCAACAGGGAAGGGCAAGGGAAGGCAACCCATCTGCCCATCAAAACAGAGATTTGGAATTACATTCTAATTATCCCTGCCAAAAGTAGTCGTTCCCCCTCTGCAGAACAGGGCGTCGGGGACGCCCTGGTCCGGAGCGCCGGCGGAGCTCAGTCTCCGCACAGCGCCGCTCCTCCGGCGACTCTAAAAGGAGCACCAAATTGGCGCTCCTTTTAGATGTCAGGGAAAGTGCGCCCTAAAAGCGGCGGGCGCACTTTCCCTGACTCAAACGCCACAGGGCGTCCAGTCGCCGCGGTGTGAGGTCATCCCCGGAGTGCCGGCCATGCGGACGGCCGGCAACTCCGAGGGTGATCTCAGGAAGAGGAAGGGGCGCTGCTCGTGTGGCTGCCCCTCCTCTTCCGGGCCCGGAAGACGGCTCAATTAGCCGTCTGCTGAGGCCCAAAGAGTACTTAAGTGACAATAAACCTGTTATCACCTTGCTTTTATTTACCCTGTTGCTCTATGTCCTTGCAGTGGAGTTTCAGTGCAAAGACTGGAGACTGACAAAATGTGGCCTGGAGCAAAGCAGGAATCTTGGATTTGTAGCTTTAAACATGCCCAGCTGGACAGGACATTTTTTAGACACTCCAATCTGTGATTATCCCAGGAAAAAAACAGGAAATGGCAACCCTAGTTTTCCCCCATCTTTGGCATTCCATCTTTGGCTTTCCTGCATCTTTGGCACTTTCGTCATCTAGTGGCTTCTTGACTGGGTAAACATAGAGCATTTTTGTTTTGCCTTCAATTAAAGTAATTCACAGCAGGATAATTGACATTCCCAGTTTTTAATGACAAAATAATAAGTGACTGGTTAATCTTTTCTGCTTATTTACTTTCAAATGAATTTATGATTGTGTGTGTTCATTACTGTGACAGACAAGATCCCTCTCCCACTTATTACCAGCATTTCTACCACTTTTAATATTAAACGTGAATTTCTAACACCAAAAATTGTAGCTTCTTTTGTTAGTCCTGTGTACTGTTCATGCGTACCAGAGGAACAAGTGTTTGGGGTTGTTAAGCAAAGAGTCATGGCACACTGCAGGCAGATTAACAGTCAAACAATAGATCAAAACGTGGTATAAAAGAAGGCATAATTTGTATAACTGTATAATATGTCTAATTATAAAATGCACAATTTATTTTAAAATGTAAGCCAATCTCTCAGATACAGTCAAACTTGTGTTTTCAGAAATGGAGATGCAACATATCCTCTCCATCTTTGTATGCATTGGTAGTTGTCATCTAGTGACTTAGGGGGGGAAGCAGACCAGGGCATCGGGGACACCCTGGGACAGTGTGCCACGGGACCGCGGCAGCTGCACCGTGGCGCACCGTCGGCGCCTCTGAAAGGAGCGCAAAATCAGTGCTCCTTTCAGAAGACAGGGAAAGTGTGCCCTAAATGCGTCGGGCGCACTCTCCCTGACTTTTCCGCCGCAGTGTGTGAGGACGCTGCGGTGGGAGGTTGCCCTCGGCGTGCTGGCCATGCGGAGGGCTGGCAGCTTCGAGGGCAAACTCGGGAGGAGGAAGGGGCGCCGAGCGTGCGGCTGCCCATCCTCTTCCCTGCCTCAGAGACGGCTCTATTGGTCGTCTGCCGAGGCCCTTACTAAGCTGAAATCACAGTTTCCAAGAAACAATTTAACCACAGACCTCATGGCTATAATATCTGACCATATTTTTGAATTTCCTGCATCCTACCATACTGCATTTTTCATATTACCTAGCCTGATGAAAAGTTTTGGAGAACCCAAAACCTTGCACATTTTTTTTTAAATTTTAGTTGATTCTAATAATGTTAATTCTTTCCTGAAAAGGTCTCCCCTCCCAGTTCTCATGGATAAACACAGGGGGGAAGCAGACTGGCGGCATGGGGCCGCCCTGGGAAGGTGCGCCGCGGGACCGAGGCATCCCCACGCCTCGATCCAGCGGTGCACCTTCCTCAAAAGCTTGCGGCACACTTTCACTGGCTTTTCCGCCGCAGCGTGTCCGGACGCTGCGGTGGGAGGTTGCCCTCGGAGCGCCGGCTGTGCGGAGGGCCGGCGGCTCCGAGGGCAACCTCGGGAGGAGGAAGGGGCGCCGAGCGTGCGGCTGCCCCTCCTCTTCCCTGCCTCCAGGACGGTTCTATTAGCCATCTGCCGAGGGCCACTGCTGCCTTTGATTTTATTAAATAAATTGATTAATATATGAATTGTATCAGAAAGTTAAACAGTAACCATGCAACTAGCATTCGGAATGGATAAGCAGCTCCATACACTACTAAGGAGTAGTGAGCACAAGGGATTTCAATGTGTTTGCACTTTCAAGTTACCTGTAGACCTATGATGACTTTGGGGGGAAGCAGACGGGCAGCAAGGGGCCGCCCCAGGAAGCTGCGCTGCGGGGCCGAGGCATCCCCATTCCTCGGCCCCGCAGTGCAGCTTCGCCGCCCCTGGAAGGAGTGCTAAAATAGGGGCTAAGCAGATGGCGCAAAGTGCCATCTTCAGAGCAAGGAAGGGGAGGGGCAGCCACATGCTGGGTGCCCCAACCCCTTCCCCAAAATGTCCTCGGAGCAGCCGGCCCTCCGCACGGCTGCCGCTCCGAGGATGACCTCCCGCTGCAGCGTCCGTACACGCTGCAGCGGAAGAGTCACCAAAGGTGCAATTTCCAGGGGTGGTGAAGCTGTGCTGCGGGGCCAAGGAATGGGGATGCCTCGGCCCCGCGGTGCAGCTTCCTGGGGCAGCCCCGTGCCACCCGTCTGCTTCCCCCCATAGCGCTCCTTCCACAAATCGCCAAAGGTGCACTGCAAAAGGCTGCCGGCACACCTTCAGTGCCTCTTCTGCTGCAGCGTGTATGGACGCTGCAGCGGGAGGTCATCCTCGGAGCACCGGCCATGCGAAGGGCCAGCTGCTCCGAGGACGTTTTGGGGAAGGGGTTGGGGCACCCAGCTTGTGGCTGCCCCTCCACTTCCTTGCTCTGAAGACGGCGCTTTGCACCGTCTGCTTGGCCCCTTCATGAGTTTCACAGGATTTACTTAGGCAAGGAATACCCAGAAATGGTTTTGCCAGTTCCTTCCTCTGAAATATAGCCTAAAGTGCCTGGTATTCATTGGTATCTCCCATCCAAGTACTAACCAGAGCTTACCCTGCTTAGATTCCAAGATCAGATGGGATCTGGTGTCTGACTCTAACTCCAACTATGAAAAGGGGAGCAGATAACAGACTGACAATCATGAAAACAGGGCCAATGCAGATGGTCCATAAGGGGCGGCTCTGTGCCGCCCCTGGGAGTGGTGGATCGGGGCCATGGTAACCACATGCTGCAGCCCCGATCCTCTCGTCCGGACACGCTGTGACGAAAGAGACGCCGAAGAGGCGCCCAATGCCTCTTGTGGTGCACCTAGAGCTCCTTCCAGGGCCCTAAAAGAAGTGGATCAGGGCCAAGGAGTGCGGCTACCTCGGCCCCAATCCACGGCTTTTCGGGGCGGCTCATTGCCACCCATTTGCTTAGAGCCAAAGATAAGAAAATGAAGGCAAGGAAATTTACACTGAATCAAGACATCACTCTAGAGGGACTTTAGACCCCTTCAAGGAGTAGTGAAATTATTGGTTGAGAGATAGGCCAGTTCCAGGAAATTCCTTGTACTCCCAGGAAATTCCATTTACTAAAGATTGTTTAGTTCTGCATGTGTAACTATGGGCCTAAGCAGATGGCTTATTGGGCCGTCTTGGGGGCAGGGAAGGGGAGGGGCAGCTGACCGATTGGCGCCCCAACCCCCTCCCGAGGTCGTCCTTGGAGCAGCCGGCCCTCCGCACAGCCGGTGCTCCAAGGAGGACCTCCCGCCACAGTCTTTCCACGCGCTGCAGCGGAAAAGTCGACGAAAGTGCACCGCAGCGTTTTGCGGGGCACTTTCGCTGACTTGTGAAAGGAGCGCCAATTTAGCGCTCCTTTCAGGGGCGGCGAAGTTGTGCCACGGGATCGAGGTGTGGGGATGCCTCGGTCCCCCGGTGCAGCTTCCCAGAGCGGCCCATGGCCGCTCGTCTGCTTAGCCCCTAAGTAATGTTTCCTGGTGATCAGGGTGCAAGGAGGATGACATTTCCACCCCTCCCACCAATGAACAAGGCTGCAACAAGGACTTGTGACATCATTCTGCTTCTGCTGTTGAAGCCTCACTTGTTGGTGGAGGGGAGTTGGAAATGTCATCCTCTTTGCCCCTAATCAGAAGGTGAATGGACCTCCTTTGCTAATCTGGCTGCTGGCTCTTAAGGTGGGCTGGGGTGGCATTTATATAATCTTATAAAAAAAACTATGTAGTCTTACTGAATACAGAACAATACAGCATTTTGGTTGGCTATAAAAAGTATCACTGATAGATTTTTGTTTGAAACAGCTACGCCTGAATGTTTTCTGAATACAGAACAGTTTCAGATCCATAACTCTAGTTTACAAATCTGTAACTGCAATCGTGAATGCCAGCCAGTATTACTTAGGATTATTAGAAAACCTACATGGGCTACTTTCATGATGTGCTCACAAGTATACTAATCAGGTGTTTGTTTGCTTTTTATTAAAAAAATGTAACTCATTGTTTGTTGTTTCAGTTTATTGTTTCCTGAAAGCTCAAGCAGTATGTAATTTTAATTTGTAAAACAGGAAGTAACTCATATGTTGATGGAGGTAGGATCATGGCACTCCTAAGGCAAACCTATCACAGGATTTTCTCTCCAAGATTTGTTCAGGGTTTTGTTGGGGGGGGGGGGGCTTTTTCTTATTTTGAGGCTGAGAGTGTGACTTGCCCAAGGTCACTCAGTGGGTTTCAATGACTAAGCAAGGATTCAACCCCTCGCCTCTAGCCATAGTCCAATGCTCAAATTACTACTCCACCACACTGGCTAATAGTCCAAATCAAAAGATAAATTTGTACAAAAAAATTAAAGCTATGTATTGGCTTTCTGTGGAAGTAAGATAAATGAAGAAAACTGGCTAAGCTTTGTCTGCACCATCTCAAAGGCTGCTTATGTGTCCTTATCTGTGTTTCTGCATTTCATAAGAGAGACAGGTATGTGTTAAATGGGGAAAATACTCTTATCCCTTTTGACAGCCAATAACTATTGAATGTGTTTTTTGTGTATACAGTGAAAAACATTTTTGTTGTCTAAATACAACCAGGAGAAGATAAAGACCTTAATTGTTTCCTGCTGGCCAGCAAGCAGGAACCTAGGCTGTACTAGGCTGTTTGCTTTTAGAGGACTGGTGTTTCTTTTCTGACCAAAACTGTCTATTTGCTTCTCTCATGCTCAGCATGTATCTTCTGTATGATATTACAAAAACACCATGCATCTCCAGAATTCTCACAAGGAGACTAACCCTTTCAAAGCCTCTTACTGCAGTAAGCATGAAATACTGTGTTCAAAAAAGTACTTTTCTCTCTTTCAACATGAAAAAAGTACTTTTCTCTCTTTCAACATAAAGAAACACTTTTTTCATCAATCCCCCTTGTAAGATGTGTCTGGGAGCAGTTTTCCCAACACATTATCTGATTCGGCTTATGTAACAGCTGTTTGTGTAGAGAGCAATTCATTTGAAGAATACTGTACTCTGCCCATTACAGGGCAAAATGTTTTCAGAACCAGGCAAGAGTATCTGAGATAAAAAGGCTTTTGAGCAGTCAAAAGTGGCATGGCCATTAGGAGCTGAGTCAGCTAATGGATGCCATCTGAAATAGCCACCTCTGTGATGACAAGAGTGATGAGAAGGAGAAATTTGGGGAAGGCTGGCTTCTTAAGACAATAATCAAATAACTGCCCCCAAAAAGGCACCTTTGGGAAAACATGTCAAAGCAGCTGTCAGAAACACCACAAAAACTGAACTGACTAAAGTGCTTGACCTTGAACAAAGCTCTGAACAAAACAGGTATTTTCTGTCTTATTTATCTATTTAGCTGTCTACAACAGCTAGATCCCAACATAGGGCTACATCTAACATTATACCAACAGTCACAATTGAACTTTCTTCTCCATTCTCTGGCAGCATACTCTGCCTTTTCTTTAAAAAAGACAGAAAGACAGATAAACCTGGGGAAGGGGGAACCTAGTCCTCCGTGAATTGGTTTTGGATGCTCACAGAAGGATATGGTGGGGGGCTGATCATCTCTTGCCCATTTTAAATGATTTCTGCCACACTGCCATGGAATAATAATAATAATAATAAATAATTTTATTTTTAACCCGCCCCTCTGCAAAGCAATTAAGGCGGTGTACAAGTTAAAACAAGACAACAGTTAAAACAATTCCATCCCCCCAATCCGTAGCCCACCCACCCCATAAAAATCGAATTAAACTAGTAGAATAATTAAAATATCAAACTAAATCAACACAATAACTTATACCAGGGTTCATCAACCTATGCCCCGCGGGCCGCACCCAGCCCGCCGACCCCCGCCAACCCCCGCCCCCACTGGCCCCCGCTCCCGCTGCCGCTGCCACCGCATGCGCTGCCACCACGCCGCCACATGTCGCGTGTCGCGGCCACCATTTTGTTTGCCAAAATGGTGGCCGCGACTCGTTTGCGCATGCGCAGTACTCCGATACACTCATGGATACACTCCGATACACTCATGGTGTATCAGGAATACTGCGCATGCGCAAATGAGTCAAGGTGCCATTTTGGCAAACAAAATGGCGGCCACGATGCGCGCGGCGTCAGCGGGTGTCGGCGGGCCCCCCGCGTGCATGCATGAGCGCGCATGCCACCATTCCGCCCCCCCCCCCCGGCCCAGTGGAAGACCTGGGGACCAGCGACCGGCCCCAGGTAAGAGAAACTTGCCAACCCCTGACTTAAACCTTAAAACGAACAGTGGTGACTGGGAGTAGCAGCCATCCAACTCTGTTAGGGCAGGAGAGTTTTTTCCGGGAAGGCCTGCCGGAAGAGATCCGTCTTTACTGCTTTTTTAAAGCAGTCAAGAGTGGTAATAAGATGATCTTATCCGGCAGGCCATTCCATAATCTTGGAGCAGCGACAGAAGATGGAAGATCTACCTAGTATCTGGTGTCGTTTGATACCTGGTATCTAGTTCCAAATACTAGATATCTGGTTCATGTTATCTTTTCGTTGTACTCTAGTAAAACAGCTCCAGGTGAGACTGTTAGGAACATAAGAAATGGAGTTATACTGAGGGTCTATGCAGACTGCCCCTAAGGGGCAGTGGGATGCTGTCCCTTTAATTGCCGTGGCCCTGATCTGACTTTTCTGCAGTGCAAAAAGAAGCTGTAAAAAGTGGTTCTTTTTCGCACTGCAGAAAGAGTGCCCTAGCTGTGGTGGTGGCTTTTCTGCACTCCTTTGGCAATGCAGGAGTAGACACTGTGCCAAGGGAGCACCGTGATGTCTCCTGCTGTATAAAGCCAGTGTGGGGGCAGAGTCGGGGCAACCAGCATGCAGTCACCATGACCCCACTCTGCCCCTAGGTCGGCTCTTTATGCCAGTCTTTACAGCCCCTGAGTCAGCGTATTGGTCTATCTAGCCCAGTATTGTTAACTAGGGAGTGGCTCTTTAAGGTTTCAGATGTCATTATTTTTTAGCCCTGCTTTAAGAACATGGGTATTACTTGCAGTCTGCCATCCACATCAGGTCTAGATTTACACATTTTTCCCAGTTTTTCTTGACCCTCTGAATACTGTTATTGTAGAAGTCTGCAGATTGCACCTTAAACCACTTTTCCACTTCATGAATGACATCATCTGTGTTGTAAATCGGTGACCCTGCAGCAGATTTTTCATTTTTTGGGAAAAGAAAAGGTCACTTGGTGATGATGACACCAACAAAATTTCATCAATATACTATAATAACTTCCAGGTAATAATTATTACTTTATGATACCCCCTTGTACCTTCCAAAATCAGACAGGAATGGTGTTTAGGAAGTAGAAATATGCTTATATGGTCTGCACTTAATTGTTAATCAGTTGTCTCTCCCATTAAGACTATCTAAGGGATAGTGATTAATAAGATCAAGCTGGGCTAAAACTGAGAGATGGTTAAACCTCCTTTTTACCAAAACCAAAGTGTCCAGAGACAGGGAACATATTTAACCTTCAGACTAATGATATCCATGAGTGTATCACTTTATAACTGAGCACTAAAATCAGAATTGTCCAATCCCCATCACCATGTGTGGATGTGAGAATTGGTCAGTGAACAAAAGGGTAAAAAGAAAAGGACAGCCAAAAAGACAAATAAATGGCTATTTGAACAGACCAAGCCAAACTCTCCTTGGAAGCCAAGGTGACCAAATTGAGGTTGTCATACTTTGACCATACCATGGGAAAGCATGACTCACTAGAAAAGACATAATGCTAGGAAAGGTAGAAGGTAGTAGAAAAAGAGAAGGACTGCATGTGTGAGATGGCTAGATTCAATTAGGGAGGTCACAGGCCTGAATCTGTAAGATCTAAGCAGAGCAGTGGATGATAGCAAAGCGTGGACATGTCGCATTCATAGGGCTGCCATGAGTTGTGATTAGCTTGAGGGCAATTAACAACATCCCTTTACTCAGTCTCAGTAGATGCCATTGCACCTGGTAGTATCATTGGGGCAATGAATTCACTTCAGGTATTAATATGAGCTTGGAAGAAACTGTCCAAGGTGCTGAACTTATTTGGAGGATGGAGTTCAACACCATGTTGTTACAACCTGGGCACTATAATTTCCAAATTTAAGGCTCTGAAGATAAGACACCCCCTGATGAGTTGGGAGGGGTTTCTTGTTGTGCTGGCCATATTAGGACATGAGAGGCCTAATTGGTTAAGAGCGGGGGGGTATTGAGCACCTGTCCGCTTGGTCCAATCAAGTTGCTTTGTTCATATCCCAAAGTCTTGTGGTGCCTGTAATCTCCCGAGACTTGGAATGAGAGTTTGTGCTTTATAGCTCTGTGCTGCCACATGGCGGCAGCCATTTTAGAGCTTGAACTGAGCGAGTCACATCACTCTGCTCTGTGCTCTGGCTAATTGCTTGGCTTTGGCCTAGCGTTCATTCTTGGCTTTTGCTGCATTTGGCTTTTGCTGATTTTGCTCCGTGTTTTGCAAGTGGGAGTGTTCAGTTCGTCCCTCCCTGAGAAATTCAGAAGGCTGAGTGTGGCTTTCGGGCCAGTCCCCTCGGGCCTGCAAAGGCCTTCATATCTCCAACACTCGGAGGGCTGCTTCATCTGAGGCAGGTGCTATGATAGGCATCCTCACCAGGTGCACGGACCCAGCACTGGATACAGGCCCAGCAGCGCCCCGGCATCACCGGTCTGGTAAGGTCGGGACACCATCGCTGGCTTGGGAGGGCTGTTACACCTCTCCCCAGCGGTAAGTGTGTGTGTAAGACAGTATTGTCTTCGGTTTGGGGTTCCATATACGACCCTTGGTGGACACCTTCCCCCCGGTGTTTGTTGCCAGTGACGCTTCCTGGCTGTTTGCGTCTCTTGCTGAGAGTTGGGGAAGGGCGGCCTTTGGCCTGGTGGTAATCACCCAATGTTGGGGATTGTGTTTTGGACCCGTGTTCCACTCACTGAGGGGAGTGATGCCCCACAGTAAGGCCCAATCCAAGAGGCATGCAGCTTTGGCTGTGCCCAGCTCTGGACACTCTGCTTCAAAAAGGCCTTCTCAGTCTACCAGCAGAGATGATGAGATTGCTTCCCAGTTAGCACAACTGGTCAAAACAGTGCAGGCCTGTGTTGCGGTTTGCAATCAGCTTGCCCAGAAGCGGCTACAGGCTACAGCTGCCAGTCCTATTGCCAGCACTTCTGGGACCTTTGACACAGAAGTGCTGCTCCTTCCTGTGGCACCTGATGCTCAGGTGACGGATGCTACACCGGGTCCTTCGGTGGTTTCGGCTGTGGAAGCTGGGCACCCCACTATTGCCGATGTGTGGGATCTCCTGAAAAGGGTCCCTGGTGTGGAGATTCAGGGTGTGGCTGCCCCTGTTTCTGAGTGCTCCTATGTTATCAGGAGCTGCTGTGCATTCTGAATCAACCCCTTATGCTGGGATGTCTACATCCCTTGGTTCATACCTTCCTCTTTCCACTAAAGAAAGAATTTGGAAGGGAGAGTATATTGATTTATTTTCTCTTACTTTCAGGGATCCCGAACCGAGGATCATGGTAAAGGATGGGATTGTGTTTAGTCTTCCCAAAGAGTTTCAAGCGCTCAAACGCCCTAAGCTGGAGCGCAATTTTGTAAATTGGATTATGGGTTTCACTATTTACAGAGGTGTCATAGAGGAAAAGGAGCCACTGAGGTCCCCTGATTTTTCTAAATATCAGGAGATCATGATAAAAGCTTATACCAACTGCCATCACAACGCTAGAGGTGCAACTTGGCTGCAATACGATGAGCAGTTTAGAATGAGAGCTGCACAGGATCGCTTCCTGTCGTGGAGACATGTACAGTCTGAGCTTTGGGCTGATGTTATGGTGGGGGCCTCCGGGACTTTAACTCAGGCAAGTGTAAGAGTGTTACCATAAGTGTAACACCTGCAGCGGTGGTCACTCCGGTGCTTCCTGTAGTAGAGGTAAGTGGTCAGGAGTGGGTGGTGCCCCCTGATCAGTATCGCCTGGAGGAAAAGGCACCATCACCAATTAAGCTAACTGAAATGGTGGTGTGGTTGAAGGTATACCCTAATAAAGAGGCTGCTTCTTATTTATTTCATGTTTTTTCCCTAGGTTTTTGTATCCCTTATACAGATCCTAGGATTCATCGCTATGCGCCCAATGCTCGTTCCGTGAGGGAGCTCCCGAATATTGTGAGGGAGAAAGTAGCAAAAGAAATAGCTGCTGGGAGGATTTCAGGACCTCATGATCAGCTGCCTATTCCCAAGCTTCACTTATCCCTGTTGGGTGTGGTGCCTAAAAAAGCCCCCGGGAATTCAGGTTGATTCACAATTTATCTTACCCAAAGGGTGATTCTGTGAATGATGCTATAGATCCTGGGCTTACGTCTGTTAAGTACGCATCATTCTACTCTGCAGTCAAGATGATTAGGAATCTAGGCAAGGGGGCCCTTTTAGCAAAGTGCAACATTAAGTCCGCCTTCAGGCTCCTTCCTGTTTACCCAGAAGATTTTGACTTACTGGGTTTTCAATTTGAAGGAAAGTATTTCTTCGACAAAGCCATGCCAATGGGGTGCTCGATTTCTTGTTCAGCTTTCGAGACTTTCAGCACCTTTCTTCATTGGTGTGCAGTTAAGCGGATAGGTAATAAAGCCATAACACACTATTTAGATGACTTCTTGATTGCTGGGAGTCCCAATTCCTCACAATGTGGGGATTCTTTGGTCGATTTTCAGGACTTAATGTCCGAGTTAGGAGTTCCCTTAGCAGAAGAAAAGACCGAAGGGCCAGACACACAGCTTACCTTTTTGGGTATAGAGATTGACACCATAGGTGGGATTTCTCGATTGCCAAATGATAAATTGGTGGCTATGAGGCAACAGGTTAGGATAATGTTGGGGAAGCAAAAAGTGACACTTCACAAATTTCAATTCCTTACAGGACTGCTGAATTTCGCATGTAAGGTTGTAGTCCCAGGACGAGCATTCTGCACGAGATTATATAGGGCTACTGCAGGGGTAGCTGCACCTCATCATCACATTAGGATCACAAGGGGGATTCGAGAGGATTTGAAGGTTTGGGTCTCCTTTTTGGAGCAATTCAATGGGACTTCATTTTGGAGATCTGAAATGCTGCTTCAAGCAGACTTTCAAGTGCACTCGGATGCTGCTGGTGCCCATGGCTTTGGTGTTTATTGGAATGGCCAGTGGGCTACGGAGACATGGCCTTCTGCATGGTCAGAGCATGGTCTGACTAGAGACCTGATGTTTCTGGAGCTTTTTCCTATTGTAGTGGCTGTGCATTTGTGGGCAAGCCAATTTGCTAACAAGACTGTCTGGTTTTGGTGTGACAACCAGGCGGTCATCCATGTGGTAAATTCTCAGTCTTCCAAGTCCCCCAGAGTCATGGGTTTGGTAAGGGCGATGGTCATGCAGTATTTGAAATTTAATGTGCTATTCCAGGTTCAACATGTTCCTGGTGTGCTTAACCCTTTGGCATACGCCCTTTCTCATTTTCAGCTCTCCAGGTTTCAGCAGCTGGCACCTGAGGCATCGATACACCCGATGGAGGTACCAGCCTGGCTTTGGAGCCTTGGAGATTAGAAATTCGCAGGGCAATCCTGAATTCCATCACCCCATCTACATGCAAGTCCTACCAAGCAGCATTGAATATGTTTAATCAATTTTTATTGGAAATTGGGGAGGTTCAAAGTTGGCTGATTAGGGTGGACCTGATCCTACATTTTATAGTTTATCTCAGGCAAGCAGGTCTCCCCCTGTTACTATTAGGGGCAGGCTGGCCGCCCAGGCATTTCACTCCAAGGCAAGGGGTTGCTTTGATCCTACCACAGACTTTAGGGTTAAAAGAGCTGTGGAAGGTTGGTCCAGAGAATCTCCTGCAACAAAGGACTCATGATGGCTGATAACTGGCACAGTCCTGGCTAGGTTATGGGAACAGTTAGCTGATACATGTTATTCACCTGAGGAGGCGGCTTTATTTAAGGCAGTATTTGCCATAGCCTTCTTTGTAGCATTAAGAATTAGTGAAATTGTGCCCAGATCTCATAATGATCAATCTGGCAGGTCACTTTTAGTTTTGGATGTTGTCTTAACCGAACAGGGGATTCAGATTTGTATTAGGCACTCTAAGACTGATCAGTTAGCAAAGGTCAGTCTATTTCCTTAGCCAAAGCGCCTAGTGGGCAAATTTGCCCGGTGCTAGCAATGGCCAATTATTTGAAGATTAGGCCCAAATTGGCAGGCTATCTCTTCATACATTTGTCTGGTATGCCCTTAACTCAATTTCAGTTTAGGGCAGTGTTGAAGGAGACACTAAAACAGGCTAAGCTGCCTCAGGTGTACTTCTTTCCGCACTCCTTCCATATTGAAGTGGCAACAGCTGCAGCCACTCATGGCTTGAGTGAAGCTGATATTTGCCAAATTGGCCGGTGGTGTTCTCGTGCATTTAAGTCATATGTTAGGCCATCAAGGAATGTGACTCCTGATCAGCCACGCTAATTTGCCTTGTTTCTATTTCTTTTTTCAAGGCAAGATATGGATTGTGGGTCACAGTTTGGTCTTCTGGGCAGCACGTCACATTCTTGAGCATCAGCGCGACTCTTCATTGGGCTTGTTGCACATTGGAACCATTAAGTGGTTTGGACAAAGTGGCATGATGTGGGGAGCACTCCTTCCTTGGATCTTGCAAGTGGCTTGGTCGTATCCGCAACCCCGGGTTTTAGTTATAAACCTGGGGGAAAATGACTTAGTTAAAGTACCTTGTTTGTAGCTGGCAAAGCAGATGGTGAGAGATCTGGAAGAAATTCAAAGGTGTTCCCAGGAGCTGTAATCCGTTGGTCCAAGCTCCTGCCAAGGCGTAGCTGGCCTGGAGCTCACAAAGATGCTGCAATTAACAATGCTTGACGATGGCTTAATCATTCTGTTGCCAAACAGTTGTCTAAACTTGGCATTTTTGTAATTGAACATGAGATTAAATTGGATAGGCCGCAGCTGTACAGGGGGATGGGGTCCACCTCTCTCCCGAAAGTTCGGAGATTTATGTTAAGGCGCTTTCCGAACAAATTGAGAAAGCAGTCTGCGGGGGGGGGGGGGGGGGGGAGGGGATGCCTAGTTAGGCTGGCCTCCTCTTGTGACAGGTAATGACCCCCACCCCACAGGAAAATTAATATGGTTAAGTAAATTAATTGGGGTAAATTGGATAATGTTAAATTAAAAGGAAGTGACGAATGCAGTTAAATGCATGATGTCACAAATAGAAATGACGTCATATGAGGTAATATGACGTCATTTCTGGAGGGGAGGGGTTATATAAATTTATTGTTATTATTGTTTGCTTACATACTTTGTCACATGCAGTGAAGGTCCACCCACCGGGTGGGTTACACCTTCACATACACATGTGACAAAATTGTTGGAAGTTTATTCTTGTAAATAGACCCTGTACAGCTAAATAAAAGTTGTGGCCTGTTTTAACCCAAAAAGAGGTGTCTCATGTCCTTTGTGCCAGTGCAAAGACACCCCCCAACAAGTCGGGGTTTCTTGTTGCGCTGGCCATATTAGGAGATGAAAGGCCCAATTGGTTAAGCACACGGGGGTATTGAGCACCTGCGTATTTGATCCAATCAAGTTGCTTTGTTCATATCCCAAAGTCTTGTGGTGCCTGTAATCCCCTGAGACTTGGAATGAGAGTTTGTGCTTTATAGATCTGTGCTGCCAAGTGGCAGCGGCCATTTTAGAGCTTGAACTGAGCGACCCAACCCAACCCACCCTTATTTAAAGAGCTTTATTTGGTTACTCTCAGGCTTTGGCTGGTCGCCTTCGGGAGCCGGGAGGGAATTTTTTCCCAGGATGCTTTCCTGGGTTTTTCTCCCTCCCTGAGATTAATGCGTAATTTGAAGTTGGATATGGGTCTTAGGTTAATAATTGATGTATTGTTTATGTTATTATTAGGTTGTCACAACTGATGGGTTTGGGTCTATAAGTTAGAATGTGCTTATTTTGTATTTAGGGGTGGGTAATGACCCCCACCCCACTGGAAAATTAATATGGTTAAGTAAATTAATTGGGGTAAATTGGATAATGTTTAATTAAAAGGAAGTGACGAATGCAGTTAAATGCATGACGTCACAAATTGAATGACATCATATGATGTAATATGACATCATTTCCGGAGGGGAGGGGTTATGTAAATTTGTTGTTGTTATTATTTGCTTACATACTTTGTCACATGCGGTGAAGGTCCACCCATCGGGTGGGTTACACCTTCACATACACATGTGACAAAATTGTTGGAAGTTTATTCTTGTAAATAGACCCTGTACAGCTAAATAAAAGTTGTGGCCTGTTTTAACCAAAAAAGTTGTGTCTCGTGTCCTCTGTGCCAGTGCAATGTTATTAGTAGCATGATTTGCTACTGTATGTCATATGTGCATATGACACTAACTACCAACAATAAGATTTCTCTGGATAGTAATAAAAACGCCAGATTACTATGGGGAAAGTTTCTGGACATTTCCATTGAAGAGTATAGATGGAATTCCATCGGGTTTGAAGGACCATTTTGCTCAAGTTCTGCATGAAAGAACACTCACTAAAGTTAGTGCTTAGATGGTACTATACTCCATGGCATCTCAGTATTATGACCTGGTCATGCTCCCCACACTGTTGGAAGTGAAAACAACTAGTAACAGGCACATAACTTCTTAGGGCTTTGTCTTCTCAAGAATCACTTGTTGTTGCTGCTGCTGCTGCTGTATGGCTTCAAGTCATTTCTGACTTATGGTGACCCTAAGGCAAGCCTATAATGGGATTTTCTTGACAATAGTTTTTTTCAGAAAGGGCTTGCCATTGCCTTTCTTCAAGGCTGGGAGTCACCCTCAGGGTCCCACAATTTCAGGTTGGGTTAAAGCGGTAGACAATTGTTTAAATTAAAATTAGTATCCTTTTAATTAGTTATTGTAATAATAATAATAATAATAATAATGGTGTTTACCATCCTCCAGTTACAATTGTAATCTCTGGAAGATATTTCATTTGAATAAATCTTATGCATTTTAGTGTTATATGAGTTCAGTGTGATAGAATATCTTGATTTCTGAATTTTGCTTTTCTCAAAGTTGTTCCTGATATAGTTCTCTTATGTTCTGTTCTAATTTATATTTTCTTTGTTTGTGTGATTTAAATAATAATAATAATAATTTAAATGGGATGGGAAGGAAAGGAAAGGGGGGGGGGAGAGACAATCAGCCACACCATAATGAAAAGGAGACTCTAGCCAAAAGAGAAAAGAATAGGAAAAGCAAAAAAAAAAAAAAAAAAAAAAAGGCAAATTGCATTGGTACTAAAATATTTAATCATGTTGAATCATACATGATACAATCGTGTGATGACAGGTTGCCAGAATTAAAATGGCCAGTTATACTCTCAGGTAATTGGATACTTAATGACCTCAAACAAATAGCCAGTTACACTCTTAAGTGATTGAATACTTAGTGGCCATGAATAAAACGCCATTTAACAGTCACTCCTTACCATTGATGGAGGTAAGAACAAGGAGGGGCTGGGGGCGATATAAAAGCTATTTCCAGAAACACAAAAGATAGCCAGTTTATGAGAGCCTCTAACATCATGTCTAATGGCTTCAATAGCCCTTTAGCTGTTGATGCTGTTCCTAACTGGTAAATATCCTTAAGGTTTTAGTAAGAGAGGAGAAATAACCTAATCTCTGAATATTGTGTGGAGTGTTAGATAGTGTACTGTAATGTAACGTAATGCCTTTTAGCAAGGTATAATAGATGTCTCTGTTTTGACAAGCCTGAGGAAGAGTATGTTTTTCTCCATGGATGCCTGTTTAGAGGTGTAGAAATCCTAAACAGATGCTTATGTTATACTGCTGTGTAAGATGTTTAATTCCTTAAGAATGTAAATCTGTAGTGATATTTGCTAAAGTGAATAGATGCATCCAAGAGTACTAAAGGAACTTGCAAATGTATCACAGAGTCATTCTCAATAATCTATGAGAATTCTTGGAGAATAGGGGAGGTCCCTGGAGACTGGAGGAGGGCAAATGTTGTCCCCATCTTCAAAAGGGGTTAAAAAAAGGAGGACCCCAGCAACTACTGACCAGTCTCATGTCAATATCAGGAAAGGTTCTTTAACAGACAATTAAACAGTCAATCTGTGTGCACTTGGAAAGGAATGCAGTGATTACTAAGAGCTGTTACCCACAAAGGTGTGAGGCTCAGAGAACCTCTACTACTACTAGCAGTCTATCTTTGATCCATTGGAGAATTGGTCAGCTTGGTTTGTGAGGGAGGATAGCATAAGGACCAGAAGCACCAACTATACCAGTACTCACTGACGAAGACTCCAAGTGTGCATGAACAAAGGACCAATGCACATGGCCTGTTTGGGGTGGCAGAGAGCCACCCCAGGGAGCGGCAGATAAGGGCCGCAGCAACCCCACGCCATGGCCCCGATCCTCCCTTTTGCCACCCTGAAAAGAGCAGCAAAATGCCATTCCTTTTAGGGGCGGCAAAAGGCCGCCCTAAGAACTGGCAGTGTGGCTCTTCAACGCCCTTTCGGCGCAGCATGTTTAAGTACAATACAGGCATCAGCATGGGGTTGTGGCAGCCAGCATGTGGCTGCCCTGCCCCAACTCTATTCCCTTTGGCTTGGTCTGCAATGGCCCTAAGAGAACCTTTTATTTGGAAACAATATGAAAGAACTCACATGGGAAACAAAGACTTGATGGGAAACAGAGACTTGATAGCTCTTTTGAAGGAACACCCCCCCCCCAAAAAAAAAAAAAAGATTTCTGGAAGTGGTGGATTGCTTTGATATCCAAAAGATGGAAAAGACTGATTTTATTGATTTCATTGACTTTAGAACACACTGACAAGACATGTGGCCAAAATGGGTGAACAGGAAGGGTATTTAGGAACACAGCAGGGGCTAAAAGGAAATCCAGTGTTTGATTTGTTGGCAAAAACTCATCTTAGACTTTTGGTTTTCATAGGAAATGCAGAGCATGGAGGGATGAATCCTCTATCAAGCCCTTTCACCCTTTGTTCCCAAGCCTTCCACATGTTTGGGGACTGCATGCCATATTCCAAATACTACCTTTCCTGGTGTTTCATGGGTCATGGCAGCCTCTACAGCCCTGTCTTTCAGCAACGCAATATCAAACAATACAGGTGGATCATGGGGATATCAGTGCACATACAGCGCCAGCATGGGTTTCTCAAAAACAAATTGTGCCAAACTGATCTTATCTCTCTCTTTTTTTAAAAAAAAAAATAGAGTTACAAGTTTCATAGATCAAAGGAGTGCTGAGGATGTAGAAAATTGTAATTTTAGAAAGGGTTTCAACACACTTCCACCATGATATTCTTGCAGGATAGTTGGTGAACTGTGGGCTAGACAGTGTTACAGCTAGGTGGATATATAATTGATTGACATACAGAACCTAGAGAGTATTCACCAGTGGTTGTTCTTCATCCTAGAGAGAGGTGACTAGATTTCTTAACTTGGGCTCAGTGGTGCTTAACATCTTTATAAATGACTGGGTATGTTTAGCTTGGATGAGAAAAGATTGAGAGGTAATATGACAGCTATCACTAAATATCTGATGTCATGTGGAAGATGGAACAAGCTCCTGCAGAAACAAGAACACAAATCAGTGGATTCAAATTATATATATAAAAAAAAAATATGACATTTCACCTAAACATTAGGAAGAACTTTTTTACCATAAGAACTGTTCAACTGTGGAATAGACTGCCTCAGAGGGTGTACTATGTGTCTTTGTAGGTCTTTAAGCAATGGTTGGCTAGGCATCATTTAGGGATGAATTGGATATTCCTACATAGCAGGGGATTGGGCTAGTTGGTCCTTGTGATCCCTTCCAGCTCTATGACAATATCAATATGGGAAACTATTCATGTAAGATGTTTGATGCCTTACATGAAATGTTAATGACAAATTATGTGCCTAGATTAAGAAAAGTTTATATTGCTCCTCAAGATGAGTGTGTGAATACATATGTCTGTGTGTGTTGTTTTGTTTACATCAATAAAATAGTAAAAATCTTAATTTAGGGACAAATAAGTCTTATTCTTTAATATCCAACCTTCACTCCATTTTCCTCACATATCCCTCTCACATATTCAGAATCTGAGGCAGTCGTGTCCCAAGTGATCAAGGAAACTACTGTAAGTGGTAATAACAGCTGTTAATGTGATAGCTAGAAGGAAAAATTACCAGTGTAATTGAAGATTCCCTAATGTTCTGCTCCCTACCAAAGGAGACACACCTTAAATGGAGCAGAGACACATGCCAGATGGTGCTGAAATGAGATTTAATTATAAAGGACAATCAATGACAAAACAGGTTGACTGAATCTTGGAAAAATGTCTTTGCTTAATTTTCCCACCTGCACAAGTAGCAAATACCACAGAACACAGAGGAAAAAATATATCAAAACAGACATATTCAAGCAAAATGATAAAGAGTAGATTTTTGGAATATATTGGGGAAAGAACTGCCCATAAGGAGAGGGAAGTGTTAAACTCTTCCTTTGTGATTTTAACCTGTGATTCAATTAAAGTTAGTCTTATAATTGTTTTTTTTTTTTAATTGCATGGGTCATTAGAGCCACACAATGAAGAACACACACACACACATTTGCTGACTGATATAGAGCAGCAAATGGTACAGTGCTTCCCACCAAGCCAAGACTAGTTTGGCCCATGAGGCTGACAATCCCACAGACTCTTCTGCTTGGCAGTAAAAACAACAACAAAAAACACTAATAATAAAAGAAAAAAAATGCACTGCCCTTTCAAAATACCAAAACTCTTCTGCCTGCAGTGGCCATCTTACTTTGCCTTGTGTTAGAGCAAGCTCTGAAACTCCAGGTCTGCTTGGACAACATACAGGAATGTGCATGAAGTCTGGTTTATCAGTCATAGCAGCATGTTTTGGCAGCAGCTAAACAAACCAGAGGGTTTTCCTTTTGGCTTTGTTTAGTGTGTTGTTTGGATGCAAGCATTTGTTTTAGGTTCCCCCCTCTATGCCAATGGGAGAGAAACAAGCTAGATAGGAAACTCCACCTGCATTCAGATGACATGCTAAGTAAACCGTGGGGAGATACTCTGTAGTTTATTTAGCCACTGTTTTCTGTGCAACTTACTTCCTTGAATGCATGTTTAAAATTGGAGCCTTAAGCAATGAATCAGAAATATTTTTTCCTTGAGAAATTCTCTGTCAGCAGCTGCTTCTGCAAACAAAACACATGCACACATCACTGCTGCCATCCAAACTGTTTATTAAATTCCTTTGGGTTAAAAAAACAACATCAACATTTGGATCTGGCTCATCAGAAAATCCCTTTTGCATGCACCAGCAGTACAACTGGCTTCCGTTTAAGGAGCTTTCATGCCAGTCTCCAGACACATTTTTTTACAAATGGGAAATGTTAGGAAATGGTTTTTGGAGATGGTCTGTGAAAGAAGACTATAGAGCAGCAAATTGTTGTGGAAATGGACAAACATTTATCCGTTCTGCACATTCAACCCTCAGGACTGCTGCTTGTGACACACTAGTCATTCACAATGAAACGAAACCCACTCACAATGGTGCTGAGGTAAGATCTGAGATAAGAGCATTTCCCCTGCCTGCTGCAGAGAAGGAGCAGGACCTGGGTAGAGAGCAGTGGGCTGACAGTGAATACATACAGGCTGTATACAGCCGACAGACCACAGGTTTCCTATGCCTGGCATAAAGCATGAAGAAAGTATGGAGCTGTGTACATCCCATGATTCCCTAGCACTAACCCTAATCCTAAAAGTGGGCTCAATTTGCACTATTTCTGGCAGTCTAGGGCCTAAGCAGACGGCGCAAAGCGCTGTCTTCAGGGCAAGGAAGGGGAGGGGCAGCCACACGCTGGGCGCCCCAACCCCTTCCTGAAGACGTCGTCAGAGCGCCAGACCCTCCGCACGTCTGGCGCTCCGAGGATGCCTATCCACCGCAGCATCCACACACGCTGCGATGGAAAAGGTGCCAAAGGTGCACCAGCAGCTTCAATGATTTGTGGAAGGAGCGCTATTTTAGCGCTCCTTTCTGGGGCGGCAAAGCTGCGTCGCGTGGCCGAGGAATGCGGATGCCTGGGGCGGCCCAGTGCCGCCCATCTGCTTCCCCCTCCAGTCTCCTGTGGAAGGGAATTCCAAGCCTGGGAGCAGCCACTGAGAAGGCCTTCCCCTTCTCCAAGGATCTTAAAATTCAGCAAGGCCAGGTTATACACACTTAAAATCTTTCCTGTGACTGGAAGGTCTGACGTTCTCAATGCAGGAGCAATTGGAGAAGGTTGGGCACATTGCTGGTGGGGCTGGCATGCCTTGCCTCATGGATTCTCTCCCTAGTTGTGGAGTCTTCCTATGTCTACCTGCATAACCTCAAAACCTGAATTGGTCTTATGTTGTCACTGGGTACAGTAGGGCCTTGGACAGGAACAAAGTAGGAGCTCAAGCCCATATTAGTCAATGAGTGGAAACGTGTGTATCCACATCAGTCAGCCCATGGGCACATGCTGCCATTGGCTAATATGGTGGTGCAGGTCAATCCATGGGAGCTCCAATCTGCAGATGTCTAGTCCACTGATATGGAGAATTCGCTATATTACATGTAAACTGAAGTCTAAATACACTTGGTAATTTCTGCCAGTAAATTATCCAAGGTTATCCAAGACCTTTGTATTCCTTATATTGGCTGGTGATGGGATTACAGAGTTTTAGACAGTGGTGTTTCCCATTCCTGCTTTACTAGGAACAGATTTGAACCTGGACATTTGGCATGTGATCTACCAGTGAGCTACATCAGTTATTGATTGGGGATACTTGAAGGCTTTCTTTTGTTTGGTGTTAAAAGTTGAGAAATGTAATTTTCCAATCTATCTGCATTAGCTCATACCCACCAACATTTCATTGACAATAACTGGGATATATGTGGCCAAGCAATATCAGAGTGTGGTCAAGGTGGCAAAAGTTATTAATGAGAAAGAAGAGACAAATAGTTTGGTTTTGCCTGCTGAGTTTTGCCTGCTGTTTGGTTTTTCCTGCTGGGAAGGGCAAGATTCTGCCCCCTCCTCTCCTCTCCCTTCTATGGAGTTGGGGATTTTAAAAACAGCAGAAAAAGTAGATAGACAGAGAACAGTCCCTGACAAATTGGGATGGAGGGTATGTAACCCTATGACTGGCAAACAATAATAACTTTGCTACTAATAACTTTGCCTTTGTAACAACTTTCACAGCTGTCTTGCATCCTTATTCTGCAAGGCAAAAGGTGGGATATTAATAAAATTAATGAATCACCATTCTTGTTGTTGCATGCCTTCAACTAATTCCTGACTTACAGTGACTCTGAGGCAAACCTACCATGGGGTTTTCTCAGAAAGAGGGGACTTGCCATTGCCTTCCTCTGAGGCTGAGAGAATGTGATGTGTTCAAAGTCATCCAGTGGTTTTCCATGGCTGAGCAGGGATTCAAATGCTGGTGTCTAAAATTGTAGTCCAATGCTCAAACCACTACATCATATTGGCTCTATCTCTGCATCCCAATCTGTCTTTCCTAGTATGCAATGCACGTTCATTGTTGTCTTGATACACATTCCCAATATTATATGAGAGTCTCTAGACTCCTATCATGCCATATCCTCATGGATAAGAAGGTCATGCTGTAATAATTGAGATTTTAATCATACATATGTCAGAATAAAAGTTCACATGGTGGCTATAACTCTTTCTACTTCCTTCAACATAACTATCAACATTGCAATTTTGGTTGTACGGCCTCAAAGTAGAAGTCTCAGGGGAGCTTTGAAACTTAAGTTATTCACTCAATATGAAAGAAACCTTTGCTCCCTTTTGGCCTTCTTGAATTTAAAATATGGGCTCTGTGGGAAAAGTATGAAATTACTATGAAGGTTCATCTGTGAGTTTTATCAGGGCAGGTCCTAACCATTGGCACATCCTCATAGGGATTATACTTCATTATGGAAGGATCACAGAATAAAATGTGGCAAAATTGTACTTCAACTCTCCTGTGAGGTCCACAGCTAAATACAGTGGATCGCTAATCCCACAGAAAGAACATTCACACTGCTTGAAAAGCAAAACCCTTTTAATGCAGTCTGTTCACATGTCCAGTTACAAGTCATCAAATGTTGAAAAATGGCCTGGAGTCCATGCTAGGCCTTCCTTAGGTAGGCTGCATCAATTTCCCATACATCAAAGTATGAAGTGAAAGCCAATTATCCCATTGCCTTTGAAAGGGGATCATTGAATTTCTCAGTATTATCCTGCTTCTTTCCCAGGCTAACCCAAGATATTTTTCTATCTGGCAAAGCAGCAAGTAATATCCTCCAACTGTCCTTATCTGGCAGAGATGGTCCTGATTAATCCTGTGTTATCCCACTTTTTCAGCTTCTTTTAAAATATCCCAGTTTCTCATTCCTTTTCCCCTCCCGTCCTTTGTCCTCATCTTTACATTGTTGTAAATTGAGTTCAGAGTGCAAGCATAGTTTGCAGTCAGTTAATTCAGGGGGGGAGAGGCAGAGGGGAAGGGCAGGATCCAGGAAAAAAATCACACAAATGAGAAGAGACTGGAGCACTTTACTTTTGCCCAAATCTACAGAGGACATGATTCTAACCCTCCTCTCCTCTTCCTCCTGCTAAGTTAACTGAGTGCAAAATACTTTTGCACTTTGAACTCAAGTTGCAACAACTGAAGTAAGCTGAGAACAAAGTTGATTCAGATTTGGAAGCTGTCTATAGGTCAATAAAGGCTTGCCTCTCAGAGCTCATGAGAGGGTCTGCAGTTGACAACTAGGGGTGTACTGTCATTTTGTGGTTTTGGTCTGTGTTGTAGTAGATTTTTCCTGGGTATTAATCCTACCTTGGTGATTTGTTTCTTTGGGCCTTTGCAGACTGCCAGAAATAGTGCACATTAAATTGAGGCACTGCCCTGGCTCACTGCTAGGGAGTCATGGGAATTGTATTTTTTTCTGGGACATTGAGCCTTCTCTGTCAGAGAGCTCTGGTGCCACAATAAATTACAGTTCCCATAATTCCCTAGCACTGAGCCAGGGCAGTGCCTCAATTTAATGTGCACTATTTCTGGCAGTCTGCAAAGGCCCTTTGGGGGGAAGCAGACGAGAGCGTCCGGGACGCCGCGGGACAGTGCACCGCGGGAGCGAGGCATCCACACCGCGGCACACCGTCGGCACCCCTGAAAGGAGCGCTAAATCAGCGCTCCTTTCAGATGTCAGTGAAAGTGCACCCCCAAAGTGTAGGGCGCACTTTCACTGACTTTTCCGCCGCAGCGTGTGCGGACGCTGCGGTGGGAGGTTGCCCTGGGAGCGCCGGCCATGCGGAGGGCCGGCAGCTCCGAGGGCAACCTCGGGAGGAGGAAGGGGCGCCGAGCGTGCGGCTGCCAGTCCTCTTCCCTGCCTCAGAGACGGCTCTATTAGCCATCTGCTGAGGCCCTGAGTCTCCTTAGGAGGGTATTGTCATTAGAGGAATGCCTATTGTAAATTCAAGAGTCCTGAGCCTCTGTCTTGTGAATTTGAGCAGATGCAGTTGTATCAGATGGTTTGACTGTAAACAATAGATTTTATATTGTGTACTGGGTGGAAATTGGAGGCCTGTAAGTATGTATAGTGATCAGTGGGCTTTAAAAACAAAACAAAACACACACACACACACACACACACACACACACAGAGTGCTTAGACGTCCCTTATGTAGTTGCCCAGTGGTGTCAAGAAAATGAATTTGTTGTGTGGATTGTTCCAGGCCCATGTTGATGGTAGGGTAGAAATTGTTGAAATCCTGGTGGAAACTCTCAAGTGATTGTTTTCCATGTAGTCAAATGTAGAAAGGATAGGTAGAGGAGAGGGTTTTTTGGGGGGAGGGGTGTACTGAAAAAGCATTGTTCCAGGTCACCAAGATGCTTGCATAATGTGGTACCACATGGGTGCCCATGGCAGTGTTAGCCAAAGTGCATTTTTCTGAATTTTGGTGTATGTATGAATTCCACATAACCCCAGATGTACCCTGCAATGGACCCCAAGTGCCACCTGGGTGATGACAGGCAGGTCATACCAAGGTCACTTGGAAGACTGGGAAAAACCCATCCCAACACCAGGCAGATAGTGTGGGAGTCGCAAATGGGCCATCATCACCTCCATAATCAGAAGAATGGGCAATAATTGCCCAGAAGTCTCACCTGATGGGCCAGCTAATGACTTAATCCTTTCCCATTCACCTTGAATATTGCCAGACCAGATTGCCCCATCCATACAATCTAACACCTTTGCCCTGCAGCTAGTTTTAGCCCTTAAAAACTCTTGGATTTTCCCCCTCAGTGGTGCTAATTTGGAGTTCATGAGGACACCACATCACTGTGCTCTCTAGTCTAGTTACCAGCACCTCCATTCAGACCAACGCTCTCGGAATGGTTGTGTCTCACGCCACATCACCCAATTGGATCCTGGTGAAAGCCTCGTCTGTAGTAAGTATCACCTGTAATTTTGCCTCAACATTTTTTTCAAGCTAACCCCTGACTTCCTGAGCCTTGAATGAGTGTGTGTGTATGTGAATTGCTATGTGATTTTCCCCTTTAATAAATAATACTTTAATTGAAGATTTCTGTCTCTGCATCAATTCTTAGATCCCCTGGCCTCTTGGTATACATGTGGGAGACAGTCTCCCAGGGTCCTTGTAGCCAACCCCCTCTCAATTTGAGCTAAATAAATTTCCCAATAATAGACTTTTGGCTACAGCAGTGCACTGATTTGGAAGTATATATTATTTCCAAAAGTGAAGTAATTATGAGTAAGTAAAAAGTGGAAATTTAATTCTTTATACCTGAGGCCTTCATATCACTTAGTACTGCATCTGAAGAGGAGTTTATTTCCAGAAAAGCTCATATTGAAATGAAAACCAATAGTCTTATAGGTGCTACCACATTTCTTTAGAATTCTTCTCTTCAGAGCTCTAATGTTGAATTTCAGGGGGATAAAGTAGAGACCTCTAAGGACATTATTACATGAGCCTCTTAAATCAGAATTAAAGCTGGATAATAGCACTCTTGGCAATATTTATCACATGACATCACCTCCAAATCATTGCTGCTGTGTGTCCAGAGCATGGTTAGGATGTCCCTTGTCATTGACAGAGAACACCCATCAATAATCTCCCAATCATGATGCTATAGCATTAGTCCTCAAATGGGATAAATTTCTCCAGCTGTAATCCTGAAATTGGGCAGTCACAGGATCTCAGGGGGGAAGCAGATGGGCAGCACGGGACCGCCCCAGGAAGCTGCACCCTAGGGCCAAGGTATCCGCACACCTTGGCGCAGCTTCGCCGCCCCTGGAAGGAGTGCTAAAATAGCGCTCCTTCCACAAGTTGCTGAAGGTGCACCGCAAAAGGCTGCCAGCGCACCTACGGCGACTCTTCTGCTGCAGCGTGTGTGGACACTGCGGTGGAGAGGCATCCTCGGAGCACCGGACATGCAGAGGGTCCGGTGCTCCGATAATGTCTTCGGGAAGGGGTTGGAGTGCCCACTGTGCTGCTGCCCCTCCCCTTCCTTGCCCTGAAAATGGCACTTTGTGCCGTCTGCTTCCCCCCTCAGTCTCCTTCTGTCCCTCACTATCCCCAAACAGGTTGGGTTTTCCCCCCCACTCTCTTTTCTTTTTTTGTTTGTTTCACTTTGGGGCTATCTACATGGGCCAAAAAGCCCATGTTCCCACCCCAGCTTCACATCATCCTGTTTGGATGACACAGGCCAAAACCCTAGGGCCAGGATCCTGGCAGACCAAACATACATTCAGTGAATCTGGCCCAATCCCAGTGCAAAAAGGCCTTAACATGGGTCAAATTGACTTGCCATTTGCCACAGAGTTTCTTGGAAAGTCCACAGCAAACTATAGCTGATTAGATGGCCCTGTGCACTCCTTATCTCTGTCTATCATTGCTACTAGTGAGCAGATCCCCATTGCTGCATCTGACATGGGTACAGGGTACCTGGCCACATGATTGCAGTCAGGCACCCCATTTCTGCGTCAGAAGCAGAGACAGCAATCTACTCACTAGCAACAATGACTAGCAACAGAGATAAGTGGCATGCGGTGGTATCGGATCTATGGGGTTGGGTAGGCACGTAAACACCCACCCATCCCCATGCTGGGACTAATCTCGGTTGGACCCTGGGCCAGGAAAGCATGGGCTCAGCCTGTGCTTTCCTAACCCATTGTGTCGCATTGCCATAATTGCTAAATTGCATTACAACTAAAAACTTTTTTAAAACACAAAATGCATGCTGAGTAGGGCAATAAGGCAAGGAGGCAGGGTTTAATGGGAGTCCAGAATAGAGCCAAGGGACCATTGATGACTGAAACAGCCCCAGTTGCACTATTGAAGGGATATGTGATACTAAGGGCCTCGGCAGACGGCTAATAGAGCTATCTCCGAGGCAGGGAAGAGGAGGGGCAGCCGCACGCTCGGCGCCCCTTCCTCCTCCCGAGGTCATCCTCGGAGCCGCTGGCCCTCCGCATGGCCGGCGCTCCGAGGGCAACCTCCCGCCGCAGCGTCCGGACACGCTGCAGTGGATAAGTCAGTGAAAGTGCGCCCTACTCTTTTGGGGTGCGCTTTCACTGACATCTGAAAGGAGCGCTGATTTAGCGCTCCTTTCAGGGGCGCCAACAGTGCGCCGCGGTGCGGATGCCTCGGTCCTGCGGCGCACCGTCCCGCGGCGTCCCAGAGGACCTAGTCTGCTTCCAAACCAGTATGTTTCCATTTACTTTTGCTTATGCAATCACAGCAAGAACAGTGCTTGTGTGATAATGTCCTAAATCTGTCATAAATCCTACAATTCCACAGGATGGAGCCATGGCACTTAAAGCAAGATCAAACTGCTATAACCTTTCAGTGTGGCGATACCCTGGTGCATCTTTCTGGGCCCTACATCATGGCCCTCTTAAATGTTCATGATTGAGAAAATAAGCCTCAATTTCTATAGCACAATTTTTAAAAAATAATTCTGGGCTTGTTTATAGTATATATTTTACATCAGTGAATACAGCATACTGATTTTTACACACACACACTTCTTGTTCTCAGCATGCAACAGATGTTTGAATTCATACCCCATAAATTCCTAATGGATGCTGTCAGAATGGCAGCAGGTGGCTCTGGCACTCACAAAAGCTTGCAGGCAACATTGGACATAGGAATAGGCCTGCTTGGTGGATAACTCTGTTCAAAATAAAAAACAGTGCAACTGGCAGGTTGTCTTTTCAAGAGAGGGTGAGTGTTTTAAGATAAATCACACACTTTTGCAACAGATCATTTTACTGTTTGCTTCAATCCTATTTATACTTGATTCATATAGTTTCAAGTTAGTCTCAATATTAATGGAAGAGGGCAGAGTACGGGGGGATGCAGACCAGGGTGTCGGGGACACCCTGGGACGGTGCGCCGCTGGAGCAAGGCACTCGCACTGCGGCACACCGGCGGCGTCCCTGAAAGGAGCGCCAAATTGGCAGTCCTTTCAGAAGTCAGGGAAAGTGCGCCCTAAACGCGTCGGGCGCACTTTCCCTGACTTTTCCGCCGCAGCGTGTGAGGACGCTGTGGCGGGAGGTTGCCCCCGGAGTGCCGGCCGTGCGGAGGGCCAGCAGCTCCGAGGTCAACCTCGGGAGGAGGAAGGGGCGCCGCTCGTGCGGCTGCCCCTCCTCTTCCTTGCCTTGGAGACGACCCAATTAGTCATCTGCCAAGGCCCTACGAGTTCTTTAGAAATGAAAACATTGGGGGTAAACAGCATGTTATATATTAATGCAAGAAATGCCAACAATATTTTGAAAAAGGAAAAGGAAATTATCCCTAGATTCTAGGGCTAGAGACTATCATTTGGAGCAGAAGAATGTGGAGCTGGGCAGGATAGTTATTGCTTTCACATGATCTTTTAATGCAAAGAGATCTAGTAGCACCTTTGAGACTATGGGCTGATGCAGACTGGCCACTTGGGGCAGCACAGAGCTACCCTGGGAAGCAGCGGATTGGGGCTGCGGCGGATCGGGGCCGCGGCAACCCCACGCCGCAGCCCTGATCCTCCATTTTGCTGTCCTGAAAAGAGCGGAAAGTGGGAGAAGAAAATTCAGGGACCTGGGTGGGTGGTGAGTAGAACTAGGGAGCTCCTGTTGGGCAAGTCCTCCCTTCTTTGCTCAAGGGCTGAGGGCAAAATAAAAGCTATTTCAGCTAATTCTACGAAACTGAAATAAAGTTCATGCAATTGTTCACCCAACTACTCTTCTGCAGATGGAAGGAGAAGCAAACCAAGATCCTCTCAGCATTCAGAGGCAGTTTGCCTCACTTTAAAATTGCTTCAGGGTGTAATTAAGGTCCACTAATCATGTAAACAGATCAGAGACTGAAGCAAAGATAAAGGGCCGGCTGTAACATAGCTTTTATGTGCAGATTGTTCTGCCTAAATGCTGTTATTTTATTAAGCTCCCCACAGGTAGAAGATCTTGAAGTATGCCTCTATTAGCAACATCTTAACATATCTGTGGCTTCAAAGTGAATATTTAACTGAAATTAAAGTGAATACAGTTCTCTTGCCCTCTCTGTGTGTTTGTACATCAGACCCAGGAAGTTGTTTGTATGCCTCCAGTACAGAATAAGAAACAAAAAGCAGTAAGAAACATGCAAGAGAAACACCAAGTCTCAAAGGGAATAAACCCCCAGGAACAGATGGCAGCCTTGCATACTACAGGGAACAGGAAGAGGGCCAATTACTTGAGGATTTGATTACTAACAACCCATGTGCAAATATGGCAGTTCTTTAGCCTGTGGAAACAACAAATAGGAAAACAAAGAGCCATCATCTTTTCTATGTGATGAAATTATATAGCCTGGGTCCCCCAGATTCACTGAATGTACATGACAGTTTATACTATCAAACATTCATACAAAGGTACATTCTCCAGTATGATATATGCCAGTCTTCCCCAACCCACTGGCCTCCAAATACATTTGGCTGCAGGTCCCATCAACCCCAGGCAGCATGAGAGAGATGTCAGAAGTTGTGATCTAGCAAGCTTGGAAGGCAACTAGTTGGGGAAGTCTAGTGTGTGCCAGATGGGTCAATCTCTGTGCAAGAGGATGAAAAAATGCAAAATGGATATGAAATATGTCAACACAAAGAAACCAGTGGCTGTATATTTCAGGGTTCCAAGCCATCAAACCAAACAACAACAACAAAACAACAACTTTTATTTCTTTCGCACCTCTCCTCAAGGCTTAAAAAAGGAGGGAATGGAGCCCATTGACACTTTTGACAGATTTTATCAGCCTTGACCACACCTCATCTGATTGGTTCTCTACAAAATGTACTGATATAAAATGTACCTTTGTACAAATTGGGCCTGGATCCATCCATTAGCTCTTATGAATTAATCTTGGAGGGGTCGTTTTGTGCCTCCATCCACCAAACCTTTAGCTGGTTGAGTCATGTACTGAAGCTCTTTTTATCTTATATGCACATTTTTTCACAGATGATGTTCTTCACCCCACTTAGCTTCACCACAACCTTGAAGAAGAAGACTTTCCCAAGAACATCTACCCTATAGTAGCCCCCTCTGCTACTGGGGAATGAGTACATAGGAATCTCAGTAACTGTATAGGAAAACAGCATTAGAGGAGTTTGCACAAGGTATGGTCAGAACAGAGTGAATGAATGTTACAAAAGAAGACAGGATTGCTGTTTGAAAGCTATCCCGCCTTCAGTTCCCTCTGTTTCCCAGACTGGTTTGGAGAGCAGACCTTCCATTCCACAGAACCTCACTCTGCTCCTCTGCAATGCCAGGTTGGTTAAGAATAAGACTCATGTCATCCATGATCTCCTCTGGGATGAGGACGCCAACCTGGCATGCTTTACAGAGACCTGGCTGGGAAAGGATAGCGCAGTTACCTGGGCGCAGGCCCTCCCAACCAGGTACTCTGTCAGTAAGCAAATGAGGGGAAGTGGTGGGGGGGGAGTGGCTCTAGTTCATAAGAATAACCTAACCTTGACCAGGATACCTGTCAGGAACACAGCCCACTTCGAGTGTATGTACCTGAGCCTGAAGACCAGGGATAGTTTGGGGAGTCTGCTAGTCTACTGACCACCCCGTTGTCTAGCAGACTCCCGAACTGAGCTGACACAGCTGGTCTCAGAGCTGTTGCTGGAGTCCCCCAGACTTTTAGTTCTGGGGGACTTCAACATTCCGTTCGAAACCAGTTTAACAGGTGCGGCTCGGGAGTTCATGGAGACCATGACAAACATGGGCCTATCCCAATTGGTCCTTGGGCCCACACACTGTGCAGGTCATACACTCGATGCGGTCTTTAGTACGGAACAGGAATATCCATGGGCGGAGGCTACTAGTACCTCTGCATTGTCATGGACGGATCATTTCCTGGTCAAGATAGAACGTAGAGCCTGTATCCACCCCACTGAGGATGGTGGACCTATTAGAATGGTCCACCCTCGAAGGCTAATGGAACCAGTTGGATTCCAGAAAGCCTTAGAGGGTTTAATGGTTGGGAATGCTGGTGATCCTGTCGATGCTCTGGTTAATACTTGAAACACCGATCTCACCAGAGCTATCGATATAATAGCTCCCAAGCGTCCTTGCCAATCCGCTTCAAACCATAAGCCATGGTATACACCAGAGCTTAGGAAAATGAAGCGGTTTGGACAATGACTAGAGCACAAGTGGTGGAACACTCGACTCTTATCCGACAGAACTCACCATAGGAACTTTCTTTGGTCCTATCGGGAGGCAATACATGCAGTGCAGAGATCCTTCTCCTCTGCATGTATTGCGTCTGCAGAGTCCCGTCCAGCAGAGCTGTTTAAGGTGGTGAGGGAGCTGACGCAGGTGCCCCCCTGCGCCAAATCCTTTACTTAACCCGACGACGGCCTGCTGTGATGTGTTTAATAACTTCTTTGCAGATAAAATCTCTCCGATAAGAGCCGACTTAAATGCCAGGGTTTTAACAGAAAGTATAGACGAGGTGTCCAGTGACTCCGCTGATGTAATTATACTGGATCAGTTGCAACCTGTGAGTACTGATGACGTAGACAAGCTCCTTGGTAGGGTGAGGTTAACAACTTGCCCTCTTGACCCTTGCCCATCATGGCTGGCCATACAGGGGGGCGATGCATTGAAGAGGCTCCTTATGAAGATCATCAACGCATCCTTCAGGGAGGGACATATTCCATCTTGCTTGAAGGAAGCAGCAGTTAGGCCGCTTCTGAAAAAACCCTCCCTGGATCCCCTGGATATGAATAACTATAGGTCAGTCTCTCTACTACCATTTTTGAGCAAGGTTATCGAGAGGGCGGTTGCTCTTCAGCTCCAAGCTGTCTTGGATGAAACCGATTATCTAGACCCATTTCAAACTGGCTTCAGGACAGGCTTTGGGGTTGAGAATGCCATGGTTGCCTTGACTGACGATCTGTGTCTGAGCATCTACAGGGGTATTGTGACCCTGTTGGTGCTCCTAGACCTCTCAGCAGCTTTTGACACGATTGGTCATAGCATCCTCTTGGACCGCCTGAGGGGGTTAGGTATCAGAGGCACTGCTCTCCAGTGGTTCCGGTCCTTCCTCTCGGGCAGGTCCCAGAGGGTGCTAAAAGGGAGCTCACCTGTGGGGTTCCACAGGGTGCTATTCTTTTCCTGATGTTATTCAACATCTATATGAAGCCGCTGGGTGAGATTATTTGGAGTTATGGAGCTCGGTGCTATCAGTATGCTGATGACACCCAGATCTATTTCTCTTTATCTCGTTCATCGGCCTCGAATTCCAATGGCGTCTCCTCTCTCAATGAATGTCTTCGGGCAGTAATGGGCTGGATGAGGAAAAACGGATTGAAACTGAATCCCAACAAGACGGAGGTGCTCACGGTAACGGCCCCAAAACCAAAACCAAGAATTGGGTTGCAGTCCTGGATGGGGTCACACTCTCCTCCAGTGATTGTGTTCGCAGTCTGCGGGTGCTCCTTGACTCATCGCTCCTGATGACAAATCAGGTAAATGCAACAGTCAGGAGCGCCTGTTATCAGCTTTGGCTGATACGCCAGCTGTGCCCTTTTCTGGAAGTAAGGGATCTCGAGACTGTTGTACACGCACTGGTAACCTCACGTCTAGATTTCTGTAATGCGCTCTACATGGGGCTACCCTCGTGCTTGGTTCGGAAACTACAGCTAGTACAGATTATGGCAGCCAGATTACTATCTAGAACATCTAGGAGGGACCATATTACTCCAGTTCTAAGGTCCCTCCACTGGCTGCCCATACAAGGTGTTGGTTATTACCTTTAAAGCCCTAAATGGCTTGGGTCCAAACTATCTCAGGGACCACTTTCTCCCCTCTAATCCTCCCCGCACACTCCGGTCCTCTGGGAGGAATTTACTGCAGCCACAAAGAGCCAGAGTTGCAGCTACCTCCCAGAGGGCTTTTTCAGTTGTTGCCCAAGTCTATGGAATGGCCTCCCAGACGAGATCTGTCTATTGACATCTTTAGATAGCTTTAAAAAGGCTGTCAAGATGGATCTCTTCCGACAGGCCTTTCTATGATAAATAATCCCAGCCTCAGGAATCCCTCCCTTAAGAGGGCTTCTAGGTTTTCATTTTTTAAATATGTAATTAAAAAATCACTGCCGCATTGTGGAACTGTTTTTAAACATCATTGTTGCTTTTTTATATTGTATGTTTTAACTTGTAACCGATTTAATAATTTTTTAAGGGGGGGAGGGAACTAGATTTTATTGTTGTATGTCATATTTTACTGTTGTTAGCTGCCCCAATTGATCTCAAATGGGCAGGATATAAATAAACTTTATTATTATTATTATTATTATTATTATTATTATTATTTCCCTTCATGTGTAAAGAAATACAAGAAGTTAAAACAGGGCACAGGAAAATTATTTTATTGAAATACAGCTCCCGGAATCTCCCCAGTCATGCTGGCTAGAGATTCTGGGAGTTGTAATCCAAGCAGTAACTGTTCCACAATTGTAGGATAGGGTTGCAGCCATTAGCCATAATCTCTGCATGTTCATGTACATGACAACTGTGAACTCCATCAGCCATCTGTATCTCCCCAGTGTGAAAGGCTGCTCTGAGAGAGTCCTTCCTTGCATGAGCATGTCATATGTTTGTACTTCTGTATGTATGTACATACTTTACACTGCTGCTAAGCATGAGGCATGTACATGTGTGGTGTTACTCAAAATGCAAGCGTCCCAAGAGGGCACCCAGCATTATTATTCAAGTGGGAATTTCATTAGCTCAAATGAAGTGTATATACCAGTTCCATGAAACAGAACTCCAGAGTGCAGGTCCACATTTTATTTATTTATTTATTTCATTTATATCCCACCTTTCTCCCCAGAGGGACCCAAGGTGGCTCACAGATAAAACCTTTAAAATTGCAATAAAATTCAAAACAATTAAAATGTCTAAATCCAATATTAAATCACATAAAATATACACAGGTTAAAAACAGACTAAAAACCCACTCACTCCATAAAACCACCCTGCTGTGCATTATACACAGAAAGCCTGCCACCATAAAAATGTTTTTACTTGCCGGTGAAAGACCAGCAAGGATAGGGCCAGCCTAGCCTCCTAAGGAAGGGCATTCCAGAGGGTGGGAGAAACCACTGAGAAAACTCACTCTCATGTCCTCACCAGATGAGTCTGTGATCTTGGTGGGACCAAGAGAAAACCTTCTCCTCCAAATCTCAGGGCGCTTGCAGGTTTGTATGAGGAGATAAGATCTCTCAAATAGTCCAGACCCAAGCCATGTAGGGCTTTATAGATCATGCACTTTGAATTGTGCCCAGAAATGAACAGGTAGCCAGTGAAGCTGTTTTAATAAGAGAGTTATATACTCCCTGTAACTGGCCCCAGTCAGTATTCTAGCTGTGGTGTTTTGAACCCGCTGAAGTTTCTGAATAGTTTCCAAAGGCAGCCCCATGTAGAGTGCATTGCAGTAGTCTAAATGGGATGTAATCAAGGCATGTGTCACTGTAACCAGATCTGACATCTCAAGAAACGGGCACAGCTAGCACACAAGTTTTAACTGTGCAAATGCACTCCTGGCCACTGCTGAGACCTGGGCATTCAGGCTCAGAGTGGAGTCCAGGAGCACGCCCAAGCTGTGAGCCTGAGATTTTAGGAAGAGCTTAACCCCATCCAGCACAGGCAAAGCCCCAATTCCCTGATCTGCCTTACGACTGACCTCTGTCTTGTCTGGATTAAGCTTCAATTTATTTGGCCTCATCTAGTCCATTACTGACAGCAGACACTGGTTCAGTACAGAGACAGCTCCCTTGGAATCAGATGTAAAGGGAAGATAGAGTTGGGTGTCATCAGCATATTGGTGACACCGCACCCCAAGTCTCCAGATGACCTCTCCCAGCAGGCCAACAGCCAAGGGGTTGAACAGGAATCCCCCAACACCATCTTCTGAGTCCCTCCAAGAAAGACCAAAACCACTGCATAACAGAGTTCCCAAGTCCCATCCCAGAAAAAGTCTGTTTTTAACTTGGTATCAAATGCCGCTGAGATATCCAGCAGGACCAACAGGGACACACTCCCCCTGTCCAGTTCCCTGCATAGGTCATCCACCAAGGTGACCAAAGCTGTCTCTGTCCCATAGCCAGGCATGAATCCAGATTGAAATGGGTCTAGATAATCAATTTCATTCAGAAGGCCACCACTTGCTCCAGAAGCTTGCCCAAGAATGGACTATTAAGGATGGCCTATAGTTATCCAAAATAGTGGGATCCAGGGTGGTCTTTTTCAGTAACAGCCTCGCCACAGCCTCCTTTAGACAAGATGGAAACCTGCTTTGCTGCTGTGAGGAATTTGTCACCCCACTTACCCACTTGGCCAGTCCCTTTCTGGCTGATTTCAGAAGCCAGGAAGGGCAAGGATCCAGTATGCATGTGGTGGCTCTCACTTCTCCAAGGATCCTGTCCACATCCTCAGGATGCACAAATTGAAACTTATCCAACAATTCAGGACAAGCAGCACCAAGATTACATCCACTGGACCTGTGTCAACTACAGGATCCAAGTCAGAGCAAATCGGAGCAATTTTGTTCGCAAAGTGTCTTGTAAATTCTTCACAGTGAGGTCCAAATGCAACTTTATTTGTAATCAAAGGGAATCATCATTCACTCACACATCCAAGAACTAACAGTATAAAAGGTGTCAACAGATAGTGACTTAAAGAGGTTGCAGAGGTCAATACTGTACTGATTACAGATGCATTGCTCTGATCAGGGGACACTGTGAGGTGGAAATGGCTCAGTACCTGCCTTAGGATCATGGCATGGCCAGTTTATGCTGAGGAATCAGGTGAGATCTGGAGAGAGTGCCTGTCTGACCTCAAACAAGACTGAATTGGGGGTCTCTGAGCAGGTATATTTATCAGACAAAACATATCCTAGGCCAGGCTTGTATGTGAATGGATTACCAGTAGGGAACAATGAGGAATTTGAGACTGGATTGGGCATTCATGCACATGTTCCTTGGACAAAGGAATATTGCTCCCAGAGGGGAGTGTACTTGGATTTCTGTTCACTTGTAAACACAAGGTCTATCACCCACCATCACTCCTACTAGCGCAGGGATTATGCATATTCTAATCCTGATAGATCTAGCCTTGCTATGTGCTCTTGCTGAGCCTCCCAGATCTCCTGATATGGTAAGGCTAATTTCCTGCACTGAGGTGCCCTCATGGCTACATGCTCTAAACATATCATTTGATATCAATTTGATATTGGCACAAAAGGAGGGGTGCAGAGGGCCTGACCTTGGGTTAACAATGGGATTTTACCATCACTTCCTCTCTCAAAATATATTTTCTGTTACTTTGAATGTTTCTGTTGTGATGGAGCTAAGTTTTTATTCAAAGACATGGGACTATATCACATGGGGGAAATTGGGGGGGGGATCGGGGGTTTAAAGAGCCATTATCCCACCGTTATCCATTGATCAGGTGAAAGATTTTCACACACATCGCAATTAAAAAGCCATTACCCTGGCAATAAACAGGCAATAAACAGCAACAAATCATTCATGGGATTACAGGCTGAAGAAGACTGAAATCTATGAAAGCTTGTGCTACCAACTTCTTCCTTCCTTCCTTCCTTCCTTCCTTCCTTCATTCATTCCTCTCAGTTACACTGCATCTATGCTGTAGAAATAATGCAACTAGCATGGCTCCATCCTACGGAATCCTGGGATTTGTAGTTTTGTGAGGCAGAAGCACTCTTTGGCAAAGGGGGCTAAAGACCATTTAAAATGACAAATCCCAGGATTTCATAGGATGTGGTGTCAAACAGCATTATTACTGTAGTGTAGATACATCCTTAGTCTCAAAGATCCTACAATAGCCCTTTGCTACAATACTCTTTTGCATACTAAGCCTTCTATGTGCTCTTAAGATACATTTTGCAAATTTTGTATTACTTGAAATATTAAGTATTGTGGACTTCCAGTGGCAGTGGCAGGGCGATCGGTTGCGGGAGACAGATCTCGTCCCTATGATTGCCAGAAACAGGGGATAAGGGAAAAAATCCTTTATTATTTCCCACTCAGGAAGAGAGGTGAAAAGAGGGCTCAGAAAGGCGCGGATCTCCATAGGTAAGAGTGTATTGGAGGGGATAAGGGAGTTATCTTGGAAAGGGGAGAGAAGCGCCAAAGAGCAGCTCACCCTGTAATGGCAGCCAAAGTTGGCACTGAGCCCAGCCAGCCGTTTTTAAAATTTAATAGTAATTAGATGACAATAGAGAATAAGTGCTCTGGTGGTAATCACCTAAGATCATACTTGGACATTAGAGGAATCACAGGAAACTAATAGAAATACTTGTATCTCAATTGGCAACTTTCTTTCTCTTTACTATTTGTTTAAAGAAGAGGTCTCTCCACAGGAGGAGAAAAAGGTGGGAGAAGATCACAATTACATTTATAAGTTGAATAAAATAAAGAGGAAGACAATCAAGCAGATTCAAATTGAAAAGGGTCCCAGTGCAAAATAGAAGAAAGATGGAAGGAAGACAAAAGAATTATTAAAAGGAAGCAAAAGGGAAAGTAAGAGGAACTGAGAGGAAAGTGAGGGTAGGAGAAGTATGGTAGAGTGAAAGCTCAGATGGAGAAGTTACGGCAAGGGTGAATGAGTTGAAATATTGGTAAACTTGAGAATCTTAATAGAATTGGAAAGTGAAAAGAAAGAATACAACAGAAAGAGGACTGAGGAGGAGTTGATAGAAAGGAAAAGAGGAAAAACTACTTTAAAGAAAGATTTGTGATGGAAAGAGGACTGGGGAGGAGCAGAAAGGAAAGGAGAAGGAACTATTACAAAGAAAGGATTGCAATGGAAAGAGGGCTGGGGAGGATATGGCAGAAAGGAAAGGAGAAGAAACCATTTTAAAGAAGGAGTTATGATGGAAAGAGGACTTGGGAAGAGATGGTAGAAAGCAAAGGAGAGGAAATTCCTCTAAAGAAAGGTTAGTGATGGAAAGAGGACTGGGGCGGAGATGGCAGAAAGGAAAGAAAAGGAAAGAAGAAAAGAAGAACTATTTCAATGAAAGGCTTGTGTGCAAAAGAGGACTGGGGAGGAGATAGGGTGATAACTGAATTAAAGTCCACCCTTGGCTCATTGTGAAACTGATAGGCAAGAAACATATCAATACATATCAAATTGTGGGTAAGAAGACTGAGATCAGGGCTGTGAATAGACTTGATTTAGATAAAAGGACTGGGGAGGAGGCCTCAGATTGAAGAAAAGAAGCTAGAAATTGTTAAAACAGACCAGAAAAGTGGATGCAGCTGGGATTAGACAGATAGAAAATATAGATATGGACAAAAATAATTTCTAAATTTAAATATTAAATATAGAAATATATTCTCAAATAGTTGCAAGACAAAGATATATAGACAACCATATGCACATACAAATTTACAGTTACTGTTAAAGCCAAAATTAGCTGTATTGGATTAATGGAATATTGAAGTGTCAGAAGAAAAGAACTAGGCTCCTTCAGTAAGAAACTGGACAAAATTACTAAAGATATTGAGGAGTTACAAACAGATAACAAAGAAATAAAGGAGAAGACAGAAGAATTACAAGGGGTAACTAAAGGACATACACGATACTCAGAAGAGAGACAGTAACAGAATATTACTACAAGACCTCAGATACATGGAAAGGTGCCTTAAGGTTAGAGGGGTGCCAGAAGAGCCAAGATAACTTCCTAAAAAGATTATCTCCATGTTGACAAATTATTTGCAAATATCATTTCAGGATATGGAGATTGAGATTGACAAAATATTCAGGGTGAACTCAGCAATAGCGGGGGGGGGGGGGGGAGAGAGAGAATTCCACGGGATGTAGTTATAACATTTATAAGAGCTAAACAGAAGGAACAAATATTACAAAAAAGTTACAGAGAAGATTTGATAATAGAAGGAGCTACAGTAAGGATATACAAGAACATACCAGTAGAAGTATTAAGAACGTAACAAGAATACAAATTTTTAACCCAGGAATTGATTAGAAGGAAAATAAGCTACTCTTGGGAAAGAATAGAAGGTGTTTCCTTTCTGCACAACCAGAGGCATTTCAGGATAAATCCAGTGCAGGAGGCAAAGGAATTCATGAAGAAGGTAAGAACAAAAAGAGAGAGAGAGAAAGAGGATCAAGAGGTGGCTAAAATGAAAACAAGAACAGAGAGTAAGAAGAGAGAAGAAACAGATAAAGAAGTGGAAGGATGGAAATCAGATTTGGATCAAGAAAAACAAGATACAGAAAGTGAGAAAGAGCTATCTGAAGCTTCTGGAGATGAAGGAGAAATAATAGAAAATTTAACATAAATTAAATAAAGAATCATCATGGCACTGAACATAGGATCATGGAATGTTAAAGGAATAAATTCAAAATATAAAAGGAGCAAAATATTTCATTATTTGGCCAAAAAGAAAATAGATATATGTCTACAAGAAGTTAAAATCAAAGATAAAGATGTTAAATATTTGCAAAATTTGAAATTGGGCCAACTTTTTGCAGAGTCAGACAATAAATGAAAGGGAGGAGTGACTTCATACATTCAAAATAAATTTGCTACAAAGAAATTTGCAGAGAAGAAGCTGGCCATTATATTTTTACTGAAATTGAATTGAATGGGATTAAATATCTTCTATTAGGTTTATATGCCCCAATTGAACATAGACAGAATTTCTACAAGAAAATTCATGAGGTAATTAATACCTTAGAATATGAAAATATTATAGCTTTTAGGGATTGGAATGGGGTTGTGGAACCAAAAAAGAAAAAGAAAAAAAGACAGAGCATCTAAGAAAGTAATCAAGAAGAATCAAGATAAATTACCTTCATCCTTTTTTGAACTAATGTGAGAAATTAATTTGACAGACATTTGGAGAAGGCTTTACCCAGAGAAAAATGGGTTTACCTTTTTTTCTGAAACTCATAAATCTACATCTAGCATTGATGTGTTTTTAATTTCGAATTCTTTAGTATGTAAGGTCAAGAAGATGGAGATTTTACCAAAAGTAGATTCTGATCACAACCCCATCCTTCTTACTCTAGAAATAAAAATAAAACACTTCAACTAGAGATTGAATGAATCTCTATTAAATGAAATTTTTTTTAGAACAAACAATATTAAAACTCAAAAACTTCTTTTTGGACAACACAACAGAAGATGTAGCAATGAAAATGGAGTAGGATGCAAGCAAAGCTTACATGAGAGGTGTGTTGATACAAAGAGGATCAGAAGTTAAAAACAAATATAAGAGAGATCTTGAGAAATTGGAAAGAGAGATATTAAAAGCTGAAACTGAACTTAATTTAGACCCCACAAACAATAGGAGGAACAAAAACTTAAAGTGGTTAAAACTGCAGTTAAATAAAGTACTCATAAAAGAAGTGGAAAAGAAAATGAAGTATATAAGACAAAGACATTTTGAAAGTGCTAACAAATCAGGGAAATGGCTTGCAAATAGACTCAGAAAAGAAAAAGAGAAAAGACTAATAAAAGGTATTGAAGAAGGAGGGAAACTAAGGAACAGATAAGAAGAGATAGAAAAGACTTTTCTAGAATTTTACACAAAACTTTATGGAGAACAGGAAACCACTTTGGAAACAATTAGGAACTATCTAGACAAACAAAATATTCCTATTATTGAGAAGAAACATCAGATATTACTAAATGCAGCATTTTTGGTGGATGAGATTGTGGAAGCAATAAAGTGAATGAAAGTAAACAAAGCACTTTGGCCAGATGGCTTCACAGCATGGTATTATAAAAAATTCCAAGAAGTAATTAAAATACCACTACAAAAGACCTTAAACGATGTAAGAAAAAATGGTATCCCAGAATCCTGGAAGAATGCGAATATTACTTTGATTCCCAAAGAAGGAAAAGATGACAAGAAGGTTGCAAATTATAGACCAATATCTCTTTTGAACATGGATTCTATAATTATGATCTCTATTTTGGCTGAAAGATTAAAAATTTGTATTAACAGAATATGTAAATGAAGATCAAATTTACAAAATATCAAGATTTAAAAGAAAATTACTTTAAAATGGAGCATAGATAGTATCTAACTCCTAGCAAAGTTGCTAAGATTTACAAACAAATTCCAGTGAATGCTGGAAATGTAAAGAGAAAGGTGGATCCTGGTTTCATATGTGGTGGAGGTGACCAAAGTTGAAAGAATATTGGAAAAAGATACATATTACAATAGCGAAGATACTGAAAGTCAATTATGAACTGAGACCAGAGATCTATCTACTGAATATGCTTAATAAGATTCCATGGCAAGTAAAGAGAAAATTTTGGAGAATCTGAATTTATATGATAACGGCAGCAAGGATTTTAGTGGCACAGAAGTGGAAACAAAAAGAACTTCTGACAATAGATAAGTGGTTAATGAAGTTGGCAGAAATGAAGGAAATGGACATTCTAACAGCCTGGCTAAATCAGAGAGATGTAGAGATTATGGAGAAAGCATGGTTCCCAACAGAGGAATTTTGTAATAACAGATGGAACTAGGATACAAGTAGCTTAAAGTGGGAAAATGGAAGTTAGAAGGACTATTTCAAAAAAGATATGTGAAGGGAATGATACATCCTGTGAGTATAGTATAGATATTTGAATAACTTTGAATAACAATAAGACTGAAAAGGGTTAGGGTGTGAGAACAAAGGTGAATTACACATGAGACAGTTAGGAGGTATTGATAATCATAATTAAAAGAATATGATAGAAATGTGAATGTAAATTTGAGAGGAATATTGTAGGTTTGCTTTTTTTATAAAAATAAAGTATATATAAAAAAGAAATATTAAGTATTGTGAACTCAAGGCAGGTTCCTAATATCTAGCTTGAACGTCATCAAATATTCTGGAGTAAGATTTATATTTCTTAAAGGAGGGAAGCAAGATATGCCAATTAATTCACTTTAGAAACTGTTAAAATAATGCTGATTTGGAGCTAGTGACACATGTTTATTGACACATGTTTGTGGAGCTAGTGACACATGTTTATTAAGGCCCATCAGATATTCTGGAGTAAGATTTATATTTTTTTAAAGGATGGAAGTAAGATATGCCAATTAATTCACTTTGGAAACTGTTAAAATAATGCTGATTTGGGGATGTTATGAAGCTAGTGACACATGTTTATTAAGGCTCATATTAAATTATAGAATGTGGGAAATCTATAGTGTTCTTGGATCAGTCAATAATAAGAACAACTGTTTAAAATTATAAGTTTGCCTCCAAAGAAGATAAGAGCAATGGAATTTTGGAAGAATTTGAGATTGTTTATGTCAATTCATATTCTTCTTTATATTGCAATGGGTGGTCTGAAGGGAAAGATGATACTCATAATTCTAAAATTTAGTGTAAATATATTTATTATGTATTATATCCTCAGTAGATTGGAAGAAAGAGCATAGGCAGGAAAGATTTGGAGTACTCAGGAATCTTAGTCTGGGAGCTTGGAAACACAGAGACACTAAACCAAGAATATAGACCTGAGGGGATTGTAGTCATTATGAGGTTCTTACTCTGTTTGTAATGTGACCCAACAAAAGGGGGCAATGAAGACCAGGAATTAAACCAGTGAGAAGTAAAAAAAAAGTCTGGATTTTGTATATTGATTTTTGTCTACGGATTTGTAAAAAGAACCAGTTTTTTCAGGCTTTATTTCCTATATAGCATTATGCTAGAAGCGAAAGATCTAATACCTATGAAAGAATCCTTTGGGCAAATTTTGTTGAAATGCAGGTGGGGATCAGTCATCATATCATGGAGTCAAATGCCTTTCTCACTGAGCAAAAGTGTAAATCCAAGACACCTCAAGTGCAAATAGAATCAAGAAAAGAGTCTAGAAAAATTTATACCTTGGTTTCTATAATACAATTACTGCTATACCAAGAATATCAAGATGAATGTTCTGGAGATTAAATGGGTGGATTAATCCCTAGAGGAGTGATGATTCATAGTTATAATCAATTTACTAGAACAGATCTGTGGAAGTGCCATCAAAGGAGCCCTCAGGATTCAGTACTAATACCATTAAGACTGTGCTGGCAAATGAAAAAGTAGTTAATGTCACAGTGACACAGTATATTACTATTACATATCTATCAATATATTAATTGGCTGAATTAGGTCATAGAGATAATACAGAATGGTTCAGATTTTTTTTTAATGTGCTGTAGAGTGGATGAACGTCCCTCACATAAAGGCTGAAGAGAATAGAATTGACCTTACTAATACTGTTAAATATTAGACACATATGCACTCACAATCAGAAAGATTTAAAAAAAATTTTTTTTTCCAAAACATGAACATTTGGGTTCCTTGGTTCATCTCATAGAGCCATGTGCAGTCATGTGTTCCCCATAAAAAGAGCCAACATGGGTTTCTCAAAAAGCAGGTCATGCCAAACTAATTTGACCTCTTTTTTATAGAGTTGCTAGCTTGATAGATCAGTGAGTGCTGTGGATGTAGTATATCTTAATTTCAATAAGGCTTTTGAAGAAGTCTCTGTGATGCTCTTATAGCAAGCTGGTGAACTGTGGGCTAGACAGTGCTTTGTAATTACTTAACAGAATGAACCCAGAAAATATTCTCTGATTGTTCCTTTTAATCATGGAGAGAAGTGACAAGTGGAGTTCTGTCCTGAGTCCAGTTGTTCAACATCTTTATAAATGACTTAAATGATAGAATGGTTTTGTACAGCGCCGTGTACATCTACGGCGCTTAATAAATAAAGCTAATAATAATAATAATAGAATAGAAGGCATGCTTATCAAATTTACAAATGATACCAGTTAGGAGGGATAGCTAATACCTAGATGACAGGATCAGAAATCAAAATGACAGATTGGATTACTGGGCTAAAATTAACAAAATGAATTTCAACAGGGATAAATCTAAAGTAGGCAGGAAAAATGAAATCCACAAATATAGGATGGTGACACCTGTCTTGAAAGAAGTACATATGAAAAGGATCTAGGAATCTTGGTAGATCACAACCAAATATGAGACAATAGTGTTATGTGGTGGTCAAAAAAGCCAATGTAATTCTATACTGCATCAACAGTATTATAGTGTCCAGACTGAGGGAAGTAATAGTGCTTTATTCTGCCTTTATTGGGCCTAATCTGCACCATTATACCTAGTTCTGAGCATCACAGTTGAAGGACTCTGACATGCTGGAATGCATCCAAAGAAGGGAGACAAAGATGATGAAAGATCTGGAATCTAAACCTGATGAGAAATGACTTCTGGGGGCTGGGTATCTTTATCTTAGAAAAGAGAAAACTCAAAAGGTACATAATAGTCATTAAATATCTGAAGGATGCCATGCAGAAGATGAGGCAAGCTTCTTTTCTGTTGCTCCAGAGATTACAACACTAACCAATTGATTCTACCTAAAATTTAGGAACAACCTCTTTACTGTAAGTACTTTTCAACAGTGGAATAGACTGCTTTGGATGGTGGTGGCCTCTCCATCTTTTGAGATCTTTAAACAGAGGTTGGATGGCTGTTTCTCAGGAGTGCTTTAGCTGTGTATGGCAGGGCACAGGACTAGATGGCCCTTGTGGTGCCTTCAGACCCTAATATTCTGATTCTCAATAGCCTTACACTATCCTTTCTATCCTTTCTCCCTCCTGCACTGCTTGGTCCAACAGGCATCTGTTTGGAGTGGAAAGAGGTGGAGAAGCTCTGCCATTAGACAATAGGAAGCAGCAGATTTTGCATGTCATGAAAGGGTACCAAATTGTTATTTATTTAATTTATTATTATTGTATTTTTACTACCAGGAAGGGGAGATGTTCAAGATTTGGTGCAGGTGCCAAATAGCTTGATTGACCTAGAATATTATGCATCTTGACATGGGGGTGAGGTGGCATGTAATTTCTGCTCTACATTGAGCAGAAAAACAATTTGGCTGGCCCCTGGATGAAGATTACATACCTCTCTTTCTCTTCTTCCCAAGGAATGTGTTAATTCAGGGTCCTATCAGAATAATAGAGGCAAGCTAAGTCTGTTGTCAGCAAGAGGTCCTAGGAGAATATGGGTTCTTCCTAGTTAGATGATGCTGTGTAGAACCATGTCTTATGCACATAAATAACATAAACATCCAGTGATCTATTCCTAAGGAAAGGAAAGTATGCACTTTGTGAGAGTAGCCCATACTGTGGGCCAGCTTCTATGGGACATGGCAAAGTGAGCCACCCTCCAGTTTACAGCCTATCCTACTTTCAGTTTTGTGGTGTTTGTTCAATAATCCATTTTGCCTCATTTTCCTGTCTCCTCTCTTCTTTTCTTCAAACTACCTCTTTTACTAAACTTTCTGTTATATTCATAAAATGAGAAGAAAAAAGTAGCCTGGTCTCTTGCTTGTGGACCCTAATCCAGACATTATTCTCTTTCGTTTAGGATTCATAAGGAGGTAGCACAGGAAAGAAAGAAAGAAAGAAAGAAAGAAAGAAAGAAAGAAAGAAAGAAAGAAAGAAGATAAAATTTGTAGTCAGATGTACTGGTCACCACAGCTTGGAATAGTTCAATTTGTTTTTCAATTGCCCAAGCCTTTTGTCCTAGCTCAGTAGTCCCCAAACCTTTCCAGGTTACTGCCCCCTTTCCTCTAGGGCAACAGCCCTAGTGCTCCTCGGGTGTATTGTTTGATATTAGGTCCGCTGTTCTACTGCAAATTTAATGCAGTCAATCTCAGTCGCTGCTCCCTTTGTACCAAGTCACCTTAGGAGCAGCAGCAATGCAGCTGGCTGAACAGCAACTGAGAAGCTTCTTGCAGGAGCAGCAGTGCAACTCCAACCTGCCAGCCAAGTCCCAGCAACGCTCACAAAGCTTAAGCAGGGTCCCAAATTTGAAATCTCCCTTTTGCTACCACTTCTTTCTAACCCTTTGCTCCAGTCTGTCCCAAAATGGTGCCACTCCAATGGTGTCCAAGCCTCATGAGAGTTTCCCAATTGCCACTGCTAGCAAAAGACACTGGTAAGAGTGATCTCACACAGGCAGGCAAAGAGCAGAAGATAGCACCACACAAAATGATCAGTGAGGTTGTGTGGTGGTATTTTGAGGACCATGAAAAGAAGTTTCATGCAATCCTCATCCCCACCATGGTCCTAAAGCCTGCTGGTTCCTCTTGTCTTTCTTGCACACTTTGACTGAAGGCCCCCTGCCACCCCTTTTTCCCTCACTGCCCCCAGGGTGGCATGCCACACACTTTGGGAATCACTGCCCTAGCTCTTTATTAAGTACATATTTTGTCAATGGATTTACTTACATTAACTCAGCTCTGGAATGACTACACACACACGCGCGCAAACACACACACACCCCAAGTGATGGTAATTGGGAACCTATGCTGTATTATATTTGCACATTATTGTTTTGCATAGAAAATAGCATTTTCTTCACAGGAAACTGCATTTGCTGTGCAGAAATATTAATTTCTATGCAGAAAAAGTGCAAAATCAACCATGTGCAAAATCAACCATGCACACATTTTCTGCTGAATAAGTTCCAGTCTGCATATTTTTCAAATATCTTCTCACAGCATGAAGAAAATTGCTAAAATTAGTCATTGCTTCCTTCAGAAAGAAAATTAGTGCAAAATAGTATCCCTAGGAGACAGCTGTTTTATTCTTAGCCTCTGGCTTAAGGAGAGATACATTTAGGATCTACATGAATCTTGGGTGAGATAGCCATATGGTGTCATCAGTATACAGATTATAGCCCTCAAACACTTTCTGCCAAATCCTAAGGAAGCAATGAGGTTCTCAATAAATGTCTGGATTTACTTGATGAACCAGTCTTTTGAATTCATTTGCAAACTGTCTTGATTCCCATTTCTGGGGAAAAGGCAGAGAACATACATTTAATTAATTAATCACTTGAAAGGAAATTGATTGCTGTTGAGACTGAGTATGTCCGCTCTTGGAAGGGGTGTCTTGGGAACATGCCAATTTTCCTACTATCCCCTATATCTTTGGAGTTTATCACATGGGGGAAATCCCGTGTAGAAATGGGGCTTTAAATTGGAAAAAAAACCACAAAAGCGGTTAGATTTTCAAATGACATCACTGTTATAATGGATCCCGAAAGTAAAAAGAAGCAGTTTTTGTCGAGTTTCCATTTGGATTAACCTCATTTTAACTCCATTTTAACAGTGATGTCTTCTGAAAATCTAACCGCTTTTGCGGTTTTTTTCCAATTTAAAGCCCCGTTTCTGCATGGGAATCCCCCGTGTGATAAACTCTTTTGTTTAACAGCAACTTGCAGAAAACAGCATGTGAACCTGTTTACCTTTAAAAAGTATCATTTGTTTTTTGTTTTTGTTTTCAGATGAAGCTATTGTTAGTGGGGACAGAAAACCAAGCCAAACCAGTCATTTTTCAATCTCAAATTCAACAGTTTTCTAATATTCAGTATAGCTTTCCCTTTCTTTTATATATTAACACTTAACAGAAATTAGTAGCATTTTTAAATGGGAAAAAGGAAAAAAACTGGAGAGCATAAAAAAAACCCATCCAAAACAGAAAAATGAGACACATCTCAAGATGTTTAAGAGATGGTCTTTTATTATCTGAAAAGACCAACATATCCCAGACTGTGGATATGCTGGAGGCTTTCTAAAAGAGGCTACTTGGAATCAAAACTGCAGAAATTTCTGAGCCAGTGGCCTTGGGCAAGACACAGTGTCTCATTCTCAAAGAAAGGCAATGGCAAATCCCCTCAGCACAAGTATTGCCAAGAAAAACCCCATGAGAGGGTCACCATAAATCAGAAATGATTTGACATCACACAACAACAACACAATCATATACAGTAAGACATTCTTGCAATAAATTGTCTTGGAGTTCCTGGCTCAGAAATTTCAGTTTTGATTCTAAGTGGCCCCTTATAGAAGGTGTCCAGAGTATCCATAGGCCAAAATGTGCTGGGCTTTTCATCTAACAAAAGACCATTTTTAGTGTATATCCTTTTCCCTTCTATATTTTTTTTAGGAAAGTGTACTTGGTAATTCTGAACTCTTGCTTTCTCCCATTTTCATTTGATTGTAATATCAGGGACATTAGGTCATTTTCTAAATTGCCACTTAATTCTTAGAAATGAGAAACACCTAGAGCTTGTTTTCAGAACTGTTTTAAAATCATTACAGCACAGAACATTACAACACAGTACATGTCAGGGCACCTGCTCAATTTATCATATATCATTTATGCCTGTCAGCAATGTATGATACTAAAGGCAAAATGGAATAATAAGAAACCATCAGCTATACAGCTATTTCTTCAGACTATTGTGTATTTTTAACATCTAGCTATGTTAAAGTGTCCTTTGATGACCAGTGCTAGTAGTGATTGGTTATACTTCATTTGCTTGAGTGCCATCGTAGACTTGAAGAAAAGAACTTAGCAGTTTTAAAGGCACCCAGAACAGAAGTAGAAACTGCATTTGTAGCCAAATGTCAAGAAGGATCCTTGCAAAACCTATGCCTCCAAGAGAATTGGTGCTGCATGAAAAAACTAGTGCTTGTCACATTCAACTTTTGTTTTTGTAAGATACAACAAAATATCTAAGTATCCATTACTCTAATGCATAATTAAATAGTGTAACACAGCAGCACCATATGTGATATTGATTATCGACAGTGTGCTCAGAGTGCTGAGAATACCATCGACAGCCAAAAAGACAAACAAATGGGTCCTTAAACAGATCAAAACCAAACTCTCCCTGGAAGCCAGGATGACTAAACTGAGACTGTTGAATTTTAGCCACATCAAAAGAAGGTGCAATTCATTGGGAAAGACAATAATTCTGGGAAAGGTAGAGGGCAATAGAAGGAGAGGAAGACCACATCCCAGATGTATAGACTCCATCAGGGAGGCCATAGGCCTGAATCTACAAACCTAAGCAGAGCAGTGGAGTGCAGGGGGGCGGGGGGGGGCTTGGAGATGTCTCACATACAGGGCCACCATGAGTTGAGGTCCACTCGAGGGCAGCTGACAACAACTAGCTCTTGATGTTGTTTTTTAAAAGATCAGGCTAATTTATGGAGGGTGGTTTATGATCAAGTTTTAGCTCTATTGGAAACAGTCAGTCCAATCCAAGGAAGGCAACTGTTATGTTGTTAATGAGACGCTGTTTGTCAGGGCAAGAAATGAACTACAGGACTACTGGGATGTTGCTGTAATTATGTACTAGAACTAAACAATCTGCCTCCCCATCCAGCAGATCATTGCTATGCTTGAATTACTGAAGAATAACCTGGCCACTTTATACAGTGGGGGCCAGGACTTGCAAGGTCTGCAAGACTATATCATCGGATTAGCAGGGGTTGTGCAGATCTTGCAAAGTTACTTGTAAAGGGTATGCAAAGGGATCTTGTAAACCTTTGAGACTAAGGACTTTATCTCATGGCTAATAAAATATTTTACCTGAATCAAATTTAATTTTAAATTGGGCTGCATCCAGACCCTGTCACAAAGATTTTGTGGTTATCTGAAACACCGATCTCGCCAAGGCTATCGACACAATCGCTCCCAAGCATACTTTCCAACCCGTTTCAAATTGTAAACCATGGTATACTGAAGAGCTTAGGACGATGAAGTGGGTTGGACAATGACTAGACTGCGTCTGGTGGAAAACTCATTTCTTATCTGACAAGACTCGTCATAGGAAATGTCTTTGTTCCTATAGAGAGGGAATACATGCATTGCAGAAATCTTTGTCCTCTGCACATATTGCATATGCAGAGTCCCATCCAGTAGAGCTGTTTAGGGTGGTAAGGGAACTGACACAGGTTCCACCTGTGCAGAACCCATTACTTAACCTGACAACAGCCTGCTGCAATGAGTTTAACAACTTCATTGCAGATAAAATCTCTCAGGTAAGAGCCGACTTAGATGCCAGTGTTGTAACAGAATCAATTGATGAGGTGTCCAGCAACTCTGCTGATGAAATTATACTGGTTCAGTTTCAATCTGTGAGTACTGATGACATGGACAAGCTTCTTTGTAGAGTGAGGAAAACAACCTGCCCTCTTGATCCTTGCCCTTCATGGCTGGCCATCCAGGGGGGAGATGCCTTGAGGATGTTTCTTAGAGACATCATCAATGCATCCCTTAGGGAAGGTCACGTTCCATCCTGTTTGAATGAAATGGAGGTTAGGCCACTCTTGAAAAGACCTTCCCTGGACCCTCTGTACATGAATAGCTATAGGCCAGTTTCACTCCTACCTTTTTTGAGCAAAGTGATTGAGAGGGCAGTTGCTCTTCAACTCCAAGCTGTCTTGGAGGAAACTGATTATCTAGATCCATTTCAAACTGGCTTTAGGACAGGATATGGAGTTGAGATTGCCATGGTTGCCTTAGCTGATGACCTTCATCTGGGCATCGACAGGGGTAGTGTGACTCTGTTGGTGCTCTTGGACCTCTCAGCAGCTTTTGATACAATAGATCATACCATCCTTTTGGATCGTTTGAGAGGGTTAGGAATTGGAGGCACTGCATTGCAATTGTTCTGTTCCTTCATCTCGGGTAGATCTCAGAGGGTGAGGCTCAGGGACAGTTGCTCTACAAGAATAGAACTTAATTGTGGCATCCCACAGGGCGCCATCCTGTCCTCAATGCTATTCAATATATATATGAAGCCGCTGGGAGAGATCATCCAGAGACATGGGGTGGGGTGTTATCAGTACGCTGATTTTCAAAGGCACAAAAATCTAGGGGAGAAAAATAAAATAACATGTATAAAAACACTCAAATTTATTAAGAACAAAATAGAGAGGGGAAAAAAAGTAATAAATAAAAAATAAGTGAAAAATGTTGCCAAACTGTATAGGCAAATAAAAATCCAAGGTTCTATATGCAAAAGCCGAATAAAAATTATAATGCACAACTCAAAATAGGGGGAATAACAATACAAGCCCAATGCAGGGCCATAAGTATTGCCAATCTATTTAAGCATATAAAAAACAAAAATTCACAAACTGTAAATTGGATAAATGCTCAAAATACAGATAAGAAGGATAACAATATAAACCCAATTCTGGACCATGAATTAATACTCAAGCCTCCAATTTACAGTTTGTGAATTTTTGTTTTTCATATGTTTAAATAGATTGGCAATACTTATGGCCCTGCATTGGGCTTGTATTGTTATTCCCCCTATTTTGAGTTGTGCATTATAATTTTTATTCGGCTTTTGCATATAGAACCTTGGATTTTTATTTGCCTATACAGTTTGGCAACATTTTTCACTTATTTTTTATTTATTACTTTTTTTTCCCCTCTCTATTTTGTTCTTAATAAATTTGAGTGTTTTTATACATTTTATTTTATTTTTCTCCCCTAGATTTTTGTGCCTTTGAAAATTTTCCTTGTGGTCTAGGGTCACACCTCAAAAGTTTTTTATCAGTACGCTGATGACACCCAGATATATTTCTCCATGCCTTGGTCTTCAGCTTTGACTTCAGATGGCATCTCTCCTCTCAATTATTGTCTTAAAGCAGTAATGGATTGGATGAGGAAAAACAGATTGGGACTGAATCCAGATAAAACAAATGTACTTATGACTGACGACATGCGTTTGAGCATCGATAGGGGCAGTGTGACCCTGCTGGTGCTCTTAGATCTCTCAGCGGCTTTTGATACGATCGATCACAGCATCCTCTTGGATTGCCTGAGGGGGTTGGGAATCGGAGGCGCTGCTTTTCAGTGGTTCCGTTCCTTTAGTAGCTCCTCTAGAAAGGAGCTTAAATGTGGCGTCCCACAAGGCGCCATACTGTCCCCGATGTTATTTAATATCTATATGAAGCCACTGGGAGAGATTATCCAGAGACATGGGGCTGGGTGTTATCAGTATGCTGATGACACCCAGATATACTTCTCTATGTCCCAGTCGTCAGCCTCGACTTCTGATGGTGTCTCTCCTCTTAACGATTGTCTTAGGGTGGTAATGGACTGGATGAGCAATAACAGATTGAAGCTGAATCCAGATAAAATGGAGGTACTCACAGTAGTGGCCCCGAAACCAGGTATTGGGAAACAACCTCCAGTCCTGGACGGGATCACACTTACCACGAAGGACTGTGTCCGCAGTCTGGGGGTGATCCTAGACTAGTCGCTTCACATGATTAATCAGGTGAATGCAACGGTCAAGAGTGCCTGTTACCAGCTTCGACTGATATGCCAGCTGCGCCTTTTCCTGGAAGTAAGGGATCTCAAAACTGTGGTACATGCTCTGGTAACCTCCTGTCTAGATTTCTGTAATGCGCTCTACATGGGGCTACCCTCGTGCTTGGTTCAGAAACTTCAATTAGTCCAGAATATGGCAGCCAGGTTGGTCTCCGGTACATCCAGGAGAGACCATATTACACTGGTCTTGAAAAGACTTCACTGGCTGCTGATTAGTTTCCGGGCTCAGTACAAGGTATTGGTTATCACCTTTAAAGCCCTACATGGCTAGGGTCCATCCTATCTCCGGGACCGCCTCCTTCCATATAATCCAACCTGCACACTAAAGTCCTCTGGGAGGAATTTGCTTCAACCTGTTAAGACTAGACTGTCGACCACCTCCCAGAGGGCTTTTTCAGGAACTGCTCCCAGACTATGGAATGGCCTGCTAGACGAGATACATCAAATTACCAACCTAGACAGCTTTAAAAAGGCTGTCAAGACGGATCTCTTCCGGCAGGCTTTTCCTGACTAAATTCCTGCCCAAGAAGTAAGTAAATTCTCCCCCACCTGTTGCCATATTTAGCCACACTATTTAGTGCTCGCGGGCTGCCTTTTAGACTGCCTTTTTAATAATTATTTGTGTAAACCATTATAATTGTTTTATAGTGTTAATTGTTTTAATGCAAGATGTTTAATACTGTTTTAAGGGGAGGGTGGGTTTGGGTTTGGGATGGGTTATTGTGAGTTTTTATTGTTGTAAGCTGCTCTGATTGCTTCGGTAGAGGGGCAGGATAGAAATAAATTTTATATTATTATTATTATTATTATTATTATTATTATTATTATTATCTACAGGACCACCTCCTCCTGTACAATCCACCCCACGCAGTCAGGTCCTCTGGGAAGAATAAAAACTAGGCTGTCTGCAACCGCCCAGAGGACCTTTTCAGCAACTTCTCCCAGATTATGGAATGGCCTGCCAGATGAGATCTGTCATATTAATACCTTGAACAGCTTTAAAAAGGCTGTTAAGATGGATATCTTCCAGCAGGCCTTTCCTGAATAGATATCCCGGCCATCAAGAGACAGCCCAACCTGCTTCCCTGATTCTGCTGCAGTTTTTATTTATTTGTTTATTTGTATTATTATTTTAAGTGTGTTTTTAAATTGTCATTGTTTAATAGTATTTTAAGGGGTGGGTGGGATTGTGGGATATGTAATGTATATTTTAATGTTGTAAGCTACTCCGGTTGCATTACGCAGAGGGGAGGGATTATTATTATTATTATTCAGCCAAAATCGCTGCCTGAATGCAGCCTGGATCCATCCTCGCTTCCAGGAGCACTCCAGTTGCCATTTTTCAAGCTGGAAAACTCCTGGTTTTGGAAAGGGGTGCCTGGGAGCAGGGATGGACCCGGGCTGCATTCGAGTGGCAATTTTGGTGGCAAAATATTTGTGATAGGGTCAGGATGAGGCCCAATTTAAAAATAAATTCAATTCAGGTAAAATGCTTTATTTTAGCTATGCGATAAGCCTCTAGCTTTTGTAAACTTGATCTACTTCTGTTAGGGAACTTTCAGGTAGTTCCCTATATATTTGGGTTTAGAGTGTGAGCTGGAAGAATTAACAAGGAGTCCAGACTTTTGGCTTCAAAACAAGTAACTCAGTTTATTTCCGGCCGAGGGGCAGCTTACCTTCAAAGGTAAAAACAAGAACTGCCCGCCCCTCTCTGTTCTTCCAGAACTTTTATACAAGTGTTTAATCACATAATAGACATGCGCAGTAGTCTCCTTTCTGAGGCCCTCCTGCTCATAGAGAATAAAATAAAGGCTGCTCTGATTATATAAAAAATAAGACAGTTGCAGAAAAACGAAACTTAACAGACAAAGACTTACTATTTGTAACTTTTCATGTTACAAGGACAGACACACATAGCTTTCCTCTTCATATCTTTATCTAATTTCTATGGTTACATGCTGCACGTTTTCAGAACTCTTCACTGAGCCTTTTGTTCTCTTAACCTTGCAATTTAGCATTTGAAAATTTTGACCTCTTTAAGCTGTTTTGCAATCTTGCATTTTTAGCTGGTGTCAGTTAAAATCTATATGTACAAACTCTTAAAGACTTGTAAGCTAAGTGAATTTATAATTTCTTAACATATGTTTAATGTATAATTTTTCATTCAGTTTTTATAACTTACATTCAAGTTACCTTTGCCTCATCTGCTGGTTCTCCTAGCTAGAAGCTTCCTGGTAACCCATTCTTTAGCATGGAAAAGAGCCCTATGTGATCATCCATCTGAGCCCCTAAAACTAATTATTTTCCAAGGGAGTCTAATGCTGCTTCCCTCTCACTTCCTTAGATGCATCCTGTGCTTTAGTAGCAGTCTGATGTCCAGAAACTTTTCTTTCTTTCTTTCTTTCTTTCTTTCTTTCTTTCTTTTTCTCCTTTCCTTTCCTTTCCTTCCTTGTTTATTTAATTTCTACCTCCAACTTTCTTCTGGCATGAGAACTAAAGTGGCTTACAAAATTTAAAATTTAAAATAAATAGATTAAATGCATAAATAGGTCAAATGCAGATGTAAATGCAACATCTACACTAGTGAATTAATGCAGTTTGACAGTGCTTTGACTGCCATGGCTCAAAGCTATGGAATTCTGGGATTTGTTGTTTTGTGAGATATTTAGCCTTCTCTGTCAGAGAGCTCTGGTGCCAGAACACACTACAAGTCCTAGGATTTCACAGCATTGAGCCATGGCAATTAAAGCCATGTCAAACTGCATTATGACTGCATTATGATAGTGATAAGGAAAGTTTGGCTTGACTAATTTCTGGTTTGGGGACTGCTGTAAATGGCACTGAAACTAGGCTTGTCATTTGTCCTGGAAAACTGGGAAAATCACAGATTAAAGGGTCTAAAATAATGTCCCAGCCAGTTGGGATGGTTGAAGCAGCTTATCCCAGATTCCTCCTTCATTGCAGAGCATGAGTGGGAGGGAAGCCAAATTTATCCACAAGCCAAGGGCTAGCCAAGCATGAGTGCAGCCTTTCCATGCTAGGTTTTGCCTTGCCTCAATCCTGGGATAAGCTCTTTCTTATCTCACCCTTCCCTCTGTTTAAGGAGGTGGAGGAGGTGAATGTATAATACCAGGCTTCCCTTCCACAAATCTTTGTGTCTCCTTCTTGTCTCCAACAAAATGGAAGAGTCCTGCTGTGAAAGTTAAACCTTGATAGCTTCCTTTTCTCTTGTCTTCCAGCAGACGGTTTTTTATTGTTCTTCCTGTTGTTGTTTTTTGCTAGCAGGGGAAGGATGGGTTTGTTGTTGCTTTTGTCATTCTGAACTTGCACCGAGATTGGAATACTGGGGTCAATGTATCCAAAACATAAATCAGAAAAAGGGAACCCTTCAGGAAGAGGAGCCTTGGTATATGCATTGCAAACTAAAAAGGAAAAAAGCCGCCTTGTTTTCTATTTCTGTTAGGGCCCGTGGCAGAAATTCAACCAGCAAAGCAGTCCCTCACCATCCCTGCAAACATTTCTTTACAGTATTAGGAAAAATCCCACCTCTTGTTTTTTTGTTTTTTGTTTTTTTTGTTTGTTTGTTTTTGGGTTTGCCTATCTGCCAATTGTTGAAGTCCTGTGGGAGGAAGGGGGAGGATTGACAAACTTTTATTAATTGGTTAATTAATCTCTTGATTCAGATTTTTTTCTGATTTCTTTCTATGTGCTGATTTGATGAGGATGAAGATGATGATGATGATGAAGATGATGATAATAATACAAGTGAAATATGGAATAATCAATGTTAAATGTCAAAATGTGGGGATTGTTGTTGTTGATAATCCATTCTATCCAGTCCCGTATACCTTTGTCTCAGTTTTGTGGAAGAGAATTGTGGCAATCCTTACTGAAGCAGCTCCAATCAACCACCCTTTCAGAAAGAGTGGCAGCCCCAGTCAGGTGGGAGGGGAGCACAAAAATTATTTGTACCAAATCTAACATGGATTAATCACATTCAGAATTAGCAATAAACATCTCATCAAGTTTAGTTTATGTCTTCTGGATTACTATTTTTAAAGCAAAATCCATGTCCATAGTAAGAATATTGAGGAAGATAATCAATGGGCAATTAAAATGATGAAGAGGGTGAAAGCATAATACACCTCAGATCAATGAAAAGTTCTGATCACTTTGCAGGAGCACTTCAGCCATGTTAATAATGAAGGTGTTTTCCAGCATAGAGAGCAGGAAAAATAATGAGATATGACCTAAAAACCAAAAGCAAAACTTGTGGAAGTCATCAGTCATCAAACATAATGGCCAATTAAACTGTTGAAAAAGAGAACCATGAAACTTCCTCAATCAGAATCACTAGAGGTGGTCATAAGCAAGTTAGCTAGAGACTCAATACCAGTAATTCTTAACTAGTGTTCTGGAAAAGAAATGCTAGCCTGCTGTGATGAATTAACATAATTTCATGTTTTAAAACTCCTATATCTTTGCATGACTTGTCTAGCAATGAAATGAACGTCCTCATGAGACTAAGCAATTAGCTTGATTTTGGGAAAGCCTCCTCCCCCATCTCACCCTTTCCATTTTGAGGACAGGGGTGGCACCTTAGAAGGGGATGTAAAACTCACTGATGTTGCCTGAAGTCCCTCTTCTGGCAGCCATGATTTTCCTTTCCAAAAAGCCTCTTAGGACAATCACAAAGACAAATGACAGTCACAGGGTTTTTGGGGAAAATAAAATGGCAGTAGTTGCCTGGCAGCCATCAGAAAGCTCTTGATGTGATAAATGCTGGGTGGGTGTGTATGCTCACATATTTTAATTCAGTGGTAAAAATGCTTCTTTCTGTTTCATTCCATTCAGCCTCTTCTGGATAGAGGTAACCATAAAACTTGGAAAAGTTACCAGTTCAAACTAAAGTCCCAGATCTACCAGCCAGTATGTCATAGAACCTTATCACACAAGGTTGCCAAAGTAGAATTACAGCAGGATAGTAGTATCTGTGATGGCACTTTATCACACAACACCATGTCTGCCCTGTAATGGCTTCATCTTCCATCCGTTCCAGGAGCACTCTTTTTCATTGATGGGCAAATCCCATCAATGTCTCCCAATCACACTACTTTTCCACTATGGATTCATGAGTGATACATTCCTCCCACTGCAGTTCTCATATATAGGCAGTTATGTGTTGCAAATGGGAATGGTTTTGCTCTTCTCCACCTCTCCTTTCTGGAGGAGAACCTGGGACTATATCACCACCATAGCACTTTTGAAGCTGTGTAAAAATTACTGCCCTCAAACCTGTATGTTTGCATTTCTTACACTAACGCAATTGTGGCATCTTAGCAGCCTGGTGTGATAAAGTGCATAGATTCTCAGAGTAACTTTTCTAAGCTGCTGTGCCTCCACACTGGGCATGGACTGGATCAGTTAATCACACTTCACAAAGACAACAACCTGTCCTTCAAGGAAGCTGCCTGTTATACTGTAGAGTGGGCCCTACTCTGACATTACTTCTTTGTTATCAGAATCCATCCCTACCGCCAGCCTCAGCCCCTCTCTGCCATCATGATGGCCTAGCATCTGTTCTCAAGTAAACATAGCAGAAAACAATATATAGGGTCCTTACTTCTTTGTTCTTTTTATGACTGGGAAGGTATACATTAAAGGGTCTGAGGATACAGTCATCCCTTATCACCTTTTCCTCAAAATGCCTATAAGCCTGGTGTAGGCCAATGACAGATTGTGAAAGCTTGCATAATGTGTTTTATGGTTTGGACTTGGCCCAATAGAGGCATTGATGCTTGTAGATTTTGGATTTTGTTTTATTTTACTGCACAACCAACACAAATAGCCTGAATATTTTTTTTATTCTAACAAATAGTGAGTCTAGGATTGCCATGCCTACCCCTGAACACTTTTATTCTAAAGTATACTGAGTTTAGAGTTGCCAGGTCAAGACTATCCTAGACCTAAGCTTTCAGGACCAAAACATGAGACCACAGGGTCCTGGTAATGTCATTAAGCATGATCCATTAAGTATCAACTTCAATTGTACAAAGTGTGCCATTCAAATTAAAAACACCAATTCTAACAAAGGAGTATACACAGAGAGAGAGAGAAAGAGAGAGGAGAGGAAAGGAGAAAGATTTCAAGGCAATGCTCTTGCACTGATACCCTTAACTTTGCCCTAAGGACTGGAAAGGAAGAATCAGGCCCTAGACTTAGGACTAAGCCCTCAGATCTGAGAACCCTAGAGGGTTCTACTGTAGGTTCCAGACTTTTGCCTACAATGTCAAGTGTTGATATCAGGCCTGGAAGAAATAACCAAACACATGACGACAAACTTTCTCTTATTCCTATTATTATAGAGACATGCAGACTTTTTTTGGGGGGGGGGGGTTAGAGTGCAGTATGCACCTTCCCAGTGTAATTTAGAGGAAAAAGCAGCTCAGTTTTTGAGGAATGGTTTAATAATGTTTGAAAAGTTTGGGAAACACAAGGCATTTAACACAGAAGAAAATCCCTTCTGGATAAAAGAATGTAAAAACTGTCCTTTTTGTTTTTTGTTTTTTGTGAAACACCATACCATAAATGGCTAGAGTAACTGTTATAACCTACCAAATCAGCCATTGTAATAATTTCTAATGTGAGCTGTGGCTCCCTTGTAAGAAACCATTCATGTAAAGCAAGGATAGAATGTTGTTGGACCACCACTCCCATTAGCCTTCACAATTGGCTGTTTAAGATAGGATAATGGAAGTTGTAGTAGGGAACTATCACCACAGCATCTTTCCATGCAATGTACACCCCACTCCACCTCGCAAAACCATGGAAATACCTTCTTACAGAAGAATAGTTGCCTTTCTGCTGTATATCCTGCATTTTATCTTAAAAAGAATTTTGTCGCTTGTGGGGTTGGGGACCTCACAAGGCTCCCCTTTGTCTTCTTTTTAAAACTCTGTACTTTGTGTTTTTTAAAAAAAGCAAATATTATAATCATATAATTATTTCCTAAGTTTCAGGATGATGCATTAGCAAAACATATGTTCATAGTCAGGGTACTATATATAAATATAAATATGAAGCAAATAATCACAAAAGCCAAGTGCTTGCAATGTTGATCAAACAAAAATTAAATAATAATAATAATAATAATAATAACAAAATTTATTTATATCCTGCCCTATGGTAACCCAATCACGGCGGCTTACAACCATAAAAACATATACAGTACCCAACCCCCAAAACCCCTCCCCCCCTTAAAACAGTATTAAATCAATAGAGATTAAAACAAGCAATTCAATACAGTAAAACAACACAGACCAATATATAAACCCAGCGGCCATGATCCTAACCATCCGTAGATGGGGCCACGTAAGAATCATTGGGGTGGGCATATCTGAGGCCAGAGAAAATTTTTAATCTGGAAAGGCCTGCCGGAAGAGATCCGTCTTGACAGCCCTTTTAAAGCTGTCTAACAATGTTAGCTGATGGATCTCATCCGGCAGGCCGTTCCAGAGTTTGGGGGCGACAGCAGAGAAAGCCCTCCAAGAGGTAGCCGCAAGCCTCGATTTTGGGGGCTGCAGCAAGTTCCTCTCGGAGGACCGGAGAGTGCGGGGAGGATTGTATGGGAGGAGGCGTTCCCTGAGATAGCTTGGACCCAAGCCATTTAGGGCTTTAAAGGTAATAACCAACACCTTGTACCGGGCCCGGAAGCTGATAGGCAGCCAATGGAGGGACCTCAAAATCGGAGTAATGTGGTCCCTCCGAGATGTTCCTGAAACAAGCCTGGCTGCCATATTTTGTACCAGCTGTAATTTCCAAACCAAGCACAAGGGTAGCCCCATGTAGAGCGCATTACAAAAGTCGAGGCGTGAGGTTACCAGTGCGTGCACAACAGTCTCAAGATCCCTTACTTCCAGAAAAGGCGCAGCTGGCATATCAGCCGAAGCTGATAACAGGCGCTCCTGACCGTCACATTAACCTGATTTGTCATCAGGAGCGACGAGTCAAGGAGCACCCCCAGACTGTGAACACAGTCACTGGAGGAGAGTGTGACCCCATCCAGGACTGGAGGTTGCAACCCAATTCTTGGTTTCGGGGCCGCTACCGTGAGCACCTCCGTCTTGTCTGGATTCAGCTTCAATCTGTTTTTCCTCATCCAACCCATTACCGCTCGAAGACATTCATTGAGAGAGGAGATGCCATTGGAATTCGAGGCCGACGAACGAGACACGGAGAAATAGATTTGGGTGTCATCAGCGTACTGATAACACCCAGCAGCATAACTCTGTATTATCTCACCCAGCGGCTTCATATAGATGTTAAATAATATCGGGGACAAAATAGCTCCCTGAGGGACCCCACAAGTGAGTTCCCTCTTACTTGAGCTACTGTCAACGAGCAGCACCCTCTGGGACCTACCCGAGAGGAAGGACCGGAACCACTGCAAAGCAGTGCCCCCGCTACCTAACACCAAGTGCTCAATCTAAAATTAAAGCAGTTAATATAAAAGGTATATTATCTTGGATATTTTATCCTCGAAGTCCTAGGAAGCCCAAGTGGCACTGAGGTTGGACTTATTTTGGTGCCAAGATAAAGTTTGGCTGTTTACACAAGCTTTGGGGGTTCATTGATTAGGGTTTGTGTTTGTTTAAATGGATGGTGGGTTTTATTTTGATTTTACTGAATGACCTTTGTAATTCAGTACATTGCTAACATTCAGTGGGGTGTACATTGTGGATGTGCTTTTAGGTTGCATGTCAACGTATGACAACCTCATGAATTTTATAAGATTTTCTTAGGCAAGGAATACTCAGAGAGGTACCTTAGTTTCACCAGTTCCTTCCTCTTAAATGTAGCCTACATTGCCTGGGACAACTACTAAGGAAGATCAAAGAAGAAAGTGCAAACACGGGCTTACTGTTGAACATAAAGAAAACAAAAATAATGACCACAGAGAATTTACACACATTCATAATTTTTTTTTTTAAACAAAACCCCCTAAATATCCCCTCCGTGCACCCCACCCCTGGAGCCATTTCCATCTTTATACTCCATCCAAAATCTTAACTCCTCCCGTGGAGGCAATTTCCCGTCTTCCATTCTTAATACATTTTCAATAATTTTTTCCATATTTCATCAAAATCATTTCTTTTCAATAATCCTTTTTTCACTTTCAATCTACATGTTAATTTATCATTAATTGCTATCTTCCAAACTTCCTTATACCAATCCTCCAATTTCACACTTATTTTTGTTTTCCAACTTCTTGCTATAATTAATCTCGCAGCAGTAAACAAATTTGTTACAAGGTTTTTTTCCTCCTTCCATTCTACATCATTATATATTGATAACAATGCTATATTCGGTTTTCTATCTATCTTTATATTCATAACCTTTTCTATCTCTATTATTACTATTTCCCAGAATTTTTGTACATATATACATTGCCACCACATATGTAGATATGACCCTACTTCCTGACAACCTCTCCAACAATATTTTGAATTTTCTTTAATTATATTATGTAATCTCAGTGGTGTCAAATACCACTTCCAAATCAATTTATAATAATTTTCCTTAATTCGCACCGATAAATTTTTCAAATGTCTTTGTTCCCAAATCTTATTCCATTCATTGTCAGAGATTTTGCATTTCAATTCATCTTCCCATATTTCTTTTAAAACAATTTGATCTAGTTTTTCCCTTTTATTATCCATTAATATTTTATAAATTTTGCTAGTTAAGCCTTTCATATTTTCATTTTCCTCCATTCCTTTTCCTTTCTGAAATATTTGTTCAAACTGTGTATATTTCCCTTTTTCTATATTTTTTTTCTTCAAATTCTTAAACCATTGTTCTATTTGCATAAAATGTAACCAAGACATGTTTATCCCCCTAAGTTTTTCTTTTATATTTTCTTTTCCTATCTTTAATTCTATCCAATTTTCTATTTTATCTATTTTCCTTTCCTTTAATTCTTTATCTAATAAATCTTTTAAATTTTTGGGGAAAGATTTTTCCATTATTATTGGTGTTATTATTGAATTTTCTTTCATTAATCCTTTTTTATATTTATTCCAAATTTATAATATATTTTCCATAAATGGATTTCCAATTTCTTTAATTTCTTTCCTACTAATTTCTTTAAAAAAAATTTTCTCTATTTTCATATCTATCTCTTTTTTCCCCATTTCTAACCAATCTAAATCTGGTACGTCCAGCATTCCTCCTATTACATATCTTAAGTGGTTAGCTTCATAATATCCTTTTATATTAGGGAGGCCTAGCCCTCCTTTTTTCTGAGACTCATACCAAAATTGTTTATTTAATCTACATCTTTTCCCTCCATTACAATATACGTTTAGTAACTGTTGCCATTTACTTAATTCTACTTCTGATATTTTTAGTGGTATCATTCTAAATAGGAAATTTAATTTTGGTAAAATTTTCATTTTAACTAACGCTATTCTTCCAAACCATGATAATCGAATTTTCTTATATTCTACTATTTTTTTTCAACTTCTCTCCGTAATACTAAGAAATTTTTCTCTTCCATTTCTTTTAAATCTTTTGTTATATTAATTCCTAAATATTTTATATTACTTTTTATTCTTATCCCTAATTCTTTTTGCTTCATAAGCTCTGATACTTCCTTTTTTTGTATAATTAAATAACATCATTTCTGTTTTATTCCAATTAATTTGAAGTCCTGTTATCTCACCAAATAAATTCAAATGTTCCTTAATTTCTCCTATTTTATCCTTTAAGTCTTTAATAGTTAATAATGTATCATCAGCAAATAAACTAATTTTATGTTTTATTTCCAATCCTATTCCTTCCAAACTACTATCCTTCCTAATAACATTTGCTAACATTTCTATAACCATTGCAAATAATATTGGTGACATCCTTGCCTTGTACCTCTCGTTACTTTTATTTCCTTTGTAATTCCATCATTAACTATTACTTTTATTGAGTTATCACAATATAGTTGATCTATTAGTCCCCTCATTTTTTCTCCCATTCCAAACTTTTTCATAATTATTTTTAATGTTGGCCATTCCACACAGTCAAAAGCTTTAAATATATCTAATGCTAAAATTCCTGCTTTTAATTTTTCTCTCCCAATTACATGTATTTTACTCAAAACTCTTCCTACTAAATTAGACATTTGTCTTCCCTTCACAAAACCACATTGATCTTTTCCTATATATTTATACACACATTTATTCATTCTATTTGCTATTATTGCTGTTAATATCTTTGCATCCTGATTTATTAATGATATAGGTCTATATGACCCTGGATCAGTTGGATCTTTATCTACTTTTGGTATTAATATTACTAATGATTGAGACCATGATAAAGGTATTTTCTCTCCTTGTAATATTCCATTATATAATTCTAACAACTTTGGAATTAATATATTTTCAAACACTTTATAATATTCAGGTCCCAAACCATCCATTCCTGGACTTTTGCCATTTTTTAATTTTCTAATTACCTCTATTATCTCTTCCTTTTCAATGGGTTTTTCCAATAGTTCTTTATCTTCCTCCATTATTGTTTATCCCCAATTTTCTTCTACATAATTTTCTATTTTATCTATTGGATTTTTTTCCTGCTTGATATAATTCTTTATAAAATTCTTCAAATTTATTTATTTTTTCTTTCATCATTCTACACATCATCCCAGATCTATCCTTCACTATATTTATCATACTTTCCATTTTCTTTTTCTGTGTGGCTCTGGCCAACATTTTTGAATTTTTATTACTATATTCGAAATATTCCCTTCTTAAATAAATCAAATTTTCCTGTACTTCATCTATCTCTATCTTTTGCAGTTCCTCCCTTTTTGCCCTCAATTCTACATAAATCTGTTTATTTCTATTAGCTATATATTTATACTCTAATTGTTCTATATATGTTTCTAATTTTTTTCCCCTTTCTTCCTGTCTTTTTCGAAGGTTATATGCTTCTTTCATACATATTACTTTTGTTACTGCCTTCATCGTGTCCCATAACAATCCTTTTGTCACTTCCTTATTGTTTATATCCCATGTTTCTTGCCATTCCTTTTCAATTTTGTTTACTATATCTTTATAATTCAATATCTTAGTATTTAACCTCCACCTCTTTATTTGTTCATAATCTTTCTTAATAATAAATTCTGCACTCACCAAGGCATGGTCACTTACTTTTATACTTGATATTTCACTATCTAAAACTTTAGTTATCATATTTTTTGAAACAAAAATGTAATCTATTCTAGTATATGTTTTATGTACAGCAGAATAGTATGTATATTTCTTTTCATCCCCTTTTACTAGTCTCCAGACATCTTTAAATTCCCTTTTATTCATTGTTTTATTTAAGTTTGTTATATTTCTATGTTTATCCTTTACTGAGGGGTTAGATTTATCTTTAATCTTATCCATTTGCATGTTAAAATCTCCTGCTATAATTACACACATTCAAACTAGACAATGAGGCAATAGAAATAGTAAAAGAGTTCTCATATCTGGGATCAAACATTGATCAGAATGGGAACTGCAGCCAGGAAATTGGGAGATTAAGAATGGGGAAGGCAGCTATGAAAGAACTAGAAAAGATCCTAAAATGCAAAGCCATATACAACTCAGCACAAAAGTCAGAATCATACAAGCCATTGTATTCCCTGTTACCATGTATGGATGTGAGAGCTGGACAGTCAAGAAAGAAGATAGGAAAAAAAATCAATGCATTTGAGATGTGCTGCTGGAGAAGAGTGCTAAAGATCTCATGGACAGCCAAAAGGACAAACAAATGGGTCTTAGAACAGATCAAACCAGAGATATCCCTAGAAGCCAAGATGACAAGTCTTAGACCAGGGGTAGGCAACCTTTCCCCTTTAAGGGCCGAGGGACTTCAGCTCCCAGAATCCCAGGAGCTATTGGCCAACATGGGACTATTGGCCAACATGGCTGAGGCTTCTGGGAGCTGAAGTCCCTCAGCCCTTAAAGGGGAAAGGTTGCCTACCCCTGACTTAGACTGTCATACTTTGGACACATCATGAAAAGGCATGAATTGTTGGAAAAGACAATAATGTTAGGAAAGGTGAAGGAAGTAGAAAGAGAGGAAGGCCTCATGCTAAATGGATGGACTTTATTAAAGAGACCATGAATATGAATTTGCAGGAGCTGGACAGAGCAGTAGAGAATGGGGGGTGGGGGGTGGAGATTTTTCATCAGCAGGGTCGCCATGGATTGAGACTGATGCCAAAGCAGTTAACAGCAACAAACAGCACCTGGTATTCTTTGGTTATCTTCCATTCAAGTACTAATCTTTAGCAACTTAAATTATTTTAGAATTATTTTCAGTTTTCTTTTATTACATATATCCTGACTTGAGATTTTAGGATACAGGGTAGTATAGAAATATTTTAATTAAAAGATGAATGGGCAGACATGCTACAGCTTACAGCTGGTGGGATTTATTCAAAAATATAGCTATGTTAGTCTGTAGAATCACTATGTAGAGAGATCTTGTGGCAACTTTGAGACTAACTGAAAGATAGAAGTTGGCAGCATGAGCTTTTGTAGACTTCAGTCTACTTCCTCAGATGCTTTTGGTGGAGTGAAAGCCAGGGACAGATATATATATGCCCTTAGTATGTGAGAATGTCAATTCAAATTCAAAATCCTTTGTGCATGCAAATAAAATAGCAAGTCAAGTTTTAACTATGGTTGTTTGTGGACAAAGACATAGCAATTGGGTATGGAAATGAGGTGGCAAGACCAGTTTGGCCTTGGAAACTAGCCTGTAGGTGGGGAAGATAGATGAGTGTAGGATGCCTCCATGAGGATGGGGTCAGATAGTGCTGAAATGTGTGTAGTGAGCCAGAAGCCTCAGCCATGTTGGCCAATAGTCCCATGTTGGCCAATAGCTCCTGGGATTCTGGGAGCTGAAGTCCCTCAGCCCTTAAAGGGGAAAGGTTGCCTACCCCTGCTGTAGATAGTTCTGCACCTATGGCGGTGCCATTAACTTGAAGGTATATGTTGTTACCAAAGGTGAAGTAATTGCGTGTGAAAACAACCTGGCTAGGTCTGATAAGTTCCCATCAGGAATGATGTTCCTGACTGCTTGTATTGCATCTTTGTGTGGGATGTTGGTGTACAGGGATTTAGTTGAATTCACATGTGTTTGAAAAAAGAGAAAATTTTCAACAAAATAGCTGTCAATTTCTTTCAGCTTAAGTGAAATTTTATTCATAGATTGTGTTACTGAAAACATTGCTCAACAAATTTAGACGGATGAAGCTTTTTCATAATTCAATATTTTGCTGTTTAGATTCTGTCTGGCATCAGTAAACAAGCAATTAGCCCTCTCCTACCTGATGGCAATGTTAATTAAATAACACAGGGAAATGTATATTCTGATATTTTACCTTTTCCACTTTTCCCATTAGCTGAAAGGTAGAAGTGTGTGTGTGTGTGTGTGTGTGTGTGTGTGTATACACATACCAGTTTCTTGGTGTAATTCTATATGAGCAGTGCTAATACTGTGAAGACCATAGGCATAAAAAATGAAAGACAGAAGCAAGCTTTTTTATTCAAAATGCACAGTTCTCCCACCTTTTACAAAAAATAGCTGACCCACCCCTTTTCAGAACAGACCCACACATACACATACTCCACAAAGTGGAAAGGGAATACACAACCCTGAAAAAAATGCCATACAGGCAAATGAAATAAAGCTCCCTGTATCCAAACTGCAGCTCTCCAGCTGTATTGCACTATAACTCATCATCTGCCAGGCAGCATAGGCCTTGGTCATCTTTTCTGGAGATGGTAGGAGTCATGGTGCCACACAACTTGAGTCCAACTTGGTTGGAGTGGGTGATCTACATCATTAGCAAACATGTGGAAAAGTAACTGCAGTGCCAAGACCAGTGTCATTGGTTGTTGTTCCATCAAAAGAAAAAGAGAGAGGGAGAATGAAAGGAAGAAGGAGAAAAAAATGAAAGGATGGTCTTCACAGTGTTCCTATATCTTTTAAAAACAGTTTACCATTTCCAGCTTCTATTACTCCTGAATTTTCCCCTTTTATAACAAGCCTTGTCAATTTTTGTATCTACAAATATTGTAGCTCTCAGAAAGAGAAAAAGAAGGGTACATATATGGTAAAAATGGGTCTTGAAATAGCATTACAAGTTTGGGGCTGTAGGTGGGAGTTTGAGTGTATCACTTTTTTTCAGGAGCATTCCTCAACTTTAGAGATGTGGTGCACTACATTTCCCATAATAGTCTGCCAAAATAGACTGCTGTGGTTGTGCCTCTGTGTGTGAGAGAGGGAGGGGAACATAACTGCATTAGATTATTTTACTTTTCACACTGCATTTGAATAGATGAAACAGAGCACAATTTTAACACAATTTGATTAGGAAGGTGACACCAATGTCTTTTTTAAAATTGTTATTAACACATAAATTTTAATACTATAAAACAACACATAGCGAAGAACTACATATACAAATTACATAACTAGCTACACAAATAACACACTACACAAAATAACAATATAACAAAGAAAAGGGGAATATGTGTTACTTCCAACTTACTAATTGATAGCTATATTTGTACTACTTCATCTAAATATATATTAAAATACACTTCAGCATATTATTCCATTCTACAGTTCTTCAAATGCTAAAATTGCTATGTTCCCCCAGTATTTCGTCATAAAATCATGATGTCAGTGTCTGAACTTTGAAAGTACTGTTCAGAGTTCTGAAACTATGGGGAGGGGTTAAAATCAGAACCCTGGATAGCTCCTTTAATAGTGAATCTGAAACTCAGGGTGAATTCACAGCCTCCCTGACACTGAAGCCACCCACTTCCCCTGCTTACGTGCTAAAGAATCAAGCACTGAAGTGAAATATTGTCTGCTTCAAACCATAAAAACATACAATTCCAGTATGCTAGTTAGGAAGTCTGCTGTGCTGAGATAAGTTTGCCTAGATTTGCTCCTGCCATGAGCTTTTGCTCTCCCTGTGCTAAACAGAAAATCATCTATAGGTGAGTTGTAATAATAATAATAATAATATTAATAATAATAATAATAATAATAATACAATTTATTTGTACCCTGCCCCTCTGTGAACAATCGGGGCAGCTAACAACAATTAAAATTCCATACAATATAAATGCCAAGGCCCAAACCCACCCACCGCTTAAAAAAGTATTAAACCAGAGCTATTAAAACATCTAAATTAAAATGATATATAATAAAATCAAAACATAGACAACAAAAATAGAATAAAGAAAACAGAATAGCAGCAACAACCAAGTTGGGAGAGGGTGGAATGAGGGGGCCTCTGCAGCCAGGACATCTATTCTGGAAAGACCTGCTGGAAGAGATCTGTCTTAACAGCATTTTTAAAGCTCTTTAGCATTGTAATCTGATGGATCTCGTCCGGCAGACCGTTCCATAATCTGGGGGCAATTACCGAGAATGCCCTCTGGGAGGTTGCTGACAGCCTAGATTTTAATGTGCGGGGAGGATTGTATGGGAGGAGGCGGTCCCAAAGATAGGTTGGACCCAAGCCATTTAGGGCTTTAAAGGTAATGACCAACACCTTATATGGGCCCGGAAACTAATAGGCAGCCAGTGGAGGGATTTTAACGCCAGAGTTATGTGGTCCCTCCTAGATGTTCCCAAAACCACTCTGGCTGCTATGCTTTGTACTAACTGAAATTTCCAGACTGAGCACAAGGGAAACCCCATGTAGAGTGCATTACAGAAATCTAGATGGGAGGTTACCAGCACGTGCACAACAGTCTCAAGATCTCTTACTTCCAGAAAAGGGTGCAGCTGGCGTATCAGCCGAAGCTGATAACAGGCACTCCTGACCGTAGCATTTACCTGATTAGTCATCAGGAGCGATGAGTCAAGGAGCACCCCCAGACTACGAACACAGTCCTTTATGGAGAGTGTGAACCCGTCCAGGACTGGAGGTTGCAACCGAATTCCTGGTTTCAGGGCCGCTACTGTGAATACCTCCGTTTTATCTGGATTCACCTTCAATCTGTTTTTCCTCATCCAGCCCATTACTGCCTTAAGACATTCATTGAGAGGAGATATGCCATCAGGAGCCAAGGCCGATGATCAAGACATGGAAAAATAGATCTGGGTGTCATCAGCATACTGATAACACCCAGCTCCATGACTCCGAATAATCTCACCCAGCAGCTTCATATAGATGAGGAACGCTGCAGGTGAGCTCCGTTTTACCAGAGCAACTGTCCCCGAGAAGCACTCTCTGGGATCTGCCCAAAAGGAAGGAATGGAACTACTGGAATGCCGTGCCTCCGATTCCTAACCTGTTCAGGCGATCCAAGAGGATGCCATGATCTATTGTATCAAAAGCCACTGAGAGGTCTAGAAGCACCAACAAGGTCACACTATCCCTGTTGATGCTCAGACGCAGGTCGTCAGCCAGTTTGAAATGGGTCTAGATAATCAGTTTCATCCAAGACAGCTTGGAGTTGAAGAGCAACTGCCCTCTTGATTATCTTGCTCAAAAATGGTAACAGAGAAACTGGCCTATAGTTGTTCATATCCAGGGGATCCAGGGAAGGTTTTTTTCAGAAGTGGCCTAACAGCCGCTTCCTTCAGACAAGATGGAATGTGACCTTCCCTGAGGGATACATTGATGATCTCCATAAGGAACATCCTCAATGCACCCCCCCCCCGGACTGCCAGCCATGATGGGCAAGGGTCGAGAGAGCAGGTCGTTTTCCTCACTCTACCAAGGAGCTTGTACACGTCATCAATACTCACAGATTGGAACTGATCCAGGATAATTTCATTAATGGAGTGGCTGGATACCTTGTCAGTTGTTTCTGTCAAAATACTGGTGTCTAAGTCAGCTCTTATCTAGGAGATTTTATCTGCAAAAAAGTTGTTAAATGTACCATAGCAGGCCATTGTTGGGTTAAGTAACGGGTTCTGTGCAGGAAGTACCTGCGTCAGTTCCCCCACCACCCTAAAGAGTTCTGCTGGATGGAACTCTGCAGATGCAATACATGCAGAACAGAAAGATCTCTGTGCTGCAATGTATGCCTCTCGATATGACCAAAGAAAGTTCCTATGACGAGTCTTGTCAGATAAGAGTTGAGTTTTCCGCCAGGTGCGCTCTAGTCGTTGTCCAACCTGCTTCATTTTCCTAAACTCTGATGTATACCATGGCTTACGGTTTGGAGCGGGTTGGAAAGGACGCTTGGGAGCGATCATGTTGATAGCCTTGGTAAGATCAGTGTTCCAGGTGTTAACCAAAGTTTCAACAGGGTCACCGGTGTTGCCAACCATTAAACCCTCCAAGGCCTTCTGGAATCCTATTGGTTCCATCAGCCTTCAAGGGTGGACCATTCTAATGGGTCCACCACCCCTAGTGGGGCAGATAGAGGCTCTTAATTCAGTCTTGACCAGGAAATGATCCATCCATGACAATGTGGTGGCTTTAATAACCTCCACCCATGGATATTCCTGTTCCGTATTAAAGACCGCATCGAGGGTATGACCCACACAATGTGTGGGCCCGACGACCAATTGAAATAGGCCCTTGTTTGTCATGGTTTCCATGAATTCCTGAGCCACACCAGTCAGATTTGTCAAACTGGTCTCGAGTGGAATGTTGAAGTCACCCAAAACTAAAAGTCTTGTATTTTGTTTTGCCTCAATTTACAACATTTCAAATTTACAGTTTTTCTCCAGAAATGTATAAACAAAAGTCTCACACAGAATGCATAGCTTTCCTAGCATACAACTGCAGTTGAGAGTGAGGAGGGTGAGGCAAGACAGCAATGAGGATGAGCTGTAACAAAAGTTGACTCGACTGTTCTAGCAATAATGGGGAGATGGTTATTTCAGTTTTCCACTTTGGTGTAATCCCTGACTTGGGTCCCCTAAAATGGCCTCCTACCCTCTGGCATGCTGCCGAACATATTGCCCTATTGCCAGCACTGAAGTAAGATTTGATTGCAGAAATTAGACAAGAAGTCAGCTTCTGTACTTGGTGGTAGAGAGGTGCTATCTTCATTCCAGCCACCAAATTGATTTGTGTTTCTGTGGTATATTCCCAAAAAGCCAAAACTTCTCTCTCTGCAACCTTCAGTTTAGACACAAAAGAAAGACTCAGTCATCCAATATGCTTGCTTGTCAATTGCTCCTTAGTATTTATTGACAAGATATCACAACGGCACCATAAGTCTCTGGTTCTTCCTCATCCAAAGGGCACTAAATCCCATAGCCCTGCCCTTGGGACTTTTCACCATGAAGGGGAAGCCTGCAGCCTTTCACACCCTTATTAAAGGAGACCAGCCAGATTCAAAGGCAGCTGGCTGTTCTTAGAGGCACCATTCTGAACCTTGCCTTTTTATCTAGGAAACAGATGTGTGCTGACTAGTCATAGCCAATCCCAAGAAAGTGACAAGGGATTTCTAGATTTCCCTTTATGACTATATGCTCTTGCCTTCCACTATTGTGCAAGATGATTAATGCAGATAAAGGAATATACGGATTGTAATTGCTTCTTAATGACCAGCAAAGCACCATTCTAATTGGTCCAAAAGAGCACATGATTGCTTAACTGCTCTCTCTATGGAGATTTACCTTTTCACTCCCTTTTCAGGGTGTGTGTGTCTCTAATTAGGGTCCTGTGCTACAATGGGAAATAACAGATATTGCACAAAAGTTGGGAAGACAAGACTGGCATCTGGTGGAGCTGACAGATGCAAAAGCCAGGCTCAATGCATGCATGGCAAGCAATTCAGAACCCAGCAAAGGAGGGACAGCATGATTAATGAGCCATGTGCTCCCCTTGCTTGGATGCCCTGGCCTTCTTGCTTGGTGCAATTCAGTACTTAGGTAGATCACTATTATCACATCAAAAGGGGGAGTGTCCAGTGGCTGCTGTGATAACAGCCATGAAGCAAGAGAAAGGGGGTGGGAAAGGGAGAAGGGAGAAGGGTGAAAAGGGCAGACAAACCAGTCTGTGGTCCATGTCTGTGCGATCCATTTGCTCAGCATTTTAAAAAGGCACTTGCAGTCACAGAGCAGGTTGTTGCTGATATTCTTAACCATGCCTTGATGAACCAGAGTGCTTTGAAAGGATTTCAAAAAGGCATTTGCTTACACAAAGTGCTTCCTGACAAAGAGCTCTTTCCAATTACTCTTGTGAAGTAAAATGACTGGCATCACTGAAATATTTTTAAAGTAGGAAATTTGGAACAAGCAGTTCATCAAAACGTCTTACCTACATCTCATTTTAAGAACACATTTCCAACTTGGGCAGCAGTCTGAAGTACATATTCCATATAGTCAATAAATCCTGAGGCCTAGGTAGGCCTGCCAAATGATTAAAGGGTTGTTGTCTGATTAAATGCTTTCTTTTTATAGGTTAAATATAGGATGTCATTTAAAAATACTGCTAAGAATAGGATGGAATGGATGACTTCATAAATAAAAGCTACAGCTAGAAGAAAAAACTATGTTTATTTTTATTTATTTCACTGTTTCATAGTGAATAATCCTTTAATTCTCTCCTCCACTGCCATTGATGAAGATAGCAAACCTCCTCTTAGAACAAAAAAAAAAGCATGACTAATTAACACTAATGTTATCACCTAAATCTATTGATAATTCTTAGTCTCAGAAGTTCACACTTGACCTATTGATTTGCTCCCTGCTGATTAATCATGTAAAGTATTAATTGATGCACGTTTGGCTAATTGTGCTATCCTATGGTCCCTGGGAGAATAGTTCACAGGATAGACAAAAAAAAATTACAATAACGCCTTTCTGATCTTGGACACAGATCTCTGATCTCAGAGGACAAAATATTACCTTGGTATTTCCTTCCTTGCCTGCTCAGCTCTCCAACACCAGGAAGAGAAATTGTTTTTAAAAAAGTGTTTACTTTGCTAGGGAAATAATTTCAAAAATGGAGGGAGAGTGAGGAATGCTGGTTCTCCCTCAGTTTTTGCATCCATCTGGAACCTAGCAAGGCTTTGGGTATCTTGGTGTTCTCCACCTTCTGAGAAGAGTTTGGAAAGGAAGGTTTTAGGGCTATAGCTCCACAAATCCCCAGCCAGCATGTCCAATTACCATGCAGTCCATAGAATTCTGTGAGTTTAGTCCAACAAAGCAACATTTCCAAACTCTGACTCCTTCAATTTAAGTGTAGGATGGGGTCACACTCTCCTTAAAGGACTGCATTCGCAGTCTGGGGGTGCTCCTAGATCCATCACTTCAGATGATAAATGAGGTGAATACGGTGGTCAGGAGCACTTGTTATCAGCTTCAGCTGATATGCCAACTGTGCCCTTTCCTGGAGATCAGGGACCTCAAAACTGTGGTATATGCACTGATAACTTCTTGTCTAATTTCTGCAATGCACTCTACTTGGGGCTACCCCTGTGCCTAGTTTGGAAACTTCAATTGGTACAGAACATGGCAGCCAGGCTGGTCTCAGGTAAAGCAGAAGAGACCACATAACACCTATTCTAAGATAACTTCACGGGCTGCCTATCAGTTTCCAGGCACAGTACAAGGTGTTGGTTATTAGTTTTAAAGCCCTAAATGGCTTGGCTCCAACCTATCTTCGGGACCGCCTCCTTCTGTATAATCCACCCCGTACATTAAGGTCCTCTGGGAAGAATTTATTGCAACCTATAAAAACTAGATCAGGGGTAGGCAACCTTTTTGAGCCGGGGGCCGGGTTGCTGTCCCTCAGACAATTGGGGGGCCGAAGCACCAAAAATAAAAAAATAAAAAAAAATATTTTTTAATTTAAAAAATTCAAAAAATATGCATGCACACTTTCTCAGCCTCAGAAAAGCCATGGTAAAACCCCTGTGGAGATTTTGCCAAGAAAACCCCAAGAAGAAGTAATAACAACAATAATCAATGTCATCATGGCGGGCGGCGGCGGCAGCAGGAGGCAGCAGGGGGCGGCAGCGGCAGGACCAGCCTGGGGCCAGTCCAAAGGCCTCCAGGGCCCGCATCCAGCCCCCGGGCCTTAGGTTACCTACCCCTGAACTAGATTATCTGCAACTGCCCAGAAGACCTTTTTGGCTATCACTCCCAAACTTTGGAATGGACTGCCAGATGAGATCCATCATTTAACCACCTTAAACAGCTTTTAAAAAGCTGTTATGATGGACCTCTTCTGGCAAGCCTTTCCTGAGTAGGTAACTGGCCACCGAAAATAGTTATGCCTGTCCCTGATTTCCGCTATAGCTATTTTAAATTATTTGTTATTTTGTTGGAATGTTTTTGTAGCTTGTTATTTTTAAGTTGGTTTTTAAATTTTGATTGTTTAACTGTATTTTGGGAGGTGGGCTATTGCGGGATGGAAGTGTTTGTTTTATCATGCAAACTGCCTCGGTTGCATTTTACAGAGAGGCGGGATATAAATAATAATAATAATTATTATTATTATTATTATTATCCTGTCCAAAGTTAGTAGGCCCTCTTCAGTAAGTGAATTTAGAATGCAAACATATCTTGAAACACCACTCAGATGAAGACAAAAGTCTTCTGAAGATAAGCAATGTGTTCTGGCAAATCTCAAAGCAATTCAACCTTTTTGATCACATAACACAGTAAGGATTCCACTGGACAATAGCTAAGGGTTTGTGGCCATGTGGAATCTACTTTAAATCCATTATGCACTGGTTTCTTTTTTCAGCCACAGCAATTATATCTAGCAAGCTAAAGAACAAATCTATCTTTTGTCAAGCTCTTACAGATCGACAAATATTCTCCATGTTTCTACAATTTGCGAAGAAGGAGAAATACTGTATTGACTTGAGGAAAAGTTGTCTGAGGTTGGCCCATTAAAACAAAATTCAGAAGTAAAGTAACAAAAAGCTGGCAGACAGAGGTGGGGAGAAAAGAAATCTTTTTAGGCAGAGGCAATGTTTACAATATAGCCTACTACAGGCTTTCATACTACAACAGAACTGTTCTTCAGACTGGAAAGCCTTTGAGCAGCCTTTTTTTTTTTCCCCTCCAGAGAAAAATGCTTTTAAGAGAGGGAAACAATTCTTCTGGAGCTTGAAAAGCACTATACACAGAGTTCCACCATTGTTGTTTTTTCCATTTTTTTTTTAAACCAAAATTGCCAACCTGTGTGAAGGGACAGATAGAAAAGCTTAACACTTTCCCTCTCCTTTGATAATATGGGATTCTTGACCCAAGGAATTACAATGGAATGTTATGTGTGTGAAGACAATGGAAGTAGAGAAGGGGAGCACCAGAGCAAAAAAGCTAGCAAATAGTTTCCAAATTCTACACTTTATAGTCTGCATTCATATCTATTTGATTCTGATTTTAATTGGAACCTTCTTCAGATGTTGTGTCTTTGGCACTGAATAAATTTGTGATGGGGGATAGCTGGATAAGCATACTAGCTCTGCTCTCCTGTTCATGGAGAGCCTCAGCAGACAGAAGAGGCTTCCTCCTCAATGTACCAATTATCTCTCAGTAATAGGTTGGGAGAAAGACAAGGGAGAAATTGAAAGGAGCAGAGCAAGTGTGCTCATCCTTGCACATTCCTCACACATTTTCAATAACTCTGGAAAAAGAATTCCTGAACAGGACTTATGTGTCAAATAACCACGTCATCCCACTGTTACCATTCTAAAAATAAAACCCCTTGTATTGTCCTTTAGAACAGACTAAATGCAAAAGAATTAAAAGATAAAAGGGCATGAAGATAAATGCTAGGTGGGTAGGGTTCTTTCTTTCTTTTAAAGAGCATCTGTTTTAAGAGAGGAAAAAGTGGGTTGATATCCCTGATAACACTCATGCTAAAATAAAATTCAGTTAATCTTAAAAGTGCTGCTAGACTCCCCCTCCCCCTTTCTCTTTTTTATGCTGCTCTAAGAGAGTTTAGTGCATTTAAATATCAAATAAGATATGCCAGCAGGATGTAAAGCAGCTATTTCTGTCAGAGGCCTGGGATCTTTGTAGGTTTAATAAAGGAAACTGTATCATCTGCTCACCTGGAAAAATTCACCTGAGACATGTACAATTGATCAGCCCAAAATGATATTTTCTTCTTCTTCAATCATCGAAATGTCAGGAACTAGACACTTCCTCAGACCTCTTTTAACTGTATGTATGGGAAAATGGCACAACTGTATGTATGGGGAAATGGCACAACTAACACAATTAAAACAGATAGGTCATGCATTTTTACCTAAGTGTCCAGTGTGCATTTTTAAACAAAATTATCAGCCAGTTTGGGGGCCAGAAGTGCTACATCTGTACCAGAATTATACAGAAAAACAGGGAGGGAAACTCAGAATGTGGGAATCTGTGGCAGAGGTGAGTTCCAGGGAAAGGTTTCTCACTCATTCATATGTTTGCTTCCTTGATTGTGTTAAAAAGAAGTTTCTAGCCATTATGACTGCAGCAATATATTTGAAGCTTTAATGCCTCCTGAAATCCCACAGCTCACAAAGGAGGCTGAAACAGATTTTCAGTGTTTTGAGTGTTGGGCTTTCCCTTTCTATCTTTTCCTGTGGCCAATATAACAGAATGAGGGCACCTCCGGACAGGTAAAACATATCACAAAGTTGCAGTATTTGTTATGGTAGTTCTGTTACCTAAATTGCAGGGGGTGTTGAGAGGGCACCCACAAATTGTATTCAATGGGGAAATGGATTTAGCTTAATAGGAAACAGTGGGAGGGCTTCGGTAACATAAAGCTGAGATCTTAAGCCTTTGTATATCAGTTCTGAGCCCAGAGAACTCCAGAGGTAGGTTCCAAATTAGTTTATTTATTAAAGGGGGAATCAACATACACATGATGAAGCACACTCCCTCACACACACATATACACAAGAACTAATAATGTGAAGTAAAAGATAGTGAATATGGGGTTATAAAGAGGCACTATTATACCAATCCTGAAGCACAGCTCCAATTGTGGGGTTACTGGAATGAGGATGGCTCAGCAGCCACCCGCAACACATGAGTTGGCTGGCTACTGAGGTGTCTAGCACAGGTTCTGTTTGGCTTCAAACAGTGGTTCTATCTGGCTTCAAACTACGGTAGACTGAATTGCTATTGTCTGGGAACATGTACTTATAGCAAGAAATGGGTCCTGGGCAGTGTTTCAGGGATTAAATGGCTTTTCCTAGAGTTAAACAACTTTCCCAGGAGGGAAGAATAGAATAAGTTCAAGTTCATCTTTATTATGGTCATAGACCAGCATAGAATACAATGAGATATGCAAGAATGACTAGATAACTGGTATGTATGTCCTCAAACAAAGAGAGTTTCATTCCCAGAAGGAAACTGCTTTTGTCTGTTTCCAGGTCAGCTCACACCAACATGGTAAAGTGGTTATGCTGATTCTGATTTTGGGCAATCCCATCACAGCTAAGTGCCTTGGCTTCCTGTATGCTGATCCATCCAGATTTCCTAATATGGTATGGCTGGTTTCCTGTGTTGGGGTGCCCCCTTTTGGGTATCTGCTTGTAACATTCCTTTTTTATATTAATTTGATACAAACTAATGAGGGGTGATTGGAGGCCAGATCCTGGGGTAACAGTTTTCAGGTTTGATTTTGATTTTTAAAATATCCAGATGATATTTCTATGGTCCCGGATTATTTTCTGGCACTTCTCAACACCAGAAGGCAACATTTTATTTGCATATTTGAGTGGATTTTTTTTAATTCCAAGAAATAATGGAACAGTATTGCTTCTTCACTTCTCTTCCTTCAATTTTTTTGTTTTGTTACAGTGCTAGTGTGTGTTAATGAAATAACACTTTTGTAATATAACTCTATGACTCAAAAAAAGTCTGAGAGAAAATTTGTTCCTCAACCCATAAGACTACCTTAGTAAACTATGCCCCAATTTTTAAAAAATGAAGAGAAATGCTTGGGTAGAGTCAAAATGAATGACCATAGGCCTTTTCTTTCATCCTGACTTACCTTTCAATGTTGTGAGTATAAAGTGGGCAGAAGGAAAGCATACAAAATATATGTATGCTGTCTTGAAAGATGGGATATAAATTTAACAGATGAAAAATAAATAATAAATCTGTCATTATATTTATGCTAGTTATGCTTGTTTGCTGACTGCTAGAGACATCAAACCCTAATTATTAATATGAATCGTTCTTTTAAAACTTGCAACAGCAGGATGTACTCTAGCACATAGCATAGACAGATAGGAAGACTATAAGAGATCTGACTCTCCCACATAAACTTGAAAGGAGTGTTGGGGGAAAAGGATGGGCTATGGCAGCCAGGGATGTATCTACACTTATATTATCTCCTACATGGTGATTCCTCATCCAGTCATACTATTTATTCATAAAGCATTTGAAATGTCCATCATGGTTAGTCACAGCAACCCATTGTGGTTTATTATTTCAATATAAAGTTTCTACATAAAGGTTGTTATTAGCTAATACACTGGCAAACTGACTCTTATCAACATTTCAAATCAAAACCATGTTTGCCTTTCATCAAATAAAACTAGCATCCACCTCTCCCTTCTTTTGGAGGAGAAAGCAAAATTGTGGTTGTCATTGTAATATAAAGGCAGGAACATTATCTCTGCTTTTGGAAATGAGTCAGCCTTATGACACTGTCTCCATCTGCTTCTGAAGGGGGCTTTTAATATTATGTCCCAGAATGACTAAATGGTTTCTCTCTTTTTCTGATTTCACTTTAAAAAAAAAAAAAAGGAAAAGAAAAAATAATCTCTAATGAAACAGGGATGCAAAGGTAGGCATATTCCCTGACCTGTTTTCAAAATGATGTATGGCTGTGAGCTAAGGAGTTTCTCCCTACAGTCTTACTCCACCCCCTTTCCCATCTAGTATGCAGATGGTGTCAGCTGCTAAAAGTCATAACTCAGAGCAACTGCTAGGAGAATTGACTTGTGAAGCAATCTATAATGGATGCATTAAAAGTTCTTTGTGGAATGTGAGACTGAAACGTCCTTTACAATGCATGTCAACTATGTACAATAATGATTTAGTCAAACTGAGATTGTAGCCTATGATATGAATCAGATGCAGGTGCCTTGATCTCTACAAAATCTGTAAATATCTTATGTCAAAGAGAAAGTGGTGTGCTTGAATTTCCTGCCAACTTTCAAACTGGAGGTCACTTTATCTTTCACATAAGTGGTGTGCAAATTGTGTCCCAGGGAATCCCAAGGTTGCTCATTGCTAATGCTGAAAATACCAGTAATGGAAAACAGCCTTCCATGAAACAGAACTTGCTTGCTCCCTGTTAATCATATTTTGTAATGCACAGCTTCATGGGGAGATGCATACTCAGTTCACACAGGGCCACCGTAACACCCAGCTGGCTTGGTCAGTGCCTTGCATGAACTGAGGATGCACACTACAACCAACTTATTTATGTTTCCTTCAGTGAACACATCTCATCTCTACTTTAACCTAAAAATAACACTCTGATGTAGGTTAGCTGGTGGGGGGGGATTCAAAATGGAGAGCAATGGCATTTTAATGAGTTATTCACGCATAGGTCTTTGCATTTTTCTATTCAGAATTCATACAGTGCACACCTTGTTCCAATTAATCCACGCTTTATTCCTGACATAACAAGTACCATTTCCATTGCAAAATATTTCAGGAAATTAAAACTACAATGGTTCAGTGCAGTTACTTTTCTATGAGCATTTTCAATGACTTCATGGATTTGCTTCCATCATGGACTTGCCATTTCTCATATTCTGATGACAATGGACTTGGGTGTTTCCATCTATGACTCCTTCCAATTCCCCTATCTGTTTTTCAAACATGATGAAAGGACATCTAGGCATCATAGCATCTGAAAGGGCACAGCTATTGAAGAGAAAATTCTGCTTTAGTATTGTTTGGTACTCCTTAGTTTTAACTATTTGACAGCCTCATATAGTATAGCATGTTATAGCTATTGTATACCCTTGACTGAAAAACATTTTGTTTTTGTTGTTCTTGTTGTTAAACACCATTGAGTCAATCTCAACTCATGGTGACCCTATGAATGAGACATCTCCAAGATTCCCTATCCTCCACTATCCTTTCAAGTTCTTGGAGAGAATACCTGTGACCTCCTTAATTGAGTCCATCCATCTAGTATGTGGTCTTCCTCTCTTTCTCCTTCCCTCCCCCTTTCCTAACTTTATTGTCTTCTAATGAGACATGCCTTCTCATGATGTGGCCAAAGTATGACAGCTTCAGTTTAGTCATCTTTGCCTCCAGGGAAATTTCAGGTTTGATTTGTTCTAGGACCCATTTCTTTGTTCTTTTTTGCTGTCTGCAGTATCTTCAGCACTCTTCTCCAGCACTATATCTTAAATGAATTTATTCTCTTTTTGTCCATGTTCTTAACTATCCAGCTCTTGCATCCATACATGGTAATGGGGAATACAGTGGCTTGTACAATTCTAAGTTTCGTACTTTGTTGTATATCTTTTCTCTTTAGGAGTTTTTCTAGTTCTTTCATAGCTGCCCTCCCCATTCTTAGTCTTCTTCTGATTTCTTGTCTGCAGTCCCTGTTATGATCAATGTTTGATCCAAGGTATAGGAACTCCTTTACTATTTCTATGTCCTCATTTTCCTAATTGAACTTGTGAAGATTCTCCATGATCATTATTTTTGTTTTCTTTATGTAAAACAGTAAGCCAGCCTTTGCACTTTATTTGTTGACCTTCCTCAGTAGTTGCTCTAAGTCTTTGGATGTTTTCTGCTAATAGTATGATACACTCCTTTATCTGGCATGGTCATCCTCTTGCCTCAAGCCTGCAGCTTTGGAAGGGATGCACATGAAGCAATGAAGGAAGAAGAGGACACATGCCTAGCAATCCAGATTATCTCTTGTGGTTTATGGGGTGATGGGTGTCACAGCCAGATCACCTTCACAGTACAGTACAAATATTCAAAGGAAGATTTTTAGATTCAGTTTCATATATATGCCAAAGAAGGTAGACAGAATCATCAAGTGAAACATAAGAAAAAATACAATGTATCAAATGATATAGTGGTTTGAGTGTTGGCCTATGACTCTGGAGATTTCGGTTTGATTCCCAACTTGGCCACAAAACCCACTGGGTAATCTTGGGCAAATCACATGTTCTGAGCCTCAGGAGAAGGCAATGGCAAACCTCCTCTAAACAAATCATGCCAAGAAGCCCAATGACCTTAGGGCCTCTATAGGAACAACTTGAAGGTGCACAACAACAATAAATGTGCGCCTTGACCAACCAGGCGTCTCCTGTCCTTATTTGGCCAGTACAACAAGAAACCCCTCCCAACTCATCAGGGGATGTCTGCACTGGCACAAAGGACACAAGACACCTCTTTTTGGGTTTAAACAGGCCACAACTTTTATTTAGCTGTACAGGGTCTATTAACAAACCAATAAACATTAACAAATAAACCACATGTGTAGGTGAAAGTGTAACCCCCCCTAAGTGGGTAGTCCTTCACCACACGTGACAAAACAAGTAAACAATAATAACAACAAATTTACAAACCCCTCCTCCCAGAAATGACATCATATTTCATCATATGATGTCATGCAATTTTATGACGTCATGCATTTAAATGCATACGTCATTTCCTTTAAATTTATGTTATGCCAATTTTTTACCCCAATTTTAAATAGCCAGATTAAATTTTTCTGTGGGGTGGGGGTCATTAGCCACCACAAGAGGGGGCCAGCCTAGCTAGGCATCCCCTCCCCCCCCGACTGCTTTTGCAATTTGGTCAGAGAGTGCAGTGATGTACATCTCCGATCCCTCTGGAGAGAGGTGAACCCCATCCCCCCTGTATAGCTGCAGCTGGTCAAGTTTAATACCGTGCTCCACCAAAAAGATGCCCAATTTAGAAAGCTGCTTAGCCACATAATGGTTAAGCCAGCGCCGAGCATTATTAACTGCTGAGTCCTTCTGCGCTCCAGGCCAGCAACGCCTTGGCACAAGTTTGGTCCACAGGATCACAGCACCCGACAAAATCTTTTGGACTGTCCCTTCCAAAGCTGCAGGCTTGAGGCAAGAGGATGACCATGCCAGATAAAGGAGTGTACCATACTATTAGCAGAAAACATCCAAAGACTTAGAGCAACTACTGAGGAAGGTCCTTAACTATCTGCTTGGCCAGCTGCAAGCACGGGATGTGAACCAAATCAGGTATACCACCAAAACTCGGGGTCGGGAACGTGAACATGCCAACTCCATAATAAGGGGCAGGAGAGAACCCCACATCATGCCCCTTTGTCCAAACCATTCAGTAAGTCTAATATGGGAAAGGCCCAGCGTATTGTCGCGGTGATGTTCCAAAAGGTGGCATTCCGCCCAGAAGACCAGACTGTGGCCCACGATCCATATATTGCCGTGGTAAAAGCCAGCTGAAATGAAACAAAACAAGTTAACGTGGCTTATCAGGAGTCCAATTACCTGATTGCCTGACATAGGACTTGAATGCACGTGAATGCCACCTGCCAATTCTGCAAATATCAGCTTCACTCAAATCGTGAGTGGACGCAGCTGTTACAGTCTCTTTTAGCACAGCCCTAAATTGAAATTGTGTTAAGGGCAAACCAGACAAGTGAATAAACAAGTAGCCAGCCAAATTAGGCCTAATATTCAAATAGTTAATCATCACTATCACTGGGCAAATTTGACCTTGTGGTGCCTTGGCCAAGAAAATAGACTGACCTTTTGCTAACTGGTCTGTCTTAGAACACCTAAGATGAATTTGAATCCCCTGTCCTGTTAGATTGATATCAGAAATTGATAGTGCCCTGCCAGATTTATCATTACGAGATCCAGGCACAATCTCACTGGTCCTTAAAGCAGCAAAAAAGGCTATAGCAAATACCGCTTTAAATAAAGCCTCTTCCCCAAGTGAATAACATGTGTGGGCTAATTGATCCCATAACTTAAGAAGGACACAGCCAGTTATCAGCCATCGTGAATCCTTTGTGACAGGAGATTCTCTGGACCATCCCTCAACTGCTCTTTTGACACTAAAGTCATTAGTAGGATCAAAACAGCCCTTTGCCCTAGAGTAAAATGCCAGGGCAGCCAACCTGCCCCTGATAGTGACAGGTGAAAGTCCTGCGTGCTTAAGATATACAATAAAGCGAAGGGCCAAGTCAACAACTGGTGGCGCAGTGGTTAAATGCCTGTACTGCAGCCACTCACTCATAGACCACAAGGTTGCGAGTTCAATACCAGCCAGGGCTGAGGCTCGACTCAGGCCTGCATCCTTCTGAGGTCGCTAAAATGAGTACCCAGCTTGTTGGGGGGCAATCAGCTCACAATTGTAAACCGCTTAGACATCCCATAGCGCGATATGAAGCAGTATATAAATGAAGCTGCTTTGCTTTTGCTTAACATCAGTAGGCCACTTTTGATCCTCCCCAATTTTCTGTAAGAATTGATTAAATGAATTCAAAGCAGTTTGATAGGACTTGCGTGTAGATGGGACAATGGAGTTTAGAATTGCCCTGTGAACTTCTAATCTCCAAGGTTCCAGAGCGACGCCGGTACCTCCAACGGGTGTGTCGACGCCTCAGAAGCCAGCTGCCGGAACCTGGAGAACTGAAAACGAAAAAGGGCATCCGCCAAAGGGTTAAGCACACCAAGAACATGTTGAGCTTTAAATAACACATTAGAATTCAAGCACTGTAACACCATCACCCTTACCAAACCCATAACTTTAGGAGACTTGGAGGACTGAGAGTTTACCATGTGCACGACTGCCTGGTTGTCACACCAAAACCAGACAGTGCTATTAGCAAACTGGCTTGCCCACAAGTGCACAGCCACCACTATTGGAAACAGCTCCAAAAATGTAAGGTCTCTAGTCAGACCACTTTTAACCCATGCAGCAGGCCATGCCTCTGCAGCCCACTGGCCATTCCAATACACCCCAAAGCCATGGGCACCAGCAGCATCAGAATGCACCTAAAAGTCTGCCCTAAGCAGCATTTCAGATCTCCAAAATGATATGCCATTGAAATGCTCCAAAAGGGAGTCCCAAACCTTCATATCCTCATGAATGCCCCTTGTGATTCTAATGTGGTGATGTTTGGCCACTATCCCTGTAGTAGCGCTATACAGTCTTGCACAGAATGCTTGTCCTGGAACTACAACCCTACAGGCAAAATTCAAAAGACCTGTAAGTGATTGAAATTCATGAAGGGTAGCTTTTTGTTTCTCTAACATGGCCCCAACTTCTTGCTTCATAGCCACTAATTTTTCATTAGGCAAGCAAAAAATTCCAGCTATGGTATCAATCTCAATGCCCAAAAAGGTAAATCAAGTAAGTGGCCCCTCTGTCTTTTCCTCCGCTAAAGGCACACCTAGCTCATGCATTAATTCCTGAAATTGAACTAAGGAGTCCTTGCACTGTGAAGAATTAGGATTCCCAGCAATTAAAAAATCATCTAAATAATGAGCAATGGCTCTATTACCAGTCTGCTTAACTGCACACCAATGGAGAAATGTACTGAATGTCTCGAAAGCTGAACAAGAAATCCAGCATCCCATTGGCATCGCTTTGTCAAAGAAATATTTTCCTTCAAACTGAAAACCCAGTAAGTCAGAATCATCTGGGTGTACAGGAAGGAGTCTAAATGCAGATTTAATATCACACTTAGCCAAAAGGGCTCCCATGCCCAAATTCCTGATCATCTTAACTGCTGAGTCAAACGATGTGTACCTAACCGAGGTAAACCCAGGATCAATAGCATCATTCACAGACTCACCCTTCAGGTATGATAAATTATGAATCAGCCTAAATTCCCCAGGGGCTTTTTTAGGAACTACACCCAAAGGAGATAAGCAAAGTGTGGGAATAGGCAGCTGATCATGGGGTTCCGAAATCCTTCCTGCAGCTATTTCCTTAGCCAATTTCTCCCTCACCATGCCTGGCAAGTCCCTCACTGAATGAGCATTGGGTGCAAAATGATGAATCCTAGGGCCTGTATAGGGAATATGAAAGCCTACAGAAAAACCTTGAAATAAATATAAAGCAGCCTCCCTATCAGGGTAAACCTTTAACCACACCACCATAGTGTCCAATTTAATTGGTGACAGGGCCTTTTCCCCCAGGTGAAACTGGCTGGGGGGCAGTACCCACTCCTGTTCTTTTGCCTTTAACACAGGAAGTTCCAGGGTGGCCACCCCCACAGGTGTTACATTTGTGGTCAAACCTGCAGGGTTGTCTTTTACACTTGCAGGCATTAAAGTCCCAGCATAAGCCAAATTGCCTTCTCTCTCCTGTGGCAGGCCTTGCATTCAGCCTCTCAGCATGGTAACCATTGGGACAAACCCGTTGTCACACCTGCTCGAGGGGGAGGCCCCCATCATAACGTCAGCCCAAAGCTCAGACTGAACAAGCCTCCAAGATAAAAAGAATCCTGTGCCGCTCTCATCCTAAACTGCTCATCATATTGGAGCCATGCTGCACCCCTTGAATTGTGATGGCAATTAGTGTACGCTTTTATCATGATCTCCTGATATTTAGAAAAGTCAGGGGATCTGAGTGGTTCCTTTTCTTCTATGACACCTCTATAAATAGTGAAGCCCATAATCCAATTAACAAAATTGCGCTCTAACTTAGGGCGTTTGAGCGCCTGAAACTCTTTTGGCAAACTAAAAATGATTCCATCTTTTACCATAATTCTAGGCTCGGGATCCCTAAAAGTCAAAGTAAATAAATCAATATATTCGCCCTTCCAAATCCTTTCTTTAGTGGAAAGAGGAAGGTGTGAACCAAGGGGTGTAGACATTCCAGCATAAGGAGTAGGTTCCACGTTCCCCACTGTTCAGATAACAGAGAAGCATTTGAAATAGATACCACAGAAGTGTTGTTAGCAACATCCGCAGGCTGACCACCCTGCACCCGAGTGTCAGGGGCCTGTGAGATAGCAGGAGCCTGCACGGATACATTCAAAACCACAAGGTTTGGCCATTCCGAAGCTACACCCTGACCCCCTGGCCACCTGGAGCCCATACCGAGGTAGGCCAATTAGCATGTGCAGACAAACCTGAAATTGAAGCTTGCTGGGAAGCTTCGCCAACTGACCGCACTGGTCCCCCAAAGTGTGGCCCCGCAACAGCTCGGGTGTCAAACACAGCAGAGGCAGCAGCAGCTTGATCACCTCTCTGTTCACCACCGGTCTGCTCCATTGCACCACCTGGAAGAACCACCCCTTGTAAGAGGTTATATCAATCAGCCAAAGTGGGCTGGCCGGACACAGGGGGGACCACACCCTGTGTCCCCAAACCCAGGACTCTTTGCAGGAGATCCCACACATCGGCAATAGTGGGGTGCCCAATCTCTACTGCTGAAACCACCGATGGGCCCAGTGTAGCCACTGCCACCTGAGACTCAGATGCCACTAAAGGGAGTGGCACTTCAGTGTTACTAGCACTCAAAGGGCTGGCACTTGAGGTGCAGGCTGTAGCCTGTAGTTCTTTCTGTGCAAGTTGATTGCAGAGCGCCACACAAGCATGAACAGTTTTGCCCAGTTGTGCCACCTGGGCAGAAATCTCATTGTCTCTGCTGCTAGACTGAGAAGGCTTTTTTGAAGCAGAGTGACCAGAGCTAGGCACGGCTGAAGGCGTGCGCCTCTTGGATTGGGCCTTACTATGTGGCATCTTAAACCTCAGTGAAATAGAATGTGGGCCCGAATCAAATCACCCAACCGAAGGCGATTACCACCAGGCCAGCAGGCCACCCTTTCCCAAGTCTCAAAGGAGACACAACAGCCAAGAAGCATCACTGGCAACCACCATGGGAAAGGTGTCCACCGAGGGTCCTATGCGGATCCCTCACCCAAAGACTGCCGTCTTCCACACACTCACCACTGGGGAGAAGTGTAACCAACCCTCCCAGACCAGCGATGGGTCCCGACCTTACCAGACCAGGGTTACCGGGGCGTCTCTGGGCCTGAAGATCAAGCACTGGGTCCACGCACCCGGGGAAAGATGCCTCTCGCAGAGCCCTCCTCGGGTGAGGACCCCCGAGAATTGGGGATGTGGAGGTGCTACAGGCCCACAAAGGCCGGCCCGAAGGCCTCACTCGCTCCCCCCCCCATGGGTTGCTCGAGGAACGATACCTGAGCCCCCAATAGAAGCAAGGATAAGAATAGGCAAAAGCTGAGATTAGCAAAAGCCAAAGGAGTGCTAGGCCGAAAGCCAAGCAAGCCCAAAGTAAAGAACGGAGCGATGTTACTCGCTCCATCTCAGCTCTAAAATGGCTGCCTCCACATGGCAGCACAGAGCTATAAGTAACAAACTCTCATCCCAAGTCTTGCGAGACCAATAACACCACAAGACTTGGAGCAATCAACAACCTGATTGGACAAGGCATGCAGGTGTACTTGTTCCCCTGCGCGCCTTGACCAACCAGGCGTATCCTGTCCCTATTTGGCCAGCACAACAAGAAACCCCTCCCGACTCGTCAGGGGGTGACTTTCTGCATTCATGTTGAGGGTGATGATAGCATTCCCATTCCACACCTCAGAATACCTGTGCCAGCATACTTTAGCTTTCACGAATAGCAGCAGCCATTTCCATGTTTACCTGACATTGTTGGTTGCTTGGCAACAAGAGGGAAGGAAGGCAGCAATTATGGAGAGGGAGTTTAAAATCTGTCTGCTCTTGGGATAAGGTTGGCAAGGAGGTAGGTAAGGGTGAGATAGGATATTCCACTTTCCTCTTTAAAAAAGAGTGAAAACCAACTAGTGAGTCAGTTGTGCAAATGGTTCATAGAGACTGTGGGATAAAGGAGTCTATTCTGAGGATATGGACAATCAGAAGCTTGGAGAGGTAATGTGGAATGAAAAAGATTAAAGCTACATTAAGTGATATAAGACACAAATAACTTTTGGAGCAATGCAGAATGCAAGACTTTGCATGACGTTGTTGTAGATACAAGTCATCAAGTCAGCTTCAATGTATAGGTATACTGTAAGTCATCAACAGTCCTGCTCAGATCTTGCAAACTCAGTACTGTGGTCTTCTTCATTTTAATCCATCTATAATGCGGTGTTCTTCTTTTGTACTGCCTTGACTACAAAAACCTAATGGGCTAAACACATTTTCTCTTGAACGTGCACAATTCTGTCATTTCAAAAAGGATAATGTGTTTTTAAGTAAAAATAATAAAAGGAGAATCTCTTAACATTTTAAAATGTTTTCAGACATAAGGAGAAACAATGCTATATTTGGCTTCAACATAAAGATGGCCAGATGTGTAGCTAGCAGAGGCTGGGGCAAAACGAGGAGCTTGACTTTCATATAAGAATTCTGATCCTCCCCATGAAATCTTCCTTCAGCCCCCAGTTTTCTGGCACTGCAGTAACCTGAAACTTCACTTGAGCATTTAGAAATACAGTTTAGGCATCCAAAGGATGGGACAGGCAAAGTTACAAAGGGAATACAAACACAGCAAATTTAAGAGTTCTAGGTGTGACTTATTTTGAAAATCTTCCTCACTACAATGCTTGCAATTTGAAGAATGATGGAAAATTTCATTTGGTTGGGCAGAATTCTTATGGGGGGACTATCCTCATAATCCCATCCCCTTTCTGTGGCCCTCATCATTTCTTACTTATCATAGGGGCAGTCTTTGGACTTTGGACTTTGAATTTTGGAGTCCAACATTAGCTGCCTCATTGTGACAGGTACAAGGGGTTGTAGTGGGGAGGAAAGAAAGAAAATGAACAATTATATCGGCTTTTCTTCTGCCAGAGCTTGGGAAACCTAATTTTTGAGCTACAACTCCCAGAATCCCCCAGGAAGCCATGCTCAAAAGGTATCTTTTCCAAGTTTTTCATTCTGCATACACAACCACTGGATATTACCCCAAAATATCTGCATAGATCCCCAGTTATACTTTTAATCCAGTTCTATCCATTCCCTCCTCAAATTGTATTCAGTTGGTAGTCTCATCTCAAAAGTGTTTGGGCAAATGAAAGGATCATTTATTCATGTGAAATGATTTTGGATGGTTCCTATCCACCTCAAAGAAACTGAGACATTAAGTTTCCATGGAAAATATTCCTGTTTCACTGAACAGAAAGAAATGTTGTTATAAATCTTAACAGCTGCAAATATACAGCCCTGTTTTGATTACCGGGGGGGGGGGGGGGGGAGGGAGGCGGAATAGTGTAAATGTTTCACTTTTTGATGGATAACTGATATTAGAATTCACACAGTCAAGTATCACAGAGGTCTGAGAGGACAAACCAGTCAGGAAGCTGGACAAGAAATGTCCACCAAAAGAATAATAAGAGGAAACTGCAAGCAGATAAAATCAAATCCTCTGTCACCTAGTAACTAAACCTTAAAAACCTTTAGAAGTTTTTAAACAGAGCCTGGATGGATATCTGTTGAGAGTGGTTTGATTGCATATTTCTGTATGGCAAGGGGTTGGACTGGATAGCCCTTGTGGAATCTTCCAACTCTATGATTCTAGATAAAAAATACTAACCATATAGTAAGGATTCCACCAGTTTCAGCCACTGCAAGAGGAATTAAGCAGAAATTAATTAGAACTTTCTTCTTAGCTAATTAGTAAAGGATTATGCTGCAAAAGAGTTTTAGAACCATAATATATCAAAATAAATTTGAAAAGATGGATAAAATTAATAACCCAGCTTGGTTTCTAAAGTTGTAGAACATCTGCTCTTGCATAGGGGTGAATCATATAAGACTAGGCAGGATTTTATTTTTTAAAAAAAGCTATTTGCACATTAATTTGATGCATTGCTTGTAAGTTAACTAATTTTGCATGTCATATTTTTTACAATTCTGTTTCATTTGTAGCATTTTGTGTTTATAACTGCTGTGTTAAAAGACAAGATAACAATTGTTGACAATGCTTTGCAATCCAATGGGCTAATCCTAAACTGAAGATTGAACAGTCCTTCTTTTGGAAGAAATAAATTGACTGTGAAATTTATACTTTGACTAGGTACAGGTCACTTTATTTTATTTTATTTTGCCATTTTCATTATTGGCGTGTCATAATAATAATAATAATAATAATAATAATAAATTTCTATCCCGCCCCTCTACCGAAGCAATAAAATCTTACAGTAAACCCTCCCAAACCCAAACCCACCCTCCCCTTAAAGCAGTATTAAATAACATTAAATTTAAACAATTAACAACAATAAAACACTTTTAGTAATTTACAACAGTAGATGTTAAAAGCAATCTAATAGGCAGCCCACAAGCAATAAATCGCATGGCAGGATGTGGCAGGATGTGGCAACAGATGGGGGGAAATTAACTTACTCCTTGGCCAGGAATTTAATCAGGAAAGGCCTGCCGGAAGAGATCCGTCTTGACAGCCTTTTTAAAGCTGTCCAGGTTGGTAATTTGACAGATCTCATCTGTCAAGCCGTTCCATAATCTGGGAGTGGTTTCCGAAAAAGCCCTCTGGGAGGTTGCTGACAGTCTAGTCTTAGCAGGTTGAAGCAAATTCCTCCCAGAGGACCGTAGTGTGCGGGTGGGATTATATGGAAGGAGACGGTCCTGAAGATAGGATGGACCCAAGCCATGTAGGACTTTAAAGGTGATAATCAACACCTTGTACTGGGGCCAGAAACTAATCGGCAGCCAGTGAAGTCTTTTTAAGACCGGTGTGATATGGTCTCTTCTAGATGTCCCGGAGACCAACCTGGCTGCCATATTCTGGACTAATTGAAGTTTCCGGACCAAGCATGAGGGTAGCCCCATGTAGAGTGCATTACAGAAATCCAGATGGGAGGTTACCAGGGTGTGTACCACAACTGTGTACCACAGTTTCAAGGTCCCTTACTTCCAGGAAAGGGCACAGCTGGCGTATCAGCCAAAGCTGATAACATGCACTCCTGACTGTCTCATTTACCTGATTCGTCATCAGGAGTGACGAGTCTAGGAGCACCCCCAGACTGTGGTAAGTGTGATCCCATCCAGGACTGGAGGTTGTTTCCCAATACCTGGTTTTGGGGCCGCTACTGTAAGTACCTCCGTTTTTTCTTGATTCAGCTTCAATCTGTTTTTCCTCATCCAGTCCATTACTGCCTTAAGACAGTCATTAAGAGGAGAGATGCCATCTGAAGTCATGGCTGATGACCGGAACATGGAGAAGTATATCTGGGTGTCATCAGCGTACTAACACCCAGCCCTATGTCTCCAAATAATCTCTCCCAGTGGCTTCATATAGATATTAAATAACAGTATGGTGCCTTGTGGGATGTGCCCCCCAGGAGGCTTCCCTCAGCAGCACCAGGCCTCCAAGAGGCCCAGCGCCACTGCGGGGCTCCTCCGGGGCACCATTTTGGATTCCAAAATGGCGCCCCAGAGGAGCCCCGCGGCCGCAAAAGGCAACGGCGGCAGGACTGGGCAGGGGCCAGTTCGAAGGCCTCCGCAGGCTGCCTCCGGCCCACGAGCCGTAGGTTGCCGACCCCTGCTCTAGTGCAATGTGACAATACTTATAATTACAACAATTTTTGATCTCTATATTTGGGGCATCAGCTCTGAGTGCTTCAGCCATTCTTGCTGCACTGGAAGCATTAATTATATATCCCATAGAAACTGAAACTAACACATCTAGTTTATAAATGTTTGTTATAAAGTACCAAATTTGAGTTGAAATGAGAACTGAATGGAATGCAGATTTAGATTGTCTTATGTAAATCAAGCAATGGAAAACTGCCCTAACATTAATATTTAAAATTTGTTTATTTAATGCTACCTGTGACTCTGTAAATTGATGTTTCATGTATACTGGACACCATTATGTCCCTACAAAGTTATCTATAAATTAGCCTGTACTTTATAAATTATAGTAAAGCCTTTGATTATAGAGATCATGAAAAACTATGGTTCACTCTTAATCAAAATGTTGGTGATGCAATATACATTATGTTTCCCTGTGTCATCTTTTTATTCCTTCTTGGTCTTGAATTGTGTAATTTTTATTGTCATAGAGTGTCCCAGTCCGTGGTTTGAAATTCCCTTTGATTTCCTGTATCTTGTTGAATAGGACTCGCTTTCTTCCCTTTTTGTTGTTGTCAACAAAACAGGAAAGGAACAGGTTCAAGAAAGGAAGAGGCACTAGGGACCACATTGCTAACAGACAATGACTAATGGAACACAGCAGGGAATTCCAAAAGAAAATCACCATGTGCTTTATAAATTATAGCAAAGGCTTTGACTGCACAGACCATGAAAGCCTATGGGATGCCCTTAAAGACATGGGAATGCCAACACATCTGACAGTCCTGATGAGGAATATGTAGTCAGGACAAAAGACTACTGTCAAAACAGAACACAGAGAAACAGAATGGTTCCCAATTGGCAAAGGGGTCAGACAAGGCTGCATCCTTTCACCCTATCTGTTCAACTTGTATGCAGAACATATTATAAGACAAACAGGGTTGCACACAGAAGGAGGAGGTATGAAAATAGGAAGAAGGAATATCAACAATCTAAGATATGCACATGACACTATAATACTAGAAAACCTCACAGACCTGGAATACCTACTAAAGAAGATTAGTAGTCGGAGTGCGGTGGAGTCTCCTTCTTGTAGGTCTTTAAACAGAGGCTGGATGGCCATCTGTTGGGAATGGTTTGATTTTGAGTTCCTGTATGCAGGGGGTTGGACTGGATGGCCCTTGCGGTCTCTTCCAACTCTATGATTCTATGATTCTATGAAGATCAAAGAAGAAAGTGCAAAGGCAGGCTTAATGCTGAACATAAAGAAAACAAAAATAATGACCACCAAGGACCTTCACAAGTTCAATGTAGACAATGAAGAAATAGAAATAGTAAAAGAATTCCCATGCCTGGGATCAAACATTGATAGAAATGGGGACAGATGTCAGGAAATTTGAAGAAGATTAAGAATGGGAAGAGTGGGTATGAAAGAACTAGAAAAGATCCTAAAATGCAAAGATATACAATTGAGCATAAAAGTTAGAATCATGCAAGCCATTGTATTCCCCATTACTATGTATGGATATGAGCACTGGAAGAAACAAGACAGGAAGAAAATAAATGTTGTAAGTACACACTCTGGGCAGGAGACTATATTGCTGCACAGCTAATAAATAATATTGAATTCTGAAAAAGAGAAGTAGGCTTCGGTCAATTAACTATAGCTTCCACCTTAGACGTTTCTGCTTTGATGGTCCCACTGCCTACAGTGTATCCCAAATATCGGCTTTCTCTTTTGCCTAGATGACACTTGGAACTTTTGACTGTCACCCCACCCATTTCTAAGCCTTTTTAGCACTTCAGTAAGATGGTGTATATGTTCACTCCAGGAATTACTAAAGATGCCAATATCATCAATGTATGCCACAACACAATGTTTCAGCCCAACTAAAATGTTGTCCACCAATCTCTGAAAAGTCAACGGAGCATTCTTTAATCCAAAGGGCAACACTGTAAATTCATATAAGCCTCTATGTGTGACAAAGGTAGTTTTCATCTGATCCTTGGGACACATGGGTACTTGCCAGTATCCCTTGGCTATATCTAACATGGAGATGTATCGAGCCCTTCCTATCTTTTCAATCAAATCCTCAGATCTATGCATAGGTTAGGCATCAGTTTGGGTAATCTTATTTAACCACCTATAATCAACACAAAACCGGATAGTATGGTCAGGTTTTTCTACCAACACTACTAGTGAAGCCCAAGAACTATTGGATGGTATAATAAGCCCCATCTTTAGCATTACATCAGTTTCATCCCCAATTCCGTCAGCTAATGGACCGTCACTCGATATGGAGAAGTGGCTATGGGGCTTGCCTTTCCAGTATTGATATGATGGTATATTCCCTGGACTTTTCCAGGTATATGAGAAAATATCCTCAAACTTTGTTAACACATTCCGTATCTCTGACTGTTTCTGGGGAGTAAGAGAAGTGTCAAGAGTAACCTCTTGTATCTTTTATTTTCCCTGCATTCTCAAATTTACACTGAGGAAGGACAATGCCTTTGTTATCCATCTCTTTGACAGCATATAACACCAAATTTTCCCACCTAACATAGGGCTTCAGCATATTTACATGTACCAATTTCTATATAGTTCACATCGTTGATCTTCTCTGTGACCTGAACTGGACCTGTCCATGCATACTGAAGTTAATTTCCTCTCATTGGTCAAAGGACTAGCACCTCATCTCCTGGAAGGAAAACTCAAGTTCAGGCCTTTTTGTCATACCAAGTCTTTTGTTGACCTTGAGCTGTCTTTAAGTTTTCTCCAACCATTCTCAAGACTTGCTTTAAGGATATCATCAGGTTCTAGACATATGATACTACATCTTCCAGCTCTCTTTCTTCTGGGGACTCCCACTCATGTCGAATGAGATCTAAAGGTCCTTTTACCTTGCATCCAAACATTAACTCAAATGGTCTAAATACCAAGCTTTCTTGTGGCACCTCTCGATAGGTAAATAACAGGTGTTGCAACTTGATGTCCCAATCATTCTGGTTTTCTGCAGCATAGGATTTTATCATATTAACTAATGTTCCATTAAAATTTTCTATAAGCCCATTGCTTTGTGGGTGATAAAAGGTCATGGTTAAATGTTTAACTCCACAGACCTCCCATAACTTTTGCATCACTTTAGAAGTAAAAGAACTTCCCAAATCTGATATCACCTCACTAGGAAATCCTAGTCTACAGAAAATGTTTATCAGAGCATTAGCCACAGTCATTGTCTCTATGTTCCGCAAAGCTACTGCTTCAGGATATCTTGTGGCATAGTCCATCAGAGTAAGAATGTATCTATTCCCTCTTTGTATTGCTTGTGGTAACGGCCCTATGATATCTATGTCCATTCTCTGGAATGGTTGTGACATTATTGGTAATGGACAAAACTTGGCTCTGGTCCTATCTTGCCTTGTGCCCACTTTCTGACAAATGTCACAAGATTTACAAAAAAATATATATATATATCTTGTCCCATCTTTGCCAGTAAAAATTTAAAGAGATTCTTTGGGCAGTTTTCTTAATTCCCAAATGACCTCCAAATGAACTAGAATGAGCTATTTCCAGTATCTAGCTTCTGTATTTGTGAGGGACTACCAACTGTTTTTGAATTTCCTTCTGGGTATTATATTTACATTTACACATATATAAGTGATCTTGAATGATTCTAAATCTGTAAGGGTGATTCTCACTCAGCTCTACATTAATTTCTTCTCAGGCAGAGTGAACAAAAGTTTTAAACTTTCATCTCTCTGTTGTTCTTGACTAAAATTGGGTTTGTTCCCAACTTTAATTTCCTCACAACTCTCCTCTTCTGTTATCTCAGTCACACCACATCTTGTTCTGTTCTTTCTCCAGGTATTTGATCCACCAGTTTGGAAGATTTTTCCTTTTCCATTTGTCTAGTGACCACAAAAGCAAATCTAAGATATCTATCCAAATCATTTCCAATTAAACAGAGAATGGGAATCTCATCCCAGAGGGCAAATTTCACTGCAGTTTGTGTCATTTGAAAGAAATGTCTAACTTGGCTATTGGTGCTACAAACACAGGGCCCACTAAACCCTTTAAAGTCATTGTTTCTTCTGGGCATAAATGTTGAGGGTTTACCAAGTGGGGTTTAATTATACAAACTTCGGATCCAGAGTCACGGAAACCCCACAACCAGGTCTCATTTATTTGTATTAATTCCCTGTGTTCCTGAAAACTTAATTCCTCAGGCAAAGTGGTTATAAGTAGGCATGGCCTTGGAGAAGGTTCTCTTCTAACGTCAGTTGCTTTACCAACTGTTGTTTCCATGGCAACCACAGCCTCTGCATTTCCTCTCTGACAACACTCTTTCTCTCCATGACTAACTGATGTTATACAATATACTGACTTTATAGGTGAGTTTGAATTCTTAGGATAAAATTTTGGGCAGTTTAATCTTAAGTGTTCCATTTGCCCACATTCATAGCAACTTCTCTGGCCTGTTTTTGACTGATTTTCAGTGGACCATCTATCCCTCTTCTGGTCTTCAAGGCCACTCTCTCTTGACCCAAAACCTTTCCTTTCAAATTCTTGTGTTCTCCCTTGATGCCAGGGTTTATAATGTTACCTCTCACTATTCCTCTCTTTTGTGGATTGCCATGTTTTGGGGTCCTTTTTGTCTTTCCATTGAGACCCTTCTTTATTCCTTGTCATTCCCTGATCATCTCCTCTAATTAATGCTAGTTCATCAACCATTCTAGCGGCTTCTGCTACCATTTTGGCCCTTTTCTCTTGAACTAGCCATTTATACTCTTGGGGAATTACATTATAGAATTTCTCCAAGCCTATTAAGCTTTGCATTTTTTTTTTGGAAGTTACTTTGTATCAATCCACCCAGCTCTTTAGATAATAATCTAGTTTACATGCCAGCTGACAGAAAGTTTCATCTGGTCTTTTCTTTATTTTATGAAACTCCTTTCTATGGTGTTCTGGAGTTAATCCAAATCTTTTCTTTTGCCATATCTTTGAATAACTCATAATTTTGAGCTTCATCTGCTCTCATCTCAGCATAGATTTCTGTTAGACCACCACAAATCTGGGAGCTAATATAACTCATCCTTTCTTCTTCTTTTATTTTCAATTCTTCACAAGCTCTCTCAAAATTGGTGAAGAAAGAATCAATATTGTCCATTTTATAATATCTGGGAAAACTTTTCATGTCAATCTGAGGTGCCCTATTTACCTCAGCCACCATTTGGGTTTGAGGAATTCCCTGATCTAGACTCCTCATCATAATTTGAAAATCCATTTCAGCTTGTCTTACCCTCAGCCTCTCCATTTCATTTTTTTGTTCCTTTTCAATCTCTTTTTCTTTTAAAAGCTTCTCATTTTCTTTTTCCTTTAAAAGCCTATCATTTTCTTTTTCTTTTATTCTGGCCATTCCTATTCTTTTTTTTATTTTCAAAATCTCTAAACTTTCTTGAGGTTCAGAAATGACAGTGTCAAGACTAGCCACCATTTCTTCTCTAACCTCCTCTCCTTCCGCAATTAAGCCACTGCTGAGGTTTTAACTTTTTTAGGAGGCATGTGGATAGTATTAAAATGTCAGTATCTCAACTGAATGTAAAGACAACACTTGTATCTTGAAGTCAGAGTAGTGATTCCTTACTTTACCACCAACTTTAACCTAACTTTTACCTACTAAATGTGCTTCTACCCTTGCCACCAGTCTCCTACCAATACCTCAGCACGTTTACCTCAGAGACTAGTTAATTTCTAGCACGGTCAGTTTCCAAGTAATCTCCTACAAATACCCTTGTGTGATTACCTCAGAGATCACTTTACTGACACCAATGCCTAGATTTCAAATGGTTGGTTTTTTAACCTTTCCACTCTAAACCAAATATTGGGTGTCTGGTATCTCTAACTCAGACCCCTACAATTCATGCACACTTCTGGATACCGGATTTGTCGGATCCCACCGCTTCCACTAAATTGCTCTCCCCAAACTGGCAGCTTGATTTTTTTTTCAAGTGCTCCCAGCTTGAATTCTATCGGTCAGCCCTCAGCTGCCTCCTGACTGGCCAGCTGGACATTCTATTCACCACACTGAATAGTACATATGCAACTGCAACCTGAATTTATTCATTTTCCCCTTTGCTGTTGCAAATGTTGTAATTCTCCTACTGTTTTCCTTCTTTGACAAAATTTAGTTTGGATAGTGACTTCTTCACCCACCCACCCCCAATACAGTACTGACAGTCTAGCTATCTGCAGATTTGAGCATCCATGACTAGGCCTACCCATGCACAGTTCCTCGCCAATGTGGACACTCACACATTGCCGTCCACAGGCTTATTTTTACTTGAGATCCTGTGATATTTCATATCTGGGGGTGGAGGGACAGGAACCAAACCCTTGCCAATATGAAGGGCCAACTGTATTGCTCTGTCAAAATGCCATGTACATTGACATGTTGGTGGTGGTGGTAGCGATTAAAGCAGCTACATTGGAATCAAACATATAGATATTGAGAGATTTTATGCTATCAGGTTAAATGATACTGAAGCAGTACTGCAATCTTGAGATATCTGAGAGTAAGGGATGAAGGAGGCTGCCCCTGAAAAAGCCAGTTGGGTGTTGCAGCAACCGCATGCCATGGCTCCACTGGCTTTTTTCCCAGACAAAAAGAAGCAGCAAAGTGCCACTCCTTTTTGCACTGGTAAAGAGACATCTTTTCCACTGCCACTGCAACTTTTCAGTATTCCTGTGATGTACAGTATCTAAACACCACACTGCTGGAGTGCCAAAAAGCTGCCCACTGTGTGGTTGGGTGGGTGGCATAATAATAAAATTTAATAATAATAAATTTTATTTTTATACCACCCTTTGGCGAACCAATCCGGGCAGTTTACAACATTAAAAGCATACAACATAAACAATATATTTCCCTCCCCCCTTAAAAAGTTATTAAACTGTATATCAATTAAAATCACAATAACAAATTAAAAACAGAAAATAATACAAACCAATTTAAAACCCCTGTAACTACAGTTCTAAAAGGGGGATCTATGGAGACGCTGCTGAGGAGGAGGGGGGGAGATCCCGAGGCCGGGATATTTTAATCAGGGAAGGCCTGCCGGAAGAGATCCGTCTTGACAGCCTTTTTGAAGCTGTTCAAAGATGTTAGTTGATGGATCTCGTCTGGCAGGCCATTCCAGAGTCTGGGGGTGACAACAGAAAAAGTTCTCATGATGCTGGCTTGGGGGCATCAGAGCGTGCAGCATCTAAATGCCACACTCAGACGCCGCCCTCAAGCTGGTGCAAAGGGATACTCTTCTTTGCCCCTAAGACCCATTGAACTGAAAGTGAAATAACAGTTAGGGGGCACTGCCTTCATTGTCATCATTTATTTGAACTCCACCTTCCCTTCTAGTCCCCCCAAAGTGACTAATACTTTGCAAAAACAAATATAATAAAATCCAATACAGACTGGTTTTTTTAATGTTCTTAATTATGCTATATTATGTTTTAAACTTTTAAATTCTAAATAGCCCCCAAAAGTGTCTCAAATATAATTTTATATACAAACAATATTTTAAAAATTGCATATAATTATCTTAAAAAATAAAAATGAAACATTACAACTATAAGCATGCATTCAGTATAAGACTAAAAGGCCAGCTCAGTTTATACAAAATTTGCAAACTATCTTTTCAACAAACAAGAAGATAAATACAAGCTATAGCTTAGCCAAAAATATACAGTTAACCCATATAAGCAGCCAATATGTTAAACTAGCCTCCTCCACTGTTCCAACCTCTAGATGTCCTGCTTTTAAGTTGGCTTCTGCTACTAGCAGCCTAAGACATTTTGCTTTCTGAGGTACAGGAATCAAGATACAGAGGCTTGATCCTCTTGGTGACATACACTGGCATAACCATCTCTTAAGCCATTGTATGTGCTTTCCCAATCACTGTGGAAGAGATCTCCTTGTGTGATCTCACCTTCCAAGTGCAACGGACCTTTTCAACATAGAGCACCCCATCATGGCTAATTAGGATGGCACAGCTAATTAATTGTTCTTTCCTCCTGACAGTAGAATTGCAACTGGATGCTACCTGGGCAACCTCTCCCAATCACTAATTGCTTTTGGGGATTTATTTGGGCACTGAAAAGATTGGTAGATGGTGAGGTCCAGCAGAAGTATACAACTAGAGATTTATGCTGCACCAGGATGACATATTATCTCAAACATAGTATTCAAGGTTGGCCAAGGTATTTTGATACCTAAGATGCAAATTTCCCTAAGCTCCTCTCCCACACCCAGGTAGAAATAATTTATATATCTAACCATTTGCAGAGCCTGGACTTCTGACTAACACATCACTTGCCTTGTGACACTGTCCAGTCTCTCTATAATGACAAGAACTGCTTACACACAGAGCTATAGGATGCCACCTTGCATAAGTATAGAAAAGGTACAAGTGTTCATGCAAATGTGAGGTGTGTAATGGTTGTACTTGCATTGGATCCAGAAACTGATCTGATTGAAGAAGGCAGTTCTTAGGAAGCTAACTATTAACGGAGACATGGGGAGGGGGTACATTTCAACACCCCTACAGGTTGAGCCCAAATCCCCACACTGCTCAGGTCACAGTAATAAAGTGGCCATATAGGACCAGGTATCTGTGTCCAGAGACTTCATTGCCTCTCAATTAAATTTATTAGGCCTCCCACTAGAGACAAAATAACTCTTTATGTGTTTGGTTAAGCTTTGCTCGGGCCTTAAAAGTTCCATTTCATATTTCAAAGCACCTGATCTTTCTGAATGTTGAGACAGATAGCACCTACACTGCAATATGTGTTTGTGTGTGTTTAGATAAAACTGCAAAATGGCCTTACGTCTTGTAATAGAGTACAGCAGTGCCTCCTCTGTGTTGTGATTTTCTTTGCAGACAAAGGAGATTTTTCTAGCATTCATATGCAAGATTTTTCTTTAAAAAAATATAAAAACTGGAAGACAAACTAAAACTATAATAATTTGATTCAAATTACCACAGAACAAGTCGCTGCAATGTTTTCACACAGGATACATAAAGAAATGTAATAACCAGATATAACTGAGAATGTCTGTCTGTCTACTGAAAATCTGTTAATTGATTTTACATCTTAAGGGGTTGGGGAGTGGAGGTTCTCAGACATTTAGTTGCTAGTCCTTCCTAGCAGCTAGCAGTGCCATTATGCTAGGGGCCAAAATAAGTAATATGTTAGAAGACAAAGATGAAACACGAGGCAATTCTTTGCAGTGGCAACCCTGCATCAGATGTATATTTTCAGTACTGTTCCGTGGGCTATCTCAAGCCTGGCTCCTTGACAAGAACATTTATTTGGAGAATACCACTGAGAGCTATAGGCTGAATAAAAAATTTAAAGATCTCAAGAAAATTGGTCTGTGTTGCATGTATGACTGCATGAATCTATTATATGCATGGACACATTCATCCATTTTTACATTATTTTGAGAGTGTGTCCTGTCTCCTATTAATTGAACAACTCTCACATTTTGTTTTAACAATAATGCAATAATAAAATCAATATTAAATGGATTTGTTCCCCTTTCTCTCCTCTCATCTGCACTAATGCCAATAAATATGGTCTTTGCTACTGAAGTTATTTATTGGAGGAAAACCCCTCCATATTATTTTTGATACTTGAGTAGGTGTTGTTGCTAAGGCTGCCAAACAATGTGTATCTAATGGGCACTAATTAAGAGGGAGGAAAGTAGAAATAAGATGATGGAAACAATATGTGGAAGAACTGAAATGATGACAGATTCATTTGAGGAAGAATCATATGAAGATGAACCTCCAGTTTTAGAAAGACAAGTGAAAGCTGCACTCAATTCACTTGGGAGCAATAAATCACCAGAAACAGATGGCATACCAATAGAGTTGCTTCAATCTACAGAGACAGTTAGCTCTATCTGTCAACAAATATGCAAAACAACACAATGGCCCACAGACTGGAAATGCTCAATATATATTTGAATCCCCAAGAAAGAGGACACCAGGAATTGCAGTAGCCCCAAGACCATTGCATTATTTCCTCATGTGATGTTCAAAATTCTACAACTAAGACTTTCACCATATATGAAGCAAGAGATGCCAGATGTCCAAGCTGGGTTCAGGAATGGAAGCAGCACTAAGGATCATATTGCAAATGTACATTGGATACCAAATAATTTCAAAAGAAAATCAGCCTATGCTTTATTGATTATAACAAAGCCTTTGACTGCATAGATTATGAAAAACTATGGATCATTCTTAAAGATGTGGGTTAGCCAAAACATTTTATTGTTCTGCTATGTAACCTGTATTCAGGACCAAGATGCTACTGTAAGGACACAATACAGAGAAACTGAATAGTTTCCAGTTGGAAAGGGGGTCAGGCAAAGCTGCTTTTTATCATTCTATCTGTTTAACTAGACTCAAACAAGGAAGCCACAGCCCTGAGTCCTTCCTTCAAGCTACTTTCATCTACCCGTCTCTACCATTTCATTAGAGTGCATCCTGGTGATGATGGTGATGATGTTATTGTTGTTATCCCAGTTCAGGAATCAAGGCAGCTCACACAAATAAAAACATAGTTAAAAATCCACAAAATACAAAAGTTTAAAAATGAGATAGATAGATAGATAGATAGATAGATAGATAGATAGACAGACAGATTAAAAGCAGTTCAAAACATGAACCATAAAAAGCACAAAGACATAACAAAGTAACAGATAAAAATGTAGGACTAAAGGATTCTATCCAGTCATCCTTGACCTGTCGTATTCTTTCAGGTTCTGCCTCTACCCCTGTGGTGGCAAATCTATGGCACACATGCCAGAGGGGGCACTCAGAACCCTCTCTGGGGCATGCTCGTTGTTGCCCCAGTACAGAATTCACCAGAGTTCATTACTAGAACCCAAAGGGACATGGAACTTTGCAAAAAATAAGTGGGTTTTGGATTGCAATTTGGGCACTCAGTCTCTAAAAGATTTACCATCACTGCTCTATCTCCACCAGATTCTGCAAAGCTGAAGAGCAATATTTCTCAAACACAGAGCTGATCACTCTCAATACCTCTATGAGGACACATCAGGTAAAAAATTGGAGGAGCTGTCCCCTTCAAAACTGATGACATATTCAAAACACCTGCCATTCTTGAAGAGTCAATGTCTTCTGAAATCAAGTTGGGTAACTTATGAATATGAGGTTTGTGTCTTCCTGTGACTATGAAAAGTATTCCTGTGAAATGGAAACTTGTACAGCCAGTTTCATTGAAATAGGGAAAACACAAAAATGCACACCAGTATCTGGATCACTGCCCCAGTTGTTCATTTGGAGAAAGCAAATAGTAAATTATTACACAATTTAGAAAGTTTCTATTTCTAAGCTGCAAAGGAAATAAATACAGTTCCAATGACCAGTTTGTTCAGAAGCAAGTCCAGTTGTATTCAGTGGGACTTACCTCGAGGTAAGTAGGAATAGAATTCCAGCCTAAATGTATTTTATATGGTTTCCAAGATGCTATGTTGCCATTGTAAAGTTGGTCTATGTTTAGAATGATTAGACTATTCTTTCCCACATTTCTGCAAACTTGGCAACAACCAGAGGATTTAACTGCCTAGCACAATTGTTACATTGACTCCATGGAGTTCATTACAAATACTTTCATGTAACTTCTTACTTATAGTGTTAATGAACTCATTTTCTGCTCACACTCTTAAGAAGAACATAAGACTTGCCTTGTTGAATAAGACCCAACTATGTACATCAAATCCACCATTCATGTCTATCAGTGGCCAAACAACAACCTCAAGAATCTTGAAAAGATGCTGAAGTTGGATTACATTTCTCCTGCAAATGATGTTTATCTGAAGTCCAAAGGCCATGAAAGATAGAAGGTCTGGCTTGAAGACCATCCCCATTCAAGCCATGTAATCCCACTTCAGAATATTTACCACCCCCCATTCAACTTAGAACAGATGAGTTAAATTAAGATGAGTGGTATATAATTAAAGGCAGCAACAGAACTACAATTTCCTGTGCTTCCAATGTGCAAGGCTGTAAGTTGTGCTTCTTCCTCATGGAAACTAGCCTATGCTCTACTAGTACACATACAGCTCATGCCTTTACTTTAATGGGAAGCATCAATCCAGGCACAATTTGACTCCATTATCAACATCACTAAGTTCCACTGAAAACAGTGACAGTTGGTGGCTGCAATGTCAGTAAGGTGGTGAATCCATTCTGGGTTTGGACTGTTTTTAAAAGGAGCTAGCCATGGTGCTGAATGTATTCAGAAATGGGGTTCAGCACTCTGGAGTGGTCTTCTTATCATTAGATTAAAAACTCAGCATGGATTCATCACCTCACTGACATGGGAGGCACTAGCTGCCACTGACTTGAACTAACAGGGGAGGTTTTTTTAGAACATGATAAATTTGGTGCTCAAATTGTGGTAAAATCTCAAGACTGACGTAAATGTGTTTGGAGTCCTTCTTCAGAATACTGTTACTAATATGTATGTTTGTATTTATGTTGTGTGTCTTCAATTTGTTACTGAGAAACTATCATGGGATTTTCTTGGCATGTTTCTTCAGAGTGGGCCTGCCATTGTCATCATCTTAAGCTGAGAGAGTGTGACTTGCTCAATGTAACCCAGTAGGTTTCTATGGCCAAGCAGGGACTCAAACTCTGTTTTCCACAGTCATTGTCCAATGTTCAAAACACTACACTATATTACACATGCATTATCTCTCTATCTATCTATCTATCTATCTACACACACACACACACACACACACACACACACAATTATAATTACAGTGGTACCTCTACTTACGAAATTAATTCATTCCACAACCCATTTCATAAGTAGAAAATTTCGTAAGTAGAGGTACATTTTGCATAGAAATGCCCTAATCCGTTCCAAGCCCATAGAATAGCTGAGGCTGTGGCTGGAAGGCCGCCTCCTTCCAGCCCCTTCCAGCCACAGCCTCGGCTATTCCTTGGGCTGACTCTGGAAGCGGAGGTTTCCTCCACTTCCAGAGTCAGCCCAAGGAATAGCCGAGGCTGCGGCTGGAAATTTTTGAGTTACAAAATGCTTCTAAAAATATTGTCTCTACATACAAATATGTCTCTACAGCCATTTGTATGTAGAGACATATTCGTATGTAGAGACAATATTTTTTAGAAGAAGCATTTCGTAACTCAAAAATATAACTAGAGCCTTTCATAAGTAGAGGTACCACTGTATAGAGTTTCTGTGATTGGTAAAACCACTGAGGAAGAGTTTCCTATCATAGAGCCCTGTACAGATCATTGCACTGAACATGCAAAGGTCTGAAATGTTGTTGGGTGTGTAGGGAGTTCCATGGATTGGACTTGCATTTGCATCCACATCCTTGCCTGCATGTTAGCCCTATCTATTATCAGACAAAAGCATGGAGGACTATTGAATGCAGAACATTATGGAAGTTAAGTTCTAGTAAAGCAAAGATGGAGTACCTCTGGGCCTCCAGATTTTATTGAATGACAGATCCTATAATCTCTTACCATTAGCTATGCTGGGTAAGACTGGTGGGAGCTGTAGTCCAGAAGCATTCCAATCCTAGGTCCTCTCCTTCACTGCCACAGCATCATTTGCCTCATGAGGAGACCATATCAGTGAGGTTGGGAGGGGTGCAGAGAAGACCTCCACTGCTGCAGCAAGCCATGAGGGGCACACTTGCCACTCCTCACCCCAAAGTGGCGAGAGGATGAAACCAGGTTTTGCCCCTCTTCTGGGGTGTCACCTGGTGTGGGCCTCAACCCCCAAAACCACTTACTGATATTACTGTTCTGTACTGGCAATACCTAGCACTAGATGTAACATTTTATTCCTACATTTAAATGGATTTCTTTTTAATTATGAAATGTATCAAAACAAAAACATCTTTTCTTCTTTTCAAATTTTTTTAAAGAGTTACAGTGCATCAGTGAAATGCCACTTTTTGCACTATGATGCTATAGTTCTTTTTTAAAAAAATTAAAATAAAAAAACCCCAGAAAGACAAAAATTGCCCTTCTAACCATAGGACCACCTCATCAAACCATTCCTGGTTTGTTTTTCTTAAGGGGGAGAAATTCCTTTGGAAGAGCCCTCATGCAGATCCAAGACATTGTTACAGGTAGCCCCCCAAATGATCAGAATGAGTAGTAAGAGATGCAACAAAAACTGGCAGAACTCAAGGGCATACAGTGAACCCTTGGTAACTGCTCAGGCTTGGTTCCAGGACCCCCATGGATACAAAAAACTGTGGATGCTCAAATCCCATTAAATATAATGGCATGGTAAAATGGTATCTCTTATATAAAATGGTTAAATCAAATTTTGCTTTTGGAACTGATTATTTTTTAATGTTTTCAAGCTATGGACGGTTGAATCCATGGATAAAGAATCCATGAATATGGGCAGCCAGCTGTATATAACAAGAACTCACATGTCTGTAAAATAATTTAGAAGAGTCCTAAGCCTGAAAAATAAATTTTGGCTTGATGGAAAAGGCAGTGCCATTATTGCTCTCTGAGTTTCCCCCACCCTGAAAATGTTGATAATTTCTCCCATTCCTTGAGAAAAAAAAAATCATTGAAATCACCCACACATGGCCCAAGAAGATGAAATGGGGGGAGGTTGAAAAGGAAGAAGTTTCTTTCTAGTTCAGATTTTTCCAGCAAGCCCTTTCTTTTCATATTCGTTTGTCAAGACTGGCTAGCTCTCTGTGTGTATTGTTTTAACACTCTTTGCTCTATATCATTGTAACAGAAAAAGTGGAAGCATGCTATTTTCAAGAGCCCTGCAAAAAATACTTTAAAAACAACCATGATACATATTCGGAATGGTCCCTAATGGTAACTTACAATCTGGCATCTCTTTCAAACATCTCTTGCTGGCACTGATGTTAACACTCCACGCAGCTTCACAGAATGGGAAATAATAATGTTTCTTCTATTAACCATCTATAAACTTAGATTTCCAAGCTGTCACTCTCAATTCGGAAGCAAGATAATTTTCAAGTATAGAGTTAAGAAGGAATTTTGATTGCCAGGCAAAGGACATATCCATTACACCAGCTTCATGCAGCTTTCAGGTCCATTAGGCAGATGATTATACCCTTAAAAAAAGAACAGGAAAATGAAGACTTATTGTCCCAAATAATCTTTTGGAGAAAAAGGTAAAAAACATCCTTCACACACACACGCACACACATGCACATTATTACTCAATTTGTCAGATAAAAAGGATTGGATTATTAGAAAGACACTGAGAAAAGGAGAAGAGATGGAAGGGCAGTGTGCATGGTTCACGTCCTCCATTTCCATTACATCTTTTGAAAGCTAATACCAGTAATGCCTTGCTGAAACCCTAGCAATGGGATAGCACTGTCTAACTCATAATAATTCATTTGTCTCCAGCATTGTCACCCAATATTGAGCCCACAGATGTTGTTAGAGTACAAACTTCTATCATCCCTGACCATTGCTTATGTTGGCTAGGGATGGACTGCTGATGTTCAACAATATCTAGGGACCCAGAGTTGGAAATTACTGGTCCCCAGCATCTGGTAATCAGAGATCCATTTCCTTACAATGTGGAAGTTCAACTTGTATGGCAGAAATAATCCAGGTTGACCCTACTTTAACTGTATGGCTCAGTGCTATGAAGAGCTATTTAGTCTTCTCTCTCAGAGAGCTCTTGGTGCCACAACAAACTACAAATCCCAGAATTCCATAGCATGAAGCCATGACAGATAAGATGGTGTCAAACTGCATTATTTCTGCAGTGCAGGTGCAGTCTTAGTGACCATAATGAATAGCCATTGATATTTCTATTATATATGAATATATCTGGACTGTCTCATTAAATTTCAAAGCTCATCTTCAGCTGGCATAAAAAATAAAAAAGCATCTTTCTGATCCACCATTCATTAAATGGAAATTCATAAAAGCTTTTAAATTTCCCCCAACACTTTATCAGATCAAACAACCTGTTAGCTTTTGACCAGCTATATATATGGCAGGCCCAAATATCAGATTAATAATTCATTTTGTCTGCTTTTATATGGGATCATTATCAGGGCCAGCCCTACCATTAGATAGATGTGAAGCTGCCACCTCAGGCAGCACATTTTGGATATCATGAAAGAACAGCATTTTTGCTTCATTTTGTCCTTTATTTTGTTGTTACTGTATTTTCACTGCTGCAGGGGTGGTGAGGTGCTACTGCCTCAAGACACCAATATTTTTGCCAGTTATGGATACTGTGCACATCAATCTGGGTAAGGTCTGTGAGATCCCTCAGGCAGCAAAATGTCATAGGTCTTTCATCATCATTGCACAGAGAACACATTTCAATGGCTTAGTTTTACACACCTCTCTTCATAAGATGCACTTGGATCCAGAAAACAAGGAATGAATAAATAATTCAACTAGAGACAGATTTAGATCTATTGTAAGAATAACACTGGATTATAGCCATGAATCTGAAATGTGTCTGTGAAAGTATAGCATCTTAAAATTTAAGAGCACCCTGATGAGAATTATTTACCTAGTACTTTGCAGTTGCCAACTGCAAGTAGGCTCCAAAGTAAGGGCTATAGAAATGCAGCAAGGTTTGGAGTGAAATAATAGCTATTTAATATCAGGTGTAAAGGCTGTTTAATGTAATAACCAGGGGAATGCCTGAACTACTCATACATACACAGGTTCTGTACTAAGTTGTTTTGGTCCCCTAAATAAATCCTGGGAAATGGAGTTTAGTGCAGGTGTTAAAAGTTTGCTACAACATCTCTACATCCATCATGCACATATAAATGTAATTCCCAAGGGTTCTCAGGGTAAAGCAAAGGCTTTCAAATTATACAAGGCCCCAGCATGCTAAGTCATATGGAAGGCATTGTACAACCAAGGCAAAGTAATGGCAACATGGAACACAAAAGGGCCATGCAATTAATGCTGCACATCCAGCATGACTTTTGAATTCTTTCCTTCAAATACCATCTGTCACTTACCCCTATAAGAAAGTATCAAGACATGAAAGGAGAGGATATGAAACAGCACAGATCCTCCAATGTCAGCGAAAGTATACTTTTAATTAATGGGTACTGAAGCAAGCCTTGAAATGGCTTCATATAATCCACCTTTCAAACCTTCCCAGGGATATTGGTGAAGAAAGTTTCTACCATAGGGGGCAGTGTGCTAGCCTAGATAGATTCTTGATCCAGCATAGGCAATTCTTATGATACGTACTTATGGGTGTATATGTCCTATTATGTCAGAGATGCACAATTTATACCATTGCAGTCTAGCAGTGCAATGGCAGTGGAGATGATAATATTTTTTTTAAAAAAAACTCTGTATTTTTGCTCCAAAGCAAGATGCACACTCCTCACACATATTGTTTTAAAACAAAGGAGTGTTGCAGCTGGCACAACACTGAATGTTAGCAGCAGGAGGATAGGCAAATCCCAGTAAGTTGGTAGAGATGAAAATGGCTCCAAGATCATCCAAAGTATGCCCTGGCCCAAGGAGTGAGAACATTTATTAAAGTCTAATACACCAATCCCTGAACTTCCTCCACTACAGAAGCTTCTGATAGTCTCATTCCCCAACTATTTTCTAAATGCAAGCAGATACAAAATGATCAGGCCAGCCATTGCCTCTCTTCTGTGATACCTACTTTTAGGCACACTTCCAACTGTACCACTACAGCTGCAGATTAAACAGGTTTGTCATAACTGATCCTTTTTCTTTATTTAGGTTTGGTAGATATAGTCCATGTTCCTTTGGTGTCGGTCCTGGTTTATTACTTTAAGGTTATCACCCGAAAGGCAGTGGTTAACTGAACCCATAAAAGATAGTCACCTTATAGGACCAAGGGAAGATATAATGCTGGAGGCCCTGCTACTTCCAAAGGTAGTTTATGACCATTAAAAGTTGAGTGGATCAGAAAACAAAGCCAAGAGGTCACCAGAAACAGAGCCAAGTAGATCTGATTTTTTTTCTACTCAACTTCCAAATTACCTTTGGAGCTAAGCATTCTTTTTTTTTTTTTTTCCTAGAAATTAAACTGTTGTTATGAGGGTATTTCTGCATTCCTGTTGAAAGTCTCTTCAAGAATTAATTCTGCCCATCAGCAATTTGTGATCAAAAAAAGAATGGCTTTGTGCAAACTTTTTGCTTCTTGTTGTTGTTGTTTTAATTCCATTTTTCTCCATCTTTAAGTCATTTCTGGTGAAAGCACAAAAGGAAAGATAAGACACCTGCAAAAACTGTCTATTATTTGCCCACTTAATTGCTGAAAGTAAATTGGCACACTTAGGGGGGTTGCAGACTGCCAGAAATAGTGCAAATTGAGTCCACTTTTAGGGTTAGGAATAGTGCTAGGGAATCATGGGAATTGTTTCCCCCCCCCTCCCCTGAGATATTGAGCCTTCTCTGCCAGAGAGCTCTGGTGCCACAATAAAATACAGTTCCCATGATTCCCTAACCCTAACCCTAAAAGTGGACTCAATTTGCACTATTTCTGGTGGTCTGCAACCCCCCTTAGAAAAACATATTGGTGGGGGCGGGGCCTGAGCAATGGCCGGGTAAGGACTGCCTGGGCTTTTGGAGTGCCCGGAAATAGACAATTGCAGTAAAAAAAACCTCCCAAAGAGAGAAATGTTGACTCTTTGAGATGAATTTATAACAAGAAGATACAAGGAACATAAAAGGTAAAAAAAAAAAATTATTATTATCTCAAGAGTAGACTTAAAATAGCTTACTTTCGTTTTGTGGGGGACGGAGAATCACGGAGGAAGCTTGTCCGCCATTAAAAAGACTAACGAGGCAGCTAGAGGCTGTTAAAATTGGACTTTGAGATAAGGAATTAAGCTTTGTAACTGCCTTAAAGTGAATGAAATTAACCCACAAATCATAAGTGGCTAGAAGCTTGAACGAGAGGAGATAAAAGACGATAAAAGTACTATCCACTGCTGATTGCTTAAAAGGGAGGAACTGGGAGGTGAATAAAACGGAGTGAATATTAAATAAGTGTATATGTCAAAAAGGCCAAAAATATTAGGGGGAAAGCTTTGGAAGAGAGGTTTAAGACAAACTGAGAAAGATAAACCTTCAGATAGAGCCTTCGGAAGACTTGTTAGATTGGAACAAACTGAACAAAAAGAAATGTTAAGAAGCCCCCCTAAAAAAATGGCTGCTTCTACAAATTCACTCCCAGAGAAGCAGGGAGAAGGAAAGGGGAAAGATAAAACAGATGCAGGAACAGGAGCAAAAGCAGGAATGACGGATTGTGAACAAATGAGGACTATGATTACAGAAATTATGAAGCAGGAGAATGAGATGAGACATAAAGAGATGAATGATTTTCTGGAAAGACAGAAAAATGAAATATTACAAGCAAGAGATGCAGACAAGCAAACCTTTTTAACAACAATACGAAATGAAAGAGAGGCTATGACAAAGCAATTTCAACTACAAATGCAACATGAAAGGAAAAGTTCAGATGAAAAGTTTATGGAAATACAAAGAAATATAAAACAAATACAAGAGGATGTGCAAACATTAAAATCAGATAACAAGGAAAGCAAGATTATACAAGGGAGACAACAAAGAGAAATTGAAACCAATAGAGCTAAATTGTCTGAAATGGACAAAAAACTTATATATCTGCAGGATTATCAAAGAAGAACCAATTTTGTTATTAAGAATATACCAGAGTTGGAGAAAAGAGATAGAAAATATGATTTGCAATCAAAAATTTTGAAATGGTTACAAGAAATCTCCCCATCCTTAAATTGGACTGAATCAGACTTTGAAAGAATTCACCGCATTGGACCAGTGACGAACAAGATGGCACCACGAGATGTAATAGTAAGAGTAATTAAATACAATAAAAAGGAAGGACTGATGAATATGGTGAGGAAGAATCCGGAAAAATTAAAATTTCAAGATGTCGATGTAGAAATTTATAACGACTATTGCTTTCAAACGAAAATGTGGAGAAGAGAGATGAAACCGTGTACTACTATGTTGAGAGGAGCGGGAATTTACTACACTTGGGGACATCCTATATTCCTGAAATTTCAAAAAGCAGGAAAGAGATATAGGATTGATTCAGTGGAACAAGGAATACAATTGTTGAAAGATCTTGGGATATATAAAGAAGAAGAAGGAACAACTGGAGAGTCTAAAAAATCTAAAGGGAATGGAGCTGTCATCCAGGTTGGAGTATTGGGAGGAGAAGAATTATTGGGAGCATGTGGAGGAAGCGGACTCCCATAGACGAAAAGAGAAATTACTGCAATTAAGCACAAAGTTAAATTTATTGTTTTTATGAGCACTCGGGGGGTGGGCGGTTTCTTTGGGCCTTGGGATGTTTTTGTCACCCCTCTCCACAGGGGTAGCTTCGGCGACCGGGGCTAGAGCAATGCGCTCTAGCAAGAAGAAGTGGAGAGGTAAATGGGACTTGGGGAGGGAAGGGAGGGGAAATAGAGGGAGGAGGGAAGGGATAGGGTTTACACAAAATGGAGCCATTAGAGAAAGAAATAAATGGTATTATGGTAGATAAACTGAAAATTTCAACTTTAAATACCAAAGGTCTTGGATCAGTGATTAAAAGAAGAAGGATTGAAGCTTTATTACGAAGAGATTCAGCAGATATTATTTTTATTCAAGAAACGCACCAACGGAAAGAGGGGGAAAATGAACTGAAACTGAATTGGACAAAGAACTATGAGAAAGCATTTGGAAATTCAAAATCAAAAGGGGTAGCAATAATAATTGCAAAAAAATGTAATTTTGTAATAAATAAAGTAATAAAAGATGATGAAGGAAGATATATAATAATACAGGGAGAACTAGGGGAAGGTAATTATACACTTGTGAATGTATATGCACCAAATGAAAAACAAGAAGAGTTTTATGAAAGAGTGTTAAAGAAAGTGGAAAGAATACAGAAGCAATATGTAATTATAGCAGGAGATTTTAACATGCAAATGGATAAGATTAAAGATAAAACTAACCCCTCAGTAAAGGATAAACATAGAAATATAACAAACTTAAATAAAATAATGAATAAAAGGGAATTTAAAGATGTCTGGAGACTAGTAAAAGGGGATGAAAAGAAATATACATATTATTCTGCTGTACATAAAACATATACTAGAATAGATTACATTTTTGTTTCAAAAAATATGATAACTAAAGTTTTAGATAGTGAAATATCAAGTATAAAAGTAAGTGACCATGCCTTGGTGAGTGCAGAATTTATTATTAAGAAAGATTATGAACAAATAAAGAGGTGGAGGTTAAATACTAAGATATTGAATTATAAAGATATAGTAAACAAAATTGAAAAGGAATGGCAAGAAACATGGGATATAAACAATAAGGAAGTGACAAAAGGATTGTTATGGGACACGATGAAGGCAGTAACAAAAGGAATATGTATGAAAGAAGCATATAACCTTCGAAAAAGACAGGAAGAAAGGAAAAAATAGAAACAGATATAGAACAATTAGAGTATAAATATATAGCTAATAGAAATAAACAGATTTACGTAGAATTGAGGGCAAAAAGGGAGGAACTGCAAAAGATAGAGATAGATGAAGTACAGGAAAATTTGATTTATTTAAGAAGGGAATATTTCGAATATAGTAATAAAAATTCAAAAATGTTGGCCAGAGCCACACAGAAAAAGAAAATGGAAAGTATGATAAATATAGTGAAGGATAGATCTGGGATGATGTGTAGAATGATGAAAGAAAAAATAAAATTTTTTGAAGAATTTTATAAAGAATTATATCAAGCAGGAAAAAATCCAATAGATAAAATAGAAAATTATGTAGAAGAAAATTGGGGACAAACAATAGTGGAGGAAGATAAAGAACTATTGGAAAAACCCATTGAAAAGGAAGAGATAATAGAGGTAATTAGAAAATTAAAAAATGGCAAAAGTCCAGGAAAGGATGGTTTGGGACCTGAATATTATAAAGTGTTTGAAAATATATTAATTCCAAAGTTGTTAGAATTATATAATGGAATATTACAAGGAGAGAAAATACCTTTATCATGGTCTCAATCATTAGTAATATTAATACCAAAAGTAGATAAAGATCCAACTGATCCAGGGTCATATAGACCTATATCATTAATAAATCAGGATGCAAAGATATTAACAGCAATAATAGCAAATAGAATGAATAAATGTGTGTATAAATATATAGGAAAAGATCAATGTGGTTTTGTGAAGGGAAGACAAATGTCTAATTTAGTAGGAAGAGTTTTGAGTAAAATACATGTAATTGGGAGAGAAAAATTAAAAGCAGGAATTTTAGCATTAGATATATTTAAAGCTTTCGACTGTGTGGAATGGCCAACATTAAAAATAATTATGAAAAAGTTTGGAATGGGAGAAAAAATGAGGGGACTAATAGATCAACTATATTGTGATAACTCAATAAAAGTAATAGTTAATGATGGAATTACAAAGGAAATAAAAGTAACGAGAGGTACAAGGCAAGGATGCCCATTGTCACCAATATTATTTGCAATGGTTATAGAAATGTTAGCAAATGTTATTAGGAAGGATAGTAGTTTGGAAGGAATAGGATTGGAAATAAAACATAAAATTAGTTTATTTGCTGATGATACATTATTAACTATTAAAGACTTAAAGGATAAAATAGGAGAAATTAAGGAACATTTGAATTTATTTGGTGAACATTTAAGGAACATTTGAATTTATTTTACCAAAATTAAATTTCCTATTTAGAATGATACCACTAAAAATATCAGAAGTAGAATTAAGTAAATGGCAACAGTTACTAAACGTATATTGTAATGGAGGGAAAAGATGTAGATTAAATAAACAATTTTGGTATGAGTCTCAGAAAAAAGGAGGGCTAGGCCTCCCTAATATAAAAGGATATTATGAAGCTAACCACTTAAGATATGTAATAGAAGGAATGCTGGACGTACCAGATTTAGATTGGTTAGAAATGGGGGGAAAAGAGATAGATATGAAAATAGAGAAAAAAATTTTTAAAGAAATTAGTAGGAAAGAAATTAAAGAAATTGGAAATCCATTTATGGAAAATATATTAGAAATTTGGAATAAATATAAAAAAGGATTAATGAATGAAAATTCAATAATAACACCAATAATAATGGAAAAATCTTTCCCCAAAAATTTAAAAGATTTATTAGATAAAGAATTAAAGGAAAGGAAAATAGATAAAATAGAAAATTGGATAGAATTAAAGATAGGAAAAGAAAATATAAAAGAAAAACTTAGGGGGATAAACATGTCTTGGTTACATTTTATGCAAATAGAACAATGGTTTAAGAATTTGAAGAAAAAATATAGAAAAAGGGAAATATACACAGTTTGAACAAATAGTTCAGAAAGGAAAAGGAATGGAGGAAAATGAAAATATGAAAGGCTTAACTAGCAAAATTTATAAAATATTAATGGATAATAAAAGGGAAAAACTAGATCAAATTATTTTAAAAGAAATATGGGAAGATGAATTGAAATGCAAAATCTCTGACAATGAATGGAATAAGATTTGGGAACAAAGACATTTGAAAAATTTATCGGTGCGAATTAAGGAAAATTATTATAAATTGATTTGGAAGTGGTATTTGACACCACTGAGATTGCATAATATAAATAAAGAAAATTCAAAATATTGTTGGAGAGGTTGTCAGGAAGTAGGGTCATATCTACATATGTGGTGGCAATGTATATATGTACAAAAATTCTGGGAAATAGTAATAATAGAGATAGAAAACGTTATGAATATAAAGATAGATAGAAAACCGAATATAGCATTGTTATCAATATATAATGATGTAGAATGGAAGGAGGGGAAAAACCTTGTAACAAATTTGTTTACTGCTGCGAGATTAATTATAGCAAGAAGTTGGAAAACAAAAATAAGTGTGAAATTGGAGGATTGGTATAAGGAAGTTTGGAAGATAGCAATTAATGAAAATTAACATGTAGATTGAAAGTGAAAAAAGGATTATTGAAAAGAAATGATTTTGATGAAATATAGAAAAAAATTATTGAAAATGTATTAAGAATGGAAGACGGGAAATTGCCTCCACGGGAGGAGTTAAGATTTTGGATGGAGTATAAAGATGGAAATGGCTCCGGGGGTGGGGTGCACGGAGGGGATATTTAGGGGGTTTTGTTTAAAAAAAAAAACGGCTAAGATGTACAAGTATATATATATATATATAAAAAAAGGAACTTCTGACATAAAAAAAATAAACATATTGGCTCTGTTTGAAAGGTATAGAGAACAAGCCAAGGAGAGAGCACATACTTGTAAATATTGCTGGGGGGGGGGGGGAGGATAAATAATATTTCTATTATGTTGCAAGCTAGCCAGCATGAATACAATCTCTCAACTCCAATTTTTAATGCATTCAATTCACAACCTTTTTTCCACAGCCCTCTCAGTCCCACCATTACCACCTTCCCACACTACAAACAATTCCCCTACAAAGGATGTCACATGGCTCCAGTCTACTACTCCTTCTACTGTTCCTAAATATGAAGACCAAGGGAAACAAAAAGATTAAACACAACATACTCTCATTTGCACACCATCTCCTTCATCTCTGCCCACATAACCAGCAAATTATGGCAATAATGTAAGTTCCATTAGTTTGACTAATTTCGTTTTCCCCCTGAATATATGCAGGATCACACATAAAATAAACAAAACAAAACAAAGAGTTGGTCTTCAAGGTAGCTTTCCCTCTTGAACTTGATGGAAAACAAACAAATGAAATGCTACTTCTTTCCTCTCTTCTATTATGAAGCTGTAGCAGAAGGATTGTTTTCAATGCAAAATGCAAAGCAGCAGTAGCACATGAACCCATTGGGCTGATTGGTCAGATGTCCCATAAAAATCCATTGATGAGACACACACACACTCCCATTAACTTTAATAGCTCCACAGAGATGCTCCTGTAACCTTAAGGGCAAAACGTATGAGTGCCCATGAGTCTTTGTAGCAAGGGACTTGTCTCTTGAGTCTGCAAATACAAAGCAGATAGGTTGACTAGAGAAGATGCTAACAGCCAACCAAACCCCCTATGAACTAGCTATAAGCAATGAGGAAGGCATGCATGCAATGGTTGGTTGGTTGGGTGAAGCTTGAGCCTTTGGGGAGGGAAAGTAATACTGTAATGGACTGACCTCTAGTTACTGCTTCCCCCTACAAAGATAGACACATGTTAAGGGCTCCAGTGAGCAGTATGGCAGGGATGGGCAGGGACCAATGTTATACAAGAAATTGAAAAAAGGGAACCTTGCTATGTGTGGGTCCAGGGCACATTGTCCCCATCTCACACATACCCTGAGCATCCCTGCTCCTATATTTCATAACCGCACTACTGTTCAGACCAGAGGGTCCCTCTACCTTGGCTCCCTTCTGATCCCTTCCTCCTTTTCCCACTCTTTAGATCAGTGATTCCCAAACATTCATCCTCAAGGTGTTGTGGATTTCAGCTCCCAGAATTCTTGACTTTTGACTAAGTTGGCTGGTGCTTCTGGGAGCTGAAGTCCAAAACACCTGAAGGACCAAAATTTAGGAACCCGTTTTAGACTTTACTGTATCCTTGCTAGCTTCTGTTTAATCCACTCACCCTTGAGCTTAGCTTTTGGACTGTATCTCCCAGAATCCCCCTGCCTATATGGTCAAAGGGAGATTCTGAGAGTTGTATTCAAAAAAGTATCTTTCTCATAGCACTCCCACTCTCTTATCTCACACATCTCATCTTTGTCACCTCCAACCCATACCTTCTTCTTTTCTGTACCTTGCACTGAGAGGACCACACCTCCTTCAAGTCCAGGGCTGGGATTCCTGTGGCCTTCCAGATGTTGCTGAAGTGTCCTACCTGTCACAGCCAATAGCAAGGTAAGCTGGGAGTTATAGTCCAAGAGGGCTAGGTGATTCCTACCCCTGCTTAAGACTGTACCCTAACTGTGCTCCATCCAGCTCCTCTCCCTGCTAACTCCTGCTGCTGTGTGTCAACTCCCCTAGTCTACTAGTCCAGATTCCTGCTAGGTCAGATGAGTAGCTCAAATTCAGCCAAGCCTAATGATCTGTAGGCTGGTAACTCCAGAAAAGCCTTTTGGTAGGGAAGGAAACAGAGAGCCAGAGTGGAGTAGTGGTTTGAGTGTTGGACTATGATTCTGGAGACCAGGGTCTGAATCCCTGCCCAGCTATGGAAATCCAGTGGGTGACATTGGGCAAGTCATATTCTCTCAACCTCAGAGGAAACCAAACAAAAACAAAAAACCCTCTGAACAACTCGTCTAGAAAATCCAGTGATAGGGACACCATACATCAGAAACAACTTGAAGGTGACCAAGAAAAACAACAACAGAGAAGGAAATATAGCTACTTATAAGAGGACTGAATAATACTGGGTTGTGTCAAGTGAAATCATTGTCTGAAGGCTTTCATATAACTAATAGCTTAAGATGGTTCTTCATTGGCTTTTAATAGCTAGTGATTTCATTGGGAAAAAATGGAAATAGTTGGGTAGCTGGAATGTTTCCAGGAAGAAGAAGAAAGTATTATGCATCTGGCTGGGATTTTTTGGTATGTTTTCTTTACTTTAGGGGGAAATGACATAGTTGCTACATCCCACTGTACTACAGATCTTTGTCTATTCCTCAAGAGCAGTGTTCAGATTTGTAAGTAAAGACCAGAGTTTGGGAAATTCTGGGAGTTGTAGTCCCAAAAAGGAACATTTCCTACCTCTGGTAGTTATTACAAAAGCACCAGAAGTCTCTCTTAATTTTTCATTTCAAAGGATCTGACCTTGCAAAAATCTACTATTGGAATTTTCTAAATCTTGAGGAAGTGCAGTATACAAATATTACTGTAAGGAGTCAGAAAGGATAGAAAACTCTCAACTGTCTGTTAATGTCCTCTTTAATTACTTGTTGGTTCAAAGTTTGTTGTTGTTGCAAAACATTTCCAAATGATTCCCTGATAGTGTTTTTGTTTTTGTTTACTTTGTATATGTGAAGAGAAGGATCTTTATCCAAATCTCTGAGCATCCTGCATTTACAGCTGCATTTAACATTAATTTTCTCCTTGATCAAAACCTGTCTTTGTGCAATGTTATGCCAGAAGATGATCCAATGATTGCATAATGGCTATTTTGAAGTGGAACAGAAGTTTTTTTGCATATGTTTTCATTGACTTGAGGCCCAAAGTAGCAAAACAGATGATATTACCTTATTATATAAGCTCAAACATCAAGGACAATGTGGCTGGCATCCTGAGAAGAAATTGTGTATGAAAAATTTCTAAGTATGTTCTCATGATACACAGATCAGTACAAAGCATTTCTGTGCCATGAAGCTTTTTAAAATGCTGAGAATTGGGCTTTCAAATGCTGTTCACTCAGATGTCAAGGTGTGCATACAGTTTTTTAATACAATTTAAAGTTTTAATTTTTTAATTGTTTGTTTTTTAAACTTTATGTTTATACTTTTTAATCTTTTGTGTGTGTGTTTTAAATTGTACTGCTTTCATTTTGTTGTTAGCTACCTTGGGTCCTTATATTAGAAGAAAGGTGGGATATAAGTAAATATTATTAATGATAATGATGATGCAATAGAAATTAGCAGAATGTCAATTGTGTGAGAATGTATAAGAGTGTGAAAGGAATGTCCTTAAAGGAGGGCTATACAATATGTTTTATGCATATCTGTGATGGATGACAGCTCATCCAACATTAAGTGAAGATTTTGACCTTATTTCATTGAATTTACATCCCATCTTTCTCCTGAGATGGGATCCAAGGCAGCTTGCCATTTTTTCCATGATAGTGCTTTGCTTCTTGTCATAGAAGTGAACTGTAATCCATCACTATATGAAAGAAAACAAGGGGGTATGTTATATATTGTGGGGAATAAAAGAGTATCACAGTGGAGTTAAGGATGAACCTCCATCTTAGTGATCTCAGCCAGCAAGAAACAAATTTGCTTCTGCCTGGTATATGCTTCTTGGTCATGCTGGTATAAGATGACTGGCTTTTAGGAATACATGAGTTCAAATGAAATTGTGTCTTCTTGGTAGTTTATTCATTTGTTTATTTGTTTAACAGATTTATAAGCCACTTCTTACAATGCAGTATTTTCTTAAGGTTACAAAGAAAATATCAACTAAAGTGTATGTTGGTGCCACTGTACTAAACAAAAACATAGTAATTGAGCAGAAAAACCAATAAAACAGTTTTGTTTGATTTGGAGATTTTTTAATGTAAACATCAGTAGTTATTATGCTAAGTCTTGTTTAGGACATTTATTGACATGCCTTGGTAGCTGATGATTTATGATGAAACAATTATGAACTTTGTTCATTAGCCAAAGGCAGTTTGTGATACTCAATAATTATATGTAAATGTTCAGAGTTTATGTATCTGTTTACATTTCAGATACAAGTGATCTCCATTGATATGAAGATTTGCCAGCATTTTCAGTGTTCTCTAATGCTGTGTGCTATGCAACAAGAAACAGCACTGGACAACAGTTCAGATATTCATCATGTGTCATTCTATAAGTGAAAAAGAAGATGTCATACAATTCTTGGTGAGTCTGCTTCAAAGCCGGCCCAATGTCTTCACTGGGTTCAAGAAACAGCCACTAACTATTACTGATAGGATGCTATGCTATTACAGGAGCATCATATAATAATTTTTGGACAGAGCTCGGTGATACTTGGTTAACTGCTGCTATTTTGTTTCTGTATTTTCTGTTGTTTCCTTTCCTTTTCTGGTTGTATTGTTTTAAAGTTATTGTTATTGTCGCTTTAAAAAAATGAACAGTTTCAGAGCTTGACTACCTTAGCTCCTAATTTGAATTATGTGATTTACTTCTCCATTAATGCTTTTATATGAGATTTATGCACAGACACCCAAAGAACAGTTAAACATACATGCATGGAATAATTAGATATTTGCAAGTTTGAGAGTATGGTTGGGAAAGTGATGATTAATATAGAGAGGCAAGGCATTTAACTCTCTCTAAGATCCCAGGACCTGTCCACTTCATGGTTGAATGGCCAGATCCTGAAGTCCTGGCACCTACCACTTACAAGAGGCCATTTGTTTGTAGAAGGTATCTCTCTCCAGGTCCACAAAAGAATACCAAGATTTAAAAAAAATCACTTTGGCCAGTGGTTAAAGTTCCAGTGGCTACATGGAGTTTGTGTTCTACTTCTCCCATGTGTGTTTTAAAAACTCCACTCTTATCATTCTCAAAATCACCTCCCTTTCCCTTGTAATCACTTTCCTTTACATGCTTCTGTGCATGAAGCCATTTGTGAGAGTGGCAGTTTTGTGTTTTTGAACAGAGAGCTTCCCAACTGCAGAAAAAGAGGGGCTAGGAATCTAGTTTCAACAGCAGAATAGAATCGGAAGGGAAGGGAAGGAGGGAAACCCAGGGAGGCATAAGGGGATAGGTAGGAAAACAAACAACAATGGGAGGAATAATATAGGAAGACAAACAGCTACTGGGCAGCAGCAGTAGTGGTGAGTGTCACTGACAGGAGTGAATTGTGACACCATAGCTAACATTGGTTGGCACTGCTCACTGGCAGGAGTAGGTGGCCCTCCTTGTGTAACCCCATCACCTAATAAACCCTATGATGAGACACCCCAAGTGAGACACAGGCAGGATCAGAGAATTAACAGAAAGGGAGAGATAAAGGGATATCACATTTGTAAGCCAAAAGCATAAGGAAGATGACAAGACAAATAGCAGATACCCTTAGAAAGGCAAATAGCATCCAAAGCAGCATTACACATAAGATAGGGATGTGGAATGTGAGGAGCATGAGCCAAGGGAAGCTAGAAATTGTAAAAATGGAAATGCAATGCATGAACATAGCAGTACTGGGGGTGAGTGAGTTAAAATGGACATGAATGGGCCACTTTGAATCAGACAACTACAAAGTGCTCTACTCAGGGAATGAAAAGACAAGAAGAAATGGGGTGACTTTCATACTATGAAAAGATGTGGCAAAAGCAGTCAACGGATATAATGCAAAATCAGACCAAATTATTTCAGTGAGGCTCCATGGTAAACCTATGAATAACACCATAATACAAGTATATGTACCAACCACAGAGGCAGAACAGGAAGAAAATGATAGATTCTATGAAGGAGTACAGGAAGAAATTGACAACACACTAACACAGGATGTCAAGCTGATCATTGGAGATTGGAATGTGAAAGTTAGAAGCAAAGAAGAATCAAAAACAGTAGGCAGATTTGGATTAAGCAAAATAAATGAAGCAGATGAGCATCTGATAGATTTTTGAGAAGCCATTAATCTATTCATTACAAACACATTTTTCATACAACCAGAACAAAGGCTATACACATTGACATCACCAGATGGTCAACACAAAAATCAAATAGACTATATAATTGGAAGCAAAAGATGGTGAAACTCTATACTGGTGGCCAAGACTGGATCAGGCGCTGACTGTGGCACAGATCACAAACTACTCATATCAAAAATAAGAGTAAGACTCAAGGAGAAAACAAAAACAGTGATTATACCAAAATATGATCTAAATAATATCTCAACAGAATTTACTGACAATATAAGAAACAGATTTGCTCTACTAAGCATAATAGACTAAGAACCAGAGGAATTGTGGTCTGAAGCCAGGGACATAATAAAAGAAGAATGCAGACAGACATTTTCAATAAACAAAAAGAAAGAGAAAAAACCATGGATGACAGAAAAAAACACTACAAGCAATAAAGAAAAGAAGAGAAGAAAAACAAAAGGGAGATAGGAACAAACTAAGAATTATGAATGCAACAGTACAATGGCTTGTGTGGAAAGATAAAAAAAAATAGTACAATGACTAATGCAGAGAAATAGAAGACAACAACAAAAAGGGAAGAATAAGAGATCTATTTCACAACATCCGGGAAATCAAAAGAAAATTCAAACCAAGGACTGGGATGATCTATGACAATAAAAATAACATAATTCAAGACCAGAAAGGAAGAAAAAGACATTGGATGCAATACACAGAAGAATTATACAAAAGAAATGACAAAATGAAGGACACATGGAATGAAGAGCCATATGAAAATGAACCCCAGATTCTAAAAAGTGAGGTGGAAACTGCAATAAGAGAAATAGCAAAAAACAAATCACCGGGAACAGATGATATTCCAACTGAACCACTGCAGTCCACACTGACAGAGCCAACTCTAGTGCTAACCAACATATGTCAACAGATATGGAAAACAAAACAATGGCCAACAGATTGGAAACAATCAATGTACATCCCTGTTATTGTTAGTTGAATTGAGAAGAGTAGCAGAGTGTGTGCAGGATCTCCATTCATCAGCTTCATCCCTCTCTGGATCTGTTGCTCATCATTCAGGAATGCTAGCTCCCTGCAGCTTGCAGCTTTCCATGAAACCAGACCAGAGATTAGATTCTCTTCAAAAGAAGGATTTTATTCTCGAGTTTCAGAATGAACAAAATAACTATTTACATTTAGAACATCCATCATGCAGGCAGAGCATGAACAGGAACAAAGAACTCCAAGCCATAACTCCACCCCCAGGTTGATACATTTATAGACATTTGTTAAACAGCCTCTAAACCCAGCCTTTTTCCTGTGTCTTGTGTCATGTTACCATTAGTTCTCATGAAACTATCCCCCTCTGCAGACCAGGGCGTCGGGAACGCCCTGATCTGAAGTGCCGGCGGAGCTCAGCCTCCACACTGCGGCGCTCCTCCGGCGACTCTAAAAGGAGCACCTAATTGGCGCTCCTTTTAGATGTCAGGGACAGTGCGCCCTAAAAGCGGCGGGCGCACTTTCCCTGACTCAAATGCCGCGGCGCGTCTGGTCGCCGCGGTGTGAGGTCATCCCCGGAGCCCCGGCCGTGCGGAGGGCCGGCGACTCTGAGGGCAACCTCAGGAAGAGGAAGGGGCTCCGCTCGTGCGGCTGCCCCTCCTCTTCCGGGCCCGGAAGACGACTCAATTAGCCATCTGCCGAGGCCCTAAATGACCTAATTTGTTTTTTCTCTTGCCTTCTGTGTTCCCAGAAACAATGACCTTGGCTGAGTTTTCTGTGTTGTTTTCATGTAATCCACCTACAGGAGTGCCAACACATCTGATAGTTCTGATGAGGAATCTGTACTCAGGACAAGAGGGTACTGTCAGAACAGAACATGGAGAATGGTTCCCAATTGGCAAAGGCTGCATCCTTTCATTCTATCTATTCAACTTGTATCATATGAAGAGCAAGCTTGGATGCAGAAGAAGGAGGAGTGATAATAAGAGGAAGGAATATCAATATAAGATATGCAGATGACACCATAGCACTAGCAGAAAACCTCACAGACCTGGAATATCTACTAAGGAAGATCAAAGAAGAAAGTACAAAGGCAGGCTTAATGTTGAACATAAAGAAAGCAAAAATAATGACCAACAAAGACCTTCGCAAGTTCAACCTAGACAATGAAGAAATAGAAATAGTAAAAGAATTCCCATACCTGGGATCAAACATTGATAAAAATGGGGACTGCAAGCAGGAAATCAGAAGAAGACTAAGAATGGAGAGGGTGGCTATGAAAGAACTAGAAAAGATTCTAAAATGCAAAGATATACAACTCAGCACAAAAGTTAGAATCATACAAGCCATTGTATTCCTTATTACCATGTGTAGATGTGAGAGCTGGACAGTTAAGAAAGATGATAGGAAGCAAGTCAATTCCTTTGAGATGTGGTGCTGGGGAAGAATGCTGAGGATCCCATGGACAGCCAAAAGGACAAACAAGTGAGTCCTAGAGCAGATCAAGCTGGAAACCTCCCTGAAAGCCAAAATGACCAAACTGAGACTTTTGTACTTTGGACACATCATGAGAAGAGAACAATAGTGCTGGGGAAGGTGGAGGGAGGTAAAAAAAAGAGGAAGGCCACATGCTAGATGGATGGACTCTATTAAGGAGGTCACAGGTATGGGGTTGCAGGAATTAAGCAGAGCAGTACAGGACAGAGGGTCTTGGAGATGTCTCATCCATAGGGCTGCCATGAGTTCAGATCAACTTGTGGGCAGTTAACAACAACAAAAGAATCTTCTCCCCATCCATGGCTTATCTCCCTGCAACTTTTCTTTCCAAGTGTTCCTCTCGTCTGTTGAGATCCAATGCCAAAACACAGGTTAACTAGTAGGAGGAAAGGGCAAGCCTGGGCTGAAATATTTTTTCTGCTTAAGTCAAATAACAAGATAGCTCCAAAATCCTATATACAGAATGTCCAGTATGACAGCCAAATTTTAGTTCAGTAGTGATAGGACTGTGTCCTTCACTTTACCCTCCAAATGGCAGGAACAATGTTAATTTATCCTCTGTTCTCCCACTTTTTCAGCTGCTTCTTTCTCATCTTCCCTACTTTACCCATTTGTCATCAGCTTGCTTCAAAGTGCAAACATAGTTTGCACACGATCAACTCAGCACGGAGAAACAGTGAGGAGGCAAAATCTTGCTCTTCCAGTGGGTTCGGGCAAAAGTAAACTGTTACAGCCTCTCCTAGCATGTGTGTCCTTTCTCGTTAATAACTTTTTTCATGTTGACCACACTTTGACAGTGCTTGGCCACACAGATCCCAGTTTTGATCTGTGAAATGTTGAAGAGTTTGCTCCACTATACCTGAGACTTAGGAAATGCAAGGTAAACCATGTGGCACACAAATCTCTTTTCTACAAAACCTGTCCATGATTGCCAGCCTCTGTTGCCTAAGACAACTCTCTCACTCAGACTAACAGCAGGACTAGCCCTATGAAAGCAGCTGTAGCACTCCTGACATCTTTTGTTGTGAAAATGAGAAACATCAGAGACACTTAAGAGATTGGGGCAGCTGTGTCTCATCTAGTTTGGGCTAAGCTGTAAGCCTGAGAACAATGCCAGGGGTCTCTTGTAATTTGTTTTATGTAGGGTGCCTAATTAAGCCTTCATGAAATGCATTATGATTGATTTGAAGGGTAGAGGTGAGGCTGCAAGCCACCCATGATTCAGACATTTTATTGCAGTCAATGCAGTTGAAGCTTCACACAAATGTCCTTCACCTGGTACTATCTTTCACTTAAGTGGAGAAAAAATATTTTCCAGGAAGGCAGGGAAACAAATCCATTTCATGTGAAGGTCCAGGTCACCCTATCTTATTAATCTGCACTTCATGCAGATTTCAGCTCTAACAAAGAGGCATCTTTCCATCTTTGGGGGGCTTAGCACAATTAAATGATGTGCAAAATATGCCTCCCTAGAGGCAATCAATATATCTCTGCTCAAGATAGTATAGCTGCCCTGATATTTGCTTACACCAAATGTCACGAGTTCATTTCATGGAGGGTTAAGTCGATTTCTATCTATTTTTATGTAACTCCAATATTTGAAGAAAGAAAGAAAGAAAGAAAGAAAGAAAGAAAGAAAGAAAGAAAGAAAGAAACTGTTGTTTCTTTTCAAGTTGATCATGAATAATTAAACTCATTGCCAGCACAGTACTTAACCCTGCAGACCCACTGTCATGAATTTTATGGTCCAAGCCCATTTTCTCCCATCCATCATTTCTCCAGGAGGGTAAATCCACTATATGAAACCACCTCTTGAACAGAGAGAAGTAGATATGTGTGTGTGCGCCTTCCAGTCGCCTGTTAGCATATGGAGACCCCATGAATTTCATAGGGTTTTCTTAGGAAAGGAATACTCAGAGGTGGTTTTGCCAGTTCCTTTCACTGAAATATAGCCTACAGCACCTGTGTCATGTGGTGGTTTGAGCACTGGACTACGACTCTGGAGACTTAGGGATGAAGCAGACTGGCTGCCTCTGAAAGCGGGCTGTTGCCATGGCCCCAGATGACCTACCAACGGGAGCAGGTTTTTTACCACTCCTTTTGCCAGTGGCTTTGGGCTGCCTTAGGCAGCCTCAGAGGAGCTTCGGGCCAATCCAGAGGGCATGCATCATTAGCACACCATGCCCCTGAAGCTGATGGAAGCCACATCTTTTTAGCCCATCTGCTTTAGGCTTAACGTTTGATTCCCCACTCAGCCATTGAAACCCACTGGGTAACCTTAGGCAAGCCACACAATCTCAGCCCCAGAAAACCCCATGTTAGGGTCACCTTGCGGTTGTTGTTGTTAACTCCCTTGAGTTGACCACAACCCATGGCGACCCTGTGAATGAAACATCTCCAAGACCCCCTGTTCTCCACTGCTTTGCTTAGGTCCTACAAATTCATACTTGTGACCTCTTTGATTGAGTCTATCCATCTGGGATTTTTAAAAATATTTATTTATTTATTTATTTATTTATTTATTTATGGTGCTCTCCCCCCCCCCCAATTGTCTGAGGGACAGCAACCCAGCCCCCGGCTCAAAAAGGTTGCCTACCCCTGTTCTAAGGGAATATTCTAATGTTTCAGGCTGTTTAATTTAGCTGGGAGCGAGGCATGTAAAGTGTAAAGTGAGGCATGACAGTACCTGTATCACTATAAGTGATGTGGAGAACAGTACTAAAATCTGGGGTCTTCCAATGGATGGTGAATGGTGAAAGAGTCAGTAGTTCAAATAGCAACTACTTTTCCTCATAGGAAATATTTGTTACCATAAGATATAATGATAGCCACCAGTTAGATGGCTTTTAAATGGTTTTAGACAAATTAATGAAAGATAAGGTTCTCAGTAAGTAGTAGTCATTATGGCAAAATACTAATTCCATATCAGAGGCATCTTTCTAAGCAAAAAGCACAAGAAAGGAGTATCGCTTTCATCCCCTGCATTTGAGTTTTCTGTAAGCATCTAGTAGCTCAGGATGAGAAACTGGATACTTACTTCCCATAACTCACTTGCTAGAATCTGAAGAATCAGACAAAGAGGAACCAGATTGCCAGGAGTTTATGGCTCCAGATAACGGTAACCTCTCTGAGTTCAAGGAGCTGGAGGATGAAACAGCTGAGGGGCCCTCTTCTTAGCAAGTCTTGACAGATGGCAAGGATATACTCCCATCCTTGAAATTTGCCTAAGTGATGAGGAGAGATATCATAGGTCTCAGGATCTATTAAGCAGGAAACATTGACTCACCAAGTACCTGGCATCCAAAGGCAGCTATGTATAAACCTCCCAGAAGCTCTCTGGCATTATTATTGCTTGCAACCATTTTATCTCTACAACTGCCATTTTGTGTAATCTTGACCTTTGGACTGGCAACAATTACAGGCGTCCCTCCCGATTCATAGGGGATCCTGCGCTGTGCACCATTTTATCCCTCCCCACTTGCCGTCTGCAAAGGACCAAGACCTCAGACTCCAAGTCCATGAATGGGGAGGAACAAGTGTAATGACTGTGTCTTGCCCTCTTTTGGCTTCATCTCCTGAACCAGCTGAAGACCTTGCTGTTTTTCCTTCCTTCATCTTGTTGGATTACCTGTGAATGACTTTGACTGGATAGTCATAGAATCATAGAATCACACAGTTGGAAGAGACCACAAAGGCCATCCAGTCCAACCCCCTGCCATGCAGGAAATCATAATCAAAGCATCCCCAACAGATAGCCATCCGGCCTCTGTTTAAAGACCTCCATGGAAGAAGACTCCACCAATATAATTGTTGTTGTTATTAACTGCCTTCACGTCGATCTCGACCCATGGGGACCCTATGGATGAGACATTTCCAGGTCCCTCTGTCCTCTACTGCTCTGCCCAGCTCCTGCAAACTCATATTCATGGTCTCTTTAATAAAGTCCATCCATCTAGCATGTGGCCTTCCTCTCTTTCTACTTCCCTCCACCTTTCCTAAAATTATTGTCTATTCCAACAATTTTACCCTACAGCTGTTTGCCTTATAATCATGCATCTCTCAGATCACTTGCTGAATGTAGCACAAGACAATACTGGGCTAAACGAGCTTTTGAGCTCCTCCAGCAGTACTCTTCTTATATGACTATCTAAAGTAGTCCTGAAATTTAAATACTTTAGAAATGTAAACACTCAGGTAAGTTTTTTTTTTTTCTTTAGAGAAGAAAAATCTTTGATATCTATGGTGGTCTCAAAAAAAAGCCAGGAAAATAATTAAAGCCAGGAAAGAATATTACTTGCACAACTGTAATAGCACACTGGTGCCATAATTCATAAGAAAACACAGGTATCTTTTTCATGCAAGTTCTCGCTGATGGCGAAGCAGCACTAGGGTGTGTGGATGTGTTTGAAGTTTCCTTTGCCAACAGACATCAGAGACATCCCTGCTTTGTTTCTAAGCTCTAATGAGATCACAGCTTCAAGCTATTATATAACTTTGACATTAACAGCAGGTTTAGGTTACGCAGCATTATTCTTGTTCCTCACAAAATGGGAATGTAGTAGATGCAATTATTAATAAGTTAAAAATGTTATGACTCCTTTTAATGATCCACAAATTAATGGTGAAAAATGAAAATTGCTAATTGGGTTCCACTAAGTGTACTGCTACCTCTGTTCTTTTCAGTGACCCAATGCTGACAAGCTCTCACTCACCTGAGCTTGTTGTTAGAAAGGATGATGCTTGAAGGAAAGTTGTTTGATTGATTGATTGATTGATTGATTGATATCCCGCCTTTCTCCCTGGAGGGGACCCTTGTTCTGAAGAATAGTCCCAGCCTACAGGTACTTGAAGGACAGTCTGTTACTGAAATCTCTCCAGATCTATTTCTTGCAGAGCTGGCCAGTATCCAAGAGGACATCTGTAATGTACTTATCAATGTCACTATGCTGTCAGATAGGGAAACAGTACAACAAAAACTCTTCCAGCCAGTCATTTGTCACATAGGGCCAAGGACAAATTAAAGTTAAAGGCCATATTTTTATCACTTTCCTATAGAGTCAAATTATTATTATAGTGGATTTCTTCTGCCTCAGCCATATTAATAAGTAAGGCAGAATTAATTAGAGCAACAAACTATTTTTTAAGAGAAGCTTTCATAGGACATTATCACACGTGGGCCAGTTTCATTGTTAAAGAGATAATAAAGTGGAAATGAAGCATCCCGAAAAGAAAGCGAAAAAAGAGGTTAATCGTGCAAAAGCTTTTCACATGTAATTACAGTAATAACGGAATTAAGTTAAAAGCAAAAAAAGACATTTTTAACTTTCATACACAAGTGAAAAGAACACCTACATGTACTGGAAATGGGTGTGTTTCATGACCAGACTCCTCCTTTTTCCAAGGCGGGTCCTGCATTTCCCGGGAGGAAATGTCAGACTGTCCTCCATTTGGGGTCATGTCCTCCTGCACAGGTCCTAACCCCCTTCCGTTGGGGTTAGGACCTCTCAAGAGAGCAGAGGAGGAGGAGGAGGAGGTGGAGGCTGGCAAGGCAAGGCAAGGCAAGGCAAGGCAAGGCAAGGCAAGGCAGGGATTGAGATGGCTCAGCCTCCCTTTTCTCCCTCTCCTTTCCTGGCATTGGAGGCTGTCAGCTGCTGGGGAGATGGGCAAGGAGGGCAGGATCACAGGCAGAGCTGGCAGGGAAGGAGGAGGAGGAGGAGGAAAGGGAAGGACGGAAGGGCTGGGTGTTCCCTGGGGAGAGCCAGAGCCTTGGATGATGGCCAGGACAGGGGGAAACTGGAGGTAGCCCCCATGCCCCCCCCCATAAGCCTTTCCCCTTTGGAGGACCTGCAGGGCAGAACTTCATGGTGAGACAGAGCTCCAAGTTGCTCCACAAGCACACCCCACACTTGCACCCACATCCACCCACAGCTTCTGCGAGGGAAGCCTTCTTTCCCCTCCTTTTCCCTCCATCCCAAATGCCAAACTTCTCCTCTGTCCCAAACTTGCCTCGCCTCGCCTTCCCTTCCCTTCCCTTCCCTTCCCTGCATGGCAGGAGCCCGGGACTCTCCCTCCCTGGAGGCCCCTCCTCCTCCTCTTGGCCCTCCTCCAGGTTTTAAAAGAGAATTGTCCATGCGTATTTGCTTTTCACATTACAGTAAATGCGAAATTACTGTAATTTCGCAAATGCATTTCCTCTAAACTCCCGAAATTAAAAAGATCTCGGATAATACCAGTTTCTGTCCAGTTTCTGTGTGATGTCGTGTGAAGTCGTGAGGCGCAAATTCAGTTTTTGTTTGGGATTTGTGTGCATTAACCAACAGATTTCCCCCATGTGATAACGTCCATAGTTAAGAAATTAGTAAGATACGTAGGGGTTATAGGAATAGAAAACAAAACATTGGGGCAAAACAGGCCATCTAAAAAGGGTGGATTGGGGCCTCCCCAATGCCGCTTGCCCTGGTGCCGCAGCAATAACACATGCATGGCCCCAATCCGCTCCTCTTTTAAACTGGCTTCTGAAAAGGAGTGGGATTTGGTCTACTCCTTTTCAAGCCAGCTCTTTATCTTTAGGGTGGCATTGGGGCAGCTCCAGGCTGCATTCAGGTCAGCCTGACAGTGCCCCTTTTGGCCCATCCATTTTGAACCATTGTCCCCTTGTCTCATCATGCCCATCCCCAGTGCAGGAAATGTAGAAACATTACTACTCCTGCAGTGCTACAAACTAACATCTGAAGCAGGTATTGTGACCTTTCAACCCATGGGACCAGATGCAAGTTTTAAGCACTGTCAGTCTTGAAGCAAGCCTCATCTCCAGTTATCTCCAATCACAGATTAGTTTGGATTTAAGCAGATATTTAAAGGTTCCATATCATGCACTGAGCTGTGCTTTGAAAGCTTAGACAATATTGCATAAAAATAGTTGTGTTTTGTAGGCTGGGAAGCTTTTATATGAATTGTATTTTACAGGCCAAGAAGTCCACTGTGACAGAACTGAGGTCCCTCAGACCTTCTGGAGAGATCCCATTTTGAGTCCCTTACACACTCTGTATGTGTGAAAGCACTCTAACAAACAACTAGATTAAGATTTATAACCTTACCTTGTTTTTTTTGCAGCAAGCAATATTTTATTACCTTTTAAAAATTATTGCCATTCATCTCATTGTCTGAATTCATGCTATACTTTTACCTGTACAAATGCTCTCAGGAGCATTTGATTAATGTTGTTTCTTCCAGAACAATCCCACTGCTTATGTTCTATTGGGGTAGTGAATACAAGACTCTATAATATACATAAAGGATGGTCTGAAATGCCTGAAATGGAGGGGTGACAATTGTAGTTTTCTCTTCCCCCATCTTTCTGTGCATGCACACATAGAATCATAGAATCATAGACCTTATAACCTTTTCAAGAGAAACAGGCCAAACAGGAAAGGAGGAGGAATAGCATTATATGTCAGGGATATTTACACCAGTGAAGAAATCCAGGACATCAATCCTGGAAGCCAGGTGGAGAGCATCTGGATAAAAATTAAAGGGGAGGGAAACAACAGGGATGGCAGTGTGGGAGTCTACTACAGACCCCCGACTCAGGCAGAAGAATTGGATGATGCCTTTCTAGAACAGATGACCACACACTCAGAAAGGAGAAATATAGTAGTGATGGGTGACTAGCTAATACCCCAGAGGACAGGATCAAAATTCAAAATGACTTGAACAGACTAGAAAGCTAAGGGCCAAAGCTAACAAAATGAAATTCAACACGGAGGTACTGCACTTAAGGCAGAAAAACGAAAAGCACAGATATACGATGGGGGACACCTGGCTGAATGAGACTACGTGTGAAAGGGATCTAGGAATCCAGGTGGACCACAAGTTGAACATGAGTCAACAGTGCGATGCAGCAGCTAAAAAGGCCAATGCAATTTTAGGCTGCATCAGTAGACGTATAGTGTCTAGATCAAGAGAAGTAATAGTGCCACTCTATTCTGCTTTGGTCAGGCCTCACCTGGAATACTGTGTCCAGTTCTGGGCACCACAATTCAAAAAGGATGTGGAGAAACTGGAGCGTGTCCAAAGGAGGGCAACTAAAATGGTGAAGGGTCTGGAAACCAAGCCCTATGAGGAACGACTTAGGGAGCTGTGGATGTTTAGCCTGGAGTAGAGAAGGCTGAGAAGTGATATGATAGCCGTGTTTAAATATTTGAAGGGATGTCATATTGAGGAGGGAACAAGCTTGTTTTCTGCTGCTCCAGAGACTAGGACCAGAAACAATGGAAGTAATCTCCAGGAAAAGAGATTCCACCTCAACATTAGGGGGAACTACCTGACAGTAAGGGCGGTTCGACAGTGGAACACACTCCCTTGGAGAGTAGTGGAGTCTCCTTCCTTGGATGTCTTTAAGCAGAGGCTGGATGGCCATCTGTCGGGGATGCTTTGATTGGGAGTTCCTGCATGGCAGGGGGTTGGACTGGATGGCCCTTGTGGTCTCTTCCAACTCTATGATTCTATGAGTCTATGATTCTATGTGCATCTTAGGCCCTTATCACATGGGGTCTGAAGCAGAGCTAATCCAAAGGGCATCCACAGCTAATACACATTATTCCCCCGTGTTTACACACGACGCTGCCCCAGAACACGGAACTAATCCGTATTGTTCCCCCGTGTTTACACACGACACTGCCCCAGAACTCGGCAGAATACGGAGCTAATCCGTAAGGAGTAGGGAGATTTTGACATTCGGTTTGTAGAGGAAGTACCTAGGGAGCCTTCGCATTCATTGCGAATTGGTGGGCAGGGCGAAAATCCCAGCGAGGGGAAGGGATTGCCTTGGCAAAAGGCAAACCGGATTGGAAAGAAGAGGAGGAGAGGAAGAGGGAAGAGGGAAGAGGGAGGCGATCTCTCTCTCTCCATGGGCTGCCTTCCCTTCTCCAGTCCTCCAGCCCTCCTCCTCCTCCCCGGTTCCCATGGCTGCCTTTCCTCCCGGCTTTTTGTGACGGGAGAGAAGGGAGCCTTGGTATTAATTGCGAAATGGCCAAAAGGGCGATATTCCCTTCGTTTCGCTATGGAACCGAATTTATTCCGAATTTATTCCTACTTCGGTTAGTCTTCGCTTTTTCTTTGCTTCGTGGCCAGCGTTTGATAAGGTCCTTAGAGTAAGACCATTGCCCACAGTGCTGTGGAGCTCCTGTGAGGTAACTGCTCTTACACTAGTCCAAGTGATATTTGAAGAAAGATAGCCATATCAGAGGTGGTCTCTCTCATGCCAACCAGAATGCTACCCTGGGGCCAACAATGTTTGAGTGAGAGGAATAAACATACCGTATTTCAAATTGTGCCTGGAACACATTGGTCAAATTTCATTCCAGTATCTCAACATTCAGTAGATTTACAAGCAACCAAGCAAATTTAACAAACATCATGACTAATGACCAAGTTATCTTGCTTGTCAAATTAAAATGGAGAATAATTCTATTTCTTACCACCTGAAATAATGTTTGTCTCCTTATGAGTGAAATACTTTTCAACTATTTTGACTAAAATATAGTCAGACTGCCAAGAGTCAAATTGTTCTGGGGACCTGTGGGCTTCCTTTTTTGAACAATTGCATCAATGGAGTCTAAGCACTCAGTATAGGACAGTAGTGAGAAAGGTTTTGTTTTCCAGATGTTTTACACCAAAACTTCCAAAATCCTTTACTTTTGGCCATGCTGGCTGAGGCTTTAGAGAGTGGAAATCTATTCATTTTGGGAGTAAATATTCCCCATCCCTGGTCACCTGAAAACAAAATTCTGGTATCCAGACAGAGGCTGTGTAACACTGCAGGGGGGAAAAAACCGATTTAGCCTTCCCTGTCTGGTGCCCGTACCAAACTACAAATCCCAGAATTCTATAGCATTGAGCCATGGAAGTTAAAAGTAGTGTCAGACTGCTTTATTTCTGCAGTGTGGCAGTAGCCATAGTCCCAGGGAAATCTACTGGGGCTTCAAGATGTAGCCTAGCAGGCAAAAACAAGCACTCCTGTTCATTTCAGGTAAGGAAGTCTTATATTATCTTAGAAGACCATGACAGATCATCCTAATAGTGTATACAACAACTATACATCAAGAACAAAAACAAGACTCCAAAGTGTCTCAGGTGAATCTAACTACAGGTTGCACATCAGTTCCCATGTATAACTAGATTGGCAGCATATTAGGATGGAATGAGGAAGAACATGGTGTTTCCTGTCAAATGGACCATCAGTGAAGTCATGGCAAAGAAGTCAAAACTCATGATGATCCCGTTTTCAAGAATGGATGCCAATGTAGCACAGGCTAGGGGCCTTCAAGTGACATTTACATTGTATCATCAGGAATTTAAGCCACTCACCATGGTGCTCCCCCATCTACCATTTTCTCCTTCCAGTCCCTGGCTATTTATGTCTAGGGGAGCTGATAATTGGTAAAGCCAATCTGCTAGAACTCCTCAGCAGAGCTGACTACAGGGTTTGCTAATATGTCCATAACTGAGTCTGCATTTTTCATTACTAATACTAGTGTGCAGTACACCATTTTCTGGAATCACCTGATCCACAGCATTCAGTATTCCTAGAGGCATAATGCACAAATGTCCAAAATAGGCATTTCAATTTTGTTGATTAAGTAATGGCTACAGGGTGACCAAGGAAAGGGCAAGAGAATCAGCATTTCATTTTCATTCCAGGAAAAAGGAATTAGATGCCCCCAAATAAGCCAGATTGATTGCTTTCTAATGAGTTAACAAAACGAATGGCCAATATGAACACTTCTAGAAGGTAACTCCTGTGAAACAGGCTGAAGAGAGTGTGCTTGACTGGGTTACTGCTAGGTTCAGAAACCTAGAATATTTGGAAATGTGAATCAGGATTTAGCATGAGCTTAATACTTGCCACAGGCAGATTGTTTTCTTTCTTCCAAGAATCCTCCTTCCCCTGCCAGTCCAGGGTCAGACTAAATTGCAATTGATTCGTAGCATTCAGAAAGGATTCAGTGGGTCAAGGAATGGATTCGTCACAAATATTAGTGTTTGGTGTGTGTTTTTTTGTTTGTTTTGTTTTGTTTTGTTTTTTAAAGGATTAAGGTGGATTGAACAGGACAGTTGTTTGCTCTCTTTACTCTTCGGTTATAATTCCTATGTAGTAGTGGCAGTGTGGCACAGTGATTTAAGGATTGAACAACAACTCTGGAGAGCAGAGTTTGATTCCCCATTTAGCCATGAAGTCTACTGGGTGACCTTGGGCAAATCACATGCTTTCAGCTTCAGAGGAAAGCAATGGCAAACCTCCTCTGAACAAATCTTACCAAGAAGACCCCTTAGGGTCACCATAAGTCAGAAATGACTTGAAGGTACACAACAATAACAGTGGCTATCCACAAATAGCAAGATGAAGCCTGATGTGGAAACTTGGTAGTGGTCAAAGTATACATTGGTCAGTTGAGGTTTGTTCAACTGAAGAGATCTGATAAAATGCCAAGGATTCAAGTAGGATTGATAGAAATAAAGGCTGCCTTTTTGTGGATGTAAGATGTCATTATGGGTTTAGTTATGTGATGTTGATTTAAGAAATCAATAAGGGTTTTAGTATTTGTGGTTGATTTAATGCAAATGAATAGATCATAAAACAAAGTCTGTTGATTTAAGAAATATTTTTAAAGGTTATCAAGCTTGATTTGTATAGGTTTTGAGAGTTTAGAATAGAAGGGATATGAATCTGTATATAAAGAAGTAATTAAGTAAAAATAGAAAATAACTATTTAAAAAGGAGGTAAAGGTTTATATTAAAATACAGGAATGAATGTACCTTTTTCTTTGTGATTGGTTAGGAGATACAGTCACTGTTACATCAGACAGGTTGTAAAAGGGAAATGAAGAGTGGGTAATTTTATGGGTTTTATAGAAGCATTTATATTTGAGAGGTAAAAACAAAATAGATACATGTGATTTAGCTGTGGTGAATAATAATTGTTATAGATGATAAAGTATACTTATACTAGTAGTACATATATATCAATATTTTATTGATTTTCTGCTAAGGATTATATCTTTATAAAAGATTTAATTTGGAAGATTAATATGTGTATCATATAGAAGGTTGTTTTTTTTCTGTATGAGAGAGGTATTGATGGAGCTTATAATTTAATATAGTTTAATTACCATTGAAGAGAAGATTGGGAGTCACTTTTATCTTTTTCTCCCTTTCTTGCTTTCTTTTCTTTTTCTATATTTGTATCTGTTTCTTCTTTTTTCTTGCACTTTTTTGACTATTTTCTCTTTATGTTTTAGATACTGTTGTTGTTATATATTTATATTGAATAAAATTTGATCACACACACACCATGTTGATGGACTCCAGTTTTCATCAGTCCCCAAAATCCTGGCTAATGGTGAGGCTTAGGAATTGTAGTTCAAGAACATATGGAGGCCCATCTCAAACCTCAAAGAAGTAATTTTAGTATGCATGCTTATGAGGACTGTTGTAAGTGAAAGAGCGATCCACTGATAATTTAGACCACATAGTGAGGTTATGGAGTCTTCTGCAGCATATGACTTCAAGTACATAGCAACTGATTGCCTATATAAGCTTTTCATGCTCTGTCAGAAACAAGAAAAGTAGCTGTTGCAGCTACTTGGTTTGGTCAGATAAGGAAATAATCTGCCTTTGCAGACTATCAGAAATAGTGCAAATTGAGTCCACTTTAAGAATTAGGGTTAGGGTTAGGGAATCATGGGAATTGTATTTTATTGTGGCACCAGAGCTCTCTGACAGAGAAGGCTCAATGTCTCAGGGAAAAAAAACAATTCCCATGACTCCCTAGCACTAACCCTAACCCTTAAAGTGGACTCAATTTGCACTATTTCTGGCAGTCTGCAAAGGCCCAATGTTTCTTATCTAAGGCTCTCTGCAGACCAGGGCATTGGGGACGCCCTGGTCCGGAGCGGCGGCGGAGCTCAGCCTCCGCACCGCGCCGCTCCTCCGGCAACTCTAAAAGGAGCTCCAAATTGGCGCCCCTTTTAGATGTCAGGGAAAGTGCGCCCTAAAAGCAGCGGGCGCACTTTCCCTGACTCAAACGCCGCGGCGCGTCCGGTCGCCGCGGCGTGAGGTCATCCCCGGAGCGCTGGCCATGTGGAGGGCCAGCGACTCCAAGGGCGACCTCAGGAAGAGGAAGAGGCGCCGCTCGTGCGGCTGCCCCTCCTCTTCCGGGCCCGGAAGACGGCTCAATTAGCCATCTGCCGAGGCCCTTAGATCCTTTTTACATCTCTGGTTCTTCTACTCAATAATGCTTAAATGTGATTATGTTGTGTATGTTCATTGTTTAACTAATGCAACTGCACTATAATTTATCATTAGCTGTGGTTAGACAAGCGCAAATCTGCAAATCGTTAGCTATTTTTAGATCAGGTTGATGAATTTCTCTTGAGGATGCCAAAAAAGATTCTGGGAGCAGTCCTTCCACAATGTGCCCTCTCAACCCTTATTCCTCTTGGCTGGCTAATAGCTTGTTGCGAGAGACTGATGGATTTCTCAGTTCAGTGGCCAACATATTTATTGTGTAAAAAGTATGTACTTTCCGTTATAAAGGAAGCAAAGAGACTAGGGCCTATACAGACTGCCAGAAATAATCCAGTTTGAGACCACTTTAACTGCCCTGGCTCAGTGCTAGGGAATCATGGGAATTGTGGTTTTTTTTAAGATGTTGAACTCTGGTGCCACAATAAACTACAGTTCCCATGATGCCTTAGCACTGATCCAGGGCAGTTAAAGTGGTCTCAAGCTGGATTATTTCTGGCAGTCTGTATAGGTCCTTTAAAAAATCATTTCACTTACTACAGACTAGTCTCCCGACTGGTTCTTTCAGGCAAAATGCCTGAAAGTGTAATCTTTTGAGATAATCCCATCAGTGGGAATATATTATATTAATCTTACAACATCTTCCATATATTTCTGGACTCTAGTATTCTTTGATATCTACTATCCTGTTTCTCTCTCTTATTCGTCAGTAATTGTACCCTGAATCCCACTGGTTAGTCCCAACCAGAGTATTGATTGCTCTGATTGCCTTGAATGGATTGCTGAATAATGAGTCAATATATAGGTAAATCCCATTGATTTAGCCAATTGATTCCTAAAGTGAGCAGTACTGCCCCCCCCCCCGAGTGGTGGAAAGATCCAAGAAGGCATTGAGGAGAAAAGGGGCAGCTGGGAGGGGGGTCAGTTTCAGTCAAAGTTTTGGTATGCTAGAAAGCCAAGAAGAACCAGAGGCCTTTAGGACTATGGTGGAGATAAAGGTTACATGAAACATCTTTTTTCAAGGTCCCTTAAAACCACTGCACAGGCTCATTGATAGCTTCATGTGGTGGTGTCTCCTGCTCTTTGCCTGCTTATGTGAGCTTGCTCTTGCAGTGCCATTTTGGGATAGACTGACTTGAGTGAGGAGTTAGAGCAGTTGGGGACAAAAGGTGGCAAAAAGAAGTTTTCACATTTGGGACCCTGCTTAAGCTTTTGGAGTTTTGCTGGGACTTGGCTGGCAGGCTGGAGCTGTGCTGCTGCTGCTGCTGCTGCTGCTGCTGCTGCTGCTGCTCAGTTTTGTCAGAGAGGCCAAGAGGTAGCAGAAGAAACAATGTTTGCAACTTATCACATTACCTTTTAAGTTGACAGCAGCTGGGACACGGCATGGAGGCGGGGATTATCGCACCTTGCACATCCTCCATTTTGCGGTGCCTCTCTCTCTCTCTCTCTCTCTCTAACTCCTCCTTTGAAAATAAGAAGAAGAGGAAGAGAAAACCCCCGACCCCACAGAGCTGGCAGCAGTGGGAGCTTCAGATCTCCTCCGAGCCCCTGGCAGGGATGGGGGGCACCAAGGCTAGCTGGTGAAGGCTCCTCCATCCCTCCCTCCTTCCCTCTTTGCTCCTCCCTCCTGTTTCCCCCATCCCTCCCTCTACCCACCCACTCTGCAGAACACAAAAAAGCAGAAAACAGAAACAGCAGAGTGATATGGTAGCCGGCGGGGGGGGGGAGGAATTAACACTCGGAGAACGAATCACACCGCGTGGAACCCACACAAATGTAATGGATCGCACAGTCTGTCAAAAATAATATATGAAAAAAATGTTCCCAGAAGACCCCCCCCCCTTCCCCAGCTTTGGTCCAAACATCTGGCAACGGCATCGTTGGGGGAAAAGAGCAGAAAAGGAAAACAGCTGAGCGGTTGTTTAAAGGGCACACCAGTGGGAAATTTGAAAACACTTAGAGCCAGAAACTAAGCTTGAGCACAAAAATGGTGCTTGCCACTCTGTAGATGGGATAGGCATGTTCCACCCCTCTGCCCACCCTCTGCCCACTGGTCCCTCCCTTTAGGAAGCCCCGAATCTGATTGGGAGCAAGTTCCCACTGGTGGCAATAAACCCAGGGTGATTTTTTTAAAAAGAAATGGGAAACTTGATATCAGAAAAACTGTGCTAAGGGGAATTTGGCACAGGCCCACCCCAATTCGTATAGGAAAAACCTGATTCAAGTGTGAATGACCCACATTTAAACCAGTTTGCAAACTGATTCAAGTGTGAACAACCCCCTTTTAAACTGGTTTGCCAACTGGTTTATAACGTAGTGTGAATGACCCCTAAGGGAATCCTGGTCCTAGTTTTACAGCTGCATTCAGTACCTGAGGAACCCAATCCCTCTCTGTCTCTTCAGGAAATTCAAGGGGGGGTGGCATTTGGAGACCTTACTAGGATAAGGACCAAAACATTTTTTCTCTATCTTCTAAAAGTGTAATCTTACATCAGTCTTATAGCATCAGTGGTACTGGGAGAGGGGCAGATGTCAGCTAGCCTTCCTCAGTGGTTCCTGCCTCTCCTGGAAAGAGTTACCTTTCTTTTTCTGTCTTGCTCAGTAAAACAGCCAAATTAGTGCTGCTTCTCACCACCCCCATATTCTTTTGAAGAAAATTAAATTTGGAATCTCTTTTTTTTAGCCCTTCCTCTTTATTCTTTTTTATGTTTCAATTCTGTGCCTCAAAAAAACCTACTAGGGAACAGCATGACAATATACATATCCGCTCAGAGAAGGCAGCCAGTGTGACTTCAGTGGCATTTTGATGTTTACACTTCCAGTATAGAGTGCTGCATATGAACTTAAAACAGCAATGGGGTATCACTAGAGAGGAATAGATTGACTTTCCTATCATTTTGCAGGGGTGGTTTGTAGAATGCTTTTTGATGGAGGAAGGAAGAACAGCATTGGGTGGCTCTTTCTTTTCTCTGTTTAAAATAATGCAGACTTTCATTGGTGTGTTTATATTAATCAGTATTATTTTTTCTAAGCTCACTCTAGGAACATATAGGAGATTATGCAGAATGTACTGGAATGTACTGAAGGCAATTCTTTTATCCAAAAATATTACCAGAGTGGTATCTCATACACAATATAGCTTGCAGTGTAGGTTGTCCCCATGATGTGTTTTGTAAGCCTAAAGCTTACAGGGATTGTTTCAGTCTATGCTTTACTCCTGTAGCATCTAACTGTGTGCATTTTTGCTGCTGGGTGACTATTCCTCTTGGTAGCTTTAACACTGGTACAAAGGCATGTAGGAGAAACATTCCTAACAGGAGTACAGCCTGCCAGATGAGATCCGTCATATTACTATTATAAACATAATTATCAGCTGAGTTCTTGCATCAGAAGGTGTAAGTCTATCACGTAGCCACATCTCCATAGCTACATTTCCTGATGTTTATCCCTACCCCTGCAATTCACCTTATGAGTGATGCAGCCCCCACCCAACATGTTTATAGAAAGAAGAGCACTCATCAGTTGGGCTTAATGAATGGCTGCTTCATGAAAGCAAGTCTCAATTTGTATTCTTTCTCCCCCTCCCATAGAGCCCCCCATCACAGCATTCTCTGAGCTGTAATTGGCTGGCACCAACCAGGCCTGGCTCGCATCTCTATTCATAGGAGGGACAGAATCACAGAGCTATGGTGAGTCCTGATCATTGCAGAGGGTGGAAGAGGATACCAACCTCCCCAGTGACCAAAAAGAGAGAGAGAGAGAGATACACAAGCATAAAGTGACTTTCATATGCCATCCTCACTGTGCCTCCTCACTAACAAGCACTTTGCTGATGTCAAGACAACAGGTAGTGTTGGGGGAGCATTCAGTATTGCTTTCTACACATGCAGGCAAATAGATCTGAATCACAGAAATGACGATGGGCTTAAAAATCTTGATTATGAACTTTTAATGATTCAGGTTATAACAGCTGGCATTTTACTGTCAAGGTTATGAGAGCTTTTTCAATTACCTTATGATTGCTTTCCTGTGCCATTTTAGCAGCCTCCTCAGATGGATATGACTCACAAATATCTACCAAGCAAACCCCAAATAGCAATCTGAACTTTGAAGTTTTTTTGCAAGTTATATTTTAAATCATTTTTGACACCAGTGAACTTGAAAGCAAGCAGGTGAGAGTACTTGTGTTTGTTTGTGGGTATTCTCAAATAACTTCTGGAAAAAAATCTTAAATCAATTTTATTTTACTTCATAATGATAAATGGCATGGAAAATGGCACGTGAAATGGACTGCACAGCAATTTTCACAAGCTAAATTTTAGATTACACAGAACATTACAATCAGCGTGGTTTCAAAGTATTATAATAATAATAATTCCCACAAATAGCAAAACTGATGGCTGAATGCCTATTGGTTTGGAAGCATAATGGAGCCATCTGAAAGTAGTGATTTTTACATACTCAGGAGACTCCCTAGGTACAGAACTATATACATTTCTAAAGTAATAAAATGTAAAACAACAACAACAACAACACAAAACACCAAACAGCCACATAAGGACATGTGAACTTTTAGGATTTACAGAACTTCAACAGCATTTAATACTAGATGTATAAGAAATTATCAAGCAACTCACCGCATCTAGAGACAGAGCTTCCAGGCTTATACCTTTGTTGCTTCCTTTTAAAGGGGATCGGAGCTGAGAAAGAAACTGCTGTGTAGTCTCAGCAGTATTAAATATTTTGATTTCTTTGAGTTGTTCTCACTTCTTCCTCAAAGAAATGGGGTGAAGGTACAGGTGGGAGGGGGAAAAGATAGAAAAAGAGGGGAGAAGAGGAAAGTGCTGGTCTGTAAGCCATCATGAAACTGTTATAGCCAGTGGGCACAAATACTGTACCAATCCCACATGAGGAAATTGCCAGTCGCTCACATCAGGTCAGGATTATCTCAGGCCCTGAGATTTCAAGGCCAAAACTTGAGACCTAGGGACCACCACTTGCAATGTCACAGTAGGTGAGCTCTGGTAAGGAGCAATTCCTGGTGCAGTCATTAGACAGGATGCCAGTGCTAATCAAAGTCGGGGTCCCTAAACCAGTGCTTATCCCCAAACTATTGGGAATGAGAATGAAAAGGGATCTTGTAGCACCTTTGAGACTAACTGAAAGAGAAAAGTTGGTAGCCCAAACGTTTGTAGACTTGAGCCTACTTCCTCAGATGCGTGGATGGATGGTTCAGGAAACAGACCATCCACTCCATGCATCTCAGAAAGTAGGCTCAAGTCTATGTTACAAGCTCATGCTACCAACTTTTCTCTTTCGTCTCAAAGGTATTACTAGATACCATTGCATACTGATTAACCAGAGTAGTACAGTTATGTCTTTGATTTCTATGGCCATGGAAATGGGAGAGGAAGAAAAAATATGCCCCTCTCCTCAAAACTCTCCCCTTGTCTTGCCAGCAGCCAGGGAGGTGGAGGAGGAAGTGAGAGAGAGAGCAGCGCGGGACAGTGGCAGTAGCCTCAAAAACCACCCACCAAACAGCAGCACTCCCGGTAGCTAGGGAGGCGGAGGACGGAGAGAGAGAGAGAGAGAGAGAGAGAAGCGTGGGGTGGCAGTGGTGGCCTCGAAAACTGCCCATCTACCCCGGCTGCTGTAGTAACAGCAACACCAGTGAGGGGGAGGAGAAGGGGTCGGAGAGAGGAGAGAGGGGCAGAGGCAGTTATAAAAACTGTCTGCCTATTTACTACCTTCCCGGTAGCAATAATAGCAGTAAAATAGCCTTGAGTATCACAGAGGAAACTTTCCTTGGTAAGAATATTCCAGGAGCTATAGTATAAGTTATAGCAATTGATTTTAGATCTAAGTAAGTAAAGGAAATTAACTGTATTCTGTTTTGGTTGATACAAGAAAAGTAGTAAATTAGAAAATAATATATAAGGAACATTTAAAGAACAATCTAACCCTACTGCACATTCTACAACCATACAGAAAAGAAAAGATCTTATATAAAACCTGAATATGGCAAATAACACAAAAACATCTAGTCAAGAGGATACAAAAGCCACCTCTCCAATAAAAACTCTAACTCCCATCTTTTAGAAGAAATCAGAAAAATAGAAATGATATAAAAACAGAAATAACAGCTAAGATTAAGGAAGAAATAAAAGGTCTTAGAGAAGAGATCAAAATAGATATACAAAAAGAAATATTTTAAAGATACTATAACAAAAATTACCGGAGAAGTGAAAGTACTGAATAAAAAAAATGACAGAAATTCAAGAGAAAACAGAGACACTAGAAAAGGGACCAGGCACCATGGAGGAAAAACAACACCAAGAAGAATACTATAAAGCAAATTTAGAACTGCATCTCCAGAGGAAAGCATTAAAATTGAGAGGAGTAGGAGAACAATTAAATGAAAATTTAAATACAAGAATTATTCCTGCTCTGGCACATTTTAATTGATTGGTCAGGAGAACAGTTAGGTCTAGAAATTGACAACATGTACAGAGTAGATTCTTGGATAGCCAAAAATCATAATTTTCCAAGGGACATCATGATCTTCTTTGTAAGAGTTAGAGTAAGGGGGAGATGCAGACAGGTGGCCTTGGGCCACCCCGGGAAATGGAGGATCAAGGCCAAGGCTGCCAGATGCGTCGGCCCCGATCCTCCCTTTTGCCACCTGGGAAAGGAGTCCCCAAATGCTGCTCCTTTCACAGGCAGAAGAAAGGGCACCCAAAGAGCTGCCGCACAGCTCTTTTGTGCCTCTTCCAGTGCAGCACATTAAGACGCTGCGCCATGATGACGTTTTCGGCATGGGGTTGGGGCGCCCAGCATGTGGCTGCCCCTCCCCTTCCCTGCCTCCCAGACAGCGCAAAGCACCATCTGTAAAGGTCCTAAGATATCTCATTTTAGAGACAAACTTTAATTAAAAAATTGAGATGGGAGGAAAAGAGGTAAAAGTCTATAAAGCAATCCCAACACAAATGTTGAAGAAAAGAAGGGATTATACAACATTACTGGAATACTTAAGAAATAATAATATAAAGTATAAATGGGAAAGAACAGATGGAGTGTCCTTTACATTCAAGAAAGAGAGATTCATAATAAACTCAGAAGAAAAAATGAAAGCTTTCTTAGGGGGGTTGCAGACTGCCAGAAATAGTGCAAATTGAGTCCACTTTTAGGGTTAGGGTTAGGGTTAGGGAATCATGGGAACTGTATTTTATTGCGGCACCAGAGTTCTCTAACAGATAAGGCTCAATGTCTCAGAAAAAAACAACAATTCTCATGATTCCCTAGCACTAACCCTAACCCTTAAAGTGGACTCAATTTGCACTATTTCTGGCAGTCCGCAAAGGCCCTTAGACTTAGAGGAAGGAAAAGAAAGCACAGAAGAGTCAGACAGGCAAACATCAGAGGATGAGAAAGAAACTGAATCAGAGCAGGATTCTGAGTTAAAATTAACAACTTCACAGGAAAAAAGATCTGAAGGTAAGAAGATTACGAGAAAACCAGCACAGACAGAAAATAAAAAGGGAAGGAAAAAAACAAAGAAGCAAAGAAGAGTTAGGTATTAATAAACCTAAAAGAAATAAGTTAGTCTATGACAATACAACTACTATTATGGAACATGAATGGGTTAAACTCTAAGTTTAAAAGGAGAAAAATCTTCCATTATTTAGGCAAACAGAAAATAGATTTGATTTGCCTCCAAGAAACATATATAAAAGGAAAAGATAAACATGTTTTGGAGAATAATAGACTAGCTGAACTGTTTGTTGCATGTGATGAGGGGAAAAAAGAAAGGCATAGCAATTTATGTTAGAGTTAAAGGCCAAGCAAGAGAAATGTTTAAAGATATAGACAGACATTATGTTGTGATTGAAATGTTATACCCAGGAGGGAAATATTGTTAGTAAACATATATGCTCCACAAGAAAATAAAGGGGAATTTTATAAGAAATTGTATCAAGAAATTGAGAAATTGGAATACGAGAGAATCATAACAGGTGACTGGAATGGGGTTTTGGACCCAGTCATAGATAGATCTAATTCAAGTTCCAAAAGGGGTAAACAAGGGAAATTACCATTATCAGCCTTTACTCTTGTAGAAAACCTAAACTTGATAGACTTATGGAGAATAAGCCATAATACTTGTAGAGATTATACATTCTACTCAGATAGATTCAAAATATGGTCATGAATTGACTTAATTTGTGCCTCAAAACAGCTTAGTAAAGATATTTTGAAAATAGAAATACTCCCCAAAACTTTCTCAGATCACAACGTAATTAAATTGGAAATCAAAACAACTAAAAAAGAATTTAACTGGAAATTAAAGGATTACTTATTAAGGGATGAAGTGTTAGTGCAAAGAATCAAACAAGAATTAAGACTATACTTTATAGATAATACAGATGTGGAAATGCCAGCTAATATTATTTGGATGCTAGTAAAGCTGTTATAAGAGGCCAATTTATACAACAAGAAGTTAGGAAAAAAAGATCTGAGCAACAAAAAGAAAAAGTAATTCCAGAAAAGTGAGGGGAGAAAGAACAAGAGTTTTTAAAAAACCCAAAAGATATGAGGTTATATCAAGAAATGCAAATCTTAAAGAACCAACTAAATAAAAAAAAATCACACAACAAATAGCAAATAAAATAAAATATTTAAAAAACAATACTTTGAACATACAAACAAAGCCGGTAAATGGTTGGCATATAAAACCATAAAAACAAAATGAAAGGAGAATTACAGTTAAATTAAAATAGAAAGAAAAAGAATATACACATCAGAATAAATCAAACAAATTGCAAAAGAATACTTCAAGAACTTGTTTAAAGCAGACAATTTAACAGAGATTAAGAAAACAAAAATCTAAGAATTTATTAAGAAATAACAAATTCCTAATTCACAGAAAAAAAAAAAAAAGAGTTAAATATGCCAATAACAAAGGAAGAAATATATATGGAAATAAAGAAATTAAAAGATAATAAGGCCAGATGGCCTAATGGCCAAATATTACAAGATCTTCGCTGAAGAATTAGCACATCCATTATATAACACTATAAAAGAGATTGAAGATGACCAATATCACAAACTTGGTGCTTAGCGACAATAATATTAATACCAAAAGAAGACAGAGACCCTATTTTAATTGAAAATTATAGACCTATATCTCTATTGAATTTCAATTATAATATATATACTTCAATCTTAGCAGAGAGGCTGAAAAAAAATTAACACAATGGATACATGAAGACCAATCTGGCTTTCTACCAGGCCATCAAATTAAAAACAACATTAGATCTCTGGTGGATATTGTAGAATAATATGAACTCCACAAAGAAAACAAAAACAAAAACCTTAGGCATTATTTTGCTGGATTTAGAAAAAACATTCGACAATGCCAGCTGATTTTTCATGAAAGAAGAATTAAAACAAAGTGATATAAGAGATAATTTCCAAAAATGGATTGATGCCATCTACTCCCAGCAACATGCACAAATAGATATAAATAGATATAGATATAAATGGGGGAGGGGGAGAGAGAGAGAAATGCAGAATTAACAAAGTGCCCACTTTCCCCACTTTTATTTATAATGATGATAGAAATTCTAATGAGGAAAATAAGGAGAGACAACCAAATTAAAGGCCTTCAAATAGGAAACCAACAATTCAAAATAAAAGCGTTTGCTGGTGACATCGCAATTATATTAGATAATCCAAAAAGTAGTATCACAAAACTATGGTCAACCCCAGAAGACGTGTGCTATATGGCAGGTTTCAAAATTAATAAGCAAAAGATTGGAATCTTGATTTAAAAAAAAAAAAACCTTTTCAAAAATAGACGAGAATGATTTGGCTATGCAAACGGAGTTAAGAATAGTATTAAAAACAAAATATTTGGGCATTACTATAACAAACCAAAATTCTGATCTCTTGACAAATAATTATATTAAGACCTGGAGCAAAGTTAAAGAGGATTTGAAAAGATGGAAGACACTGCAACTATCATTACTTGGAAGAATTGCATTGATACAAATGTATGTGCTTCCAAAAATGTTATATCTATTTCAAACCATACCTGTCATTACTCAAACAGTATCTTCAAAAGATGGACAAGAGATATTAGAGAGTTTATCTGGCTTGGGGAAAAAACCTAAAATAAAAACAGCTGCATTGCAAGACTGTAAAATGAAAGGAAGTTTGGGTTTGCTGAACCTACAAATTTATTACAATGCCGCTGCTTTTACATGGTTAAAGGACTGGATTGACCTAAAGAATAAAAGACTACTGGCATTGGAAGGTGCAGATTTAGACAAAAGTTGGCATATGTATTTATGTTACGAGAATGAGACAACATACAATAATTTTAACAATCATGTGGTAAGGAAAGCATTACTCAAAACGTTGAACAAGTACCAGAATTTTTTATACACCAAAATTCCAAGATGGGTCTTGACTCAGGAAGCCTTTCATAAAGCAGAAAAAACTTACATAGAAAAATGGATTACTTATGGAGACATTTTAACCAAAACAGAAAAAGGGGAGAAGATTAAAACATTAGATAAACTCCAAAAAGGAGTAGTAGAAATACAATGGCTATTGTATCTTCAACTAAAAGAAAGGTTCAGAAAAGATAATGATCATATAGGAATAGAAATGGAAAGAATAGACTTAGAAAAAGTATTGGACAGGGGTGAAAAGCACGTGATATCACAAGTATACTAGATGCTACTAGATATTGAGTTAAAAGAAGAGTCAGTCAAAGAAAGCATGATAAAATGGATGCAGGATATTGGAGAACAAACACTACTTAATATATGGGGAAAAGTATGGTCAAAAAATTTAAAATTTACTAAAAGCACAAATTTAATAGAAAATTATTATAAAATGCTCGACAGGTGGCATTTATCTCCAGCAAAACTGGCCAAGATTAAAAATGGCAGTGAAAACAATTGCTGGAAATGTGAACAAAGCAATGCTAATCTATTTCATATGTGGTGGGAGTGCAAAGAAGCAGCAAAGTTTTGGAAGGCGACCCATACAAAAATACAGGTACTTTTTTAAATTTGCTTTGAGATGAATACCAAATTATTTTTGTTAAACATAACAGAGGAGTTGAAAGGGAAGCTGAGCAAAGATGAGACAGGTGTAATCCTATATACAATTAATTTGCCTAATATTTGCAAAGCATTGGAAGAGAGGAAACAATATATACTTGAAGGATGGTCAGTAAAAGTAAATGACCTAATGATAATGGACAAATTAACTATGACGATAAATGGCATATCTGAACAACAATACCTTGCGAAATGGGAAAAGATTAAGGAATTATCAGATTTAATTTACAAATATCCAGGAATTGCTCTGCTCAGAAAATGTTTTTGATTTTCTCCTAAGACACAAGCTTAAACACTCTCTGTTGTACTGTTACTATGGACGTTATCACACATGGGCCAGTTTCATTATTAAAGAGATAATAAAGTAGAAATGAAGCATCCCGAAAAGAAAGTGAAAATAGAGCTTAATTATGCAAAAGCTTTTCACACGTAATTACAGTAATAACGGAATTAAGTTAAAAGCAAAAAAAAGACATTTTTAACTTTCATACACAAGTGAAAAGAACCCATACATGTACTGGAAATGGGTGTGTTTTGTGACAAGACTCCTCCTTTTCCAGGGCGAGTCCTGCATTTCCCAGGAGGAAATGTCAGACTGTCCTACATTTGGGGTCATGTCCTCCTGCACAGGTCCTAACCCCCTTCTGTTGGGGTTAGGACCTCTCAAGAGAGCAGAGGAGGAGGAGGAGGCTGGAAAGGCAAGGCAAGGCAAGGGAGGGATTGAGAGGGGGAAACTGGAAGTAGCTCCCATGCCCCCCCCATAAGCCTTTCTCCTTTGTAGGACCTGCAGGGCAGAACTTCATGGTGAGATGGATCTCCAAGTTGCTCCACAAGCACACCCCACACTTGCACCCACATCCACCACAGCTGCTGCGAGGGAAGCCTTCTTTCCCCTCTTTTCCCTCTATCCCAAATGCCAAACTTCTCCTCCGTCCCAAACTTTTTTCCCCTGGGCTGCCTTCCCTTCCCTTCCCTGGCACTGAGAAGGAGACCAGGACTCTCCCTCCCTGGAGGCCCCTCCTCCTCCTCTTGACCCTCCTCCAGGTTTTAAGAGGGAATTGTCCATGCGTATTTGCTTTTCACATTACAGTAAATGTGAAATTACTGTAAATTCGCAAATGCATTTCCTCTAAACTCCCGAAATTAAAAAGATCTCGGATAATACCAGTTTCTGTCCAGTTTCTGACCAGTTTCTGTGTGACGTCGTGTGAAATCGTGAGGTACAAATTCAGTTTTTGTTTGGGATTTGTGTGGATTAACCAACAGATTTCCCCCGTGTGATAACATCCTATGTATGAATAGTAATATATAGAATATAGAATGCAAAAAGAATAAAAGAATGTATGTATTTTAAGAATTAAAAGAAAAAGAAAAAGAAAGAAAAAACTCTCCCCTTGTCCTGAGAACCTCCAAACACTACAGAACCTCCTGGAGGGCTAGGAGGGCAGAACCTCATGACTCTATGCATCCCAGGGGACTTGGAGGACATAGGGAGTAGAAGTGGTGCCCTCCCAGCTTTGTAGAACTTGGAACACATGCTTCCTAGTCAAGCTCAGAATGGAGGGCATTTTGGAATTCCTCCTGGACAGAAGGTTGGAATGTAGGATGGGTCCTGGGAAAGGAGGACGGGAATTGGTGGATTTTTCCAAAAACTAGTGAGGGATGGGATTCTGGCCATGGTCCTCATGACTCCCTCCTGTGTTTTCTTGAATGTGTTGCCAATTGCATCACCGATGACGCATAGATGATTGACAGGCATTTTTGAAGGGGCACAAACTAGTGGTAATGATAATAAAGAAAAGACCCACTTCCACAGTGGGAATGACGCATGGATTGGAATCGATTCACCAACCCAGAGCAAAAGTAAATTGCAAACTGGGTTAAAGGTAAGTGAGAATGAGCCCCTTCATTGATACTATGCCTTTTCATAGTACACAACTACAGCAGTGTGATTTCACTATAAGTGCCATGGCACAAGAGAGAGAATGCTGAGGTTCACAATTTAGGAAGGGAACTCTAGAATTTACAGACTAAGAACTCCACTCACACCTCACCCAACTCCAGATCCCAGAGAATGCAGCCATGGCAGCTGAAGTGGAATTACTGTGCTATCATTGTGTCACTTGAAAGATCTTCAAGAGTATTCTAAGCATTTGTGGAAAAAAATAGCAACCACAACCCTCTTCATTAAAAATTATTTATCTTACTAGCATAAGTAATTGTTTTACTTATTTCCTAGCATAAAATACTGGAGTCCTTCAGCCTCTCACCCCTCATACTCTCCAACATTTCACAGATGAAAACTGGCCAAGCAACATCAGAATGTAGTCAAGATGGCAAAAGGTGTTAATGAGAAAGAACATACAATCTATGTGATGTCACAGCACTTTGCTTTTCCCTGTCTCTACAGGGAAGGGCAAGACTCCTCTCCTCTCCTTCCTGTTGAGTCAGTTGAGTGCAAACTACTCTTACACTTCGAACTCAGTTTGCAGCAGTTGAGGGTCATCCCACTTTTCAGCTGCTTTTAAAATGTTTTGGGTTCTCTCTGTCTCTTTCCACTTCTACCTTTGGAAAAGTGGGAAGAAGACAGAGAAACTGGAACATTTTAAAAGCAGCTGAAAAGTGGGACAAGGTTTAATCAGGACTGTCCCCGCCAAATCAGGAGAGCTGTCAGGTATGGCTCCAGTTTTCCAAGTACATTACCAAGGACTTTCTGAGCAACACACTTGAGATCTTTTTCTGCTATACAATTATAATGCTATGATTCCACCTTTAGTGCCATGGCTGCATCCTATGGAATCCTGGGATTTTCATGTTAAGAGAGGGAAATTAGAATGTTCAGCCAGAGAGTTCTATTGTCCCACCAAACTACAAAACCCAAGAGTACAGAGGATGATGCCATGGGTAGTTAAAGTGGCATTACAGCACCATAACTGGTTCAGAGAATTTAGTGCCAACAAAACCAGAGTCCTTATATTAATGGAAATTGATCATGGCCATAGCCTGAACTCAATCGACCAGTGATGATGCTTTTAAGAGTATCTTAAGAGTAGTATCTGTGCTAGTGACCATTTTGGCACTTGCCCTCTCATCTCCTGACTTGTGTAATGGTCCTCATCCTGCAAACCTCACAAAAAGAGATTGGTGGAGCTGACAATGATTCCTGTAAGCTCACAGCTGCTTTTCACTACAAGGCCTCATCAACTAATGATACTTATTGAATAATCCTCACTAGCAGCAACCCTTCTGGTTCCTGACTAGATTGACAGCCTCAGTTATGCAGGTAAAGAGGGTGATGCTGTGATGGAGCTGACTCCCTTTGTACCAGAACAAACATTATATGGCCCAAATGAGAGGGAATTCAAGCACATTATGCTAAAGACTATAAAGCTACAATTGATTCCAGACTGAGAAATGCAGACATTGGTATGGTCACTGTCTGTGACTGCCCTGTTGTACTCTGTACTTCTTCTAAATATGAATAATTGCTGTTCATAATGGCTGACTCACTCTTAACAGAACTCAGAGCAGTAGCACAATCAGATTTATTTGTTAGTGATTAACAATTTTTGCATCAACATACCATAAATAAATATGATATCTCATTTATGGTAATTTTGCAGGGTAATTTCAAGATAGTTGCATTTTGAACATAATTGCTAAATAAACTTCAGTTCATGGTGCTTGGAAATAATTTGGAGTATTATGATTGGCACAGGAGCATCCTTTCAAAAGGGACAGTGCTGATTAAAAAAACTCAGATTTAAATATGCGATTTATTCATTAATCAGCCTATCAATTATGCCAATTAGTGCTGCCACTCTGAATGAATCACAAAGCAGCTAATTACAGTTGGTTCCCTAAACAGCAGAAAACTTTTAAAGATACAGCCTCTACCATAATGATAAATTGGGTTTTTGTATGCCGGAGTGAACAACCAGTGATTTAAAAAAAAAAAAAAGAAGCTAATCTGGGGAAAGAACAAAGAAAGTAGTGAACCGTGTAAATCACATGAAGTACATTTTCTTCCAACTTGCCAAGGTCATGATGCAAGAGAGTATTTGTCAGAGAGGTAATATTACTTCATGGAAAGGGGCTAATCTGGTCTCTTTGCATTCACTCTATTATGATAGATGACAGCAGAATCTATTGTAGAATGTGCTGGTTCAGGGCATCCTTTAATTCAATGGCTGATTTTAGATGTTCCTGTTTTAGATGTCTTTCTTCCTGAATGACAGATGAAGGCAAGTGAGTAGGAGGGGAGCAAATCGGTCAGGTATCCCTCTTCTCTGGCCCTTTGAGGCACTGAGGAAAAGTGATTTTGAGCAGGAATTCATCAAGAAGCTCAACTCTATCCCTCATAATCTGAAAAGATTTTTTTAATTCATCACAAATATTAGCCAGCTCATGTATACAGGACATTTTTATTAACACCCAACTACTTCTGTTTAATGGGTACAGCAATGTTACTGCTTGTATTATTATTATTATTATTATTATTATTATTATTATTATGCATTTCTGTTTCCTTTGAGCCTATTGATTATAATTCACTTGCCATAAGAATGTATCTGGGGTTAACCTCGATCTCTATATATCATATAACAAAAGTTTTTCAGCATCATTCATGTGCTGTTTTGTTTATCTATGTGAGGATGTTCAGGGTGAATGTGAACTGGCAAGTTCCTATTCCAAATCTGGCCCCAACTATAAGCCCATTGTGTACCACTAGATAAGGCACAGTCTTGTAGCTTGTGTTCCCCAGTTCTATCATGGGGATAATAATACTGTTAATATTGTTATTATAGTTTTTGTGAGATAATGCGAAAGGAATTCAGCATCCTAAAGTACAGTTTTAATATTTAATAAGATAATAGGTAATATGAGTGATGAATAACACATTACCACATAGTCATATTATTCAAATATTTAAAACTACTTGCATTTTACTCAGTTTTTAATCAGTGTACAGTAGCCCCTCCCAATTCACAGGAGATTCATTCTGGACCCACTCCCCCAAAATGGTGGCTTGCGAATATTCAAGCGCCATTGAAAATAATGGTGTGCATGCCTGTTATATCCCTCCCCTCTGGTCCCTCCCACATTATTCCAAAATAATGGAATGAAGGACAACAAATGGCAAAATCTAAGGAACTATATCATGAGAACTCATCATTTTCTAGCTATCTGGAAAGCCCCAAAGTCTGTCTTTCAGCAAAGTTTTTTCAAAGAATATTTCCTTCCCACCCCACCAGTTCCACTGAGAGTAAAATCTATTATACCAGTGTGGAATTGTGATTAGAGTGTCAGGCTTGAAGTGGAGATACCAACATTCCAATCTTTAATGAGCCATGAAATGTACTGTGTAACTTTGGCTTGTCACTAGCCTCTCAACCTATTCTACCTTGCTAGGTTGTTGTAAGGAAAAATACAAGGATGAACTGTGTACACTACCTGGAGCTCCTTGGAGAAAAGATAGAATAAAAATATAATCAGTCAGTCAGCCAAAACATCAGACATCCCTTTTTGTACAAAACAATTGATTTCATCATTCTATTGATTGTTATGGAATCCAGGAGAAAAGCATACTAATTAAAATAGAAAATGGTATCTTTTTTCTCTTTCAGACAGTATTTTCCCCAATATGCATTCCCTTAAGTTATCCAACTCCTCTTTTGCTGTTTTGAGGAGAGGGTGTAGAAGCAGAGATAAAAGAAAAAGTGGTGGTTGCAGCATCACCTACAGCCTTTGGCTTAGGTCTCAAGCCTTTTGTTTTTTCATGTTTCTGGATAGTCCCTCTTCGAAGTCATAAATCTAATATCCTAACTTCCTCCTATATCCTGTGGCCTTTGAAGGGTGCATCTGCACTGTAGATTATCACACTCCAATTGATGCAGCCTGGTTGCAGTTGCCCAGTGGCGAAGGTGGCAATTTAAGTGTGATAACATCTGCGATTAATCTGAAAAGCAACTGTTTCCCATCGGAGATAAGTTGCTTTTTTGGGAGTGTGATAATTTCCGAAATAATGCAGTTAGACACCACTTTAACTGTCATGGTGCCATCCTACAGAATCCTGGGATTTGTAGTCTAATGAGGCACCAGCACTCTTTGGCAGAGAAGGCTAAAGACCTTGTAAAATTACAAACACCAGCATCCATAGGATGGAACTACAGCACTTAAGTGGTGTCGGACTGCAGCATTTGTACAGTGTAGATGCACCTAAGTAAGGTGACAAGACAAAATGCAGAAGAGGGCATGGTTTCTGTGCCTGGTGTAGAACAAGGCATTTCTGCAAGTACAGCTTGTGCTGCTGCTGTTGTTGTTGGATGCTTTAAGTTGTTTCCACCATATGGTAACCCTAAACCTATCAGGAGGTTTTCATGGCAGGTTTCTTCAGAAAAGTTTTTGCTATTGCCATCCTCTAAGGCTAAGAGGGAGTATGACTTGTGCAAGGTCACTCAGTAGGTTTCATGGCTGAGCTGGGATTCGAAACCTGGTCTCCCAGGATCCTAGTCCAATGCTCACACTAGGTACAAGCAAGATATGTTATACCTGATGAAATTCCTACTTCTATACAATTGTTAAACTATTTTTAAAAAATCTTTCAGCTACACGACTGTTCAAAGCTGGTGGACACCCTGCTTCTAAGGTTCCAGAGGATCCTCGTTTGTCCTCCTCTGTTCCTAAACAATTCTGTCTGAAGGCAACTTGGCTGATCAGTGCCTTGAAAGTGTGCTTAATTATTCCACATTAAAAAGAAACATTTTCAATTCTTTTAATAACCATTCATAAAATTCTGCCTGACCTTTGATTCCCAAAGCTAGCCCCCTTGCTATTTTAGCTTTGTTCCAGTATTATTGGCCATTTTTTAAAACTGAATTTAGGCTCTTTAAAGTATTCCAAGCTGTATGACATAAACAAGCATTTCAGATTTTCACCCCTTGACTTCTGCACATGACTTCTGCAGGAATATGTGACATAAAATTCATGGATTATATCTTAAAGAATCTGTTGTTTAAAGATACAAACCATAAAGCAGATCTTTATTTATTTATTTTTTAGCCAAGAGGGAAAGCAAAATGAATGCATCACTTAAAATAATAAAAATATCCCTTCTTCCTAAGGTTGATGACTACTAATGCAATCTGGACTCCTGGGAGAAATCAGACCTGACAAAACAGCATGAAAAATGGGTTTGTGTTGCCTGAGTAATAGACAGCTCAGCAGTTTGTTTTATGGCACATACTGGCATAGATCTTGTCAACCTACATCCCTTCCTTATTAAATACAGGGAATGGCAATTTTCCAGATATGTCAAACTGAAGAAATTGCTTTAATTACATGAGAGCCCTTCTCAGCTATATTGCATGGGAGCCCTACTCCTCATGATAACTGCACCTTTAATGATTAGACAAACACTACACTTGGATGTTTTGACAATGTTCTGTTGACTCTTCCCCTTAACTGCCATGTTCAAGTGAAACCAGATTTTTGAAGTGCTGTATAAAAATGAAGATGGCTGTTATTTCTGTATTTGTTTTAAGTCCCTCTATGAGTTATTAAAATGTCTTCTGGACACTCAGCTGGACAAATCTCTTTCTAGTAGAACAACATGAAGGGGCATCATGTGGTCCACAACTGCTTGTGGTTCCCCACATCCATTTCTGTACCTGAAGTTTCTGACCTAAAAATCCATTAAGAATGCCTTTCCCCCTTTGACACAAGGTGAATTTGCCTCTTACCTTTTGTTTACAAACAAATTCACTTTTCACCATATAGCCCCAGTAACTGGTACTTAGAAGCATGTTTTTGTTATGTGCCTTCAAGATGACTCTGGCTTATGGCAACCCTATCATGAGGTTTCCTTGGAAATATTTATTTGGAGAAAGATTGTCATTGCCCTTCTCTTAGGCTGAGAGAGTGTGACTTGCTCAAGTGGGCTTCTATGGCTGAGGAGGGATGGAAACCCTGGTCTTCTAGAGTTCTAGTCCAACACCTATACAATTGTTAGCTCTCATTTGGAAGCATCCTCCCTCCAATACTGGAGGTTAATATAGAATCATTATGAGTAGATAATACCTGAATACCTTATAGTCCAAAAATTATCTAATCTCCCTTTAACCCATCCAAACTGGTGGCCAGAGCTACGTCTTTTGACAATAAATTCCATAGTTTGCACCTTTTTAGCTGAATCTCACACCATCCTGAGTCATTAGATGATTCCATGCCTTTTTTTTTTTTTTTTGCACTTCTGCCATGTGTTCCCTTATTTGCCATTTTTATGAACTTGATAGCTCTAAACATTGCAAATTTTCTTCACCAAGTAGTGGTTCTAGCCCTTTGGTTGCCCTTTTCTGAACTTTTCCCATTTTTGCAGTATCCTTTTTCAAGTCTGACTGCCAGAATACATAGTTATAAAAAGTTTTATACATGGACAATATGATATTGGCAGTTTATTTGTGATCACTTTTCTAGTGATTCCCAACAGGATTTTGCTGTTGCTGTTTCTTCTTCTTCTTCTTCTTCTTCTTCTTCTTCTTCTTCTTCTTCTTCTAACACTGGGCCAATGCCTTCATCAAACTATCTCCTGCAGCCCCAAGATCCCTCTCTTGGTGAGCCAGAAATGGAAGCACGTGTTTTAAATTTGTTGAGCATCATTCATTTTAGTGTGATCAATTATACAACATATTATGTTAATGACATTGTTTAAATAAAGCCAGGTGCTGATATTTGTAACAGCAGTTCTCTATGTCTTGGTATAAGTGCTTTTCCATAATTAATACACACCTGCAATAATAATATTTAAATAATTATAATCATGTATGTGAGTTTGGATAATTATGCTTTCAGCAAAACCCATCTCCGTTTATAAAAGAATTCACATTTCATGACATCAACAATATTGCAACTTAAATTACACCAGCGGTGTAATCTAGGATTTATATATGTAGAAATAAACCTGACTCATGTCAGCTGGATATACTCCAGGTATACATACAAATATGTATAGGATTGATGTCACTTCTTTTCTGTTGTTATCTCAGTAAGAAATCATTTGGTAGCTATTTTTTTTCATTCATGCAAAACCTGAGTGAATGACCTCCTTTCCTGCTTCTGTGGTATTAGCAATGCAATAAATCAATTTTGTTTTAATCCCAATTTTAGGTGGCCAGTTGGCAGGCTTTACATGTTGCTTAGTCACCCTTTGCTTGCCAGTGATCAGGGATGAAGGAATTCCTGACTTGAGCAGACTAGATTAATCACTGGCAGATTAATCACTTTTGTTTGCCAGCAGTTAGTCTATCCTGAATCAGGACATCTCCCCACCACCCACACCCAAAAAAGGCCCATTTGAAGGTGCAACTCCTTTTAATTTGTATTTCTTTGGGGGGTGTCTGTATGTGTGCACCAAACTAAACACATATTGAGCAGTAATGGGTGCACAGTGCCAAATGCTGCATGTGATAATGTATCAGCACAAATGAAGGCTGTACCAGAAAGATTATAAAGGTGCAATGAAGAAGAGAGCAGTTCCAATTGCATTGCACTTTTGAAAACAACACAGTTTTAGTGGGAGAAGATCCTTGTATGATAAAGTCCACAGTCACAGTGACTTCAAGTAGCAACAGCAAATTAGATTTTCCCCTGTTGGCTATAACACTCTAATAATGAAATCCATGATTTTCAACCCCACAAGTTAACATTACTTGAATATTGCCTGTTCACTCTAAAGGCTTCTCCTTTCTGGGGCCTCTCCTTTCTCTTCCCACTGAGTTTCACTTCCTCCATCTCTTAAAGCATTTTAAACAGACACAGATGATTGCCAAAAGGTAAATATTTGAGGAGAAGTGGTGTCACTCCCCTCTTAGGGTGTCACCTGGTGTGGTCCACACAGCCCGCATCCCCTTAGTGACACCACTGGGCCCACTGTACTTAACTAAGGTCCAAAACACACTGCAGAAATAATCCAGTTTGAGACCACTTTAACTGCCATGATTTAAGCTAGGGAACTGTGGTAACTGTAGTTTGTTGTGGCCCCAGAGTTCTCTGATAGAGAAGGCTAAATGTCTCACAAAACCACACTTCCCAGGATTCCCTAGCGTTGAGCCAGGGCAGTTAAAGTGGTCTCAAACTGGATTATTTCTGCAGTGTGTTTTGGACCTACATAACTTCTCCTGGTCCAAACCCCCAAAACCTCATGGAAACATCATTGAACTGTGCTCTGATCATTAGCAGAATGGCTCTCCTTCTCCCCATGCAGCTAATGCCTAGTAGTCTAGGTTGGGAGAGCAAGCTATGATTCTGGCAGTAAGGGCTAAAGTGTGACTAAATAGTGGTTATGAATACAAAACAGTTACCTGCAGTTACCTGTTTCAAGCACATGAGCAAAACTTCTTAGGTGTTTTTGTTTGTTTTTTTAAAGCCAAAGAATGTCAGCACAGATAGCACAAAGCAGGAAGCATGGGAAATATAAAGTTCCTTAGGGGGCTTTTTCATGGGAAAGAAAAGCAGCTTGAGTAAGACAAATGAGCTCCCAGCCTTTAGGGTGAACAGCCAATATTCAGGTAGTGCCGACTTGTGGGGTTGAAAGTCATGGATTTCATTATTACAGAGTGTTACAGCCAACAGAAAAAAATCTAATTTGCTGCTGCATCAGTGACTCTGTGCTCTAATCGAATGAAGGGGGGGAGCCATTTGTTGCAGGTGAACCATATATGTAAGCATGGAAAAGAAAGGAGTGATTTTTTTCAAAAAGCTCTGGTTTTACTGAACATCTCCATTTCTTTGACCCCAAGATTATAAAAAGAGGCAGGCAGCTTCCTTCATTCAACTATTCTGCTGCCTGTTTGTGACACCATATACCCAATGGATTCTGATGCCATATATCCTGGGTGTATTTGCTACCAGGTTATATGAAATGCATCCACACAACTATGTTGAAGTAGATATGATGGTGACCCTAACATTGCTGTTGAAAATGACAGCCTTGTGTCTAGCGTCCTTCAATTAATAAGTTTATATTCCTCCATTTTTCCACCATAGAACTCAAATCCAGACTCTGATCAGATTCAGCCCATGGCCGAGGATAGCACCTCATCTTCCAGTCATGTACAGTTAGCAGTCGCATGCTGGAATCTGGGAACTTTAAGGAGTTTCCATTTGACACAGACAGAGCATATCCTGAAACATGGTTTATCTGTGGGCTACTCTATAGACACAATTGCAGTGGAAGCTCAGTCAAGCCCATTTTTCTAAGGAGCTGGGTACAGCAAAGCAGACTGAGAGATGGCTAGACCACAGGCAGGGTGACCAGATGTCCTAACTGTGAAGGAGGACAAAGCACTGCAAAATGTAGGATGTGTCAGGAAAATGTAGGACATTACATGCTCTAAAAAGGAGGATGCTTGATCACCCTGGATCACAGAAGACATGAAACACGATGTGAATGTTACCAAACACAAGTGAAACCATATTATCAGTCTTAATTCTGTGATTGCAGTAGCAGTGAACAAACAAGGTCTTTCTATCCTTAGGATGATATCCAGCATAACTTTTCAAAGTAGTCTGGAGCTTACTTGAGGCCTTCAAGAGCCATTGGTATCAGGGTGACCATGTGTCCCACCCTACAGAGGGCAATCTTCCATTTGAAGAGCTGCCCCATCTACCTCCTGTTTAAAGATAAAGCACCATTAAAAAGCAAGGCAAAGACCTTGAAGTCACTCATGTTTTATCATTAGACTGATGTCAAATCAGAGAGCCCTCAGATAGAGGACATGTTCAAACAAAAGACTGTCATCTATAAAGTTGTACACATGGTGATCCCATTGGTGAGAGGAGGGGGAGCTTGATAACAGGATTGATCTTTTTGGCAGCTTCCTGAGTGTTTGTCACAGATCTGCACTTCACAAGGGTTTATAGCATGACTAAGGGTTATCCCACAAATGCATCACTATCACTTGATAGCACTTAATGATTCACAAGTGAATGTGTGAACAGACCCCATTGAGATGCATTGTGTTGGAGAAGTGGTATTTGATCTATGACAATGACTCATTCACACATATTGCATAGGCAGTTGCAAATATACCTTCTCTAAAAGGAAATCTTCCTTCTGTGGTAAAAATATGGCATATTCCCCAACTTGTCAGTATTTTGAGACTGGAGAAAAGATATTTTCTCCTCTACTTCATTCTACTGCAGTTACTAGTGCATGTATTGCTACTGATGCATAGAATGTTGTCGTGCAAATATCACAACCAAAGGCCATACCGACTAAAGGACTCTGCATGTTGTACTCAGAAAAGTAACTTTTCCAAGCTCTGCTTTTTCTAATTTCCTCCCTCTGTAACATTACCAACATAAATTTCACATGAGTCCAGGTAAACCTCAGTTAAGCCAATGACAAAGAAGCTCCTTTTTACAAAGTCTTTTTATGTGAGCACAGCATAACCCTGCCTTCCCTTGTCTCTTATCTACCTGGAAGTTTTGTTTGTTTGGGGGGTTGTTTTTTGCAGCATTGGGATTGGGAGGATAGCAGAGGGATGAAGAAAGATAGACTTTTATTGTTGGGTTGCAGCAGAAGGTCTGCCATATACAATGCAATAAAGGTCTGCCATATACAATGCAATAAACCTGGGAAAGAATGGAATTCTATTCTAGCTGATCCTACTGTAGCTGTGTGTGATTATGTACAACAGACAAGGTAAACAGATCCCTCCAGAATCACTTACTGAGCATGTGTCAAGAACAAAAGAAAAAGAAAAGGATAAAGTTAGTAGACTGTCTCACCAGATACCACAGAACACTGAAAAATCATAGATCTGTAAGTGTTTTCACCAAATCATAAATTTTATGGAAATCTTCTTCTTTTTTTTAAAGTGGAGGCTGTTGAAAGAAAACAATACAATCCCAGGATCCTATTTGAAAGAAGCTTTCAAGTGGTTTTTAGAAAATCCAAAATGCTTTTGTTTACTTATGCAAGGGATATCCAACCATACTGCTTCATTTCACATGTATATAGTGTTAATTTTGAATAAAAAGTTTGCAGAAACATGTGAATTGTTGTTCTTTTTTCTGTGGTGCAGGAAGTTATCCCTATTCTTTCTATGTTACTTCTACCTCTGGTACCAAAGTTTCTTTAAAGATGTAAAACCCAAGAACACATTTACTTTAACTTAGGTATACCTGTATTTCTGGTGGGCTTTCACAATGAGAAATTTTTCTCAAAGCCCATGCTATAAAGGACTACTGAAAATTCAGAGTCCCATAAAACATGGTTGAGTACACAGTAAATTCTGTTTGGGCTAATGCTCATTATGGCTACTGTGCAATAGGACAGTAGAGAGTAGCAGAGTGTTTGTTACTACAGTGAATTATTACCTAGTACTTCCTTTGCAAGAATCACCATTATTCATGAATGCCGTATTTTTGCCATATAAGACGCTCCGGCATATAAGACGCACCCAATTTTAAAGGAGGAAAATCTAGGAAAAAAAGATTCTTAACCAAATACTGTAGTAAAATATTTTATATCAACTGTATAAAGTTAACAGCAGTTTAAGAACAATTTTAAGTTGTAAATGTAAGTTTAAGCCAGCAGCAGGGCCAGGTGTTGCACAAATTCCCTGCCCAACTTGGGGCCTCGGCAGACAACTAATAGAGTCGTCTTTGAGGCCCAGAAGAGGAGGGGCAGCCGCACGAGCGGCGCCCCTTCCTCTTCCTGAGGTTGCCCTCGGAGTCGCTGGCCCTCCGCACAGCCAGCGCTCCGGGGATGACCTCATGCCGCAGCGACCGCATGCGCTGCGGCGGAAGAGTCAGGGAAAGTGCGCCCGCCACTTTTAGGGTGCACTTTCCCTGACATCTAAAAGGAGCGCCAATTTGGAGCTCCTTTTAGGGACACTGCAGGAGCGCCGTGGTGCGGAGGCTCCGCTCCACCGGCGCTCCGTCTGGCGGCGTCCCGGAAGCAGTCATCTGCTTCCCCCTTTTCTTGCAAGTCTCCTGTCGCCTTATGGTGACTCCATGAATTTCTTAGGGTTTTCTTAGGCAAGGAAGACTCGAGAAGTGGTTTTGCCAGTTCCTTCCTCTGAAATACAGCCTGCAGCACCTGGGATTCCTTGGCAGTCTCTCATCCAAGGACTATCAAGAGCTGACCCTGCTTAGCTTCCAAGATCAGATGGACTCTGGTACCTTTGGAGTTTTTAGGCCATTGGCTTATGGTGACCTCATGAATTTAGTAGGGTTTTCATAGGCAAGGAATCCTCAGAGCTGGTTTGTGCCTGTTCCTTCCTAAAGCACTAAAACATCCCTGGCAAAAAAGACATCCTAGAATCCTATAGTAAGAAGGGATTCCCCCAGGGTCATCTAATCCAAGCCTATAACTGAAGCACCCTGTGCAGAACAGCATGCTAGAACTCCTGTACAGCTGGAAGCCCTGGAGATCATCCAGTCAACCCCTGAACAGTGGAAGACACTGCCTTGGAGGATGGGGGAGTCTCCTTTGGAGGTTTCTAAACAGAGGCTGGATGGCCATCTGCCCCAGGAAGGGCTTGGATTGTGTCTTCCTGCATGGCAGAAGAGGGTTGGACTGGATGGCCCTTAGGGGTCCCTTCCAACTATAGAATCCTATGTATTCCTTCATGGAGTAAGAGGGTTAGACTGGATGGCCATTAGAGGTCCATTCCAACTCTAGGATCCTATGTATTCCTGCATGGCAGAAGAAGGGGGTTGGACTAGATGGCCCTTGGGGGTATCTTTCAACTCTAGGATCCTATGTCTTCCTGCATGGCAGAAGGGGGTTAGACTGGATGGCCCTTGGAAATCCCTTCTAAATCTAAGATCCTATGTCTTCCTGCATGATGGAAGAAGAGGGTTAGACTGGATGACCCTTACAGATCCCTTCCAACTCTAGCATCCTATGTCTTCCTGCATGGAAGAAGAGGTCTAGACTGGATGGCCCTTAGAGGTCCCTTCCAACTCTAGGATCCTATGCCTTTCTTCCTGAATGGCGGAATCATAGAATCATAGAATCCTAGAGTTGGAAGAGACCACAAGGGCCATCCAGTCCAACCCCCTGCCATGCAGGAACTCCCAATCAAAGCAGGAAGAAGAGGGCTAGACTGGATGACCCTTGGGTGCTAGGATTCTGGGTATGGCAGGTGCCAGTCAATCCCTGGCTGGTAGAGAGCCCCCCCCCTTGCCCTTGCCCTTGCCCTTGCCCTTACCATAAATGCTGCTTTAAAAATTATTTCCATCTTCCAGCTATGAGATGGTTGGGGGAAAATGAAAAAGTGTTGGGGGGAAGGACTGCCAATATCCTAGGTGATGCATTCTGGGGTATGTACAATTTGCAGCCAAGCAAGTGACCCTGGGCATGTCACACACTCTCAGCCTCAAAGGATGGTAATGGCTACCCCCATTTGAAGAAACATGCCAGGAAAACCCCATGATAAGGTTAAAAGTCACCATTTTGACCATTAAAACGTCCTCCATTTTGAGCACAACTAAGAAGCATGGATTTACATTTATATTAGTGTTTTTAGCTTTCTCTACCTTTTTTTCTTGTATGTCCTACATTTTTTGTAGTGACTTGTCCTCCTTTGCATTGAAGACATTTGGTCACCCTGTCTGAGTATCAGAGTATGACTCTAGAAACCAGGGTTCGAATCCTGGCTCAGCCATGGAATCCCCCTGGGTGACCTTGGGCAAGTCACACTCTCTCAGACTCAGGAGATGGCAATGGCAAGCAAACACTATGAGCCTTAGGTTTGCTGTAAGTCAGAAATGACTCAAAGGCATACAGCAACAACAACAATCTTAGATGTCACACTCTCTCAGCCCCAGAGGGTGGCAAAGGCAAACCCTGTCTGAAAAAACACATAGGAAAGAAATGATAGGTTCATGATAGGTTTGCCTAAGTGTCATCATCAGTTGGAAACGACTTGAAGATGCACAACAACAGAAACAATATTGAAAGTCACACTCTCTCAGCCTCAGAGAAAAGCAATGGCATACCCTTTTTGAACAGGAGGACAGGAAGAAAGGTGGGAGGAGGGGGGGGAAGGCAGGGAGATTTGAAGGCACACAAAAACAACAAAAAAGTCTGCAATCGTTTCATAGGTAGTACATGGGAATAGGAGCCAGCATGGTGTAGTGGTTTGAGTGTTGGACTACCACTCTGGAGACCTGGGTTTGATTCCCCACTCTGCCATGAAACCCACTGGGTGAACTTGGACAAGTCACACACTCTCAGCCTCAGGGGAAGGCAATGACAAACCGCCTCTGAGCAGATCTTGCCAAGAAAACCCTATGATCACCATAAGTCAGGAACAATTTGAAGGCACACAACATACACATATAACCTCCAAGTAAGGAACTTGGGTCTTCTTTAGATAAATCTTCAAGGGTACTCTCTCTCATTGTGCAGAATTATTTGTTAAAGAACCTATGCCCAAGCAACACATTACCTTTGGTTGCATCTGCATTGCAGAGATTTATTAAAGCAGTTTTACACCGCTTTAAATGCCCTGGCTCAAGGCTATGGAATTCTGGGATATACAGTTTTGTGAGATACTTAGTCTTTTCTATCAGAGAGCTCTGGTACCACAAAGAAAACTGCAGATCCTTGGACTCTCTTTCTCTCTTCTCCCTTCATTTTTAGACCGCTTTTCCTTGGTTTCTTCCTTCTCTCTCCATTTTCAAACCCCTCTCTCTTGGTTTCTCCCTTCTCCCTTCTCTCTTGGTTTCTTCCTTCTTCCCTCTCTCTCCATTTTCAAACCCCTCTCTCTTGGTTTCTCCCTTCTCCCTTCTCTCTTGGTTTCTTCCTTCTTCCCTCTCTCTCCATTTTCAAACCCCTCTGCCTTGGTTTCTCCCTTCTCCCTTCTCTCTTGGTTTCTCCCTTCTCCCTTCTCTCTTGGTTTCTTCCTTCTTCCCTCTCTCTCCGTTTTCAAACCCCTCTTTCTGTCCCTGGCTTCCTTCTCCTTCTATCTCCATTTTCAAACCCCTCTTTCTGTCCCTGGCTTCCTTCTCCTCCTCTCCCCACTCCCCGTTCTCATCCTCCTCCTTCTCTACCCAGCGTATATTCACCTTATAAGGCGCACCAACTTCCCCACCTCCGTTTTGGGGAAGAAAAAGTGCGTCTTATATGGCGAAAAATACGGTAAATTTGGCTGCATTTGGAATAAGATCTACTCTGGACGTTATCACACGCGGCGGCAAGAAAGAGGCATGGAATCAATCCAGAACCATACTGGAATAGACCCCGTAGCTTCAGACAAGAAAGCAGCATCATTCCGGTCACGGCAGATGTAATTCCTCAAAAAAAGAGGAATTGCAAAGAACGGGGATGATGCCTCAATGCGCCGGGGATGGCACTGGATGGGGCGGGGTTTGCTGCGACGTCGTTTGAACACAGGGGCAAAGGATCCGGAATGGGATGGGGATGCGCCGGGGATGGGACTGCTTTAGACCCCGTGTGATAATGTCCTCTGTGTAGCTGCTGCAAGTAGGATGGAGGAAAAGCTTCTGGTTTTGTTTGTATTTGAAGGCAAACTCCCTTGAACTTACATTCTCTTTTTTAGAGCTGAAATCCAAAAGCACATCATCCTTCCTGACAACACATACAGCAGCAGTGGAATGTCCTCTCTTATGGACACATCTCTGATACATCTTTACTGCAGTCTCATCAGTGGTTGTTCTTTTGAATGCGAACTGCACACCAACCATGCGGTAACATTGCCCTTTAGAGATGGGTTCACCAATTAGTGTTCTGTGTCTCCACAGTCAGGGATGAAGCAGCTGCACAGTCTTGAGAAGGGTGGATCTGGATCACTTGGAGTTGATCAATCCACATGACATTATCCCAAAAGCCACAGATGTCCACAGCACTCTCCACCATACTTTGGAACATGTGAACACATTGCAGCAAGGCAAGCACAGTGACACTGGAAATGTTCTTGGTAGTCACATGATGCATCAACTATGAGGCATCATGCATCTATTCCTGCCAATGTGATTCTGAACTAACAGGACCGTTTGATACTCCTTCCCCTGCCACTTTTACTGGTTCCAAGGGAACACGTTGTATTGGGTTGTGATAAATCAATGCAACAATTGAGAGTTCCAAGTATCTACTCAGTACAATAAGAAACAATTGTGGATTTATTGTTTACACAAAAGTGAAAAGACCCAGAATGCTGCAGCTGCAGAGTTATGGTCTTGACACAGAAGCAAGGGGATGCATTAAAACTGCATGCATATATAGTTGTTAAACATGGATGCATCCTCAGTCAAAGAATAAGAAAAGGCAAAGTAGCCATAGCACTGTAGTGTGACTGGAAACATCTGGAGTAATACAACAACATATTTTACATGCTGTGAGGGTGGGGTGGGGGTGGGGGGTGGTCAGTATGACCAGCATGCATGTAAGAGAAAAGTAGGAGGAAGGAGGGAAGACAAAGAAAACAAGCTCTTCCAAAACAAGTTTAGAGCACAGCAGTAGAGCGCATGCAACTATGGGGTGGGATGCTCATACATTTCCAACACAAAAGTTGGCAACATATATGCCACATAACACACATCTTCTAATTGGGTGGATTGAAATTTTTCACTGAGAAGACATTAACTTTTGCTGCTATAGCAAGAGGAAAGGGTATTGGCATGTCAGAAGTGCACACTTCCTATGGGTGGAGAAAAAGTGATATACACATAGAATCACTTAATCATATCTGAGGCACAGTGCACCTGTTCTCTTTAGACATCAGAAAGGACCAACTTGCATTGTGAATCAGAAGAATTATGCAGTTGTGATCATGTGTTGCCATTAAACTAACATGGGATGTTACTTTGCAGCCAGAGTAAGAGGGAACCATGTTGGTACTCAAGTCCCTGAATACAAAAAGGACAGAAGCATCCATGCCCATGCCCCTCAAAACATTTTCTGATTTTCTTTCTTTAAAAAGGCATGCATGTCAGAGGCACTAACTGCTTACTTAAAAGGAGCACACAGACAGGCAGAAGGTTGCCTTTTACATTTGTAAAACAGTGTGGCTGCCTTACTGCCTGATATCATTGAGCTATTTTAAGAAATGCTGGCTTCCCACCACCACCTTTTTGTTTTGTTTTGCTTTTCTTTTGTTTCTGGCTGTGCTACTTTCAACTGAACAGACACTGAGTTACAGCATTCTTGCTTCCCCTACCCCAGCATCCAAAAATGCAAAGCAGCTACAAAAATATTCCTCTATTTGGATCCAGTTCATGGTGTGCTGTGGTTTCTGTAAATCACGATGTGAACCATGCTGTCCTCCAGATGCTGTTGGGCTGTCATTCCCAGAGAGAAATACTGGGAGTTGCAGTCCAATGACATCTTGAGAGTTACCCAGTCCCAGCCTTGTAAATAATCTGGAAATAACAAATTGTATTAATCACCTCCAATGAGCAAAGTAACATTGAAAATATTATTCACTTGCACAGAGGATACTAGCAAAGTACCTCCTGCTTCAAATTTTGTCCTATATTTGGACAGATTACAAGAGTAAAGTTGGGATTGGTTTCAGTTGTTGTTGTTGTTGTATGCCTTCAATACATTTCTGACTTTCGGCAAGCAAACCTATCACAGTGTTTTCTGAGGCTGAGAGTGTGTGACTCACTCAAGGTTTCCATGGCCAAGTGATGAATTAAACCCTGGTCTCCAGTCATAGTCCAATGCTCAAACCACTACACCACACTATAGCAGAAACATACTGACCAATATGAAAGTGGAATGCTCCCAGCTTCCTTAAGGCATCACTGAACTGCTTCATTTTTCTTTAGTATAAAGAGCACCAGAATCATACAATGTTTTTGTAATATTTGATACTTATAATACAGCATATTTGTATAGCATAGGTGGAGATAGATGGCAGTGTATGCAGATAATACAGTTGGCATCCACTCACAGAAAACAGCATGTCCAGCCCATCCACCCCAAAAAATTGCACCCCAGTTTCCAGCTACATCAGCTAGAAACTTTCACCTCCCAATTTGTCTTTAAGTACAAATTGCAGAATGGCTGCTTTCGAACACATCCATACAGGCAGTGCGTTGATCTCAGATCTCACCCCTGCAGGTGAAGTGCCAGTTCAGTAAACAATGAGCCAGCATTATGAAGCATTCATGTTCTTTTGTCAGCTCCCAGATCACCCATTCTCATTGAAGAAGCTGGCTAAATTCACAATAACATATATGTGGCTCAGCATGTAATTAGTTCAGCCAAGGGCATTTTTCCCAGTGCTTTACAGGACCAGTAGCTGAACTTCAACAGCATCTTTGCTGGACGTTTTAAAGTTGACATAGGACTTTATCACATGGGGGCCAGTTTCATCTTTAAAAAGATAATAAAGAGCAAATAAACCATCCTGAAAATAAAGCAAAAATAGAGCTTGATCATGCAAATGAATTTCACACGTAATTAGAATAAATGCGAAATAACGTGAAAAGCGACAAAAAGGCATTATTACATTTCATACAGAAGTGAAAGAAATCCGTAAATGTATTAGAAATGGTATACTTGCACACGCGCAGAAAGAGAAAGCAGAGAGGCTTATGTCTGCCTGCCATGTTTGTCACCCAAGCAAAACAGGAAGTAAAAGCAGCCCCACAGAACCATTGGGAAACCAGAAAAAAGAATTAAAGGAGGGTTATTGTGTGAATAAACCGAATTTGACTTTCACACTAGAGTAAATGCGCAATTACAGTAATATCAAAAATGCATTTCCACTAAAATCATGAAAATAAAAAGATCTGGAATAACACCACTTTCTGACCACTTTAATAGCAGTTTTTGTGCGACGCCGTGTGAAATCGTTGTGCGTAATTACACAGTTTTTTGGGATTTGTATGGGATAAACTATAGATTTCCCCTGTGTGATAAAGTCCATAGTTTATGTGTACCTCTGCCCGGATCTCCATGAAAAGACTGGTGGCTATCTTCCCCTGCAAACATAACATACCAGAGAAAGGCTCAACAGATTTTGTCATCCTATTTCTAGACAAAAATGACAGTGATCAGGCAGATGCAAAGGGAAGGAATATTCAATTCTATAAAAGAAAAACAAATATTAAAATCCTTTCAAAACTGGACTTTAGCTCCAAAGCATGATCACTGCTATTTTAAAAATCTTACGTTTGGTTACATTTAATTTTTTTTCTTATTTAGGTTTGGAAAATAGTTCAGCAACTTTGAACCAGAATGTCCAGCTTTGAACTTTAAGCTGGGTATTTGTATACAGAAATATAGTGTCCAGATCAAGAGAAGTAATAGTATCACTCTATAGTGGCATACTTCACCTGGAATTCTATGCCTAGTTCTGACCACTACAGTCAATTTGGAAGAGGTCCAGAGATTGGTGATCAATATGCTAAATGGTCCAGAAAGCAAGGCCTATGTGGAGTGACTTAGGACGTTATCACACGGGGGGATCTGTAGGTTATCCCACACAAATCCCAAAAAAAACCCCGCACTTGCGCCTGACAATTTCACATGACGTCGCACAGAAACTGGACAGAAAGTGGTATCATGCGAGATCTTTTTAATTTCGGGAGTTTAGAGGAAATGCATTTGTGAAATTACAGTAATTGCGCATTTACTTTAATCTGAAAAGCAAATACGCACGGACAATTTTCTTTTAAAACCTGGAGGAGGGCCAAGATGAGGAGGAGGAGGGGCTTCAAGGGAGGGAGAGTCCTGGGCTCCTCCTCAGTGCCATGCAGGGAAGGGAAGGGAAGGCAGCCCAGGAGAGGGAAGTTTGGGACAGAGGAGAAGTTTGGCATTTGGGATGGAGGGAAAAGGAGGGGAAAGAAGGCTTCCCTCGCAGCAGCTGTGGGTGGATGTGTGTGCAAGTGTGGGGTGTGCTTGTGGAGCAACTTGGAGATCCATCTCACCATGACGTTCTGCCCTGCAGGTCCTACAAAGGGGAAAGGTTTATGGGGGGGCATGGGAGCTACCTCCAGTTTCCCCCTCTCCTGGGCATCATCCAAGGCTCTGGCTCTCCCCAGGGAACACCCAGCCCTCCCTCCTCCCTCCCTCCCTCCCTCCCTCCCTTCCTTCCTTCCTTCCCTTTCCTCCTCCTCCTCCTCCTCCTCCTCCTCCTCCTTCCCTGCCAGCTCTGCCTGTGATCCTGCCCTCCTTGCCCATCTCCCCAGCAGCTGACAGCCTCCAATGCCAGGAAAGGATAGAGAGAAAAGGAAGGGTGAGCCATTCCAATCCCTCCCTTGCCTCGACTTGCCTTGCCTTGCCTTTCCAGCCTCCTCCTCTGCTCTCTTGAGAGTTCCTAACCCCAATGAAAGGGGGTTAGGACCTGTGCAGGAGGACATGACCCCAAATGGAGGACAGTCTGACATTTCCTCCTGGGAAATGCAGGACCCGCCCTGGAAAAGGAGGAGTCTGGTCACAAAACACACCCATTTCCAGTACATGTACGGGTTCTTTTCACTTGTGTATGAAAGTTTAAAACGTCTTTTTTTCACTTTTAACTTAATTCCGTTATTATTGTAATTACGTGTGAAAAGCTTTTGTGCAATTACGCTCTATTTTCGCTTTCTTTTCAGGATGCTTGATTTCCACTTTATTATCTCTTTAACAATGAAACTGGCCCATGTGTGATAATGTCCTTAGGAAGCTCAGTATGTTTTAGCTTGGAAACTAAGGGGGGGTTGCAGACTGCCAGAAATAGTGCAAATTGAGTCCACTTTTAGGGTTAGGGTTAGGGCTAGGGAATCATGGGAACTGTATTTTATTGTGGCACCAGAGCTCTCTGACAGAGAAGGCTCAATGTCTCAGAAAAAAAACAACCCTAAAAGTGGACTCAACCCTAACAGTGGACTCAATTTGCACTATTTCTGGCAGTCTGCAACCCCCCCTAAGGAGTTTATCACACTGCCCTTTTTCCTGAGCCAGGCACAGGCTGAAACCTTTTTAAAATGGGTTTTATTGCATGCCTCTATAACCAGACAGAAGGCATCCTGTACCCAATCTGGACTTTTCCATTCTTTGCAAAGTACATGAGAAGTCCAGATCAGGTATGGGATGCCTCCTGCCTGGGCATGGAGACATGCAATAGAACCCATTTTTATTTCAGCCTGTGCCTGCCTGGGGGAAAGGGCAGTGTGGTAAACTCCTAAGTGATTATGTGCTATCCATCTTTAAATATTTTAAGATATGTCATGTAGAAGATGGAACAAGCTTGTTATCTGCTACTTCAAAGACTAGAATATGAAGCAATGTATTCAAATTACAAGAAAAGATTCAATCTAAACATTAAAAAAAACTTCCTGATGGTAAGTGCTGATAGTAGAATAGGCTGCTTAGCAGTCTTTGAAGGCCTGGAAATAGAGGTTGGATGCCCATTTCTGAGGAATGCTTTAGCAGTGGCTTCCTGCACTAGTGGAGGGGTTAAACTAGATACGCCTTGAGGGCCTTCCAACACTATGATTTTATGATTTATGTAATCCTTTGAATTATATGTAGACTGATTAATATAAACCTAGCCACAGTAGATTAAATCCTATGAAATAAATAGATACTAAAAAGTTTTCTTAAGAATTTTCATATTTTTAAGCATTCAGGCATTAAGCAATACTATAAATACTAGAATCACATTTTGCAGAAGTATGTTAATTATGCTTGAAAACTGAGTAGACAGAAGAGTATTTGAGTCCCCAAATATTCTTTTTGTATGAACTAGTCTAGCAGGGACAGTAAACACAACTCCAAAGCTATAGTTGTGTGTTTTTCTTACTGTCTGATATCTTGTTTGTGAGCAAGAAGAAACAGCAAATATAAATGCCATTACAGAAACCACTTACAAAGCTATATTTAGAATACAGCATATATGTCATCTTTAGTGGGGGAGATAGGGTAGTACCTTGAAGGGTAGTACCTTGAAGCTTAATCTTAAACGTACTTAATCAAAAGTAGCTCCTACTTTATTCAAACACATTTATTTCCAAGTAAGTGTGACAGAATTGTGTTTTAAAATGATTGCAGGCTTAGAGCACTTTTCTATAAGGAATACATGTGAGGTTGTATTTAAAAAACAAACAAAATATAACTGATGCAAGGGATAAAATTATGATTAGTTAAACACATAATCTTTTTTCTTGCTGTTCTCATAATGCCAGGGCATCGCTTTGGAGCTACGGAGGATGCAAGCTTATTGTGACAACTTAAGGTGGGTGACACCACTGCTCCCCAAACATCTGCCTTTTGGCAGAAGCAGGTCACCTGTGTTCCTTTAAAATGTTGGAACTCAGTGAAAGAGACTGAGGGGGGATGCAGACCAGGGCGTCGGGGACGCCCTGGTCTGGAGCGCCGCGGGACCTCGGCAGCCGGACCGCGGCGCTCCTGCGGCGTCCCTGGAAGGAGCGCAAAATCAGCGCTCCTTCCACAAGACAGGGAAAGTGCGCCCTAAACGCGTAGGGCGCACTTTCCCTGCCTTTTCTGCCGCAGCGCATGCGGTCGCTGCGGCAGGAGGTTGCCCCGGAAGCGCCAGCCGTGCGGAGGGCCGGCAGTTCCCAGGGCGACCTCAGGAAGAGGAAGGAGCACCACTCGTGCGGTGGCTCCTCCTCTTCCGGGTCTCGCAGACGACTCTTTTAATCGTCTGCCGAGGCCCTGAGTGAGTGGGTTTAGGCTCAGTGGGAGGAGAGAGGGGCCTCATGTTTCTTTTCTTTTTTTTTTAATTAATTTAAAATTTATTTTTAATTTTGTAAAATCCTTCTTACATTTTCTTTGAAAACCTCACATCTTACCAGATTTTCACTTTAACTATAAAAAACTATGTACATATATATATACATTTAGTTTTTTGTGTGTATGATATGGTAATTTAAAGGTTTAATTTTAATTTTGCTAGTTATTTATTTATTTATGTCACAACTATTGCCATTGCATTCAGTGATGTGCTAGAATTACAATATATGAGTAACATTAGTACAAAAATCACTATTAAGGATTCTGTAAGGTGGTATGGGAGGAGGTCAATGGGGGGGGATGACACCATGAGTTATCACATCAGGTGATTCCAACCCTAGTGACGCCACTGCATAATGCTAGCCTTTGCAACACTCAATGAATTCCATTGGTATTGGTTTCTGAACAAAATTAACTATTGTTCCACACTACGCATATAGTGTGCTGTTGTTACTGCATATCTTCATGTCATTTCTGATTTAAGGTGAACCTGTAATGGGGTTTTCTGAGGCTGAGAGTGTGCGACTCACCCAAGGTCACCCAGTGGGTTTCCATGACAGAGCAGAGATCAAACCCTGGTCTCCAGATTCATAGTCTAACGCTCAAATCACTACACTACATTGGCTCTCATGCATATGGTGCTGATTATCTAAAATACAGTGTCAGTTATCCACTTAAATGTCTTCTGGTCAGAAGTTGGGAAAGTTATATTTTTAAAAACAAACAAACTACAATTCATAGAATCCTCCAGTCACTATCCATGCTGATTCTGGGGGCTGATTCTGGGAACTGTAGTCCAAAACCTAGTTTTTCCAGCTCTACTTCTGCTTAATCACATTTGTGAAAGGTAGCTTGATTGAATTAAGCCACTACACTGAAGAACCTTGTTTTTACACGCGCATGCGCGCACACACACAGCATTGTTAGATATAGTTCCACATACTTTTATACATAAGAATTATAAATCAGTATTAGATTTTATACATTATTATTAAATAGAGTCCACATGCTGGGGAATTTATTTTAAAAGAGAAAAACAAGGCAAAACAGGGGTGGCTGCCATGCCATGCCATGCCATGCCTGTAAACTGGCCCCATGGCTGATGGAAACAAAACTCCAAATGTCTCAAAACTTTTGCTTACCTGGCTATCCATTTAATATATGTTTCAGCTTTCTCCCAATATGGATCCTAGCCCCAGCAAGACAATTCTTATGTTTCCATTTTCACTCTGATTGAAATGGCACTTTTTCACCAAAGTATGTACATAGGAAGGGGCTTCTTTGCCCAGAGGTCTCTTCCTTCCTGGAACTCTGAACACATTGAAGAGCAGTTTATTATTGGAACAAAATACACTTTCCAGATCAAAATATCAGCTAGATTTGTAATTTCAACAGAAGAGTCTGGAAATTTCTAACACAGTTTTGCTTGCCTCTCTGCAAGGAAGCACAAGGGGTGAATCACTTATTCTAAACCAGTCTTTGTGTATATTTTGGGATGTTCTACCAGTCCAGACTCAAGGCAACCAGGCAGAGACAGCAGACATGCCAAAGAAGTAATTCACCACTACTATCACCACCTCTTCACTCCTATAGTTGGATTCCTGTATTTTCCTGAAGGAAAAGCACTTTCTAGGCAGATTGTATTTCTTCTTCTTCCCCTCATGGTAAGGTGGTAAGCATCCAAGTTAATCTATAGCAGTAAAAACAATAAAAGGCTTGTGGCACCTTAACGACCAGGAGATTTATTATGTCATATCTATGAAAGTGTATGCTACAATAAATCTTTTCTTTACTGTCATCAATCAATATGCACAAAGAATACTTCCCCCAATGACTCACTTATACCTCTCAGGAAATGAACTAGGATAGGGAAGAGAATTTGGGAACTGGGAGACGGCCAATCAGATCTGTGCCAAATTTCTGACCTTCAGCAGTCCTATGTAACCTTCTCCCCTATTTTTTTGTGTAACATTCTCTTCACACCATCCTTTAAAGCTTTGACTTAATGGTTTATGAGCTGACGCATTAAATGGTAATTTCTATTATTTCAGTTGTGAAGCACCCAGTTATTGCTCCTCTTCACTCCCTGCATCTGCCTTTCCAGGCTTCAGAGCTGTTTTAACATTCCTGATGAAAGTTGGCAACCCCGATATCAAAGAAAGTTTCTGAGCATAAGCAGAGTATCACGCCTTAAACTCGTTTAATTCATCAGGAGAGCCTCATGACTGCAAGATTTTTTAAAAAGCATTATATTTGTTTGGTTTGTCTTGGTGTTAAAGTACATTCATTTAAGAACAAGAACCATCTTGTTATGGAAAGGGATAATATGTTTTAAAGGTCATAACGAGCATCCATAACCATGTGTAATATTAGGAATCTGTGCGCCATTTTTTTTTTCCAAAGAATCTTTTTTAAAATCCAAGGAGATGCTCAACCAGCATCCATTCTAGTGAGCTTTGGCATGCCCATTTTGGCTCATGTGGTGACAGATAGATTGCTACACTGCCCATTTTTGCTGCACTCTGGACAAGTCATTTGAATAGGCAGAGTGGGGCTACATGCCCTTGGACCTCCCCACCTGACTGCTGCTCTTTCACTGGATCCTTGAGGCCTCTTCTGTTCCAGTTAGACGGCAATGCATTGTGGCAGAACTGTGACTGTATCTTATGGGCTGAAGGAGGAAAGGTCTGGAAAGGGTGGTAAATGGAGTGGATGAACCTACTGAGAGATGTTTGGGGGGAAGTAACAGAGGCATCCAGAAAAGAAAAGAAAAGAAAAGAAAAGATGCAGTAAGGGGGAGTGGAAGGTGAAAAATGGAATGGATGGTGCCATGAGAGCAGGAAAGAAAGATTTTAAGGTCATGGAGGAGAGAGAAGTGAGGGAGAGAAAAAGGAGAGAGATGGACAGCATGATAGAATTATTGATATGAGCATTTCTCTTCTCTGCCTCACACACACACATATAGATTTGGGAAGAAGCTGGTTAGCAAAGGGAGGGTTTGCATTCTGTGAAATGGGTATCCAACTGTATCTATCCGCCTGTCTTCATCTCACTTAACATTGCAGTCTGTCCCCTTTCGTCTCCTCAGGCATATCAATTATAGCAGAGGTAGGCAACCTTTCCCCTTTAAGGGCCAAGGGACTTCAGCTCCCAGAAGCTTCAGCCATGTTGGCCAATACCTCCTGGGATTCTGGGAGCTGAAGTCCCTCGGCCCTTAAAGGAGAAAGGTTGCCTACCCCTGAATTATAGCATCCTTGGGGAAGAAGAAAATTCTTTTGTCCTATTCAAAATGCTTTCCCTGATCTTCAGTTCTCTCTCAGAAGGTTGTCTTGCTTTCTGCCATACTCACATATACAAACATACTTGGCATCAAGCACAGGCAAGGTGACTTACACATAAGCACAACTTGTGTTGTACCAGCTGTGGAAGGACCACAAATGAATTAACCTGGTCCAACCCAAAACCAGTTGCAAGCATTTGCATCAAATTTCAGGGCCCCTCCTACAACTAAGGAGCCTCTTATTTCTGAGGAGAGTTCTTACTCTTGAAGAACCTTCTACCTAATGCAGGGGTGGGCAACCTTTCCCCTTTAAGGGCCGAGGGACTTCAGCTCCCAGAATCCCAGGAGCTATTGGCCAACATGGGACTATTGGCCAACATGGCTGAGGCTTCTGGGAGCTGAAGTCCCTCAGCCCTTAAAGGGGAAAGGTTGCCTACCCCTGACCTAATGACTTAGAGTGGCAGCTAGTTGATTAGCCTCAATTACAATAGGCCTATCCAATTATTAGCTGAAAGCTGACTCAACATGTAGGGAAATCCCATGGATTCAATGGATTTACTCTCATCTGGATTAACAACAGGATTTAAGCTTCAATAGTACTACACACACATCTACATTGGTTACAATTAATTAATGCATTTTTTAAAAAAAAATTGTTAAGGTACACATCTTGCAGATTCCCCTAGGAGACATGCCAAATTTCTTTCTTAAGGCAGGAGTTCCAAAGTGTAGGAGCAGCAACCATGAAGCCCCTTTCTTCATCATACCTGTGAAGGTGATGGGACTGAAAGAAGGCCCTCTCTTGAGGATCTCAGGGTCTGGGCAGACTCATAAGGGGATATCATGTGTCAGGTATCCTGGACTAGGACTCTGGGACACAAGGTTTTTGAATCCCCACTCAGCCATAGAAACCCACTGGGTTACCTTGCACAAACCACACCATCTCAGCCTCAGAGGAAAGCATTGGCAACTCCCCTCTGAATAAACCTTGCCAAGAAAACCCCATGATAGAGTCACTGTGTGTGTGTATGTCTTCAAGTTGCCTGTTCACTTAATTTCATAGGGCTTTCATAGGCAAGGTACACTCAGAAATGGTTTTGCCAGTTCCTTCCACTGAAATATATCCAGCAGCATTTTGTATTTGTTGGTGGTCTCCCATCCAAGTATGTACCAGAGCTGACCCTGTTTATAATCCAAGATTAGATAGACTCTTGTGCCTTTAGGGGTACTTAGGGTCATTGTAAGTAAGAAACAATCTGAAGACACACAACAATCATATATAAAATGTACATTATCATGAAAATTCATATTCCAATGATTTACTTGATTCATTTACAAACCTTGTCAGAAACATTTTTAAAAAAAATCCATGTACAGTATGTATACTTAGTTAAATACACTATGGCCTATATCAGTTCACAGCCGTTCAAGACAGAAAGGTCATTGGAAGATTCCCACTTACATGTCTGCTGACACATACAAACATGTGCATATCAAAAGGAAGGAGGAAGAAATGGTAGAGCCACTGTGTGGAGAGAATTGCAAAATGCTAACAGGGGACAGAGAAAAGGCAGAACTACTCAACATCTTCTTTGCCTCAGTCTGCTCACAAAAGCAAAAGGATGCTCAACCTGAGGAAGATGGAGCAGATGATGCAGCTGGGGAAATGCAACACAGAATAAGTAAAGAGTTAGTGCAGGAATACCTGCTTAATCTAAATAAATTCAAATTTCTAGAGCAAGATGAACTACCCAAGGGTATTAAAAGGACTGGCAGAAGTAATCTCAAAGTCACTGGTAATAATCTTTGAGAAATTCTGAGAAAAGGAGAATTCCCAGCAGATTGGAAGAGGGCAAATGTTGTCCCCATCTTCAAAAGAGGGGGAAAAGAGGACCCGAACAATTACTACCTGGTTAGCCTGACATCAATACCAAGAAAGATTCTAAAGCAGATAATTAAATAGACTGTCTGTGAACATTTAGAAAGGGATATATATAATTACCAGTTTGGTAGATGAAGAGAATGCTGTGGATATAGCACATCTTGATTTCAGTAAGGCCTTCAACAAGGGTCCCCATGATATTCTTACAAACAAGCTAGTAAAAGGTGGGCTAGACAATTTGACTCTTAGGTGGATTTGTAATTGGTTGACCAGTCAAACCCAAAGGTTGCTTAGCAATGATTCCTTTTCATCCTGGAACAAAGTGACCAGTGGGGTACCACAGAGTTTTGTCCTAGTCCCAGTGCTATTCAACATCTTTATCAATGACTTAGATGAAGAAATAGAGGGCATGTTTATCAAATTTGCAGATGATACCAAATTAGGACAGAGTACCTAATATCCCAGGATCAAAATTCGAAATGGCCTTAATAGGTCTAAAACTAACAAAATGAAAGCTGGGCCAAAACTAACAAAATGAATTTCAACATGGAGAAATGTAAGGTACTACACTTAGGCAAAAAAAATGAAATGCACAGATATAGGATGGGGGACACGTGGCATGACAACAGTACTTGTGAAAGGGATCTACAAATCCTAGTAGAGCCCAAGTTGAACAAACCAGTACAGTCCTAGATTGCATCAATAGAATTATTGTGTCTAGATCGATGGAAGTAATAGTACCACTTTATCCTGCTTTGGTCAGACCTCCCCTGGAATACTGTGTCCAGTTCTGGAACAATGGATGCAAATTCCAGGGGAAAAAAGATTCCATCTCAGCAGAACTTCCTGACAGTAAAAGCTATTCAATAGTGAAACATTCTGCCTTGGAGTTTGATGAAGTGTCCTTCTTTGGAGGCCTTTAAACAAAAGTTGGATAGTCATCTGTCAGGGGTGCTTTGATTGTATATTCTTGCATGGCAGGGGGGTTGAACTGGATGACCCTTGGGGTTTCTTCCAACTCCTTGATTCTATGAAACACACACCACTTTTCTACTGAGCTAAATATGTAGCTTGTCTCATGCAGTTTAGCTTTATGTGTATTTACTCAGAAATGTCCCACTGATTTCAATAGGACTTTCTCCCAAATAAATATACATTGTGTTGCATAATAGAGAATAAAACAGTAACACTGGCAGCAATGACAGCAAAAGTGAGATTCTAGTGTTCCTGTCACCTTGGCTTGCCTGGATGAGGCATTCTGCTGAGCAAGAGCCACGTGGGGCAGCCACCCAGGGATGCCAGTAGCTACAGCCTGTACTCTTTCGGCATGATCAAGAAGACTCTGCAGACATCACTCTATTCAAATTTAGAAGCTGCAAAACATCTTAGTCAGGAGTTCTTTTCCCCTTCCTACACCCTCTAGCCAATCATCAACTGGTGCAGAATGTGGTGGCCTTGATCATGACAGTATTGGTTTGACAGGAAGGATGCCTATTTAGAAAGGGAAAACAGCTTAAAGGAGGTGGGGGGATTGATGGGGGAGGATTGGAAAGTGACAAATGAACAGATACATGCTGCATGTTTGGGATGAAAAGAATAGTTTAAAAATTATTTGATAAATAATCAAAATGTATTTTTTGAGTGTCAGGAAACCATGATGAGAAGAATCCTGGACTGATGAAACTCTTCCCAGTTATTCTGTGCAAAACGTGACTGAGTTTTTTCTGTAAAGAAAACAGTATTATTATTTTTTGCATAGAAATTACAGTGGGTTTTTCCCATCCATGGTAGTTTGATTTTAAATGGGAAATAACCCAGGAGCTCAAGCCCATATTAGACAGTGAACAGTGATTTGCACACATCCATGTCAGTGTGCCACCATTAGCTAATATGAGGCAGAGCAATCTGCAGGAGCTTCAATCTATGGATGGCTAGCCTGCCAATACAGTGGGCCCACTGTAATATTTCTGCACTTGCATTATTTTCTATATTAAAAATGCTGCTCCTTGCACACAAAATGCTGTTTACTGTGCAAAAAAAGTGTGAAATTTGTACAGAATAAGTCCTGAATTGCAAATAATCTTCAAAAGCTATGAAGTCTTGCTGTGCCATAGCTAGGGTTGGCATCACCCAGTGTGGTAACTCATTGTGTTACTCCCCATTGACCTCTTCCTATACCACACCATACAGAATCCTTAGAAATTTTTTTTGTACTAATGTTACTCATAAATTGTAATTCCCATATATCACTGAATGTAATGGCAATAAGTAATTATGGGTAATTATGTAATCCTGTCACTAGTCCCAGTTTCTGCCAATCTAGCAGTTCAAAAGCATGTAAAAGTGCAAGTACTATATTTTCTGATGTATAAGACTACTTTGTAACCCAGGAAAATCTTCTCCAAAGTTGGGGGTCGTGTTATACACCAGGTGGAGGAAGAGGAGGAAGAAGGGGTGACGCGGTGCGACGCGGAGAAAGAGAGGAAGTCCAGGTTAGAAGAGGAGGGGGGGAGAGAAGGAAGGGGTGGTGTGGTGTGGCGTGAGGCAGGAGGAGGAAGTAGCAGCAGATAAGAGGTGAACCCCTATCCTGGGGTTTTCTTGGCAAGACTGGTTCAGAGATTTGCCATTGCCTTCCCCTGAGGCTGAGAGTGTGTGACTTGTCCAAGTTCACCCAGTGGGTTTCATGGCAAAGTGGAGAATCAAACCCAGGTCTCCAGAGTGGAAGTCCAACACTCAAACCACTACACCATGCTGGCTCCTATTCCCATGTACTACCTATGAAACAATTGCAGACTTTTTTGTTGTTCAAGTCCTTTCCGACTTATGGCGACCCTAAAGCAACCTTATCATGGGGTTTTCTTGGCATGTTTCTTCAAATGGGGGTTGCCATTACCATCCTCTGAGGCTGAGAGTGTGTGACATGCCCAGGGTCACTTATTTGGCCACAAATTGTACATATCCCAGAATGCATCACCTAGTATATTGGCAGTCCTTCCCCCCAACACTTTCTCATTTCCCCCCCATTGGAAACGGGGTAGTCTTATACGGTGAGTATATCCTAAACTCTATATTTTATTGGGAAAGTTGGGGGTCATCTTATACGCCCAGTCGCCTTATACACCAGAAAATATGGTAGATAAATAGGTATTGCTTCAGTGGGAAGGTAACAGTGTTTGGTGCAGTTATGCTGGCCACATGACCACCAGATTAGTCTTTGGACAATGCTGGCTCTTTGACTTAGTAATGGAGATGAGCATCGCCCCCTACAGTCAGTTACAACTAGACATTCATCTCAAGGGGAAACCTTTAACTTTACTTTTTTAATGGTAGTAGTTGTGGTATAAAGGACTGGCAAAATTTAAATTATTCCTTTAAATTACATATGCACAGCCTTAATGTGTTTTAAGTGTACATAGTTTCATGTGGTTAAAGTGAAAATTTGATAAGATGTGATTTTAAAATTTTTAGAATAATTTTTAATTTAAAATTTTAAACATTTTTTTTAAATTAAGCATCCTTCCTCCTCCCCCTGAGCCTTGCCCCACTTGCACCATCTCTTTAGTGTTTTAAGTGACATAGGTGAATGCCACAGCATGTTTCTGTCAAAAGGCAGATGTTTGGGGAAAAGTGGTGTCACGCACACCCCTTAGGGTGTCACCTGGTGTGGTGTAAACCTCCCCACTGCCCACTATCCCCACAGTGATGCCCCTGCAGTCTTGGAAGACCTTTTTGCAGCAGAAAGAAAATCTCTAAAACCACTTATTTCTTTCTTCAAGAATGAAATTATTAAAGAATTACATCCCTAACGTAGACGAGATCTGGACGAGGCCTCTTATCTGAATCTCTCATGCTTTTTTTGAAAAAGTATGTCTCTTGTTGGGACAACTCAATAAATATATTTTGGGCCTAAGCCAATGTCATATGTTATCACTCACAGCTCCACTTCCTCTCATTCATCTACCTTTGCAAAATTTACAGGTTTTTTTTCTTTCTGTTCAACAGTCTGTTCAACATTTAACTGAAATATGTGTTTTGAGTGTTTTAAAATGTATTTTATTTCAAAACAAACATTTCAAAATCTACTGTCTTCAAAATAAGCATTTTAAACATGTTTTAAAATATTTAATATACATCGCACCCATGCCATACGCAGAATCAAGATCATGCAGACAGTGAGCCCTGGCACTCTTAATGGTGTGTGTACCTGCAGTACATGCACAGTGCAGCACATAGGAGTGTGCCATCATTAAAATCAATGGGACTTGAGGTCCTGTGTTGTTTCCCATATGCAAGGGGGGGATCTGGAATGGATTCCTCACATAAAACAAGAGTCCACTGTAGTACTGTTTGAGATGTGGCGCTGGAGAAGAGTGCTAAGGAGTCCATGGGTGGCCAAAAAGACAAACAAATGGGTCCTTGAACAGATCAAGCCCAAACTCTCCCTGGAAGCCAAGATGACGAAACTGAGATTGTCATACATTGGCCACATCATGAGAAGGCAGGAATCACTAGAAAAGGCAATAATGCTAGGAAAATATAGTAGAAAGAGAGAAAAACCACATGTCAGATGGCTAGACTCAATCAGGGAGACCACAGGCCTGAATCTGCAGGACCTTAGCATAGCAGTGGAGAATACAGGGTCTTGCAGATGTCTCATCCACAGGATCACCATGAGTTGGGGTCAACTCAAGGGCAGTAAGCAAATACAACAAATATTCAGGAAGCCTGAAATCTGATATGTTAAGTTTCAGTCACCACATTAGACTATGAGATGCACATATTTCAGTGAGCTGGCATCTTCAGGAAGCAGCTGTTGAGGGGAGGCAGCAATCTCCCTGGCTATTCTTTTCATTGCCTCAAATTGTTTCCTTCTATTAAAGAACACAGTTCTGTGTCTTCTCAAGCCAGCCTGGGGCCTCAAGTGCACTGGATAATATTGTCCTATTCCCAATGCTGAAGTAAGAGACAAATAGTCCCATCAGCTTGTCCGTGTGTATTGGGGTGGGGGGTTAAGAGAGTGGGAGTATTCTGGAAATGGATCAGGTCAATTCATATCAGAATTCTCAAAAATGTATCCCTCTAGTATTTTCAACCTTACTTGTGGAGATATAAGAAGCACGTGGTGAGCATCCCATGCAACTGACTGTATAGGAAGAATTAAACTTGCTCTAACTTTGCAGTGTTCTGAATGCAGAGGCACAAGTATGACTATCAAGCACTAGAATCATTCAAGCCATGTTTTCTTTGATGTGGAAGTAGAAAGGGGCCATTATAGTGGAAAGTTGGATGAAATAGGGTAGGGGGAACCCTCTGATATCTGAGTACATTAATTCCACCAAAAAAATTAAGCCACCCTTACCTAATACTATGTAAAAACATTTAGTAAATAATGATATTTCATTCTCATGATCTCTTTATATAACTTGCTAATAAAAGTTAACATTCCACATAAATGTCTCCAACTACTTTTGTGATAACCACATTTCTGACATATTCTGGTAGATCTCCAGACCAATGGGGAGCCTTGAATTACCAAGCCATATGAATAGTGTAGCATAAGATGAAGAATAAGGTATAAATATTCCAAATAAATAAATAAATGTTAATTTAAAGCCATTTCTTAGGCCCCACCAGGAAATAGATTTCATTGGGAATGCAAAGTGTTGATTTACCTTTCAGCAATTGATTCCATGGGCTACTCTGGTTGTGATGGCAATTGGATTTAGGCCTTTTTCTTTTACTAAAGATGATGAACTTGGTTCAATTATATTAAGAAATGTTAGAACTGTGTTTAGTTATTCTGTTTTATGCATTTGTACTCTGCACTTCAGGCAACATGTGGTTTATAAAAGATCAACAGAAACAATAGCAAGTCATCAAAGAAACCAAAAGTGCATGTAGTCTGTAATTAAAATAGATTGAACCTAAAACATTAATGATTCTCTACAATTTATTGCTGGTTTCTAAAAAGAAAGTCTTACCAATAGATATCAACAGTCACCAAAATTGTGACACTTACTATTGCATATACATTTTCCCACACCAATGTTAGTGAAATTGAGCAGGTACATGATGATTAGCATTTTGAACATCTAGCTTACAAGGTGTTAGGGTTTTCTGCCAAGCATTAATTATCCAACTGGACCTCATCTGAGTTTGAAATGGTATTGTTGACTGAGTCATCCACACTAATCATCTCTCACCAGTCTGGAAGACTCACTTGATGACCTAACTCTTCCAGATGGCAGCTTCCCCCGTGTAGCTGGGTTTTGTGATATAACAATGAATCAGGAGAGGGTAAGGGGGAAGCTACCACACACAAAAGAGAGAGAGAGCGCCTAAGAGTCCCTTACTTTTTCTACTTGTGGAATTGCCACTCACATAAACAGAAATCAGTTCAAGGGATACAAGTTCAAATATTGGAAAACACATATTCCTCCAGGTGATGTTGGATATCAGCTCCCATCATTCACAACAATCACTATGCTGGCCAGGGCTAGCATCTGGAAGGCCACATGTTCCTTGCTCCTTCCTCCCACCCAATGGCTTCAATGTGTTAGGATGGGCACATGACAAGATCAAGCCAGTTGTCCCCAGGGTATACATTGTGGTTGCCACATCAGGAACATTCTGAGTCCTGAGGTTTCAAAATCAAAACCTGAGAGTAAGGGACCTGAGAGATGTCAATAAGAATGAAACATTCAGCACTCACCAATAACCTAAAGAGAAGAAGAAAGACTTGTATGCTCTACATTTTGCTAACAATGTTGCAACTAGTGTGTGCCTTAGCCCAAGAAAGGAAATTGTCTTGTGGCTTCAGCCATTTGGACTGGGATGAAGTAAACAGGGAAAACCACAAACCAGTGTTTCTGTAGTATCACATTTAGCAACCACAGAATCAGGCTGACCATTCCCTGAGCCCTGGTACCAGCCAGTTTGAGAACGTTTGAGAGCAGGAAGAGGAAGGGTAGGAGAGGCCTAGGCAGACTCTGGAGAGTGCAACAGCTGCTCTGAAGCAGCTCACAACAATAGGCACTGAAAAGTCATGCACATGCACACACAAACACACACACACACACACAATGTACATATACACCTGCACCAACTTGAGCTTGCGTGGATGGCAAGTCCCGGGTTTTTCAATGGGTGTGTGCAAATGCAGTGGCGCGAGCAGGAGCGTGCACCCATTGAAAAAAATGGGACTTAAGGTCCTGTGTTCTTTGCTATCTGCGGGGGAGGGGTCCAGACTGGATCCCCCGCAGATAGCAAGGGAGGACTGTATATTCTTTTCAAGGTACGGCTCTTCTCTAAGAAGTGGAGAAGAGGACAGGCCCCAAGATTTTGTCCCAGGCACTGAGAACCCTAGTATGCTTTCACATTTACAAGCATGCCATAGGATTTTTGTAACTCTCCTTGGCTGTTGGTCAATGCAGCTACAGAAAGCCCCTATTCCTGGACATGAGATGAAGTAAAGGCATCCAGGAGCCATGTGAGGTTTGCAAACTATTACTATCCTTGGCTGTCTTTGAATGTTTCACACTCAAAAATAGATCCTGGCAATGGAGAAAATCAAGTTTCCAAACAGATTTCTTGGACTATCTCCCAAATGGCTATACTTATATACACCAAAACAAATAAACAAAAAACACTTGGGAGACTGATGTTCCAAAGACTCCATGGGTGTATGCATGCTGGTGCACACATGCACGAGGGGTATGTCACTTTCCTTCTCTCAGCGTTTTTCCAGGTTCTGCATTCTCAAATGTATTGCGCAAATAGGCACTACCCTGTATGCCTAGAATCCAGATAAAACCATATGGCAACTATCAACAGACAAACTTACATTCTCCCTGCATGGCCAATAGTATTTGTGTCTGTGAATAGGATGTGTTAACACTGGGGAAGGTATGCAGGGCTTATATGCAGAACCTACACTGTGGACTAGTCCTTAAACTCAGCAAACCCCAAGTTTGCTCAATAAAGCCTTTCCAATTTTGAATCTTAGTCAAACAGAGTTGTTTTTAACCATTTCTGACAGATCGTGGTATCATCATGTTGTTTCAACATGTGCTGTCTGCCAGCATAGGTCTCATATTATGAGAAAGGCGGGATACTAAATAAATAAATTGCCACCATCATCAATCATAAGCAAAACTACTGAAAGACAGACAGAGGTGGGACTATCCAGATAAAGAAGTGTGAAGATATTGGCCTATAATGTTATCATTAAAATACCACTATTATCATTAGTTCCATTCCTTCCTGCTAAGGCCATGACAAGATGAAGCAGTACCCTTAGCTGTGCTTAAATCGAACTCTGTAACCTGCTGGATTTTGTAACTGATAAATTAGTGCCAAGGTTTTCCTTTCCCTCTCTTCCTTCCCAGTTCATTTTTTTTTCACTGTTGCAGCTTTTAGATGCTAAACTTTCACACAAGGATGGTCTGATGTTTGTCAACTGCTTCAGTAGCCTTTTTGTCTGAAAAACAGGCTAAAAATATATTAAATAGCTATCAATACATTACTGTTGTTTATACTAAGTCATATAACAATACTGAACATAATAATGAACTCATGATGATGTGATAAATCTATGCAAAACAAGAATGGGATGAATTAAAGTCTGATGCATCTGCTGCAGGAATCTTATTATGGTTTTAATAGCCATCAGACAAACCTTATGCAGGCAAGAGAGAGACAGATGGAATACAAGGCTCAAGGACAATTCAAGGACAAATGCAGGCAGGCCATACACAAAAGATTGAACTGTTCGATACCTGCCCCCTTTACCTGACTCTTTACAGAGATGGAAAGCTGTGATGAGACAGTAACTTCTACAATATTGACAGAAATCAGGCAGACAAAGGGGACCAGTCAAACTAACAAAAGAGCATGACAAAGAAAACTCAAGACAGTCTGGATGTGTTTGATTCACAGAACAGTTAGCCAGGCTTTTCTATTTCAGAAGACCTCCTCCCCATAAATAAAATAAAATAAAATAAATTCACAATCAATTCTTCCACAAAGAATGGATTGGTTCATGAAATTCTGAGAAATAGTATTATTTATTTATATTATGTTACTCTAGCTAGGCTCTACAAAATACACATTTTTCTTTTTCTTTTTTAATTTAAATTTTATTAATATTTTTTAAATGCATACAAATACAAACATTCAGAATCATACATACATGGACATAATTAACGTGAGTCATAAAAAACAGATATAGATAGAAAAAGAACTACGTATAAGAAAAAGAAGAAAAAAAGAAAAAAAAGAAACGAAAATGTACACAAACAATTAAGTGACAAAACTAATTTCATAACTTACATACACTCATTTTAATGACTCCCTTAACACTTAAACCTAAACCTTTATACACAAAACAAAGTTAAACTACCTTTCTTCTTTTCTTTTTGTTAAGAATAAGACATATCAAAACCTTTCTTCTTAATTACTACAAACATAAATTGTCTCTTCTCATCCATTTACGGACCATTTTTCCTTGTTCACTTTTGTTTCTCGTTGATGTATTTAAATAAAGGTTTCCATATTTCCCCACATTCCTCATATGTCCTTATATTTCATCCAAACCCTCATAAGAGACTTTCTCACAAAATAAATACATCTCGTTGATGTATTTAAATAAAGGTTTCTATATTTCCCCACATTCCTCATATGTCCTTATATTTCATCCAAACCCTCATAAGAGACTTTCTCACAAAATGATTAGTGAAGTCGTTGTGAATTTTCTGTTTACCATAAAAAAGGTATAGAGGTAGGCCAAATCTTTGGCCCATTCCTTCCAAGCTCAATAGTTCTTTGTCCTTTAACAGTAGCCAGTCTCTTAACCAATCAAGACCATACACATTTTTCAAGAGAGAGGGTCTTTGCTTATTCATTTCTGGAACAATTAATATCAGACTATTGTACAACCACCCACCTTTTCCCATCTGTATTATAGAATTAAAGGGTTAGAGCTAGAGTTTACTCCTGCCAGTGGAGGAAGGGAAGGGAAGGGAAGGGAAGGGAAGGGAAGGGAAGGGAAGGGAAGGGAAGGGAAGGGAAGGGAAGGGTGGAGGCCATTTTCCCTAATATGCACCCTCTCCTTGCAGGGCCACACATCCCAAGCCTATTCCAAAGGATCCTCCCAGTGCTGAGATGCAGATTTGGGGGAGGATAAAGGGGACTCCAGGAGTATGGAGAAATACAAGAAAAAAAAATGCCTTCTCCCCTGTTTTTGCCAGCAGAAATGCTTCACTAGATCAGAATTTTTCCATAGATGAAAATGTTCTTCTATCATCAAACACAAATTCTGACTAGAATTTGGCACACTACACTATCTCCATCCCATTCTGTAACCTCTGTAGCACCGGGGACCTTTATCTAGCTTTGGGTACTATCCCAGCAATGGACCTCTCCAGGGGTGGATGGTCTAGTTGCAGTAATCCATGCAGTTTGGATTACTGAAATTGATGATGATAATAATAATAATAATAATAATAATAATAATAATAATAATTTTTATTTATATCCCGCCCCTCTGCTAGGCAATCGGGGCGGCGTACAGCATTTCAAAACATCAAAACAAACATTAATGGGGCTACCTTTAAAGACAATTCAAAAATGCCAAGTAGAACAAAATATTGGGTTTAACCTTCGATCCAGCAATTATATTGATCTTTTCTCATATTCATTGGCTGCCAGTTCATTTTACTGGGTCACAGACTTTAAAACACAAGAAAGCCACTAGCCCTGCAATAGTGCAACAGTTTTCCAAGACTTCTCACTGGAACCAACCTCCAAGGACTAAAGACTGAACTTGGTATGGTAATCAACCTCCAAGGCAACCCAACTCTGTCACTGAGTTTCAGAATATAGGGATGGAACACAAGAAAGGGATTTTGTCCTTTTTAAAAATAATAATAATAATAATAATAATCACATTTAACTTTTGTATGATGTGAACTTTGTGCATATATTTGTGTCTATTGCAAGCCACCCAGAGTCCCACAACTGGAGAAAACAGAAGATATAAATAAAATAATAGGAATTAGTTACGATTGGCTTCTAATTTGGCTTCAGAATGGAAGTAGTCTTCATCATTTGATAAGCGGTATAGAAATGTACTTGCTTTTGCTATCTGGAGATGGATAGGGAGGGTTCACTAGTTTGAAAGCCAAACTAGTTGCCAATATTAATAACCCCTTTTATTCTGTTAGCTCACACATTTCTTTAATAATTCATGGGGTAGTGCTTTTATAGATGCTGTCCTGTACCCTGGAACCTCCCACAACATAAAGTAGAGGGCAGGCAATTGCATCAGGGTTTGTAGCCACTCTGTTGTTTGGCTAAGTAATTTGAGGACCCTACTTTTTTGAATCAAGGTTCAAATTTAAATTCATTTCAAATTATATATATATCTCAGATTAACAATTTGCTAAAATTCATTAAAAGAACCCTTCTTTAAATATTAGAAATTCATTCAAATTCCCCACTCATGATTAAATGAAAACCCACCTCATATTAAATCTTTTTCAGTGAAACAAAACTACAGTACTGATATTGATACAATGTTAAAACAAACTATGGCATTGACTATCAAATTGATTATTTTGTATCTGGTTTTGTATCTGAGCACAGTGCATTTAGCCATCTGATACTGTTTGCAACTAATGGGGTTTTTTTTGGGGGGGGGGTTTAACCAAAAACTAGACATTTTTATTTTAAAAAAAGAAAATATCCAGGGGCCAAATGAAGTTCACAGCCTGCATTTTAACTGCTTGTGATGTTATATATAATGTGGACGGGACCGCTGCATATTTGCAGGTTTGCACAAGGGTAACACAAGTCTATGTGACTTGAAACATTGATTTTGTAGGAGCCCTGTGTGCCACCCTTTCACACCATGAAGTGTATGCATGGAGTTTGAAGCCAGGCCAGTGGGCAAGTGAATGTCAGTTCTGACAAACATGTCATGCAAAATGTGTTTAGTGAATATATGGATGGCACAGTCTTGATATTCTCACTGTCAGATACCTAATGGCAGAGGTCTGAAGCTGATATTCACTGGATGTGTTAATTGTGGATATAAAGGATTCCTCAACATTGATGCCTTATTAAAAGAGGGTAAATATTGGTCAAGGAAAAGTAATTCACGCTTTAAACAAGGTATAGCTGGACAAGAGGATGACTGGGGATTACTTTAAAAGAAATATATCCGATGGTTGTCACCATGTATCAATTTGCTCTCAGAGCAACAGAGGCAGGCTGCATGTTTAATCTAAGGCATGTTTACTAAGATATCAGTCTATGCAAAATCAATAAGACTTATTCCCTACTGCACAGAGCTGTACCTTCATCTGTCAAGCCATTATCAGAAAATGCTGTACAATGGGCCCTTGGTATCTGCTGGGTTTTGGTTCCAGGATCCCCTGTGGATACCAAAATCTGTGTATGCTCAAGTCTCATTAAATGCAATGGCATAGCAAAATGGTGTCTCTTATATAAAATGGCAAAATCAAGGTTTGCTTTTTGGAGTTTATATTCTTTTGAATATTTTCAAACCGTGGATGGTTGAATCTATGGATGGTTGAATCTGTGGGTATGGAGCGCCGACTGTATCAGAGAGGGCCAATAGGTACATATAATGTTGGCTGTGAAGGAAAATGCCTGTAGATGTTACACTTAAAATATCCAGTTCAAGTCACCCAATGTCAGAAAGGACACTTGAGATCTGGACAAGGTATCAAAATGGCAATTGAAATGACAATTAAAAATGAACAGAAGCTCAAACAAAGGTGGACAACCTGCAGCCCATGTGCAACACCATGAATTTCATAAGGTTTTCTTAGGCAGGGAATGATCAGAGGTGGTTTTGCCAGTTTCCTCGCATACATACGAACGATCCAAAAGCAGCCAAAAAAGATCTCTTTTCCTGACATTAAAACCAACAAGGAAACAGCACTCTAGTTTATATTTATTGGGAGAAATTCCATTCCCTGCATGCTAAGGTCTTTGGGAATTAGGAGATCCTACTCACACAGTAACTTTAGAAACATCATCAATTTCTATCTCAAACCCTTTTCTATAGTGATTATCTGGTTGACCTCAGTGGACCTTTAGAAGGTTCAGTCAGGGGCTGTACAGATGGGCAAAAGAGGTGCTTTCAGGCTGATTTGGAGGGCAAGGTGTTTTGACGACACATGCCTAAAAGCCAGCAGGAAAGTACCCTCTAGGTGCTGCATGCTGAGAAAAGCCACTCCAAAAAGCTTTTTCCCGCTTCTTCCAGAAAGATGTACACTTTCACATGTGTGTATGTATGCAGCGACACTGGTGCATCAGAAAAAGGGCGCCACAGATTTAAAACGGCCGTATAAATGCACTGCCGCACATGCGGCAAAAATTGAGTTGGCAATCCAAAGCATGCGTCCTACGATGCAGGTTTTAATTTAAAGCACCCTATGCTTCCAGGTGTGGATGCACTGCCGCAGCTGCGCTTTAATATTAGAACCCTAACCCTAATTGTAACCCTAACCCTAATTGTAAACCTACGCATGCGCCCTAGCAACTGTTCTCTATTATGACAATAAATGCATTCTGTCGCATGTACGCTTGTTGTCAGAATGCACAGTAGTTTGCATGAAAGAGGCCTTTGTGACCTCTTCTACGCAGGTGTGCCCATGTGGTCGCTCTGTCTCCCTTCGTGGAGTCCTCGGGGCTGGCAGTGCAGTTTGCAGGGCTTCAATATGGCCTCAGAAAAGCCACATTGACTTACCCCCAGCGAGGTTGCTCCCCATTTAGGGCACCCTCAGGGCAGGCAGTGTAGTTGCTGCGGCTTAGGGAAAATGCAGCTTCATGTCATCTTTTCCTGCCCATTCGTACAGCTCCTAATTTAAAAAATCTGAGTAATTTGGGGGTATAGCTCTATACAAATAGCACTCGGTATTTACAATGCTGTCCGTGGCAATGGAGTGCATGACACACTTGCATAATTAAAACAAACCAGGAAGAAGTGTGTGCACTTCTATCAAAGGCTACAGCTGGAAAATAAACTCCTACCTTGGAAAATGTGCTTTAATCTAATTATGGATTGCTTTAAGTGGAGCACTCAAGTGCATGCTGTTTTTCATTTAAACAGGCACATCAGTGAAGTGTTGTAACACAAAACTGGGTCTTGCACAGTCAGTTCTGAACACCCTATGACCAGTTAACCTGGAACTATTTTGGGGAGAGAAGGGCTCAGTAGTGACAGAGAGGTCATTATGAATTTTACATACAGTGGACCTTTGGTATCTGTTGAGGTTTGTTTCCAGGACCTCCCATGGATATCAATATCCATGGATGCTCAAGTCCCATTATATACATGGTGTAGTAAAATAGTGTTCCTTATGTAAAATGGCAAAATCCAGCTTTGCTTTTGGAATTTATATCCCACAAGTATTTAGGAGGGCCTCATCACTACCTTTGCAGTAGTGTTTAAAAATCTTTGGAAGTTTTTTGACAGGGGCTAGATGGCCATTTGTAAGGGGTGCTTTGATTGTGAGTTCCTGCATGGCAGGGGATTGGATTGGATGGCCCTTGGGTTCTCTTTCAATTCTTTCTGCCATCATCATCATCACCACCACCACCACCACTGCTTAATCTTGACATGTTAGTTGTGATGGCCTAGTGTGCACTGAAAACACAAATCACAGACTGTTAGTAAAAGCTATTACACATAGCTTTATGTATCCTTGTGACAGAGAGATTATATGTCACTGAATACTACTTGCTAGATCACTCTGGGAAAGAATTATAACTTAAAAGGTCCTGTTTCTTGGCTTACTGGAGGCATCTGTCTGAACACCACATGGAACAAGTTTCTCAACTGGACATCTGTTCCAGCAGGACTCTGGTTGCATCCGCACTAGAGAAATAACCCAGTTTGACAATCCTTTGCCACGGCTCAATGTTAAGGAATTCTGGGAATTGTAGTCTGTTATGGCACCACAGTGCTCTGACAGAGGCTAAAGGTCTCACAAAACTACAATTGCCAGAATTCCATAGCACTGAGCCATGACAATTGTGTCAAACTAGATTATTTCTGCACTGAATACTGAAGTAGCAGAGGGGAAAGGACATGCGGAAATCAGAGAACTACACCTCTGAAGTGAAAATGGAGACTTGTCTAGGACATAACTGCAGCAGGATGATAAAGGAGAAAAGACAAGAAGCACATGACATGAAAGGATCCAGAACTGTGAGGAACACACTCCTCATAACACAGGAAACTGGTGCAGCTTTGCATCTTCCATGGAGGGACTATGAGGCCCACTGTCCAAGGGAAACTGTCTGACTCATCATCACTGTGGTTCGTGCATCACACAGAGGAAAATTCTAATTCAGAATTATTAAGTCATTTGTATGATTGCTTCTGGTAAGTAAAACCTACCCCTTAAGGATCACACAGTGATTCTTTACTAACAATGGCCACACCTCATCCCCAGTGCTTGAGGCCTCCCACTATTATGAACTCGTAGACACATGAACTAGTCGAACCTGGGAAGATGAGAACATTATTAAGCAACCATAATTACATCTGAGGCTTCTATCATTGAACGTCAGTCCTTCATGCCTTCTTTTAGGAACAGACTTGAAACAGATGGGCCGAAAAGTGTGGCTTCCAGCTGCTTTGGAGGTGTGGTGTGCAGACGATGCACAATGCTGATATGGCTGGAAGCAGCTCTGAGGCCGTCTATGGTGGCCCGAACCCAGCCAGAAAAGAAGCAGTGAAAAACTGTTCCCCGGTGGCAGCCCAATCAAGACCACAGCAGTGGCTGGCTTCAGGGCCACAGTGTCTAGTCATCGTGGTCCCAGGACGATTGGGGCTGAAGCGGCCAGAGGTCACTCCAAGCAGCTAGTCTGCTTCGCCCTATAAAAAATTGGCCTTTTCATATATCACCTTTAGTGTATGAATTCACACCACTGAAAAATATTGGATTAAAGGCAACTTGCACATTTTGTTTATTCATGATTTATTTCCAAGGAACTCAGTAGTAACTGCTGCATCCATACAGTGAACATATCTGTAGGTGTATTTCTTATAAAGTACAAGAGGTAAAGTCTTTTTATGTTTAAAATATAGGTATTCAGTTTCCATAATTAGGAGCCCTGTCATTTCAGGTATTACTGAAAAACCCCAATCATAGATAAGGAAAAACATTATTTCAAAGCCTTTACAAAGGTAAACCTATTAATTAAGACTGTAAACTAATTCAGATGTAAAATTTCAGAAGATGGGTTTGTTTTTTCATTAACCATGCCAAACCAATATGGTTCTTCAAGGCATCTTCTGCTGCCAATAGATCAAAGAATGAGAAAGAAACATGCTACATTGTTTATATTTCTTCATATTTATATTTACTTCATCTTGTACATTGCAGTGCAACAGTAGGAATCACCTCCCTGACCCCATCTTACTTTGCTTGAGACAGAGAAGCTGAATAATCCAAAAAGTGTATTACAAAAGCAAAGCTCCTGGCTTCTGGCTCACAGAAGTCACCTTAAAGAGAAGATTAGCTTCTTACTGAATGTGCTGATGAACTCTTAATGGCCACACATGTACCACAGGAGAAACAGCTGCCATCCTGGCCAAAGAACAAAGTATTTAATAAATGCCTCTATTGGATACAACATCTTCATTCTCCAGATGATGTCAAATGCTGTCACAACAGCCTATTGGCAGTGTTTGTAGAAGAAGGCAAGATAGGAATAATGTAATTAAGGAGAAGGATCTTCACCCCGAATAGCTTTGTATTTGGCCATATCCTCTGGGAACACTTTAGTCAGCTCTTGAATCAACAGGCTTTTGAATTTCTAAGGAAGAAAAGGGGGAAAATCATACAAGCACCCTGCCTTCCATTAAATCTGAATATAACAGAACCCAACAACTAGTAGCAACACCTGTTAAGCCAAGACTGCATAGTCTCAGTAGAGGGGAGAAAATTTGTCCAACTGTAAACCAAGAAACAAACTGCTAATCTATTTTACAGCATCTTGGTTATGTTTCCTAATCTGGGAAATATAAAAAATGAAATTGCTGAGATGTAAAACACTTCCAAGACCCTCAGTGGGGCTTGTGAGTTCTGGGGGCGGGGGGGAGACACACCACTCCATAAACTGCTTTCAGAACTCCTCTCAGTTTTTAAATGGGTTTCCCACAGTAGTAAAGAAAACTCCTGTTTTGAGGAACCTAGGACATACAAACTAGTCACAGGAGTCTTTGGATTTTGGCCACTGAAACTGATCTAATGGAGATTTAGAGTTTACTTGTAACACTTTACATATTGTTCTAATTTGTTGCCTGCCATTTAATTTGGGTTGAGGGGTATTTTTGGTTCAAGAGGCTAGGCAAATATATTGGGGGGAGGGGGTGTCACAAGCCAGCAGTATGCATGGCCACACCCCAAAATGAGCAAGCATCATCTTGCATGGTATGAAACCCCATGATGATTGCTCAGACCTCAGTCGTTAATTTTCCACCCCTACCCCCACCCCACGGCTCACCCCAATCTCTCTCTCTCTCTCTCTCTCTCTGACAGATACACACACACACCATTCTCCCACCACCACAATCAGACTTTTAAAACGCTTTTCACTGGCACTAGTGTCCAGTGAAATTCCTCAAGCCTGATAGCTTAATGGCAAATTTATACAAAAAGCCCATTTAAAATGTTTACTAAATAACAAGAAATGTATAAGAAATGCTTAAATCTTACCTTCATTGTGTCAATTTTGCCTTTGACCTGTTCATTTTTAGCTAGAGCCCTTTCTAAGCACTCTTTAGTATAGAGCTGGGGATTGCGGCCTTGATCTATATATCTAAGGAAATAAGTTTTGTAAGTCAAATTTGATAATGGGTTCACATATGATGCAAGCAAGCATACAAGCCATCTATCCTTATTTTCTGAGACATACTAGAACATGTCTTTGACCTACAGTTAAGAATATTTTGCTAACCTATTCTTATATTATCACCGAGCACCTCATTCTTTACACAAACTGCTAAGAATCAATATAATGTGAACATTCTATTTTTGCCATCCAGAAATAAGTAATGTTTAAAGTAAAAGCTGGCAGCAAAACCTTTTTTAAAAAAACATACAGAAGTAGATCTGGGGTCAGAACAAAGAGAACTAGGGGAAAGTATTAACATTACATAATTCTATAGGTTAATTCTTTAAAAAAATTCCATATGAACCCCACACCCCCATGTTAAGACTATGCCATTACTCACATCCACAGTTTATTAAAAATTGACTAAGCATTGCTTATTAAACATCAACTGATGTAAAACTGTTCTTTTGTTAACAATACCAACATTAGAGCAAGATACAAAGTGTGAGGATGAAAGACATGCACTTACTCAAAAACTTCCAAAGGTACACTGATCTCATGAAGCTGCTGTCGGCACTTGTCAATATCTTGTAAGCCTGTAACCATAAAATTCCTAGGCAGAAACAAATTAGACACATTATGGAGAGAATCTATCATCAGGCAAAAGCTGAATTTGCTATCCCAGAAACAGCATCAACAGAAGTGTCACAAACAGCAACTCAAAAATACAGGGATTGGCAAATTTCCTTTTCTCCCTTAAAACCGATTTTAAAAACTGCTTTTTAAAACAGGATTAGATAAATTAAGGGATTCCAAACTAACCCAAAAGGCTCTCTGAAATCAATGCATTTTAGGTTAACCACTATTTATTAAAGTCATTACTAACTTGAGTACTATTAAATTGGGGTCCATCCCACAACCCATTAATTTATTTCTACATGGTATCCAAGTCAAGTGAGAAAAAGCAGGTGATAAATCTGGAGCTGGTAATAGCCTAAAGGCCCACACATTGAAGATGTGGGCAGGTGGTTCTCATGTCCCTAAATTGGATATGGTGCCTAAATTGGGTTTTCAGTCTTGAAAAAACCGGTTTACAGCTTGGAGATATTTCTTGATTCATTAAAAGTCCCAAGAGGCTCAGGTGGCCTTGGTCATTACAAGCATCTTTTATAAGCTTCAGATACAACTGGTTCACTCTCCAATAATCCTTCTAGTTGTATTATTTTGATGTACTGAACCGAAGGCTGCTTTTAATGACTGCCCAGAAGCTTCAGCTAATGCAGGGATAAGCACTGTAGTCAATACAGCCAGACAGAGTTATATGGAACTGTTTCTGAATGAGCTACAATAACCTGCCTATTTGTTTCTAAGCCAAGTTGAAGATGCTGGTGCTTATACTTATATCTGGAAACAGACTGGGACCCAAATAAAACCAGGAACATTTATCCTATGAATCTGCATGTTATCCAAGAATAGATCATCACAGGAATTTCTTCTTGGTTCTAGCTCCCTACTATGGAATAGCTTCCACCAAAACTGTATTGTTTCCATACTCATTCAAAATCTTTTCATTCATCCAGGCATTTCAATTCATTTAACTGGTTTAATTTAATTAAATTTAATTGGTTATATGTTCTAGTATATTTTTCTGCCTATTTTTGTTGTTATTTTGTGCTTTTATTTTACTCTGTATTATATTAGTTACACTTGTTATAGATTGCTCTAGTATGTATAAGGATGAGGGGTTTTAAAGATAGAAAGCAATGTGAGAAATTAAAAAACCCTAAGTAACAGGTTCTATGGAGGCAGACAAGGATGAAGATACAGGGATGGAGGGCAGGGATGCCTGTTTGAAACAATCCAGAAGCATCTGGGTTTTCAAACCGGAGTAATGAACTAGACAAGCATTTGGTCCAATCTGGACAACTATTTCACAGGTGCAGATACAGAAGTAACTTACACCAAAAAGAAGTCGCACTACTAATTGCACAAAGAATAAGTGGAGTAACAAGGTGAAGCAAAAAGGAACTACAACTCTTCAGTAGCATATGTGGGAACTCCATCATGTTTTAAATTCCAGAAAGAAAAGCTTCAGGAGGGCCTCTCTAGGATCCTGGGCAATTCTCTTATAGTGGTCATTATGTATTAATTCAATAGTAATATGTACAGTCTGGTACATAAAGCTGTTTATGCTTCTTCTTTCTTCCAACACTCATTTTTACATTGCAACCCATTACCGTAAGCCGCCTTGAGTCCCTGTACTGGGAGGAAGGTGAGATATAAATAAACAGAATGATAATAATAAGAATAATAAGGATGATGTACATAGCAAGGCAACATGAGTGCATTGAAAGAGTAACATATACATGTAACACATAAATGTGTTTATTTATACTTTGTTTTTATGCAAAAATCATTCAAAAATATGGCACTACACCCACCATTTCAGTCCAGCTAACTAGCAGGAACACTTTTAAAATGTAAGACTCTACCTGCTAGATCAGCCGGAGGAGGAGGAGGAAGGCAACACAGCCCCTTAACTCTAGGAATGCATCCAGACTGCATAAATAATCCAAGTTGACACCACTTTAACCGCCAGGGCTCAATGGCAGGGAATCCTGGAATTTTTAGTGGCACCAGAATTTTCCAACAGAGGTGTTGTGTGCTTTCAATTCATTTCTGACTTATGGTGACCATAAGGCCAATTTATCATGCAGTTTTCTTTGCAACATCTGTCAAGAGGAAGTTTGCCATTGCCTTCCCCTGAGGCTGAGAGAGTATGACTCAGCCAAGTGGATTTCCATGGCCAATCTGGGAATCGAATCCTGGTCTCCAAAGTCTCAGTCCAACACTCAAACCACTACACCAAAGGGCTAAATATCTCATCAAATTACGGTCCAAAACACACTGCAGAAATAATCCCGTTTGAGACCTCTTTAACTGTCCTGGCTCGGTACTAGGGAATCCTGGGAATTGTAGTTTGTTGTGGCACCAGAACTCTCTAACAGAGAAGGCTCAATGTCTCACAATACTACAGTTCCCAGAATTCCCTAGCATTGAGTCAGGATAGTTCAACCTGGATTATTTCTGCAGTGCAGATGCAGCCAAGGGATCTTATGGCACCTTCGAGACTAAGGACCTGTACAGACTGCCAGAAATAATCCAGTTTGAGACCACTTTAACTGTCCTGGCTCAATGCTAGGCAATCGTGGGAATTGTAGTGTTTTGGTTTGTTTGTTTTTGAGACATTGAGCCCTCTCTGTCAGAGAGCTCTGGTGCCACAATAAATTACAGTTCCCATGATTCCCTAGCACTGAGCCAGGGCAGTTAAAGTGGCCTCAATCTGGATTATTTCTGGCAGTCTGTACAGACCCTAAATTAAAGAAAGAAACTAGCAGCATCGTGAGTTTTCCTGGACTTGTGTCTACTTCCTCAGATGCCAAAACCCATTCTTACCAAGCTTCTTTCTTTCAATTTGTCTCAAAGGTGCCACAAGACCCCTTTGCGCACTGCTATTCCAGACTTAACACGGCGATATCTTTGAACTGGACTAGCAAGTAATGTTTTAACATGTCGCACCCCGCCTCGAGCCCTGAATAATAATAATAATAATAATAATAATAATATTATTATTATTATTATTATTATTATTATTATTATTATTATTATTATTGGAACTCCCTCTCCCTCGTGCCCTTCGAAAGGCACTCACAGTTTCTGGTTGAGACCGGCCTGGCTGCTGGGCTGGAAGTCGCTGACGATGATGCCCAGCTGCCGGATGTTCTCTACAAACTTCTCCAGGTGCTCCTCCAAGGAGTCGAACTTCTCCGCCATCCCCCTCCGGCCAGCGGCCCTCACAAGGCCTACACGCTCTTCTCAAGACCCCGTTGCTAGGAGCGCCGCCATAGATACCAAGAATCCCACTTCCGCTTCCGGCACAGAGGTCGCTCTGCCACCTCTTCCCCGAGAAGCCCTGGTTCTCTCCTAGGATACGCTCTAAAGCGCGCCTCCCTCCCGTACGCATGCGCGGATAGCTTCGTTGTGTGCTTCCACAGCCCTTTCCTCAATCCTTCCTTTCAGTCCAAGAAACATATTGAGAGATAACCGCGTTGGCCGTTGTTATTGTTGCGTGCCTTCAAGTCGTTTCTGACTGATGGCGACCCTATCACGGGGTTTTCTTGCCAAGTTTCTTCAGAGGGGGTTTGCCATTGCCTTCCCCTAAGAGAGTGTGACTTGCCTGAGGCCACCCAGTGGGTTTATGTGGCTTCATGGTAAATTGAACCCTGATCTCCCAGAATCCTAGTCCAACATTCAAAACCATGACACTGGTGTCCCAAGCACAACAAACACAACACACTGGTGGCCCAAGTACAACAAAACTGTTTACTTTGGTCTAAGACTGTAAATAAAAATTGATTGGTCGAACAAAACTGTCAGGGTATTTTCTTGGAAGATGTATTCAGAAGGGGTTTGCCATTGCCATCCGCTGAGGCTGAGAGAGTGTGCCATGCCCAAAGTCACCCAGTGCATTTACATGGCCAAGCAGAGAATCGAACCCTGGTCTCCAGAGGCATAGTCCACTACACAAACCACTACGCTACACTGTCTTGACCATATAGCAAAGTACAATAACATCCAAAATTCACAAAATAGTGATACCTTTATTGGACCAACAAAATGCACAATATACATGATGCCAGCTTTCGGAGCTCCACGGGCTTCTTTGTCAGGCAAAGATGTTAAAAGTAATAGTGAAGGAAAAAATAATAGAAACATGAGGGTGCTATGACATTAGTCACAGGCCTAAATTTTGTCAAGATGTGTAATTCTGTATTGAGATGCTGTGGAAGGATGTCTATGCAAGTGGGTCCCTCCTCCTGGCCATGTGCAAGGCGACCAGACACCCTCCTTTTCCAGGATATGTCCTACATTTCAACTTTCTGTCCAGGAGGAATTCTAAAATGTCCTCCATTTTTAGCATACATGATGAAGACGCATGAATTTATGTTAGGATTTGTAGCAGTTATTTTGTAATGTCTTACTTTTTTTCTTGAATGTCCTACATTTTGCGGTGCCTTGTCCTTCTTTGTAGTAATGACAACTGGTCACCCCAGCCATGTGGCCCTGGGAATAAAGCATTCCAGAGTCCAGGAGATAAAATTTGAATTTCACTAGCAATACAAAAAAAGGTACTTCCTCAAATTTTATCTCCTGGACTGTGGAATGCTTTGTTCTCATTTCTACATGGCCAGAAGGAGGAAGAATGGCTTGCATAGATAATCTGAACACAGAACACCACCACCACAACATCTTGACAAAATGCAAGCTTGTGACTAACATCATTTTTTTAAAAAACTACTCTCCTTCACAATTTTTAATGCCTGATGAAGAAGCCATTGGAGCTTCGAAAGCTTGCATCATGTATTTGGTGCATTTTAGCCGAATAAAGGCATCACTATTTTGTGGATTTTGGATGTTACTGACCTTCCTTTTAAGGCAGCAGTGGGCAAGGCAAAGCATGGTTGCCGCTGTTGCAGTTGTGTCAAATCCAGCGCTCACCTAAATGCTGCTGCTTTTGCTCTGGAGCTCACGCACAGTGCTCACCCACGTTGCTTCTATGACACACTGGGTGCATCTACAAGTTAGAAATAATGCACTTTAACTTTGTAGTTAAATTTGTAGTTTTGTGAGGCACCAGCACTGTCTGGCACAGAAAGCTAAAGACCTTGTAAAATTACAAATCCCAGGATTCCATAGGATGGAGCTACAGCACTTAGAGTGGGGTCAAACTATTTCTACAGTGTAGATGCGCCTGTTGTTGTGTGCCTTCAAGTTGTTTTAGACTTATAGCAACTCACAGGGTTTTTATGGCACAATTTGTTCACAGGAAGATTGCCTTTGCTTTCCTCTGAGGCTAGGAGAGTGTGACTTGCCCAAGGTCATCCAGTGGGTTTTCATGGCCGTGTGGGTATTTGAACCCTGGTCACTAGTCATAGTCCAATGGTCAAACCATGACACCACGTTAAAGGCCACCAAATGGTGTAGTCTTTCCTGGAGCTTAACCCGTTTCATGCATCTTATTGGACTACAGCTCCTAGCATTCCTCACCACTGGTGATGCTGAATAGGACTGCTGGGATTTGCTGTCCAAGGATGTCTGGAGGGCCACATGGTTCCCATCCTCAAGGGAAGCCTGAAGTGTCAGTCATGTTCTATTTCCCTTGGAGTTAACTCTTCTCAAAACTCACATGCAAATCTCATCGATTGCGACCCTATTCATGAGATGTCTCCAAAAAAACCTCAACTGCTCTGCTCAGGTCTTTCAGGCTCAGAGCTGTGGTCCTCCTCAATTGAATCTAGCCTTCTGGTATGCAGTCTTCCTCTCCTTCTACTGCTCTCCACCTTTCTTAGCATGATTGGGTTTTTTTTTCTTTTTCTCTTGATGTGCCCAAAGTATGACAGCCTCAGTTTAGTCATCTTGGTGTCCAGGGAGAGTTCAGGCTTGATCTGTTCAAGGATCCAGATTGTCTTTGTGGCTGTCCATGGTATCCTCAGCACTCTTCTCCAGCACCACTTTCCAAATGAGTTTATTTTCCATTAGTTTTGCTCACTGTTCAGCTTTCACATCCATACATGGTGATAAGGAATACGATAACTTGGATGATCCTAACTTTAGTGTTATATTTTATATCTTTGCTTTTAAGGATCTTGTCTAGTTCTTCCATAGTTGCCCTCTCCAGTCCCAGTCTTCTAAAAAATTTTACTGCAATCTTTGTTCTGCTCAGTGTTTAATCAAAGATATGGGAAATCTTTAACTATTTCAATTTCCTCATTGTCTAGGTTGAATTTATGTAAATCCACCATGGTCATTATTTTTGTTTTCTAGTAAGCCTGCCTTTAGCGCTTTCTTTGACTTTCTCCAGCAGCTGTCCCAAGTCTTTGTTGTTTTCTGCTAGTATTGTAGTGTTGTTTGCATATTTTATCTTGTTGATATTCCTTTCTCCTGTCTCCATTCCTCCTTTCTTTGAAGTCTGATATTTTTCTCCGTACAAGTTGAACCAATAGGGTCATAAAATGCAGCCTTATCTGAATCGCTTTCCAGTTGGGAACCATTCTGTTTCTACTACAATGGCTAAGCATCAGGAAACTGATTTGTCTTCTTTCACTTTTGGTGTTTTGTTTTAAAAAAAAGTTTATTTTTCTTCACATTTCAAATAATAAATTCAATGGTTTGTTTTTAGAATTCAATGGTTTGTTTTTAGAATTCATTCTAAAAGATATATATTTGCATTCAAGTCAACTCCAATTTATGGTAACCTTGCAGAGTTTTTTAGCATTATTTATTCAAAGGATTTATTTTGATAGAAAAATTATGTATTTAAGATGTGGCAAATGAGAATTAATAAATTCATCTTTAACAAGGGAAGAACCAGATTTGGAAAATCTATTAGGTATGTTAATTCCAAAAATGTTGGGCTAGCAATACCTGATATAAGATTTTATTTTCAAACTTTTAACTAGGCTAGTTTATCCAAACTATCAAGTAAACATACAGCACTAGATGGGTCAAACCAGAAATAAACAACAGTTTCTCAACAGAGTTTAATCTTACATTTTCTAAAATTACAAGAAAGTAACGATAATAATAATAATAATAAAATTTATTTATATCCCGCCCTCTGGAAGTCCAATCTGGGCGGCTTACAACAATAAAAATATACAATACCCATAAAAGATATAAACGATACAACAAACCCCCTCCCCCCTTAAAACAGTATTAAATCTCGAATATTAAAATGACAAACAATTCATTACAATTAATAAAAAAAGGCTTAGCCCAGTAAATAAGCCCAGCAATAATGATCCTCACCATCCTCAGATGGGGCCACGAAGGATCGTACACTGGGGTGGGTCAGTTGTACCCGAGACCGGGATATTTAATCTGGGAAGGCCTGCCGGAAGAGATCCGTCTTGACAGCCTTTTTAAAGCTGTCTAATGATGTTAAGAGACAGATCTTGTCCAGCAGGTCATTCCAGAGTCTAGGGGCGGTGGCAGAGAAAGCCCTCCTGGAGGTAGCCGCAAGCCTAAACTTTTGAGGTTGCAGCAAATTCCTCCCGGAGGATCGGAGAGCACGAGGAGGATTATATGGGAGAAGGCGGTCCCTAAGGACCTTATCACATGGGGTCTGAAGCAGAGCTAATCCAAAGGGCATCCACAGCTAATACATATTATTTCCCCGTGTTTATACACGACGCTGCCCCAGAACACGGAGCTAATCCGTATTGTTTCCCCGTGTTTATACACGACGCTGCCCCAGAACTCGGCAGAACACGGAGCTAATCCGTAAGGAATAGAGAGATTTTGACATTCGGTTTGTCGGGGAAGTACAAGGGAGCCTTCGCATTCATTGTGCAATGGTAGGAAATCCCAGCGAGGGGAAGGGATTGCCTTGGCAAAAGGCAAACCGGATTGGAGAAAAGAAGGAGAGGAGGAGGGAAGAGGGAGGCGATCTCTCTCGCATTTTTCCCCCCGAGCAGCACCCTCTGGGACCTTCCCGAGAGGAAGGACTGGAACCACTGGAGAGCAGTGCCTCCGATACCTAACCTTCTCAGGCCGCCCAAGAGGATGCCGTGATCTATTGTGTCGAAAGCTGCTGAGAGGTCTAGGAGCTCCACCAGGGTCACACTACCCCTGTCGATGCGCAGACGCAGATCGCCGGTCAAGGCAACCATGGCAGTCTCGACTCCAAAGCCTGTCCTGAAGCCGGTTTGAAATGGGTCTAGATAATCGGTTTCATCCAAGACAGCTTGGAGCTGAAGAGCAACTGCCCTCTCGATCACCTTGCTCAAAAATGGCAGCAATGACACAGGCCTATAGTTCCTCATATCCAGGGGGTCAAGGGAAGGTTTTTTCAGAAGCGGCCTAACAGCCGCTTCCTTAAGACAGGATGGAAGATGTCCTTCCCTGAAGGACGCATTGATGATATCCGTGAGGAGTCTCACCAATGCGTCCCCCCCCCCGGACGGCCAGCCATGATGGGCAAGGGTCAAGAGGGCATTTTGTCTTCCTCACCTTACCATTTAAGAATTTAAGAAGTGGAAAGATTGTGGGGTTTATAGTATTCAGGATCTCTTCATAAAAGGGATACCCAAAACGGCCTAAAATTTATCATCCCAATTAAAACAGAGTAAAGCCAACTGCTTCCAAATACATCAGATCACCTCTATTGCCTCCTATTTACCATCAGTGGTTGCACCCCATGTGCCTTAACTTTTTACAAATCTCTCTGTTCAAGTATACACCAGGAAAGAGGTGATGGTGCATCTACAGTTGGCCTCCATTTTCACTGGGGATCCGTTCTGGACCCTCCACGAAAACGGAGATTCGCAAATATTCAAGCCCCAGAGGCTGATTTAAATGGAGGTTGCCCTCCGTGATTTAAATGGAGGTCGCCCTCCGTGAATATGCAAAACTGTGGACTTCAAGTCCGCAAGAACAGAGGGCCGACTGTATATGCAAACAACTTCTTGAAAGTGTAAATAGAAAAGGTCAATTTATCAGACCTGCATAGCAGTTAGATTTAAGGATAGAGATTTCTGAATCCAGCATGTCCTGCATTTGGCCCTCCCCTCCTTCTACCTCTACCAGCCAACACCAAAGAAGGGGCTCTTAAAATTATACTTAAATGGTACTTAACATCCATCCATTTGTCAGGAATGGTGAATAACATACCATCAAGATGCTGGAGGGGATGCAAAGCCACAGGTTCACATAATGATATGTGGTTAGACTATCCCAAGTTAAAATGCTTTTGGAATGCAGTTCTGAATCAGATTTCAAACATCACATACCAAACTATCCAATTTTGCCCTAGGCTTTTATTACTTTCTATTTACAGTAAAGAAAACAGCCACCTAAAACACAGAAACCTTATCTCATTTCTTATAGCAGCTGCATGAGCTGAAATGGTTACGTGTTAGAAAATGGGATCTCAAGTTAGATAACTGGTGGAAGAGAGTGGGATACTTGGCTGATGGAAAAACTCTCATATAATATTTCAGTTAGGGTTGCCATTTCCCAGTTTTTCCCAGAACAATCCCGGATTGGAGGGTCTAAAAAATGTCCCGTCCTGGCTGGGCATTTTAGACCTCCAATCCCAGATTCCTGCCTTGTTGGACGGCACATTTTGTTAATCCACAGTCGGACTGGAGACTGAGAAAATGTGCCCAGGAAAAGGCAAGAATAGTTGGCTGAGCTCAGCCTCAGCTCTTCCGCCTTTCCTCCTCCTCCTCCTTGGTGCATGGGCCAGCAGCCAAGATGATGACTGCTGCCGGCCTGAGTGCTCCACCGCAATGTTCCGTGTTGAGCCAGGCCCAGACTGCAAGGAGGAGGCCCACTTACAGATACAAGAAGGGGAAGCTCAGGGAGGGAGGGATGGGGCTCAGCCGTGCGGACCCAGGCCTCGGCTGAGACCCAAGTTTTCCAGCATGGCGGTGAGGCCTCCTGCAGCCCCTGGGCCTGGTGTGGCCACCATGCAAGGACTCAATCAGCTGGCCGAGCCCCAAGGCCTCCAGTGCATTTATATGAATGTTTTTTTAAGTGTATTAATGTTTTTGGCTTTTAGTTGGCTGTGTCTTCCATTTTTCTCGAATGTCCTACATTTTTCCTAGATTTTATCCTACATTTTGTCCCAATTTTGTGGTAGAGAATTATGGCAACCCTAATTTCAAGGGACACATAAAGAACAACATGTTTCAAGAAGAGTGGTTTGTCTTTACTGAATATATTAACAGCAGTTGACGGCTCCATCTCACATCTCACCAAGTTGACTTTTGGAAAGACACACTGTATCTTGACTCCTCTTCCTCAAAATGACAATCCGACACACTTCAGACCATCCCTGTTTTGGCAAGAATTTAAAAACTCTTTGGTCTGCTTCTTTGTGATATAAACTGAAATACATGACCTGCTGTTCCACATCCCAAACCTTTGCGTATTTTTATATGTGGTTTTTTTTTAAAATTTTCATGTTATTGTTATGAAAAGTCTTTAATAAAAATGTGTATTTATTGTGGCAAAGAGGACAGATGTAGGCAGCTAAATTCTGCATGCTTACCTCCAGCTTCTACCATATATAATAAAAATTATTTCCAGAGAAGTGTGCCCAAGAATGCAGCACAGCCAATCCTCTGTGTGCAGTTATCTCAGAAGAAACTTCTGGGGGTTGCAGACTGCCAGAAATAGTGCAAATTGAGTCCACTTTTAGGGTTAGGGTTAGTGCTAGGGAATCATGGGAACTGTATTTTATTGTGGCACCAGAGCTGTCTGACAGAGAAGGCTCAATGTCTCAGGAAAAAAACAATTCCCATGATTCCCTAGCACTAACCCCAACCCTAAAAGTGGACTCAATTTACACTATTTCTGGCAGTCTGCAACCCCCCTTCATCTAACTCACTTGGAATTTTTGTGAGTAAAATTACATCGGATAAAATTCAGATACATAGGGCCTAAGCAGACGACTAAAACAGTCGTCTTGGAGGCCCGGAAGAGGAGGAGCCACCGCACGCGCGGCGGCTCTTCCTCTTCCTGAGGTCGCCCTGAGCGCTTCCGGGCCACCGCACGCCGGACGCGTTCAGGGCGACCTCCCTCCACAGCGTCCGGACGCGCTGTGGAGGATAAGTCGCAAAAAGGGCGCCCGCCGCTTTTAGGGCGCTCTTTTTGCGACTTATGAAAGGGGGGGATGCAGACCAGGGCGTTTGGAGCGCCCTGGTCCGGAGCGCCGCGGGGCTATGGCAGCCTCACCGCGGCGCCTCCCCGGCGACCCTGAAAGGAGCGCCAAAAAGGCACTCCTTTCATAAGTCGCAAAAAGAGCGCCCTAAAAGCGGCGGGCGCCCTTTTTGCGACTTATCCTCCACAGCGCGTCCGGACGCTGTGGAGGGAGGTCGCCCTGAACGCGTCCGGCGTGCGGTGGCCCGGAAGCGCTCAGGGCGACCTCAGGAAGAGGAAGGGCCGCCGCGCGTGCGGTGGCTCCTCCTCTTCCGGGCCTCCAAGACGACTGTTTTAGTCGTCTGCTTAGGCCCAAAGGAGTGCCTTTTTGGCGCTCCTTTCAGGGTCGCCGGGGAGGCGCCGCGGTGAGGCTGCCATAGCCCCGCGGCGCTCCGGACCAGGGCGCTCCAAACGCCCTGGTCTGCATCCCCCTATAGTTTTATTAATCTGGAATGCCAATATGTGAAGGGATCATGTAGCACCTTTGAGACTGTGGAGATTTTCACATGGGCAAAAGTGACGGGAGCATAGTGGGATGCTTCTGTCACTATCACGCAATTGTGCAAAGATTATCAGACAACGTTGCCTGACATCATGATAATCATGTCATTATCCTGTGAATAAAGAGGAATTCTGCCATTGTTTTTTATTCATGTGACTATGGGCCTAAGCAGACGACTAAAACAGTCGTCTTGGAGGCCCGGAAGAGGAGGAGCCACCGCACGCGCGGCGGCTCTTCCTCTTCCTGAGGTCGCCCTGAGCGCTTCCGGGCCACCGCACGCCGGACGCGTTCAGGGCGACCTCCCTCCACAGCGTCCGGACGCGCTGTGGAGGATAAGTCGCAAAAAGGGCGCCCGCCGCTTTTAGGGCGCTCTTTTTGCGACTTATGAAAGGAGTGCCTTTTTGGCGCTCCTTTCAGGGTCGCCGGGGAGGCGCCGCGGTGAGGCTGCCATAGCCCCGCGGCGCTCCGGACCAGGGCGCTCCAAACGCCCTGGTCTGCATCCCCCTTTTCCCATGAATAAAAAGTGATGCTAGAATTCCTCTTTATTCATGGGATAATGACGTGATTGTTGAAACTTCATACAATGTCATCTGATAATCTTTGTGCAAGTGCACGATAGTGACAGGAGTATCCCACTATGCTCCTTTCACTTTTGCCCATGTGAAAATCTCCTACGTGTAAGAAGTTGAAACATAACTTTTGTAGGAAACTTCAAAATGACCTCTAGGTGTTGTGGAGGCCTTTCCACCACATTTGAACCCTTCTTCCCCTCTGGGCTCTCACGATTCAAAACAAATTTACCCACTAGGGATCAAGGATGGCTCAAAAACATGGTGAAAATGACCCCTAGAGAATGTTCGGTGGAATCTGGGTGCAAAAAAGGTTTTGCTTTTTGCATAAGCAGGTGCAGTGGGGATGTGACTAATGCAGCTCCCTAGCCTTCCACATCACGTTTTTCATCACTGTAATAAGCAATAGCAACTGGCTATTTTTTAAACACTGTAATTCCCAAGCTCTAAGGGGCTGTTTACATGGGTTAAGAGCCCATGTTTCTCCTGGCCCCGTGTTCTCCCATTCAGGCGGCACAGGCCAATATGCCTAGGCTGAGACCAGGCAGACCAGGTGCCAGTCCAACGGTCCTGGTCTGATCCTGGTGCAGTTTGCCACTGAGTTTCTCCAAATCTCCATGGCAACCCCAGCATACCGAACAGACCTGTTCACCCCTTACATCCCTCCATCATTGCCACTACAGAGACGTAGCAGGATCATGGCACAGCAGAGGGCATGTAAATACCTGCCCATCCCCATGCCAGCCCGGGGACCAACCCAGGTTACAACCAGGGCACAATAGCACAGGCTTGGCTCGTACTGTTCTGGCCTGTCTGCACAGCTCCTAAGTGGAGGGAAGTCAGTTGATTAGAAAAAATATATATACTGGGAAAAGTTTTCCTATCTGTGCACAGCAAGGTCAGTCTGGATTAGTTCCCCTGCAAGCTTGCTTGTAAGTAAGAGCTAGGTACTACACCATTAAAATATCATCCAGTTTGACCATATGACTTATTGCTCTCTATCAGGCTTCAGTTCTGCAATCTGAGAAGGATTTTGTGGAAGAAGTCCAGGGCTCCACCTACTAAACCAGCAGGATAGCCACCAAACACAATAGGCTGTCATGCTACATTTTAAAATAATATACCTTATTATCTCAAGCAAGGTGGGGATTGTGTAGCCCTCCACATATTGTTGAGCTGTAATTTCCAACATTCTTCATCACTGGCTGTACTGGCTAGGGCTGATCGGAATTACAGTTCAACAATACCTGAAGGGTCACACTATTTTGACCCCTGATCTGAGGAGTCTCCCATTCTATGTATAAAATTATCAAACCCATATTCTACAATTATTTAACTGTGGTGTCAGTTAATATTTCAAAGGAAGGAACTGGCAAAACCACCTCTGAATATTCATTGCCTAAGAAAACCCTATGAAATTCATGGGGTTGCCAATTTCTGGGGCTTTTGAAAAGCTTGGCATGAGTTTGTAGGGGAGTTTCTCCAGATCCAACACTACTGCTATCACAGCTTGTGCAACAAGAAGGCTTATGTACCATGATATTCCTACTCCTTCCTACTCCCTGCATGCTTGACCCAAGTACCCAAACCAACCATCTGCCCCCTAGACTTTCTCCATCATTCTTGCTTGTTTTGTCAGTGTGTACACTGATTTGTTGCAAGTTTAACCACTGTGCAAATATCCCTGTGCTAACCTAGGGCCTAAGCAGACTGCCAGAAATAGTGCACATTAAATTGAGGCACTGCCCTGGCTCAATGCTAGGGAATCATGGGAACTGTAATTTATTGTGGCACCAGAGCTCTCTGATGAGAAGGCTCAATGTCCCAGAAAAAAATACAGTTCCCATGATTCCCTAGCACTGAGCCAGGGCAGTGCCTCAATTTAATGTGCACTATTTCTGGCAGTCTGCTTAGGCCTTTAGTCAGCACTGGTGCCATCTGGGTCTAGATGAAGACAGGTGTTGAGACTAAAATCACATAATCTACAATAAAGTAAAATAAATCCCTGTGAATTCAGCCAATGTCCCAAGACCTGGGAATTCTAAAAGAAACACTTTCAGTAGATATTGCCTATTATGATGGAACTTAAAGAAGGAGACAGTTTTAAAGGTTATACTGTGTCCAATAATAATTTCACATGTCACATTATACAACAAGAAATGCTTATTTGGCACTCTTTGTGCATTTAACAAGGAGCTATGGCCAATGCCAACTTTCTGCCGATGATGCCTATATGGCATTTTGAAATATATCTTTTTCACAACTGAGTCATATTTAATTTATATTCTTGGAATGCACACACAAAAAATTGGATGTTCATCCCAGATTCACAATATATGCAGATGACCTCAGATGTTTTGTTAAGTTGCAGATTCTCAAAGCAAATTTCTAACTGCAGTTGCTCAGAGTTTGTCTAAGGTAACTGCCATAATTTAATTAATTTTAAAATGTTTTAATGTGCATAGAGCTTATTCTTGTTTTTATTATGCAATATGAAGAAACAAACCAGCATTTATGATTAATTATCAGCCCTGTACCTTGTGAAACTTAAGAAGTGCTGAGCTTGCAACAGTAAATGCAAAAACAGCTTTGGACAATAGCAGGAGATATAAATCTTACAGTCTACCAATTGCAGGGACTTCAAGCCTGCCTTATCTATCAAACAAATAATGTTAATAAGCAGAAGTACTTTCTTTTCCTGAAGATAAATCAATACTTTATAATAACAAGCATCATTTACAAATGCCATGTGCTTATGATTTTACAATACTTCCTTAGATTCTCCCCCACCTTTTTTTCCCCCTTCTTTTTCTATGAACAGCTCAGGAATGCTTTCTGTTATCTTTTCTGCTTCCTTTGTACCTCTGGTGCATTTTATTACTTTTTATTTTAAGGGGGGGGGGATTGGTACAAAGTCTGTGTTTCTGCCATTTTCAGTCAATAACAAGCAGGATATGCGTTTTCTGGATGCTTTGCAATAAAGCTTTGACAGCGCTTCATTTGAAATGATTAGATCTGAAAATGTTTTTCATATTGCCAAAGTCCAACTTCTCACATCACAGAACTTTCCTATAACATTAAGAAAGATTACTTTGTTTTTTGAAGGTGACTGTGAAGATCACAATTCACAGCTTAATGTCACAAAGCAGTTTCCTAATTTAGGACCTTCTCCAATGTATGCCCTCATCTGGCTGGACAAGAAACAGCATGTACATATATATTACAAGCACGTACCCTTCAGCCGTCCTGAGCTGACAGGAAGAGTCCCAATTAATCTTCTATTGTCCCACTTTTTCTGCTGCTTTTAAAATATCTGTCTCCTCTTGCTGCTTTCTCCCTTTGTCCTCAGCATACATCAATTGCTGCACACTGAAAGTAAAGTGCAAAAGGATTTTCTACTCCATTAGCATCAAGGAGAAGGGACAGAATCTTGCCCTTCCCAGTATGCTCAGGCAAAAGGAAACAGTGAAGCATCTCCTAGATTGTCTGATCTTCCTCATTAATAACTTTTACCATCTTGACCACAAGCTAATACCTCATGTCCACACATGGTCTCATTTTTCATCTGTCAGAGGGCATCTAAGCAGTTTCTGCAAATGTATTCTTTTTCTCCAGTCTGGTAAATGAGCTTAGAAAATGGTAACCTATTTTCAAAAGTGTATTTGCATCCATAAACTGCTAGTGAGGAGAAGCAAGAGGAATGGATTCAGTTGTTACCCTCCACCAATAGGTAACAGACATTATTAGTTTCACACATGGTGTTATCTGTGCCATCCTAACTGCATGTGTATGTTGAAGCCATACTGTCTTGCACTCACAGCAACTTTTTATTTTGCTTTTCAGTGATTCTGTACAGCAAATCTCCACACATGTAACCCACTGGGGCACTACATGTTTAACAGACTTCCAGTGTTTTACAGACAAAAACCAGGAGACGTGTGGCCGAGCAGAGTGTAGTCAAAAGGATGTCATTGACAACAAGAAGGCAAAAGCTATTAATCAGGAAGAATGCACAAAACTACATACTACATTCCCTTCAACATTTCACAGATAAAAATTGGAATACATGTGGCTGAACAACAACAAATTTATTAACTAGGGCAAAAGTTATAGCCCACAGTTTACTAGTTTGTTTGCAAGAATATCATGGAGGACCTTGTCAAAGACCTTACTGAAATCAAGATATGCTATGTCTATGTTTCCCTTCATCTACCAAGCTGGTAATTTTTTTCAAAACAACAACCTCAGATCAGATCAGTCTGGCATGACTTGTTTTTGAGAAACTCATGTTGACTTTTTGTGATTATGGCATTCCATTCTAAATATTCACAGATTCTCTGTTTAATGAGCTGCTCTAAAATCTTTCTTGGTATTGATGTCAGACTGATCATTGTTGGGATCCTCTCTTCCCCCCTCCTTTTTGAAGATGGGGATGTTTGCCCTCCTCCAGTCTGTTGGGATTGCCTCAGTCTGTTGGGACTGCTACATTTTTTCAAGAAAGGGAAAATCCCATTCTTGAAAAGATGCGGGAGGAGCCCAGAGAAGCCTGGGTTACAAACAGGCTGCATACTCCCCGGCAACGGGGAAATGCAATAAGATCTGCTTTCTTAAAGTTACATCCCACGTCTATTGCAGGAGCAAAGCCAATGAGATAAACTTCTAGAATGCATGTCTGGTTATGCCTGGCTTCTTCTTTCCACTATATAACAAACTCTAGTAGGACATGATCACCCCCATCTAAAGATCCCACCACTTGCATCCCGTTTACCAGGTCATCCCTATTGGTTAGGATCAGATCTAAAATAGCTGATCCTCTTGTTGCCTCTTTCACCTTTTGGACAAAGAAATTGTCTTCGATGCAAGTGAGGAATTTGCTAGACCTTGGAGTATTGGCTGAGTTTGATGTTACAAACCAAACAAGAGAAAAACAATTGGAGATGTTAGTCAGATGCCTACATGTTGTTTCTTGAGACATCTCCCATTTTTCCTTCTCATTGGAACAGTTTGAGATTGTGCCTTCAGTATCTCCCTTTTGAAAAACTGCCATCCATCCTGAACTCCCCTCTCCTTTAGTATTCCTGACCATGGGATTACTCCCAGTGTCTCCCTAAGTTTGTTGAAATCAGCTCTCCTAAAGTCTAGAATGAGTGTTTGACTATGCCTCGCTTCTTTTTTCCACTGTATAACAAATTCCAGTAGAACATGATCACTCCCATCTAAGGATCCCACCACTTGCACTCCATTTACCAAGTCATCCCTGTTGGTTAGGATTAGATCTAAAATAGCTGATCCTCTTGTTGCCTTGAAATTGACTTCGAGGCAAGTGTGGAATTTGCTAGACCTTAAAATTTTGGCTGAGTTTGATTTCCAGCAAATATCAGGATAGTTGAAGTTACCCATCACTACTACATCTCTCCTTTCTGAGTGTGTGGTTTTCTGTTCTAGAAAGGCATTATTCAGTTCCTCAGTCTGACTTGGGGTTCTGTAGTAGACACCCACAATAACATCCCTGTTATTTCCCTGCCCTTTAATTTTTATCCAGATGCTCTCCACCTGGCCTCCAGGATTTAAGACCTGGATCTCTTCACAGGTGTAATCATCACTGACATATAATGCTATTCCTCCTCCTTTCCTGTTTGGCCTATTTCTCTTAAAAAGGTTATACCCCTCTATTCCTACATTCCAATCAAGAGACTTATCTCACCAGGTTTCAGTGAACTTGTGAAAAGATACTTTCTGAAACACTCAGATTTCTTTCACACTACATACAATTATAGCATTTTAAAACTTAAAAAAAAATAGCAGCTATGGTTCCATCCTATGGAATCTTGGGATATGTAGTTCTGTGTGGTAGTTACAATTATCTGAAAGTAGGTTCTAGTGCCTCACCAAATTATAGACTTTAGAATTTCACAGGACACAGCCATGGAAGCTGAAGTAGTATTAAAGCATGTAGCGTGGAAGTGACCTCAGAGAGTAAGGGGGGAAGCAGACGGGCGGCCATGGGACGCCCCGGGAAGCTGCGCTGCGGGGCCGAGGTATCCCCACACCTCGGCCCCACGGCGCAGCTTCGCTGCCCCTGAAAGGAGCACTAAATTGGCGCTCCTTTCATAAGTCACCGAAGGTGTGTTGCAAAAGGCTTTGGCACACCTTCAGCGACTCTTCCGCCGCAGCGTGTGCAAACGCTGCGGCGGGAGGTCCTCTTCGGAGCCCCGGCCGTGCGGAGGGCTGGCTGCTCCGAGGACGACCTGGGGAAGGGGTTGGGGCGCCGATCATGCAGCTGCCCCTCCCCTTTCCTGCCCCCAAAATGGCTCAATTAGCCGTCTGCTTCCCCCCTAAAACTCACTAGATTCTAATGCCTTACATAGTGGTCCAGAACATGGTTATCTTGCTTTGCTAATGCTGGGTCCATAAAGTTCTGTTCCATTGTTTTATTGTTTCATGATCATCCTAGTGTAACCATTACAATGTAAAACAAAACAAAAAAAGTTAATGGAAGTAATTACAATGGACCACCAACTCTCAACTATCCAATCAGTTTAACAAACAGAATGAGAATTATTCCAAAGGCATCAGCATTTAAAGTCTGATTAGAGCTAGAGATCAATGATTCTGCTGTTTAAATACTTCCTTTTGGATGACATGGATTTCATCTTAAGATTCTCATAAAGATATGTAGTGTTTCAGGTGTTTTAGTGCACAACCTTATTGTGATGGACAGTCTAAGACAATGGTGGCAAATCTATGGCACACGTGCCAGAGGCGATCAGAGCCTTCTCTGTAGGCATGTGCGCCACTGCACCAGCACAGAGTTCACCAAAGTTTGTTACTAGAAAACCAGAGCAATGTGGCACTTTTGTCTAAAAGGCTTGCCAGCACTGGTCTAAGATATTGGGTGGAGAAGTGGATTGAAATGAGGAGACTTGGGTTCAGTAATGACAAGATGTTACTGTCTCTCATTTTAAAAGAATTCATGGAGCTATATTGACAATAAAATGGAAACGGGACCCATGTACACTGCTAACACAAGATCACTATAGAAAGGGTACAGAATTGTGGTGAAGTATCACAGCCTTCATTAGAAGAAAGAGAAACTTTCAAAGCAGTACAAGGCATGTGATTTCCATTGTGCCAAAAACATGGAAGATGTGGGGAAAACAAAATTGTATATTAATAACCAGTGGCACTTTTTGTTCTCCCAGGCAATGCATAAACTGGGACAATCGGGTGAGGGGAGAACACACACTCTTGCTACAAATTTGTTAGACTAGAACTGGAGCAATTTCAGCAGGTGAAATGGCAGTTGCATGCCTTATAATTTATGGTTGTGCAAGTTTTAAAAGGCACAGGGGATTTGGAGGATGCAGTGTTGGTCCCATCTGTTTTCTAAGACTCTCCTATTCTTTCATGAGTATGTATCAGAAATATTAATGAGTATGGCAGAGTCAATTACTCAAAACTCACACCATGGAATACTACTGCCTTGATTAATAGCACCAGTTTCTGGGACTAAGCACTGCATTCTCTTCCTTACAAATGCCCCTGATAGGATTGCCAGGTGAAACAGAGAACAGGGTTCTCATATCTTTACTGGCTGTGTAGAAGAGGGAATTTCAGCAGGGGTGACTTGTCATCTGCGGGTTGTGATAAGCTTATATCTGCAGAGGATGGACTCCAGCTCTGCTGTCCCTCACATATCTTCACATATTTGTCCCTTGTTACTTTTGCTCCTTCAATTCCCCTGTTCCTCACCATTTTATTATCACTGACCTCCTTACTGTTCAAATATAATTCAGGGTAAACACCTCTTCTTTATTTGTTTCCTTACATTGCCCAGCATCCTGATAGTGACACATGGAAGTAAGTGCAGCTTATACATTTATAAGTTCTACTTTGGATGGGGAGTGGAAGGCTATTCATTTTTCCTTATGTTCCATCCAAAACCTCTCACCACCCAGCAACTATCAAGCCCCAGAAGAGACTCCTGCTTCTGTCACTTACTGGTAGAGAAGGAAATGAAGTGATTCAGATAATAAAGATCTGGCTCCTCTAAGCAACCAGGGGAAGAAAAACAGAGATGCACTTCATTTGAGGGTGCACCCTCATTCCTTACCCTTACTCAGCTGAGATCAGTTGTTTTTCTGTGGTCTGAAATACCCTCACTCCCTTCTCCACCGGAAAGGAAGAGTTTCAGGAACCTTTTCCAGGGCTTGACAGCTGCCTGGGGGTGAGTCCCATGTACAATACTAGCACAGCAGAACTGTTCATGCAGAACTATCCACTGATGTAGGGCCTTTGCAGACTGCCAGAAATAGTGCACATTAAATTGAGGCACTGCCCTGGCTCAGTGCTAGGGAATCATGGGAACTGTAATTTATTGTGGCACCAGAGCTCTCTGACAGAGAAGGCTCAATGTCCCAGAAAAAAATACAATTCCCATGACTCCCTAGCACTGAGCCAGGGCAGTGCCTCAATTTAATGTGAACTATTTCTGGCAGTCTGCAAAGGCCCGTAGTCATTGTTCTACAGTCAGCTCCCTGTGGCAACGGATCCTTTCTCAATGGACTCAACCATCAAAATTTTCAAAAACCCAATATTTTCAAAATTAGGTAAAAATTGATGTTACAGATTAATACTTAAGGTGTTTAGCCTTAAGAGTCAAGTTTCTTCTTCATAGTAAAAAAATATATTCAAAAACAGAATTTAGAAAAAAATAAATAAATTGAATGATATGTAAAAGGTAAGCTTCAGTTATGAAGATGATGGTATTATCAGATGATTAATTTCAAATCCTAACAAAAGTAATCAAGGCAGTAACATTGTCAAGTGTCTTGTAAATGTCAAAGGGGGGATAGGGGGTTGAAGGATGTCATGTATTGTAAGGGTAAGATGTTTGTAGTTAATGTAAGGCTTTGCATTGTAGTGTAAATCAACATCTTTTATCACGTTCTTGTTTACAATTAATACAAAATTAAAATTAAAAAACAAACCTTGATTTTGCCATTTTATATATGGGGCACCATTTTACTACATGATTGTGTTTAATGGGATTTGAGCATCCATGGTTTTTGGTATCCATGGGGGTTCCTGGAACCAAATTCCAGCAAATACCAAGTCTCCACTGTATAACCTTCCATGTGAATTGCTAGCACTGCAATGTGTGTGTGCACATAGCCTTCAAGTCAGCTGTCAACTAATTGTGAGTCCATTAATTCCATAGGGTTTTCTTAGGCAAGGAATACTCAGGTGATTTTGTTAGTTCCTTCCCCTGAAATATAGCTTGCGGGACCTGGTATATCTTGGTGATCTCCCATCCAAGTATAAACTAGAGCTGACCCTGATTATCTTCCAAGATCAGACAGGATCTGGTGCCTTTAGGGTATTTAGGCCATCACTGCAATAGCAATGCAAAAACAGGAATTTGGATTTATCACCCCATCTAGCAACAATGAGCATATGTCCACAGATTCTTAAACTTATGTGGTCAGGAGAGATACCATCAGGAAGTTGAGGGGGGTGAAGAATTTATAGACGGAGTCCAGGAAATCTGTGACCTTTCCCATTGAACACAGCCCCTAAAGTGCAGTATCTCCATGGGAACAGCAGTAAAGGAAAGTGTCTCTCAGTTTAGGGCCATCATGATATCACCAGCCTCTCTATATTCCATTCCCCTTATTTATACTTGAAAATTTCAAAGAAAAACTGGAATGCTATACCAGATTGCAGATACCAAACATTTTTACTCCTTAGTTGGCACTCTGTGTATTGTGCAACTGTTAGTAGGACAAAAAACTCATCACATTTGCTGATCTTTGGGAAGGATGGTATTTTCCTTCACTGTTCTTTTTACTCAGGGCATCCTTTGCCTAAGGAGAACTCTTACCCTTCTAGTACAGAGCTTTCTTTCAGAACTTGCCTTCTGTTTTCAGGGGCCTTTGTGGAAGTTGGAAAGTAGAGGAAGCTACAGTGTATTACTTTGTAGAAGATTTAAATGCAAAAGAAAAAAAAACCACTTTAAAGTTATTTAATTGGACATATATGTCTCTGAAAGTATTGTTGTGATTTTGGACATTTTGATTACTGTGAATAAGTGGCCAAGGATGTAACAAAAGTGTGATAATGTTCTATAATAGCTTGGAATAACTTTCCAAATTTTGGAATATAATACCATTCCTTTGGAAATGTGGCACCAGTGGCAGCTTCCATGTCAGTGGGGTAGTGGATCTACTCTGGATTTTATAAGCTTATCACACTGTGTTCTCATAATGTAATGGCTACGTAATGTGAATGGAACGGAACATATTTTATTGCACGGTATGATCCTCATCGAATTCCCATTCCATGCTCTGACAGTCCCTAGCCTGTTCCAGCAGGAGAACTGTGAAAATGCATCCTCAGCCAGCAAGAACATTTACAGTCCATTCCATATGATGTGTGTGTGATAATCCTACCCGGTCTCAATCTGTCCTTGTGTTTTGATTGGCTGAAACAACCTCCTCCCCTCCCATCCTAGAATGTCCACAAACACAACTCAACTCTTCCAGTGTTGACGCAAGGAAGGTGCCACAGGTAATTTAAAAAAATATTTTTTTATTTTTGTAGATTGAATTGCATTGTGTTTACAAGAAAAAACAATGAATGCTCGCTACCTAAATCTCTTGGTAGCATTTTTTCCAATGCAGATATAGGGGTTTTCGCAACAGTGAGCACGCGCCAATGAGGGATGGCTGAGGAACTACTTTAGCACCGGTACCAGTATAACAGTAAATGCAGTGCGATAATATGTGTTCTCATATTAAGCTTATTAGTATGAAGTTTACAAGAGATATTCAAGGTCTCTGTCCCAAAATAGGTTGAGCACATTGGAGAACTGCCATAAAGTTTAGACTGAAAACCAGAGTAGATTCACAAGACCCACTGGCATGGAAGCTGCCAGCCATGAGAAAAGGCAGATAAACTGGAGCCAGGTTCTGTAACGATTTTGAAAGGAGCAGCTGAGCGTTTCTAGCCAGAGTTTGCTGGAAATGAGGGTGCATCCTTGCAGAGACTGCACATAGAGTCCAAGCACAGAGGGAAGGTGCACTTTACATGGATACAAAAACTCAGTCTTGCTGGCTGAGCTTGTCACACCATTATCCCTGGGTGTTTCATGCCCAGAGAGTTGTGTTTAGGGAAAGAAAGCTGGCAAGAATGACCAAAGCTTGGAAGTAATAAATCACAAGCAACACTGTTACTGTAACAAGCTATGGGGGGTAGGGGCAGTTGAGAGATACAATAAAGGCATAAGGGCTTGATGCATTTTGGTAGTCCAAATTTGAGTAGATCCACTGAATCAATAGGGACTTGTACATTTATGTCAATTCCATAAATCACTTTTTATGTCAGTTCTGCTCTAGAGCTTATCACTCTGCTAAAATAAAGCATCTTACCTCTCCCGAATGCAATTTTAATTTGGGCGGCATCCGGATACTATCGCAGGGATTTTGCCGCCAAATCTGCCACCCAAATACAGCCCGGGTCGAGCACAGGTTCCTGGTATGCTGAGCATGCCTCTTTTCCACACCAGGAGTTTTCTGACTTAAGAAAATGGCCGCTGGAGCACTCCTGGGACCAGGGCTGGACCCAGGCTATATTTGGGCAGTAGATTCAGTTGCAAAATCCCTGTAATAGTATGTGGATGCCACCCAAATTAGAACTGAATTCAGGAGAGGTAATACATTTTATTTGGTGGAACAATAAGCTCCTCTGAGAGCGGCTTTCAGTTTTAGGCTGATGAAGTTATATTTCAAGATCAATATATTGGATAGGCATAAAATCATATTAGCACTATGATGTTGTTTAGTTACTTTTTCAATATTACGTTTAAAAGCCATTTTTAATGCATTTTTAGAGGGAGTTTGCTGAGCGTTTTGTTTAATATGTATGCCATTATCTAATTAATCCTAAAGGTTTCCCCACAAAAGTGACAAAAAGTAATGAATAATAATAATAATAATAATTTATTCTTATACTTATACAAAGGCAATCAAGGCATCTTACATAATATAAGATACAAAGCATATTATGAGATACAGTTTAAAAGCATATTAAACAGCAATAACAATGATAACAATTAACACACCCTCCCTTAAAAGAGGGAGGGAGGACCCTTCTTCTTTCCAGGCTAGGCCCAATGGATCTGGCCTGCCTTCTCTCTCTCGATGGTGGTGGATGGAGGGAGGGCCCTCCTTCTTGTTCAGGCTTGGCCCACTGGAGATGAATAAGCAATGCAAGGACTAACACTAGTTCCTTCTTTTAAAAATGCAGTGGAAAAAAAAACATAAATTATTTGTTAAAATATTGCTACAAGTATATCACAAGTAACAAATTTCTTTTTAAAAGTAACTTACCAAGTAAGATTTACAAAAACAATTGCAATAACTGGTAGTTTTCAGTGAAGTGTGGTTGACTCTGTTCATTTCTTTGTACACTTTGCATACTGCAAATGACAGTGAGAAACTCAAAGAAATATCAGCAGATTAGCACCTATAAAAAAGTGTGGGATTTCTAGAGAACAATAGATAAGCCAACCAGGTATTTTGCATATCAAGTATGGACTTGCAAAAGAAATTGGCTTTGAGGAGATTTTGCATGAAAAAATGCATCAGAAGTCAGAAAAATTAAGCTTTAAATTGAATTTTTATATTTTTAATTTTATTTATTAAAACTATATATAAGTTACATATATATACTTGTAAGATTTACATTCGAGCTTCACCTCACCCTCCCCTACCCCTTCCATTCCTTAATATATATCTTCTAATATCAAATACAGCCTTCTTATTTCTTTCTCTTCCCCAACACTGCCAGTCTGCAAAGGCCCATAGTTTCCTTCCCTTATCTCTCTATCTTTTATTCTCTTATATTCTTTCAAAGAATGTGTAATCGTCTTTATACAATTCTCCAAATAATTCTCACATTGTTAATCAATATATTATTATAAATTACATATACTTTCTTATTTTTTATTTTTTATTTTATTTTTTATTTTCTGAGACCAGAGATTAGCTTACTAAACAGTGGGTTCCAGTATTTCTGCATTATATACTTTCTTTCCCCCCTAATATTGTTGGTGCTTCTATTATCCACTATCCATCCATTGTTCTTTACAGTATTTAATAAAGGGTTCCCATCCTAATTCTTCTTCCTTGATTTCTTCCTCTTTCAGTAATTTTGTCAAATTATCCATTTCTATAACTTCAAGAGTTTTGATTAACCATTCATCAATTTCTGGAGCTTTATTTTCTTTCCACCTTCTTGCAATAACTATCCTTGCTGTGGTAACTAGATATAATAATTGTTTTAGGTTTTTCCTTGCATTCATATCCTCTACCATGTTTAATAGGCATGTCTGGTTTCAATTCAGTCTTAATTTGAAGTGTTTTTTGAATGAATCTGTGTACATCGATCCAATATTTTTTAATTTGGGGGCATGTCCACCACATATGGTAGAAGGTGTCTGGTTGTTTCTGACATCTCCGATACGAATTTTCTTTCTTTTTATATATTTTAGCCAGTCTTGTGGGGGACAAATACCATCTATATAACATTTTAATAAATTTTTCCTTAATATCTATACATACTGTAAATTTCAAATCTTTCCCCCACGCCCTTTCCCACTTTATAAGTGGTATATTATGCATAACATTTTTTGCCCATTCCACCATATTTGTTTTAATTTTTATCTGTTGCTTCCAATTGTAGTTTTAAACATAGTTTATATAGCTTTGATATTACCCTTTTTTCTTCTCCATTAATAATCTCATCCAATTCAGTTTTCAAATTTGTTATGCCCCTTTGTTTAGTATCTATCAAAAACCTCTCTTTTAATTGTCGGTAAGGAAACTAACTTAATTCTTTCCCTTCTTGACCCAGTTCTTCCCAACTTTTCATTTTTAATATTCCATTAACTCTTTTCAAAATATATTTGTATTTTAATCAACTTTTGTCTGATGATTTTGCCCTCCTCAAGAAAACCTCCTGTGGAGAGACCCATTCTGGGATTTGTCTATAAATTTTCCCCTTGTATATTTCCCATATTCTCAATAGTGCCCTTCTAATAACATGGTTATTAAATTATTTATTCTGCTCCAATTTCCCATACCAAAGAAATGCATGCCATCCAAAGATCATATTAAAGCCTTCTAGGTCTAATAAATTTTTATTCCTTAGATATATCCATTCTCGTACTCACTCTAGACAACAAGCATGATAGTATGTTTTCAAGTCTGGCATTGATAGACCACCATTCTCTCTAATGTCAATTACAGTTCCATTTTATCCTGGCTTTCCTCCCTGCCCATTTAAATTTAGTCAAAACTTGTTTCCATTTAATAAATATGGAATTATTTAATATAATTGGCAGATTTTGAAATAAATAGAGTAATTGTGATAGGATAGTCATTTTTATGAGTGCAATTTTTCCCATTAGTGAGAGATATAGTTTTGACCATTTTTCTAATTTTCTTTTTACTTCTTGCCAAATTGGTTTATAGTTATTGTCAAAGAGGTCAGAATTTTTATTTGTTAAATTTATGCCAAGATATTTTATTTTCTTCTGAACTTGTATTCCAGCTACTTCCTGAAGTTTTTCTTGTTCTCTTGTCACGTTGAATGTTAATAATGCTGATTTATTTTTATTTATCTTCAAGCCTGCACATTGACCAAATTCACTTATAATTTCCAATGTTTTTGATATTCCTCTCAATGGGTCTTCCACAATTAAGACTATATTGTCCACATAGGCATGGATTTTAAATTCTCTCCCATTTATTCTAGTTCCTTTTGTTTGTGAGTTTCCTCTTATATTATTGCATAGAATTTCTAAACACATAACAAAGGGGGGGGGGGAAGAGAGAGTGGACACCCGTATTTTGTTCCCTTACTAATTTTACAAGTTTTCATTTTGTTACCAGTTATAATTATCTTTGCTTCTTGCTGACCATATATCTTTTTTTATCCAATTTATAATATTTCTTCCAAAATTTCGTTTTTCCAATAGATGTATCATAAACTGCCAATTCAGATTGTCAAAGGCCTTTTCTGCATCTAGAAAAGCGTTGCCACATCTGTCCCAGGATTTTTATCATAATATTCAATTAAGTCAATCATAATTCTTGTATTTTGTTTTGTTTGCCTTTGGGGGAGGAAGCCACATTGATTGTAATGTATCCAATTTTGTAAAATCTTTTTTTATCCTTTTTGCAATTATACTAGTCAATATTTTATAATCAGAATTTAGTAGGGAAATTGATCTATAATTTTTTACAGATGTCCGATCTTTATCTTCTTTTGGTAATAATACAACATTTGTCTCTTTCCATGTCTCTGGTATTCCGTTTTTATTTATATCCTTGAAAGTTCTCTGTAGTGGTTCTACTAGTTATTCTTTGAATTTTTTATAATAGCGCATCAAAAATCCATCTGGTCCTGGGGTTTCCCACTTTTTGCCTCATCGATAGATTCACTAATTTCTTCTATGGAGATATCCTTATTCAATATTTCATTTAATTCTTTATTTTTTTTTTCCAATTCCCTTACATTTTTTAAATACTCTATTATCTTACCTTTATGTTGGGTTCTATCATTGGTTTCTGTATACCAGGAGTAGGCAGCCTAAGGCCCGGGGGCTGGATGCAGCCCTCTAAGGCCTTTGGACCGGCCCCAGGACGGTCCTGCCACCGCCGCCTTCCATGATGATATTGATTATTGTTGTTATTACTTGTTCTTAGGGTTTTCTTGGCAAAATCTCCACAGGGGTGTTGCCATGGCTTTTCTGGGGCTGAGAGAGTATGCATGCATATTTTTTAAATTTTTTAATTAAAAAAATAAATAAAAATTTTATTTATATTTATTTATTTATTTATTTATTTATTTCTGGTGCTTCGGCCCCCCAATTGTCTGAGGGACAGCAACCCGGCCCCTGGCTCAAAAAGGTTGCCTACCTCTGCTCTATACAGATCTTCATAATATTTAAGAAATATTTTCATTATGTCATTTTGTTCTGTATATTTTATATCCCCCTCTTGTATTTCCATTATTAAGCTTTTTGCTTTTTTCTTTCTAACTTTATATGCTAAAATTTCCCTGCTTTATTTCCCCTTTCAAATTGTTTTTGTTTGGTATATTTCAATTTTTTACTTATTTCTTCTATCATTTTATTTTCCAATTGTTTTTTCAAAAAAATTAAGTCCATTTTAAATTTTCCTACTATTTGGGTTTTTCATCACTTTCTCCTCCTATTTATATATTTTCCCTGAGATTTCTTCAATTTCTTTTTTAATTGCTTTATTCTTTTCTGAATTTTTCTTAATCAGATATCCCCTTATCTATGCCTTCGATACATCCCAAATTGTTTCATTTCTAATTCATCACTCATATTCTCCTTGAAATACCATTTTAGTTCTTCTTTAAGCTTTTTTTTATATTTCCATCATTAAGTAAATTCTCATTTAGTTTCCAGAAAAAATCCTGTTTTGTTTGTTTTATCTCCAAGAAAATTTGATTATGATCCAAAATTTTGTTTATTTTTATTTTCACATCTTTAATTTCTTTAAACAACTCATATGATATAAAGAACATATCAATTCTCGATGCCGAATTATGAGGAGTTGAATAAAATGTATAGTCTCTTAAATCCTTGTGTTTCTGCCTCCATGGGTCTGATAATGAAAAGAAATCTTGAAATTCAAAAAATGAAATTGGTAGTTTCCCTTGTTTTTCTTTTATACCTTTCCTGGAATATCTATCTACCTTGGGGTCAGTGACCCCATTCCAATCTCCTGTAAACACATAATAGTCATATTTTAGATTTTTTTATTTGAGATTAGTCGTATTTTAGATTATTATTTTATTTTTATAGAATTTCCCTTTTCTTTCAGTACACTTCCTACTAAAGTTTTTTCCACATTTAACAGAATTTCAGTGCCAACAAATCTCCCTTCCTTATCATTTATTATCTCCTTCATCCTGGTTTGATTTTTCACAAATATTGTCACACCACTTTTTTTTTCCTGCGCTTATATATGTTTGTCCCAATTTAGGATTTTTAAAAATATTTTTCTTCTTTTTCCCTTATTCTAGTTTCTTGTATACTAATTATATCAACTTTCTCTTTCTCCAGGATATGAATAATTTGCTTTCTTTTAAATACCACATTTATTCCTTTTACATTCCAGGATAAGAATTTCATATTTCTGGTACCTTTTGAATAATTTAAATTTCAGTCCAGACCAGATAGCATTTAAGTCTTTGTCAGTCTTCTTCGAAGCCTCTTGTTAGATCTTCTCCATTGTTTACTTCCACGCTATTAGTTTCCAAATGTAGACTATTCTCCTCTCTGACTGCTCCTTCTAGTACTTCTTCTTCTGTTTCCTGTATTGTATCCTTCCCATCTTTGTTTTCCCCTTCTTGTTTCTCATCTTTTTTATTTTCATTATCATTCTGTTGTCAGTTTTCTCTTTCTTTCTCTTGATTCCTTCTTTCCTCTTCTCTGGACCATCTATTATAAAATGTTCCCTCTTTTTCTACTGAATCAATTTTATATTGTTTTTGCCTCCAATTAAATGACACTCCTTCGAACGGTTCCCATCTATATCTGATGTTTTTCATTTGCAACATTCTCTCAAGGTCATGTATTCTCTTCTCCTTCATAAGATTTCGATAGGCACATCTTTAAAAATCTTAATTTCTTTTCCATCAATTATTAGCTTTTTGTCATAATTCGCCTGAATAATTTTGTCTTTGATTCTTTCCCTTGTTAAATAAACTACAATATCTCTTGAGAGGTTTCTATTTCAATCCGCTGATGAATTTATTCAAAAAATCTTGTCTATATCTATATCTAGATATTCCGGTGTACAATCAATCAAGTTTGCCAAGGCTGGTACCAAGCATTTATACAAGTCTTCATTAAACTGTTCTTCCAATCCTCTGATTTTTAAACATTTTTTCTGTCCTTCACTTCTCTCAATTTATTAATCTCTTTCTCTTGTTTTTGCTCTTGGGATATGGTTTTAGCCATTTTCTCCATTTCCGTTGTTCTCTCTTCTAACACCCTCATTCTTTTCTTCACATCCTTCACATCTTCTGTTATTCCTTTTATTGTTTCTTTTAAGTCCTCTATGTCCTCTTTAAAGTCCTATCTCAGTTCATTCCATGAGTCTTTAATTTCTTGCCTTATGTTAATCTCAATCCTCTGGATTGCGTCTAGAATGTTAGCGTTGGAGTCTGATGATTTCAATTCTAGAGATGGTCTTCTCCCCAACCCTGGTCTTATATCTGTTAAATGTAATTGTTTCCTTTCCTTCTCTCTATTTGACATATTTCTCATTGTCATAGTTGTTATAACCGACATTCCTTTCTTTCCTTTATACTTAGTTTGTTTGCCACTTAATTTTACAGATTTATTTCAAAAATTTCAGTATTTCGATTTTCAATATTATTTTCAATAATGAATTAGGGGTAATATACTTGTTTATATATACAGACTTCTATTTATCCCTTATTATTTAATTCTCCAGATACACTCTTGGCTATACTGTATCTCCTCTTTACCCTTTCCAAATTTTCTTTGCTTGTCCAACCCCTGAGATTATTTCCTCCTTAATACAGTTTCATCAACCCAAATAGGTAGTTATCTATCAATAAGCATTCAAAAATGTTTGCTATTAATCATCCTTCCTCTAGGTGTCGCTGTGTCACCTGCAGGCAGTCTTTTTTCTTTCATTCTTTCCTTATTCCTTTCCTTCTCTTCTATTGTCTATATCCACTTGCTTCCTAGTATTATTTGCTTATTACTTCTCATGTACTCCGTGGCCTTGAAAACGGCCAGCTTCTCATCAATGTCCCCTTTTTCTCTCTATCTTCCCTGTTTCTTTTCCTTCTCACACTCCTCCTCAATCCTTCCTCCTGATCTTTCCCCACTCTCCTCTTGATTCCGTTTTAAACCATCATTCTTCCTTCTTTATTTCCCTCCAAACTTATTGTCTCCTTCTTTCTCTATCCTTGTCCATTTTATCTCTAATCCTAGCCTATATTCATCCACTTCTTGTCCTGATCTGAAGCCATTTACTTCTCCTCCTGGTCTGCAGTCATCTTCTTCTCCTCCTGGTTCGTAGTTGTCTGCTTCTCCTCCAAGTCCATAATCGTCTGCTTCTCCTCCTAGTCTGCAGTCATCTGCCTCTCTTCCTGGTCTGCAATCATCCACTTCTACCCCTGGTCCACAATCGTCTACTTCTTCTCCTGGTCTATTTTCTTCAATCTCTTATCTTTATCTCTTCATCAATTTCTTTATGCCTCAGGAATCTTATTTCTTACTTCTATCACATTCATAAAACCTTCCTTCTTTCCCATCTCTGATACCTTTTCTCCTTCCACTCTGTCCCTTCTCTTTCCAACTCCACTCCATCACCAACCTGTTTATACTTTCTCCAGCTTCTCTTTCTATCACTGCTCCTTTCTTCTTTTCCTCTCTCCACTTTTAGCATCTCTTCTTCTCCCAACACACATTCTTTCTTTATTTATCTTCATTCCTGATCACTTTGTTCCCAATTTCTGGTTCTAATCCTCTGATAGGGATATTAAGATGAGGATCTTCTTTATTATCTTCTGTTAAATAGTATTTCCTTCCCACAGTCTTCTGTGGAAAAGGGGGATAGAACATAAAAAGAGCCCAGCAGGACTTCGCTGCCTCTTCCACTCCCAATTTGTGGCCACGGTTTGCCTTCATCCTCTTCTAGGGCCTGCTCCGATCCCCTTGGGATCCGGATGAATCCTCCCTTTATAAGGACCCCCATCGGCCCATTTGAATCCCCTTTATCGGGGGGATTTTCAATCAGTTTTTAGCATCTCAATTTTGACTTCAGACAGGCCGTTAGAACCACAAATGGTATCGCATAACACCCACTACAGTAGATTGCGACTTACCATCCTGCCATCTTGGCTCCACCCTCCAAATTGAATTTAAATTCAATCAGACAATGTAATAAACCAGAGAACCACAGCAGCCCTAGTGCAGTGATTATAAGTATTGTGTTCCTGCATGCAGAAAAAATGGCTTAAACAAACCACACAGTTTTGCTCATTTTTTTGTTTAGCTGAAAAGATGAAAAGTAAGTTGAATAAATTTGCAGACTCTAAAAAGCCAGGTGATGCAGCTGATCTTCAGCAAACACTGCAGAAAATAGTAAGGCATCAGTTCTCTGCTCCCCATGGCATGGATTAAACTCTGGAGAGAAAGTCTCAAAATGGTTCCTTTAATTTGCTGGTCCCTGCTTTATGTCAGTTCTTGCTTCACTGAAACATTTTCCCTGGGTTTTCAGCAGTTTTGCAATTATTCAGCATAATGTGGCTCCCCATTATGTTATGTGAATCTCTTGTGTGAATGGCTTGTGTGAGCCACCTCTGATTATTCCTTGCCTGAGAAAATACTATGATATTTCATGGGGTTGCCTATGTGACCTGAAGGCGTACACATGCACACTCACAAAAACTAAGCCTAAACTTCTTTTATCCATGTGACACAACAATCATGCAATATCTCCAATTCTATAGGGGTATATTTAACCATGGACAGATTTAAAGAGAAATGAGGATGTATGAAAAGGAGTGGTAGAAACATAAGCTTGACTCAGAATTGGGTTGGAAATTCAAGGACTCTAGGCAAGGGTTCTCTCCTGACTCAGTAATTACCCCCGGGAATTGCACTTCTCAGTAGTAGAAATGGCACAGAGCTTGTTGGACATTCATGCTTGATTCAAAGAGATGGTGAACCAATTTTCCCCCAAGTATGCCTTACAGTTTCTAGACTCCCCTCCTTGTGAGGGGAGAAGAAAGTTTCCCTCTGATGTGACTGGCACTCATGTTAAAACCATTTAAGCTTATCACACGGTACTTAAGGAACGGGAACAGAACGCAATGGAATGGAACGGAGCAAAAACACATTTTACTGCACGAGAGAACACCACCAATGCCACCAGGAGTCCCCGATCTGTTTCCCAGCAATTCCTAGCAGCTGATTTTTGAAGGACTGTCCTTCAAAAATTGGTTGCTAGGAATGGCTGGGGAATGGATCAGGGACTCCTGGCGGCATTGGTGGTGTTCTCTCGTGCAATAAAATGCGTTTTTGCTCCATTCCGTTCCCTTGTGTTCCATTCCGTTCCGTTCCCATTCTTTGAAGTGCCGTGCCCGGCAGCGGCAGTGGCGGCGGGTCTTCCCACCTGGGCCCCACTCCTGGCCCCAACGCACCCGGTCCTGCGGCGGCGGCGCTGAGGAGGAGGAAGAGGAGGGCGGGACCATCTCCGGGCCTACAAAGGCCCCACCGAGCCTTCCCTTCCCCCGGCAGCGGCAGCGGCGGCGGGCCTTCCCACCTGGGCCCCGCTCCTGGCCCCAACACCTGGGCCCCACTCCTGGCCCCAATGCACCCGGTCCTGCGGCGGCAGCGCTGAGGAGGAGGAAGAGGAGGGCGGGACCATCTCCGGGCCTACAAAGGCCCCACCGAGCCTTCCCTTCCCCCGGCAGCAGCAGCGGCGGCGGGTCTTCCCACCTGGGCCCCGCTCCTGGCCCCAACACCTGGGCCCTGCTCCTGGCCCCAACGCACCTGGCCCTGCGGCGGCGGCGCTGAGGAGGAGGAAGAGGAGGGCGGGACCATCTCCGGGCCTACAAAGGCCCCACCGAGCCTTCCCTTCCCCCGGCAGCAGCAGCGGCGGCGGGTCTTCCCACCTGGGCCCCGCTCCTGGCCCCAACACCTGGGCCCCGCTCCTGGCCCCAACGCACCCGGTCCTGCCGCGGCGGCACTGAGGAGGAGGAAGAGGAGGGCGGGACCATCTCCGGGCCTACAAAGGCCCCACCGAGCCTTCCCTTCCCCCGGCAGCGGCAGCGGCGGCGGGCCTTCCCACCTGGGCCCCGCTCCTGGCCCCAACACCTGGGCCCCGCTCCTGGCCCCAACGCACCCAGTCCTGCGGCGGCGGCGCTGAGGAGGAGGAAGAGGAGGGTGGGACCATCTCTGGGCCTACAAAGGCCCCACCGAGCCTTCCCTTCCCCCGGCAGCGGCAGCAGCGGCGGGTCTTCCCACCTGGGCCCCGCTCCTGGCCCAACACCTGGGCCCCGCTCCTGGCCCCAACGCACCTGGCCCTGCGGCGGCGGCGGTGAGGAGAAGGAAGAGGAGGGCAGGACCATCTCCGGGCCTACAAAGGCCCCACCGAGCCTTCCCTTCCCCCGGCAGCGGCAGCGGCGGCGGGTCTTCCCACCTGGGCCCTGCTCCTGGCCCCAACACCTGGGCCCCGCTCCTGGCCCCAACGCACCCGGCCCTGCGGCGGCAGCGCTGAGGAGGAGGAAGAGGAGGGCGGGACCATCTCCGGGCCTACAAAGGCCCCACCGAGCCTTCCCTTCCCCCGGCAGCGGCAGCGGCGGCGGGCCTTCCCACCTGGGCCCCGCTTCTGGCCCCAACGCACCCGGCCCTGCAGCGGCGGCGCTGAGGAGGAGGAAGAGGAGGGCGGGACCATCTCCGGGCCTACAAAGGCCCCACCGAGCCTTCCCTTCCCCCGGCAGCGGCAGCGGCGGCGGGTCTTCCCACCTGGGCCCCGCTCCTGGCCCCAACGCACCCGGCCCTGCGGCGGCGGTGCTGAGGAGGAGGAAGAGGAGGGCGGGACCATCTCCGGGCCTACAAAGAAGTTTTACAGCCCTCCAAGGAATAACTGAGTGAACATTTGCGCGGTTGGGGGAGGAACTTTACTTAAGTAATTTTATAATTGGCATTTTACATTGTATATTTTAATTATAACTGTCTTTATATTGTTTTTGCTATTTTGTTTTTGGGTGGGTGGGTGGGAGGGGGTGGGATGGAGGGATGGGTTTTTCTTAACAGTTACATAATTTGTATTTTATATTGTATAATTTTATGTAATTGTTTTTTAATCTGTTTGTAAACGAGATCTTAATGTTGCAATTTGTTTGATGTTCAGGGGGGAGGGAATGTTTTGTCTAATTTGCTGGAATGTATTACTGTATTATGTTGTTTAATTTGTTGTATTGTATTAATGTAATGTAATGTATTAATGTTTTTTGTTGTTCACCGCCTCGATTGGTTTACCAGAGAGGCGGTATATAAATAAATCGTATTATTATTATTATTATTATTTATAAGCAAAATTGTCTCACTATGGAATAGTAGGATCGAATGAGCTATCAGCACAATAACTCTTGAACATGTTGTTCAGTGCTATCCAGCCAAAGCAGCTGGTTTATTGGGGAAGTGTAAGTAATGAAACAGGCTGGATGATGACTAGAACACAGATGGCACACATCTCATAACGAGCATGACCAAATGCAAAAGAAAGCATATTGCTATGCTTCTTTTGTGGCGGTGACGAGGATGAAGCAATCATAACTGATTCCTTAAATAGATGGACAGCAAGGCTTTCCCAAGTGATTAATAGGCTAGGAAAATCTTCCCTTACTGGGATTATATTAGAAGCCTTACAGCCCTGGTGTGACCACTTGGCAAGGCACACTGAAGGCAGTGTCATTCATACTCACCTTGAATATGAAATTTACTTGGTGCATTTGGTCCATTTTAGTGGGATTTGCTTTAATTGATGTCATGTAGAGAGATCTTGTAGCACCTTTGAGACAAGTGAAATAAAGACGTTGGCAGCATGAGCATTTGTAGACTTCAGTCTACTTCATCAGATGCTTTTTTCTCCACCAAAAGCATCTGAGGAAGTAGACAAGTCTACGAAAGCTCATGCTGCCAACTTCTTTCTTAGTCTCAAAGGTGCTACAAGATCTCTCTACATACTGATTCTACAGACTAACACAGCTATATCTTTTAATTGATGTTGTTATACGATATACCACAAAGTGCCATTGTATCCCCAATACTTTTTAGCATCTAAATGAAACTGCTGGGAGAGATCATCTAGAGGCATGGGGCAGGGTGCTAGCTGTAGGCTGATGACACCCAAATTCCTTAAAAAGCATCCTCAGCTAAGGATAATGTGTCTCCTCTGAATGAATGCCTGGGGGAGGTAATGGGCTGGATGAAGAAAAACAAATTGAAGCTGAATCCAGACAAGATGGAGGTGCATACTATTAAGGATCCTAATGTGAGGTTAGAAGTGTGTCAACCAGTTCTGAAAGACAGTGTTCATGGCTTCAGAGTGCTCCTGGATCTGTTTCCTCAGATATCAGCTGAGGTAGATGCAATGTTCAGGAATACTTAATATCAGCTTTGGCTGATATGCCCCCTTCACCCTTTCCTAGAATTGGAAGACCTAAAGATGGTAGTGCATACGCTGGTAACCTCAAGGCTGGACTTTTGTAAGGCACTGTACATTGGGCCACCTTTGTACCAAGTTTGGAAACTTTGACTAGTTCAAAATACAGTAGCCAGACTGATCGCTGGTACATCTAGGAGTGAGAATATCACACCAGTATTAAAACCAGTCCACTGGCTGCCAGTTAGTTTCCAAGCACGTACAAAGTGTTGGTTATTACCTTTACAGCCATATGTGATTTGGGTTCAGCTACCGACAGTATAGCCTCCTCCTGTATAATCTGCCACGTACATTTAGGTCCTCTGGGGACATTTACTTCAACTGGCCAGGACTAGACTGTCACCCAGAGCACCTTTTCATTGTCAACTCATAGACTGTGGAATGACCTGCTGTGGGAAATTCGACAGCTGAACATGCTGTCTGAATTTTAAACAGTATTAAAGACTTATCTCTGCCAGCAGGCCTACTCAGTCGATTTTAAACTATGAATTTTAAACTGGTATATTTAAATTTTATGTTGGATGATTATATTTATGTAGACAAGATGTAGACAAAATGCTTGGAATGCTAGGGTCAACCACCTGTATTCTTGATCCTTACCCTTTGGGGATATTTGGGCAAGTTACACTCTCTCAGCCTCAGAAAAAGGCAATGGCAAACTCCACTGAAGAAACTTGCCAAGAAAACCCCTTTATAGGTTTGCCTTCAGATATAAGAAATCAATACCTTGAAAGAAAGAAAGAATTTTAAGGAAAGTACTGCCAACCTGCTGATCTTGCAATCAACAGAGTTAGCATCTTAACAACTTGAGCCACTGCATCATTCTACTGATGCAGCTTAGTATTTCCCCACATTGATTGCTCTTGCCCAGTGAGCCCTGGTGCTGGCCATGGTTTGAAAAAATCAGAAAGCAGGAGAAGGGAGGGAAATAAGTTTATCTTTATTTTCAGGAGAATGCTGTTCAGCTTTCTTGTAACAGTGAGGACTAATAAATCACTTTTCAGCAGGAGGTGTCAAGGAAAAAAAAGAGGGCAAGAAAGTAAGGGACAAGGGCATGAAGGAAAGCCTTACTGTCCTTTTCCTGATATTCTTTCCTTTGCCTTAGACCCAGAAAAGAGTCTAGGTCCCAGGAACTGGGAAATCTAATTCAGATCCTTTATAACAGCAAAGTACTGAAGACTGAGAACCAACGTGGTGTAGTGGGTTGAGTACTGGACTACAGCTTTGGTAAGCAGGGTTCAAATCCCTGCTCAGCCATGGAAACCCACTAACCTTGGGCAAGTCATACAGTCTCATCTTCAGAGGAAGGCAATGGCAAACCTCCTCTGAACAAAGCTTGCCAAGAAAACCCTGTGACAGGGTCATCATAGGGTCTTCATAAGTCAGAAATAATTTGAAGATACACAATAGCAGCAAACTAAAGGCTGCTGATACTTTTTGGAAGTATACCTTTATTCACACACACCCCATTCCCAAGGGAAAAAACAGGTGAAACAGTGAGAAGCCAGTAGGTACACAGACCGGCACTGCTAGTCATAAAACAACATTATCTAGAGTTGCCACTGCTTAGCCAGATAAAAATCAACAAATTACACCACAAATTATATATCCCCCTATGGTGGAGAAGAAACTGCTGAGGCTATATCCACCTTTTTGCTCCCAGGCACTGCCCTCTTTCCCCTGCCTTCACCTGTTCTACAACATTCCTAGAGACCTGTTTGACACACCAAGTGAGGGAAAAATCTTGGCAATAGAACTGAGAAGCAAACAAGTCTCTTTCACTGCACAGGAAGATTCAGGTCCAGGTTAGGAGAAATTCCCCCGAAACAACAGCAAAACAAAGTCTCCTTTTACCTCTTGCTAGTCATTTCCACAAAATCAGAAATAACAATATTTTTCCTTGTCTTAATCCAGACCTGGCTGTTTTTCTTTGGCTCTCTTTCACTTTCTAAGAGGTAACTACAGTAGCTGGTAACATCCCTATCAAGTTCTGATGGTTCATTAATTGGTATTCGCTGTTAGTGGCAAATGCAATCTAAAACGGAGAGGTTTTGATCAATGGGATGTCTGGGCCCTTAAGGGGGTAGTGCTTGCTTGTGTATTTGTATTATTTTATGGAAAATTGCTTAAAATGGATCTGGATAACAATGTTATGAGTTCAATTTCAAGCCTTTTTTCTTTCACTAAACAGGAAGATTCAGGTCCAGGTTAGGAGAGTGCTGAGTTCACTATTAAGTGGTATAGAAATGTAAATGCTATTGCTTGAATTCAGTCAAGAAATGTATTTGCAACCAGTGCAGTTCTGGTATGATATACTGTCTATATGAGTACTCCACTCAGTGGTTCAGCTACTGCATTTTGCACTAGCTGCATAATCTGGGTCTTCAAGGTAGCCCCATGTACAACACACTACAATACTCTAAGCAGGAGGTTACTGTGGCTAGGTTATATCTATCCAGGAAAGGCCATAGCTGGTGCACCAGTCAAAGCTGGCACAAAGCATGCCATGCCATAGAGTCCACTGAAGCCTCCAGTGACAAGGATATATCTATGTCAAAAAAACAATCCACAGCCAATCTGACTTAGGCTTACTGTGCATGGTCTACTGTGGCTAGGTTATATCTGTCCAGGAAAGGTCATAGCTGACCAGTCAAAGCTGGCACAAAGCATGCCATGCCATAGAGTCCACTGAAGCCTCCAGTGACAAGGATGTATCTAGGAGCTCACCTGTTCATTCAGGGGTGGGGGTTCAATCCAGTTCCTGGACCCAATAACAACCAATCCACAGCCAATCTGACTTATCCACAGAACATCTGATTTATCAGGATTCAACTTCAGTACAACCCCATCCATTTCATTATAGCATCAAGGCACTAGTCCAGCAGCTGCACAGCCCCAGCTGATTTTGATGAAAAGAAATAGAGCTGAATGTCAACAACATACTGATGGCACCCCACTACAAACTCCTTTATGTCTTCCCCCAGTGGCTTCATGTAGATGTTGAACAACTTGGGGGAACAACTTGACACCCCACAGCTTAATTGCCATGGAACTGAACAGGAATCCCCCAATGCTACTCTTTGGAACTGAGTAAATTTGATTTTGCCATTTTATATGAGGGACACCATTTTACTATCCATTGTATTTAATGAGACTTCAGCATTCACAATTTTTGGTATCCATAGATAGTCCTGGAACCAAATCTCAGTGGCTACCAAGGGCCCATTGTACTACTGATGGTCCATGTTCTCAGGATGTTTCCCATAATTCAACAATGAACCACTGTGAACTATTTGCATCATTTATTGAAAGGCTGGCTTTCATCCTATTTTTTAAAGGGAGTGGACCTATCTATCTTGCTCCCTCGACCTGAGGATAATCTTTGAAGCAATTTTTCCTCACTACTTCCTTACCTTTCCCTTCCTCAGCAAACATTTAGTCTGGTCAGGCAAGCATAGAGATGGCTGCTGCAAGTTTACAAAACAAGATGATGCTGACACAGCTCTTTTGAAGCTGGGAATCTGGTTTTAATCATTACTTTCTGCATGGATACATGAGTGCATAAATACATGTCCGACTTTGGCAGTACATATAGATGGCACTTTTTATCTTATGTGTAACTTTTCATATAATACTCCATCTGCATCCTTAGGTATATACATGAAACACAATGTTAAATCTTTCTTTAGGGTGGTTGCATTCATTGTATTGCAATGTACTGCTCACTGCTATAGTATTCTTCTACTGTTGGATAGAAAACAAAGTAGTGAAAACAAAGGGAGGGGGTGAAGCAATCCAAAATAATACTGAAGCATATTGCTTCCTTCAATGGGTTTGCCTTCCAGATAAAATGATGACACCATGCCACCCTAACATCATGTCTGAAAAACAGAGAGCGAAGGGTAGGGGAATGGCCATACTTCTTCTGTCACCAAAAAGTAAATAAAAGAAAAGAAAAGAAAAGGTATGCCCATGTAGGAAACAAATTCTTGCAGGAAAAGGCTTTAAAATGTATTGAGAAAAGAATCTTCACTAGCCCAATGTATTATAAATTTCCTGAATACTTTTGACATAAAATAGAGCTGGTCAAGACAGGAACGAGGGCTGAATAAATCAGAACGTATATGTGCCATGGGAATTTTGAATAAGAAAGCATGACAACCCATGAAAGATCACAGTTTTCCAGGCTTAATTTCCCCTTTCTTTCCTTTACAGTTCAGTGTTGAGGCCAAGAATCATAGAATCATAGAATCATAGAGTTGGACGAGACCACAAGGGCCATCCAGTCCAACCCCCTGCCATGCAGGAACTCCCAATCAAAGCATCCCCGACAGATGGCCATCCAGCCTCTGCTTAAAGACCTCCAAGGAAGGAGACTCCACTACTCTCCGAGGGAGTGTGTTCCACTGTCAAACAGCCCTTACTGTCAGGAAGTTCCTCCTAATGTTGAGGTGGAATCTCTTTTCTTGCAGCTTGCATCCATTGTTTCGGGTCCTAGTCTCTGGAGCAGCAGAAAACAAGCTTGTTCCCTCCTCAATATGGCATCCCTTCAAATATTTAAACACGGCATATCATATCACCTCTTAACCTTCTCTTCTCCAGGCTAAACATCCCCAGCTCCCTAAGTCGTTCCTCATAGGACTTGGTTTCCAGACCCTTCACCATTTTAGTTGCCCTCCTTTGGACACGCTCCAGTTTCTCCACATCCTTTTTGAATTGTGGTGCCCAGAACTGGACACAGTATTCCAGGTGAGGCCTGACCAAAGCAGAATAGAGTGGCACTATTACTTCTCTTGATCTAGACACTATACTTTTACTGATGCAGCCTAAAATTGCATTGGCCTTTTTAGCTGCTGCATTGCACTGTTGACTCATGTTCAACTTGTGGTCCACCTGGATTCCTAGATCCCTTTCACACGTAGTCTCATTCAGCCAGGTGTCCCCCATCGTATATCTGTGCTTTTTGTTTTTCCACCCTAAGTGCAGTACCTTACATTTCTCCGTGTTGAATTTCATTTTGTTAGCTTTGGCTCAACTTTCTAGTCTGTTCTAGTCATTCTGAATTTTGATCCTGTCCTCTGGGGTATTAGCTACTCCTCCTAATTACTCCTCCTAAGAGATAAAACAATGTCAATAACAACCATCTCTGATCAGTAAGAAGCCCACTGATCGGCAGTATTGAGTTTAACCTTGTTTTGCTTGTCACATTTCAGAGTGCAGGTGCAGACTCAAAATACTAACAGATCATTCATTTAAAAAATCCTTCAGGAGATGCCTAAGCTATAGCTCTTAAACTAAAACAAATGGTACAATCCAGGACTGTTTGGACTTACACAATATGTGTTGGAAATTAAAATATCAACCCTGTAGCAACTAATCCAATATGGTGAGGCAGAGATATGGTGGCATCACTAGACTTGGTGTCAACTAGTGTGGGTGCCCGGAAAGGGCTGCCAAAAGGGGAGGACCCCTCCTGTGACCTCACTTGTCTTCCCTGCCCTCCCTGGCCACCAGTTGCCCAGCTAGACCCAGAAAGGGCTGCTTGTATTCCACCCCACTGGCTACATCATATTTAAGGAAAGAGGCCGTACTTTTCCACCCTTGAAGTGAATAATATATATATATATATATATATATATATATATATATATATATTCATTTTACTAAAAATAGCAGTGGTTTCAGATTTCTTGTATTAAAAATGTTAATATCCCCCCTCCATTGTACTAAAGGTGATGTATTGATTAAGGTAATCATTGTTTCTCATATCTAGACAGGGTTGACAAGGCAGGTGTGGCTGGAAAATATGTTTTTTCCTGTCAAAGCCAAATTATGAATGAAAACAGGTTGTTGCTTTCTCTGCATTTCCTTTCTCTTGAGCTGTTGAACCATGGCTGATAACTCAAAATGAGTCAAAATGTACACACACAAGGCTTCGGCACCTTAGAACAGACAGGCACAAGATAAATCAGGAACCTGAGAATTAGGCCTTATCATCCTTGCTGTGGGGAAAATTCAGTTAAATTATTGCAATTTTGTATTATTGTTAACTTTATCAACTCATCATTATGTAATGGTATATCTGTAACTGTTATGTCTTTCTTTTCAGGATTGTTCATTTGGCTTGTTTTGGGGGGAAGGGGGGGATTCAGTCTTCATTGTGACTAAAACTGATTGAAAGCAAAGCAATTGAAATAAGATTGATTTTAGACCAAAATCCCAAACATCCTAACTAGGAATTTGAAAGTAAATTAATTTTTAAAGGAATGCAATATGCATAGAATGGGTGTACCATTGGTACCTTGTACCACTGGAAATTTCATTATGATCCTATGTACAATTCCTCTGGAATAAATCCTACCAAAGTGAGGTTTTTGGAAAAGTTGGCATAGATTTTTTTAATAAAAGATATATAGAATTTGGTGGAAGTTACTCCAAATTAAATGAATTCAGGATTATACCTTCAGTTATTGCTGCCTCTGAGATCAACACAGTAATTTTCTCAAACCTTGGTTGACGAGTGAAAAATTCCCTATATTTCTGAGCATCAGCCCTGCTGAACATACTGAACTGTACTTATGAGTAAACATGCATCATCAGATTTGGGTGTTAATCATCACTAAGAACTAATTAACATATTATTTCAACACAAGAATACTCTTGGTACTTTGTCACAATAGTAATATGTCAAGTCTTTCCTTTATTGAAGAGAAGAGAATTTATTTCCGATTGTTTAATTTAACTTTTGTATCTTGTAGATTTTTAACATTTTTTTTAAATTGTTGTAAGCCACTTTGAGTCTCAGTCTGGGAAAAATGTGGGATAGAAATAAAGAGAAAGAGGAGGAGGAAGACAGTTTTTGCCAGGACTGGAATACCACTTTCAATCAATTCTTTATTACAGCCATTTGGCCAGCACAAATTAAAAATAAAAAACATAAATAGAAAACACATCTTAGTTGTATACAATAAGTTCTTACAAAAGCGTACTGGTAACTACAGACAAATAACTCTAGTCTCTCAATTTATACAGCTAGTCCATACAGCAACAGCCATAAAACCATATGGTTATCTGCTCACAATAGTAATTACAGGTATTTCAGATATCATACATATCTCATACATAATAATTGAAAAAATATACCAATCATAGTCTGTCTATTACAATCTGATTATCAAGCAGCAATTTTGGGCTATTATGCAATCAATGAAATAGTTTTGTGTAGTAGATTCCTAACTATTCCCGCCCCCCAAAAAAACTATCTCGAGGAGGCATTTACTTACATAAAAACATTAACACTAATCAGTGTTACAGCTTAGTTACCAATCAGTTCCCTGTATTGTATACTAAATCATTATAAAATATCTTTATCTCATTATATATTAAAAAGCTATAAAATAGGAGGTCTATTTTTCCCGACAGCATAATATAGTAGGACAGTAATATATATAAAATGTAAACTACTCAGTAGAAAGAGACACAATTAGATAAACAATTAGATACTAACCAGGTCTATACTACGGCAGTACCCCCAACACTCTCCAACTTTACTATTCTCAAAACTTAATGGATCTGTCTCAAAAAAAAATTCTGAGTAACAATTGCAGCAGCAAGGAATTTAGCAACATTCATGGTAACCTGTCCCTTACAATCAGAAAGGAGGTAGTTAACATAGATTTTTTCCTGTCTACCAGGCATACTTTGAAGTAGTGGAAAAATATATGTGGTACGAATTTCTAAATAAAGAGAACAACAGAAGAAAACATGTGCAATTGACTCAACTTCCTCCGATCCACAAGGAAGCAACAGAAGTGACAATGATAGGAATTTTTTTGTATCTTCCTTCAACAACAGCTGATGGAAGAATATTCAGTCTAGTGAGCATAAACGCCCGCCAGATTGTCAAAATACCTTGCATGAAGAGATATTCTGTTTGTTTCCTGAATTATGGGATACAAAGCTGATTGACTTTTGTGAGTTTGTAAATCTATCTCTTTAATTCGTTGGGTAATAGCAGTTTTTGCTTTGTTATAACCTAACAGAAAAACTTGTGATATTGAAAACTCAATGGTGGCAATTTTCACATTTAGAGATTTTTTCCAGTGGTATCAAGCCCATTGGGTTGAAGATCATTTTAAGCCATATGTTAAATTTACGAATCCAGATACGGGCCTCTACTGATGATAAACCAGTTTCCAGACAAAGAATAGCATTTGTTACACAATTAGGAACTCCTAGAATTGATCTCAAGAACTTGGTTTGTACAGCTTCAAGCAATGCGAAATTACTAAATGAGTGGATCTCTGAGCCATACAGAAGCGACACAAAAATTATGGCTTCAAACACCTGCAACACCACAGGAACAAATTGTCGTCCTTTGTCTTAAAAAAAAAAGCTTCTTTGAACATTTGATATCACATTTTTTGATGTAAATAAGAGAATTCCTTGCATGAAAAAATATTCCAAGACATTTATATGATGAAACCTGTTCAATACAGTTGTTCCATTTCGGATGGAGTCATCTCTTTGTAAATATCATTATTTTCATCTTATTGTAGTTAATCTTCAATGAGTCCTTCACACAATGAGTAACAAGGGCTTTCAAAAGTCTGTTTAGTCCCACTCTAGTAAGAGACATAAGGACAATATCATCAGCATATAATAATATTGATAGAGGTCTGTTTGAAATTGTTGGATGATGTAATGGAATAACTGTTGAATTGTGTTGATGGATTTATTGCAAACAGTCCATAAAGCCAATCACCAAAAATCTGGTATCTCCAGCAAGCTTCTTTTATTGTAAAACAGCATGAGCAAAAACAAATAATAATAATAGCATCTTCACTTTAGCCAGAATGGCTAAACAGGAACAAAACTTATCTGCTACATGATTAAAGTTAGTTAAGCTTCAGCATCAGCAAAAATATGTCTTAATTAGTCCATTACAGCTTAAAGTTAAAAGACAAGTGTGAGACTTTTCTGGATCACAACTCTTAGCCCCCAATTCTCCACCCCTTTGGGTGTAGCCCTTTCAGACTGATTGGTTGAAGTTACATGACATGTGTTAGCCCAACCTTTAATTACCATATTAAATCATGTGACTGCAGTTCCCATAACATTCCCATGTTTATGAAACCTCTTATTGTAAACAAAGCACTTTCTCACAGAACTGTAGCTCGTTAACTGCTTGTTTGGGCTAAAGCACACCTGGGCTGATAATTGTGAATCTGGCCTCAGAAAACAACTTTTCTCAGCAAGGAAAAATACAGACACACATCTTTACATTTCAACATTTTAACATTGACTATATGTCCCATCAAATTCTAACAATAACTGACAAGGATGTAATTACCAAATTGATATAAAAACTGAAAAGAGTTGGCGCTAACACACAGCCTTGTCTTACTCCATTGTAAGTCAGGGTAGATCTTGTTTATACTGCATTGTCTGTTACAACATACAGCTATACGGAAGTTCTCATGTAGTTTACAAATTAAAGACAGCAAACGTCTATCACTGTTAGTAGACTTAAACTTCTCCCAAAGTTTAGATCAAAAGCAGATTTGAAATCTACAAAAGCAGTGCATAAAGCTCCCTTATCTGAAGATGAGTATTTTTCAGCTAGATGGTGGAGAACTAAAGTGTGATCAATAGCAGAATGATTGTTCCTGAAGCCAGCTTGTTCATCCTTAATAATCTCCTTTTCCATCAACCAATCTTGTAATTTGTCCAACAAGTGTAAAGCTTACAACTTACTTATGATGTTTAGCAAGCTGATGGGCCTGTAATTCCCCTGTTCAGATTATTCTCCCTTCTTGAAGATTGGAACAATAATAGCCAGTCCTCAGTCATCTGAGATAGTTGTTGTTTGATCAATAGTTGTAAATAAAACAGCTAAGACAGGAGCCGCTATAGATTTAAATACCTCAGCCGGTATATTGTCATTTCCAGGAGCTTTCCCTATTTTTAATCTGGAGATCGGATTTCTGGTTTCCTGGGTTGTAACAGCAGGCCAACTTGGTAGATTTTCTTCAGGGATGTAATAATAACAGATAGCCTGAGATTGATCATACAGTTTCAAAAAATACTGTTCCCAGTAGGGGGCAGAAATATGATAATTTATGCTATTTAGGCAGTTTGGCCATCCTCTAGATACCAATTTCCAAAATGTGACTGGGTCCTTGGCTCTTACAGCTTTTATCAAATTAGCCCAAGAATCTTTTTGAGCTTGCAGTGGTTTTTGTTTGTTTGTTTGTTTTCATTAGTTCAGTCCATTCTGAAAAAGACTTTTGTGTTTTTTCATTCCTATATTCCCTATATGTTTCAAGGAGTTTGTTTCTGATTTATATAGTCCTGGTCAGAGTTGGTTGACACAGCAAAGTTTTAATTTAAGCAAATTTTGGAAAGATTCAAAGATCACATTTGGTGAGTTTGTTGTTAATGAAATGTTGCGAATGGTAAGACAATTCTCCATGTCCAAGGAAGCATTAATAATACTTTCTGTTTTTAAAGTCAATTTGGTACCATAGGATCTCACTTCTAGATTGCTCAGAGGACGTTCAATTTGTTCTGCAAGGTCTACCTGAACAGCACAATTTAAAGTTAATATTAAAGGAAAATGATCACTTTCTACTCGCTGTTCTACTACACAAGTATACAACAAAGGCAATAGATCATATGAGGCAACAAAATAGTCAATTGTAGAGGACCCTCGTTTTGTTACAAATGCGTATTCACCCTCGATGTCTCCATTAATTGAACCATTCACAATAATTAAATTCAAATTGTTTGTCATTTGGGTAAAATAGAGACCGGCCTTGTTAATTCCCTTATCCTTAGATTGTCTAATTGGCAAATCCAGACCAGAGTCTGAATCAGGTTGTAAAAAGTGAAAGTGAGAATATAGACCTGCCTCGTTTGGTCCAATTCTTGAGTTATAATCTCCTGCTAATATCATGTATGCATTTGAGTATAAAGCCGTTAATTTAGCTATGTATTGTTCCAACTTAATCCAGTTTTCTTTTAAAGTTTTTTTTACAGCTCAAGGGAGGGATATAAACATTTATAACTAATAATCAGATAGAACTAAATTTAATTAGTAATCTAATAGCCAGATTGGTAAGAAGGGTAATAAAAGATTGAGAATGTTTAAGTATAGTGGAAACCAATATCGCCAATGAACCACTTGGGCGGCCACTAATTTGAGAAACACGTGTCACAAGGGAGTATGCAGTGTAACCATTTATAGATAAATCTTCTCTAAGCCAAGTTTCTTGCAGCAGAATTATATCAAAAGACGCGATGAATTCCAAGCAAGATGTATCACACAAGTTTCTTCTCCAACCGGCGATATTCCATGATAGAAATTTTAATTTTCCTAAATTAGATTTTATCCGCTGTTATAAACTCATTCTATTTTGTGGTGGACCTTGGGATTTAATGGCTGCTGGGTTGATTGGATGTTTTAGAGATTGTGACTTCTGGGGGATACACAGGATTACTGATGTTTTCTCTTCGACTCCTGGAATTAAATGATCATCACAAGTACTGGTTGCCATCTCCTTGATGATTTCTAATGATGGAAACACACCAGCAACATTCATGGAAACGAGATCACATATATTTAATGGCCTATCTATTTGAGGAATATCTTGTTGTAGAAGGCCATTTTCTGAATCTTTCAGGTAGTGCATTTCCATCCAAATTTGAGGATTTTTCTGTACTGTAACCACATTTTTATTTTTCCTTTCATGTGTTTCATTTGTATAAGATTTTTTCATTATTTGCCTATTTAACACATATTGTCTCAAGCCTTCTAGCCTAGTAAGAATTTCATTCTGAGCAAGATGGGGTAAAGACAAGAAGGTATCAATTGGACATTTTTCTTCCTCCAAAAAAGGAAGATTAGGTAATGTCCTTGCTTGAAAATCATTCATATAATCATTCATAGAATCACATTTCCCACTGATGCTAATCACCACAGAAGCTTGGTTCTTATCTTCCCTAGATGGTTGATCTCTCATATTCCAATTTTTGGTAGGGGTTAATTTGAGAGAACAAGTTGCAAGCTGAAAAAGTGGCTGTGGAGGTGGTTTATTAATGAAGAATCTTGAAACAAGTATATCCTTGGCTGCAAATATAGGTTTGTATCTGAACAACACCGTAGCAAACTTTCTCTAAATGTGATTAGTGCATGCACTTTTATGTTGTTGTAGTACAAGTATTTTATGTAGGTGATATCGTCGAAAGTAATCTGATAAGGACAGATTTCATTTAAAAGTGACAAAAAATGAAGCTTTTGTTCTATTTGAGTAAGCACTCCAGGAGGCTTAGGGAAGTTAGATATTATTAATTTGTGTTGCAAAAGAACTAACTTCCATTTTTTAAAATATATATAATTGGTTGAAATCTCTTTCTTCATTGTATACAAAGAGGAGCTTGTAAGTTGCTCTGGAGGTTTCATTTCTGTCACCCTAACATGATTTAAGGAATCCACAGGGGAACAATTTGTTGGAACAATTTCTTTGGCTTTAAGTTTCTCTTCTGTTGAGGTGTTCCTATATTTTTGCATGTCAGAGTACTTTTCTACTTTATAAGGACTTCTATAATTCTTATTTATTTCCTCTGTATGTTTCTCTTGTATTGAATACTTCATTTGACAGCATTCATCTTTCTGCATAGCAGACGTTAACAGAGATGATTGAAAACAATCTTTCTTATCTTTTTCCTCCTGTTGACTTACATTAGGCGGATTCCATTTTAAATGTATATTCACCAAAGTGGTCAAGAATGCATTGCATTCAGTTAGAAATTTTTTGATTGTTGTTGTATCTTTTAACAGCGAAGAAATCCAGTTCTTATCTTTTATTTCAGTTATTAGCTTTTGTAGCCTAAAGTCACTTCCAGAAATTGAATCTAATTGTCTCAATTCAGCTTCAAAAGGTTGTTGTATTACATTGTTGACAGAATCAGCAGATCTACAGAAAGACTGATTTTGCGCATTAATAGCACTAAGTAATTCAGCTCGTTCAGCATTAGCTAGTTCAAGGGCGAGATTCGGAAGAGAAGAACTTCTAAGAATAGGTTCACAAGAGCCTATATTGTCTAAAGACCAATCTGCCACAGCATTTGGAAGAATTACATCATTAACTTCATTATTATTAGGCTCTATTCTGGATTTAATACAGCTGTTAGGAAGTTCATGTCTGCTTTGGGCATAGAATTGTGTAATTTTTAACTGCCCTTTATCCCTCTTAAAGGAATATTCTGCAAGGTGAGAAATTTCCAACTCTTTATAATCTTTCCTAGTCATCATCATTTTAATCAATTTCTTCACTATTACTCACAAAAACATATTTAACAATGGGAGACTATCCAATCGCTAATTCACCAATATCAGACCAGCAGGTTTCCCAGTATATAAGGAATATAGATAGACACTAACCATGCATAGGTATTACCCATGGATCAGATAAAAAATTACGGCTGTATCCCCTAACACCCCCATCATCACTATTGCCTGAACAACCTCCCAATTACACTATTATCAGAAGTAATAATGATGGATAATGAGAAAAATAAAAATCCTTCTGCTTTTTTGAGTATATGTGTGTGTGTGTGTGTATATATATATATATATATATATATATATATATATACATATATGTCTATATTAAAAAAAAAACTTGCACTGCTGGCCTCAGTTGCTGAAGGTGGTGATGGAGGAGGAGGAGGGTGGCTTTTATGAGGCCTCAGTTGCTGCTGCTGCTGTTGTTGCTGCTGCTGCTGCAGCTGCCGAGGAAGGAGAGGAAAGGAGGCCGTCCAGAACGCCTCCGCCGCTCTTTCCCTACTGCTGCTGTGGCTGCTGGAGGTGGAAGTGGTGAGGGGATGCCGGGAGCCACTTTCAAGACATAATGCATTGATGGTTCCTAAAGCCCCCAAACTGTCATTCATTATTTTTGTTGTTGTTTCAGGGCTCACAAAACAAAGTGTTAAATTGTTTGTTTAGTTTCCATTATGTTACAGGTGGAGGGGTAGAATGTTAGTGCCTACTTTTTCCCTATATAAGATGGCTGGGAGGGAGTTATTTCTCTAATTTATTTATTTATTGGCTTTGTCTTACACCACTGAGGATCCTGTTAGGAGCTGTCCCTGTCATTGAGAATCAGCTTACATTACAGCACAACAGTAATGTTGAGAATCAGCATACATTACAGCACAACAGTGCTTTGGGTATTTTAGGAAGTGCTGCAAGGAGCCACAGTAACTGACTGACACATCCCTACTCTCTGAAAGTTGCTCACCCATGTGCTACATTAACTCTATGGATAATCCTAATCTGAATATTATCAGACACCCCTATTAATGGAAGAAATGGATTGACTGTGGGATTTATAGTTTGGATCAGTGAAAAATTGCTCACCTCTGCTAGATTAACTCTGGATAATCCTAATTTGGAGATTGCAAGGCACCCTTTTTAGTGGAAGAAATGGGTGGACTGAGGGATTTATACTTTTGATAAATAACTTTTGTTATTCTCAATGTTGCAGTGTACTTACCAGGTTACTCACAGATACACTATAGCAATATTTATAATTTCAATACCTTTAGAAATCTATGACTCGTCCAAAAAAACAATAATGCTAGGAAAGGTGGAGGAATGTAAAAAAAGAGGAAGACCACATGCTGATGGATGGACTTTATTAAGGAGGTCGTGGGTATAAATTTACAAGACCTAAGCAGAGCAGTGGAGGACAGGGAGTATTGAAGATGTCTCATCTACAGGGTCACCATGAGTTGGGATCGACTTGATCTCATCACCTTAGGGGTGGCTGTGACACTCTGACCTGATGGACCATATGGTGATGGAAGCATTAATTATATCCTTCGAAAATTTGAAACTGAAATGTCTAGTTTATAAATATTTGTTGGAAAGCACTAAATTGAATTTTAATTACATTAGAACTTAGTGGAGTAAAGAGTTAGATTGTCCTATATAAATCAACCAATGGGAAAACTACTCTAGCCTCAGTAAAATCTCCTTAGGCCTAAAGCTACATTTGGTTCAGCAAAAACCATTTTTTCAGGTATATTAGACACCATTGTCCCTTTTTCAAAATAAAATATCCAGATCAATTGTATTTATGTAATTTATGTAATATAAATTGTGGCATAAGATGTGGACATGCTCATTGGTCATTACTTTTTGGCTGGATGTATTTCAGTGTATTCACTTTTTCCTGTGCTGTTGAACCTGTGGTTGAATACTGCATGCTTTTACAATTACAAAAAGACCTATACTTCAGGGTTGGAAAGATTAACATTTGCCATTTTGGGTTCAATAGTCAGAAGATCTTATTGCTTTAGCTATGTGTATTTTATCAACATCAGTATATGATCATCTTGCATGAATCTATACACTTTGTCCATGTCCATACTATATATGCCTCCTGCTCCCTTTTTTCATTTTCTTCTCTCTTCTTAAGGTTATATTTTAAAATTTCAATAAGCAGTTTAAAATTGCATTAAGATGATGATGATGATGATGATGATGATGATGATAGAATGTAGAGTACCTTTCAAGGATTTTGAATGCATTTTCTACAGAATGATATGTGATGTTCTATTTGGTACACTATTCCCCATCCAGCAGCTTCACCTGATGTCTTTGTAAGCAGGCAATAGCAGCAAGCAGGATTATTAGAGACCAAATCTACCCAGACCAAGACCAATAGTCCTGATGCCCATGCCTTGTCATCTGTCACCAGATTTATCAGAAATGGCAAACCTGTACCATGCCCATCCACCATCTCCCCACACCAATAAAAACATTTTGATAGTTTTCCAAGCCTACCTAGTTTGGTTAGGCCACTAGAATAGCTTGAGCAATTCCTTGCAAGATCTGACTGATTTTTTTTTAATGTGTTGACCTCATCATTTTTTTCCTTGATGTTGTTGGGTGGAATGAAAATCATTATGTTATAATCAGCCTTCAAATGCAAATACTCTGGAGTGATGAAAAATCATCTAAAAATCCTCCTCTTCTTACAATGGAATGTTGAAAAGATTATGTTATAACTATTTCACATTGAATATGCAGTTAATGAAAATAAAGTGATCGATAAAAATTCTATTGTGCAATTATTTTTAGTTGGCAGGTGTTTTTAATGTTGAGGCTTTTGTATAAGAGTCTGTTTCTACCCCTCCCTGAACCTAGTTCTGGACTGGCTTCCACACCATGTAATGAGCTAACTTTAAATGCTTAAAATGATTTATAGGAAAAGTTTTACTCCTGATGGAAATGAAAACTAGTACAAATGTTTGTTTTTTATGTGGATCAACATTACTGCCTACATTTTTGACTCTCCTTGAGGAATGGTTATGAAAGCTACAATGATGAGTGCCTGCACTTTAAAATTTTACCATTATGCCACTGTTTATGGGGTTTGGTAACAATAATGATGTGAAACATTTTGAGCACTCTAAAGCAGTATATTAATTAAAGGTGTACAATGTTTGTTGATCTTGAGGCCTGTTCCCCTGCCCAACAATGGGGGGGGGGCTGTACCCCATCCTGACCTCTGAAATTTAGTGCTGTGGTGGCATAAAAGTCACCTTTTGTAATACTTCAATTTTTTAAAAAAGTACATACAGGAACAATATATTTTTTTAAATCAAGTTTGCATGTTGGGAAGGCTACAAAGTTGCCTTAAAAGACAGTATATATTTTCTATACACCTTATAAACATATCCTTTGAAATGGCAGGGAAAGTCTCAATTAATTCTCTGTTGTCCCACCTTTTCAGCTACTTTTAAATGTCCCAGTTTCTCTCTCTTACTCCCACTTTCCCCCTCCATCCTCAACTTGTCTCAGTTGCTTCAAAGTAATTAATTAATTAATTAATTAAGGGAGAGGAGAGGAGGGGAGGGGAGGGGAGGGGAGGGGAGATGCAAGAAAGGGGAAAAGTCTTGCCCTTCCCAATAGGCTCTGGCAAAAACAAACTGTTGCAGTCTCTCCTAGCTTGTCCATTTTTCTTCATGAACAACTTTTCCCATCCTGGCCACAATCTGATGTTGCTTGGCCAAACATGTCCCAGTTTTCAGATACAAAATGTTGAAGGGTAAAAAAAGGTTTGTGTTGTTTTGTTTTTAATTAATGTGTTGCTGCTGCACCACCCAAACTTTGTCAGCATGCTTCTTCCAATTCAGCAGTATTTGAGAGCAAAATGGGAATAGGGCCATGTGCAGGTCACATGTTGCCCACCATGAATATATATTCTAAATATTGGAAGTCATTTATGATTTCTACCTCCTTGGATCCCTTTGTTTATTCTCATTACTTTTGGCTTCAGGACAATTTGGCAGCCAGCCGCTGCCAAACATAGATCAGTTAAAGCATCTGTCATCTGGAATGGGAAAGCCAATTGTCAAAATTTAGTTTGTGCTAGGACTTAATTAGATTACCTTAATTGGATTTATGAATTTGGTTTTGTATAGTGCTTTGAAGTTTAAAAGAAGCATAGCATGTCACCATGCAGTTATATATACTTACATGAGGTTTACCAGATTTAATGGCTGAGGCAGACAACTTGGGTTTTTTTCTGAATTAAACTTGGAATCACATTTCACACTTGAACCCAAAACATTTGCTCTAAGACTGCAGCAAAATTAGAACTTTTTATTTGTTCACTCTGAGTGGCAGGCCTTCCTTACACTGTTTAACATTAAAACAACAACAACAACACAAACAGGAGTAGATTCCCAGCCACTTCAACTACTACTAGTAGTACTGAGTATTTTGAGTTTTGGTTGTTGTTGTTGTTTTGGTTGTTTGTTCATTTGTTTTGTATTTTTGGCTGTCCATACATCTTCCTTATAGTGTAGAAAATTGGGCTCTGGACCCAAGGACATAGTCCAGCATTGTATGAAGATATGGTAAAGTGGTTCCACACCCCATTAAGAAGGAAGACAGGCAAACCTTGCAGAGGCAAAGCAAATCTTCAGAGGAAGAAAAACTTCTTCTGTTAGTGGGTATTTTGTTAGTCTCACATTTGACTTATAAATCAGCAGTTCTCTCATAAAGTGTGAGCATTACTGTTGCCTCTTCCCAAATCCCTCCCCTTCTGTATCCCAATATAATTCCCTTGCCTTGCCTGCCATTATTTCCCATTAGAGCCCATGTCCACCTTTACTCTCAGCGTATCTACATATTCCTGCCATAATTCTCCCTTCTGCTGCTGGTAGCTGCTTCACCTCTGCAGATTGCCTCCCCCTATCCATTTGATAAGAAACACTTATTTTAATATAATTTTATGTCTTGAAATATTAACAAAATACTGTCCTTCAATATGTAGGATCTGACTGTTTATGTTTCATGCACAAATACAAACATCAGATATAAAGCCCAAATTGGTAGCTGAGTCAGGATATATCTTGTTGCTGGCTGGCTCTTTCACCTTGCCCTCAGCACAGGCATTCAGACATGCTGTCAGTCTATATAGCCTGGAAATGTTGAGGATCAGAAGAGGAGAAGAATTAATAGACTGCTACAACATCTTGATAAAAATGTCCATGTTGAACAACAGGAGAATAAGAGCAGATTCCTCCACTGAAATTAATGGCCCAGTAAATGTAGTACCAAACAAATGCAAGGAACCAAAAATACTCCTAATCACAGGGCAGGATCTTTACTGACTGGTGCAGTGCCTTTGAAACAACAGTATCTGCTCATTTCAAATTTGGAAGAAGCACTCTTTGTCAGTATTGATCAGCTTCCAGTGGATAAAAAAGACATGGTATGGGTGGGAAAACATCTGGGGGTGCATTGTGACTATCCTCTCCTACTTTTTGTGTTTTCCTACTCCATAATTACTATCCTCTTCCTCATCCTAGCCTTTTTTGAGTGCCAGTAAAAAGGAATTTTTATAGGAAGCAAGCCTAGTTTCCCTAGTTTTTCTTGTTTCCCTTGGAAAAGCAACTCATATCATGGCAGCAGTCATTGAGAAATTCCTCTTTTGAATTTCTACCTAATGTACCTCTGAGTAAGGCAATACTAAGGGAATGCCATCCCCTGAAGATTTCAGAGCCTTGGGGAGATTCATATGGGAAAATATGGTCCAGATTCATATAGGAAAATATGGTCCAGTAGATAGTCTAGAATTAGGCTGTATAAATGATTCAGTAATAATTGGCATTTGGGATTGTGCCCAGCCAGAAATAGATTTGTAACGAGACCACATAGCATGAGTGTCCATGCATACAGTTCACAAATTTGTCAATCTACAGCTAAGGCTCTGAAAATGTCAATTGTAGTTATGTATTTGGCTAAACATACTGAAAGGCAGTAGCAGATACGTTTCTTGCAAAAAAAAGAGGTAGAATAGTAACTTCATATTTTACCTCATGTTGTTGCTTAAAATTGAAGGCTGGAAATCCAAACCAGGTAATAGTATAAATAATTTTTCTACCAAAGCACATGGGGGGAGAGTCCCAATATAACTCTGGGATGCGTGTAATACCTACATTTGGAGTATAATCATTTCTTATTCTTATATCCAGAGTTGACCCTGCAGCTTTAAGTGTATTGCACCAGCAGCGGCCTTGGTGAGGACTCTGTGCTGGGCGGGAAGCGCCCTAGCCCACCCCCTCCTCCCCTGAAACACCTGGCTCCAGGGAGGCCTTATAGCCAGCCCGACAGCCCGAACACCAGCACCAGCAGCGGCCTTGGTGAGGACTCTGAGCTGGGCTGGGAGCGCTCTAGCGCACCCCCTCCTCCCCTGAAACACCTGGCTCCAGGGAGACCTTATAGCCAGCCCGACAGCCCGACACCCCAACAGCCCGAACACCGGCACCAGCAGCGGCCTGGGTGAGGACTCTGAGCTGGGCAGGGAGCACCCTAGCCCACCCCCTCCTCCCCTGAAACACCTGGCTCCAGGGAGGCCTTATAGCTAGCCCAACAGCCCGAACACCGACACCAGCAGTGGCCTGGGTGAGGACTCTGAGCTGGGCAGGGAGCACCCTAGCCCACCCCCTCCTCCCCTGAAACACCTGGCTCCAGGGAGACCTTATAGCCAGCCCGACAGCCCGACACCCCAACAGCCCGAACACCGGCACCAGCAGCGGCCTGGGTGAGGACTCTGAGCTGGGCAGGGAGCACCCTAGCCCACCCCCTCCTCCCCTGAAACACCTGGCTCCAGGGAGGCCTTATAGCCAGCCCGACAGCCCGAACACCGGCACCAGTGGCGGCCTTGGCATTCTAAGGCCGTGGAGGACTGTTTTGGCTAGCCTGCAGCCCTTGGAGGACCACCTGAGCAGCTTGAGCCGCCGCACCTGCGTGCAGCCAGGAGGAGCACTGACGGACATAAAGTCCCCGCCTGATTCCATCTTCCTCCGGCACTATGCGGCGAGCGGCAGCGTTCTAAGGCCGCGGAGGACTGTTTGGGCCAGCCTGCAGCCCTCGGAGGACCATAATGATATTGAAAGATTATGTATTTTTAAATTGTATATTTTTAATTATTGTTATTTAACTTGTTTAGATTGATTTGTTTTGGGGGGATGGGTGGGTGTGGGAAGGAGGGATGGGATTCGAATTGATTTATTTGTTCTGATGTTTGTTTTGATGTTTTGAACTGTTTTGAACTGTTTTGAAATGTTGTACGCTGCTCTGATTGCCTAGCAGAGGGGCAGGATATAAATAAAAATTATTATTATTATTATTATTATTATTATTATTATTATTATTATTATTATTATTATTGCAGGCTCCCTTAACGTTAGAGATATTAACTGAGGCCAACCAAGTATTCAAACCAACAGTTTATATATATAAATTTCTGTTATCTATAGATAAACATTTAATTTAACATATATGCATACATATATTTATTTCAGTAGATGAGCAGTAAAAATTTAACATCTACAAGTAGTATGACTATAGATCGAAACTAAAATGAAAGCTGTACTCAAAGCAATTGGAAAGAATAAATCACCGGGAACAGATAACATACCAACAGAACTGCTAAATTTCACAAAGACAGAATCAAGTTTAGTTTTAACTAAAATCTGCCAACAAATATGGAAAACAAAGCAGTGGACCACAGATTGGAAGCAATCAATATACATTCCCATCTGCAAAAAAGGAGACACAAAAGATTGCAGATTTTTTTGGTTCTGCAATTATAGAACCATTGCACTAATTTCCCCTGCAATGCTCAAAATTCTGCAGCAAAGACTCTTAACATATATGGAGAGTGAAATCCCAGAGATGCAAACTGTTTTCAGGAAAGGAAGAGACAGTCTGGATCACATTGCAAACCTGGAAAATGGAGCAATCATGAAAAGTTATGGCTTAATCTTAGAGGAATGGGAATGCCACAATATCTGACTGTTCTGATGTGTAACCCATACTCAGGACAAGAGGCTGCCATCTGAACAGAATACAGAGAAACAGAATGATTCCCAAAAAGCAAAGGGGCAGGCACCTGTCTAGGAAAGCAACCAAGTATGCTGATAGCCATAGTCAAAGCAACACAAAACAAAACAGTGTGTAGAGGTAAGGCAGTCAAGAGTTCTGTGCACACAAACAGTCATAAAGCAAAAGTCTTGTAGCAACAAACTCAATGGTACAACCAGAAAAGTCCAGGGTTCCAGAGAGAGATGAGTTGTGTAAGCAATCCAAGGTCAAGGAGTCCAGAGAGACAAGGCAAACCAGCAATCCAAGCATTCCGGCCGAGAAGACAAGGAGAGTCAGGATCAAGCATGCTTTCACTAGGAAGCTCAGATAATCTCTGACAACTATGCTAGCATCCAACACCTGTTTATACTACCAGACCGCAGATGCTCAGCTGTTGTTGATTGCTCGACATTTTTCATAAAACCTCCATGAGCCCCAAAGGCCCTCCCTTTCCACTCTTTGCTGGTTGAAGGTAGGTACAGTCCCTTCTCCCTCGTCCATGCCTGAAGGCTGCCAGGAGGCTTGGCTGCTGAGCCTCCTTGGGGGCCACAACTCTGCTGGAGCTGGCAGGGCAGAATTAGGGCCAGTCTCATCTTGAGGCTCAGGTCCAAGTTGAGGCTCTAGCTCAACCTCCTTGTCCTCAGAGTCCTCAGCCACAGTGGGCATGACATCACCCTATTTAATCAACCTATATGCAGAAAATACCGAATGCAAAGCAGGCATAGATTCAGAGGGAGGAAGAGTAAAGATCAGAGGAAAGAACATTTAACAACCTAAGCCTGTGCAATATTACTAACAGAAACAAAGACCTGGAGCAATCACGGAAGAAGGTCAAGGAGGAAAGTGCCAAGGTAGGCTTAATACTGAACATTAAGAAAACAAAAGTAATGACATAGAAGATCTATAAGAAGTCATCCTAGAGATAATGAGAAAATTGAGATAGTCAAAGAGTTCCCATACTTTGGATCAAATATTATCAGAGTGAAGACTGCAGTCAAGAAATCAGTAGAAGACTAGGAATGGGAAGAGCAGCTATGAAAGAACTGGACAAGATTGTAAAGTGTAAAGATATAACTCTGAATACTAAAACGAGGATTGTCCAAGCCATAGTATTTCTGATCACCATGTACAGATCTGAGATCTGGACAGTGAGTAAAGATGATAGAAAGAAAATCAACTCAGTTGTTATTGTTGTTGTTATCCTGCTTTTCTCCCAAAATTGGGACCCAAAGTGGCTTACAGTCTAAAAAACACAGTACAATTAAAAGCTTACCAAATTGACAATTAAAATGGTATTAAACTATTACAATATTTAAAAGATAATTCATTTAAAAATGGAATACTTAAATACTTGAAAATAGAATCACTTAAACAAACAAACAAAACCATAAATTTTAAAACAATACACCCCCCAGGACTTTCTTTTTAAAAATTCCATTTTAAACACCTGTCTAAATAAAAATGCCTTAACCTGCCGGTGGAAAGACAACAAGGAGGGGGAGTTCCAGAGTCTGGGGGCAGCCACTGAGAAGACACTTTCTCGCGTCCCTACCAACCATGCTTGCGATGGGAATAGGACTGACAGAAGGGCCTCTCCTGAAGATCTCAGAGCCTGGACCAGTTCATACAGGGAGATACAATCTGCCAAATAGATTGAGTCTGAGCCATATAGGGCTTTATAGGTCATAACCAGCACTTTGAATTGTGCCTGGAAACAAACTGGCAGCCAGTGGAGATGTTTCAACAAGGGCATTGTGTGGTCTCTGTAACCTGCCTCAGTTAACAACCTAGCTGGAGCTCTTTAGACCAGCTGAAGTTTCCAAACACTCTTCAAGGCAGCCCTAAGTAGAGTGTGCTACAGTAGTCCATTTGAGGTGTGATGCTGGAAAAGAGTGCTGAGAATACCATTGATGGCCAAGAAAACAAGCAAATGAGTTCTAGAACAGATCACGCCTGACCTCTCATTGGAAGCCAGGATGACTAAGGGGCTAAACAGACAGCCGTGATAGAGCAACGACTGGCCACCTGTTTGCTCACTGCATGCCACAGCCCTGATCTGGCATTTTTCTGTGCCAAAAATAAGTGCAAAATGCTGTACCTTTTTTTTACTTTATTTTATTAAAAATTAAATGAACAACAAATTATAATTATAATTATAATTAATTTTATTTAATGCCCTGCCCCTCTGAAACCAATCGAGGCAGCTTACAAATGATAAAAATTACATCATATAAAATTCACACTCAATACCCACCCACCCTTAAAAAGATATTAAATCAAACATTCAATTAAAACAACATATAAATAAAAACATCATAAAAACAACAAGAAGTACGACAAGGAGTAAAACAGCGAGAGGGAGGGCTGTGGAGGTGTCTTGAGGGTTTCCTAAGGCTGGGACATCTAATCTGGAAAGGCCTGCCAGAAGAGATCTGTCTTAACAGCCTTTTTGAAGCTGTTCAGAGTTGTAATCAGACGAATCTTGTCTGGCAGGCCATTCAATAATCTGGGGGCGACAGCTGGGAGGTAGCCGAGAGCCTAGATTTCAATGGCTGAAGCAAGTTCCTCCCAGAGGACCGGAGCACCCAGAGAGGATTATATGGGAGAAGGCGGTCCCGGAGATAGTTTGGATCCAAGCCATTTAGGGCTTTAAAGGTGACAACCAACACCTTATACTGGGCCTGGAAACTAATGGGCAGCCAGTGGAGGGACCTTAAGTCCGGAGTTATATGATCCCTCCTAGATGTACCAGAAATGACTCTGGCTGTCATATTTTGTACTAGCTGGAGTTTCCAGACCAAGCAGGAGGGTAGCCCTATATAGAGCGCATTACAGAAATCTAGACGGGAGGTTACCAGCGCATACACAACAGTCTCAAGATCCCTTACTTCCAGAAAAGGGCATAGCTGGCGTATCAGCTGAAGCTGATAACAGGCACTCCTGACTGTCGCATTTACCTGATTCGTCATCAGGAGCGAGGAGTCAAGGAGCACCCCCAAACTCTGAACACAGTCCTTTACAGAGAGTGTGACCCCGTCCAGGACTGGAGGTTGCAACCCAATTCTCGGTTTTGGGGCAGCTACGGTGAGCACCTCCATTTTCTCTGGATTCAGTCCCAATCTATTTTTCCTCATCCAGCCCATTACTGCCCGAAGACATTCATTGAGAGAAGAGACACTATCAGAATTCGAGACCAAGGATCGAGACATGGAGAAATAGATCTGGGTGTCATCAGCGTACTGATAACACCCAGCTCCATAACTCCGAATAATCTCACCCAGCGGCTTCATATAGATGTTAAATAACATCAGGGACAGGATGGCGCCTTGAGGGATGCCACAAGTAAGCTCCTTCTTACTGGAGCAACTGTCTCCGGTTTCTTCTTTCCAATTTATTAAGTCTTCATGTTAGCCAAGGTATTTTTTTCAATTTTAGTCCTCCTAAGGAAAGCTTCCTGGGTAGATACCCAGCTTGGTATTTGATTATAGAACTACTTTCTTATTTTTAACCAAACTTTTAACAATGTGTTCCTTATAAAATGATGAGAGAAGTCTTCGTTATCTTTAAGTTTATCATACCACAGAAAGGCGTGAAAACCGAATCTCATTTTGATGCTTTCCAGATCTAATGACCTTTCATTATTCGAATGTACCCATTCTTCTATCCAGTTAAGACATGAAGCTCTATAGTATAGTTTAAGATTGGGTAAACCACAATCACCTCTTCCCCCCCCCCCCCCGGCTCTGTTAATAACTTCCAACTTATTCTTGCTTTCTTGCCTTCCCAAACAAACTTTGATAATTCTCTCTGCCAACCTTCCAAATATCTCTCATCATTGATTGCCGGTACATCTTGAAATAAGTAAATCAATTTCGGTAAGATATTCATCTTAATAGTCTCTATTCTCCCTAAAAAAAGAAAGCTGTTTTTTAATCCATTTTGACAAGTCTCCTTTAATTTCTTCCCATACTTTCATATAATTGTGTTTGTACAGATCTATATTTTGTTTGGTTAGATATATCCTCAAATATTTTACTTTATTTTCCACTCTAAATTCTGATATTTCTTTCAGTTCTTGTTCCTCTTTCAAGTTCATATTCTTAGTCAATATTACTGTCTTCTCTTTATTTATTTGAAATCCTACAACATTACCAAATTCTTCTATCACCTCTATTAATCTTCTTATACTCTTCTTTGGGTCTTCTAGGAAGCAAATAATATCATCAGCAAATGCTTGCATTTTAAATGTATGAAGTTTCACTTTGACTCCTCCTATATCTGGGTCCTCTCTTATCCTATTATTCAAAATCTCCAACACAGTTATAAATAATAGAGGTGACAGAGGACATCCTTGTCTCATACTTCTTTCAATTTTGAATTTTCCTGTTCTTTCCTGGTTTATTATTATCTGGGCACTCTGTTCTTTATATATTGCCTTAATCCAGTTGTTAAACATTTCTCCCATTTTCATCCATGTTATTAATTCCAGTAAAAAGCACCAATTGACCCTGTCAAAAACTTTTTCCGCATCTAATAAAATTAACACTAGTTTCCTTTCGTTCAAAATGTTCTATTACATTCAAAACATTCTTATATTATTCTTTATTTGCCTTTTTTGGAACAAATCCATTTTGATCCTCATGAATTATGGATTTCAGTATTCCTTTCATCCTTGTTGCAATAATTGAGGTAAATATCTTATAATCTGTATTAGTTAGAGATGTTGGTCTATAGTTTTTTATCTCCAAACACTCTCTATTTTCCTTAGATATTAACGAAATAAAAGCTTCATTCCAAGAATCTGCTACTCCATACTCTTGAATATCATTTATCAACTCTTTTAATGGCTCTTTCAAAATTTCTATCATCTTTTTATAATAGATCATTGTTAGTCCATCAGGACCAGGGAATTTCCTTGGTTTCAGCCTCCCAATTGCTTCCGAGATTTCTTTCACTGTAATTGGTTGATTTAAACTTCTTTCTTGTTCTTCGTTTAGTGTATTAATCTTTTGTTTTGTTAAATATCTTACTGTTATCTCTTTTTCTGGGTTCAGTATATTTCTGAATATGTTCTCATAATATTCTTTAAATATCTTTTTAATCTCTTTCTGATCTGTAACTATTCTTCCCTTATAGTTTATCTCTGAAATTATTTTGTTTTCTCTTTCTCTCCTTAATCTACCTGCAAGTATTCTTCCCACTTTATTTCCTAACTCAAAGTGCTTCTGTCTTATATATTTTAATTTTTCTCTATTTCTTTTATTGCAATTACTTTTAGCTATTTTTATAGATCTTCAATCTCACATTTCAACTTCTTGTCTCCCCTCTCCTTCCATTTTTTTTCTATATTTCTCAGTTCTTCTTTAATTTTCTGTTCTTTCTCCATTTCTTTTTTCCCTTATTCTGATTGTAACTTAATAAACTCTCCTCTAATAACAGTCTTACTGGCATCCCATATAATTTTATTTGGCATATCTTCTTTCTTATTTTCCCTAAAGTAATACCTTAGTGTTTCTTTAATTTTATTTATATTTTCTTCCTTTTTAAGTAAATCATCACTTAATCTCCATATAAATTCTCTTTTCTTCACTATCACATTCATTTCAATTGTATTGTGATCTGATGTATATTTTGTGACTATATCATTGGGGCCATGGTCTTAGAAACTAAAAAAAGGTCAATTCTTAAGAATTGTGTACCTCTGAGAAAAAAGTGTATCCCCTAGATTCCTTAAATTTTTACCCCCACACATCCACTAATCCGAATTCTTCAATCATTTCAAAGAAAGATTTCGGTAGTTTCCCTTGATTTATTCATATTTTCCATCCTTCATTTGACACTCTATCTAACTTGGATTCCTGTACCATGTTGAAATCTCCTAATAAGATTAATTTGTTGTATCTTAGGTTCTTCAGTTCCTCGATTATCACATTAAAGTATTTATCTCTTCTTTCCAGTGGAGCGTAAATTCCCACCACTAACATGGTTAAATTTTCGATGTTCACCTCTGTTCCCAAGTATGTGCCATCATTATCACAGAAAATTTGTTTAGATTGATATTTTTTATTCACATAAAGTACAATTCCCCTTTTCTTCTTATTTGCCACTGATATATATGCGTGTCCCAATTTGGGATTTCTAACATCCTTTTATCTTTTTCCCTTATCTTAGTTTCCTGAATACAGGTGATATCACTCTTAATTTTTTCTAGTTGGTGGAATACTATACTCCTTTTATATTTTGAGTTATTACCTTTTACATTCCAGGATATTATTTTCACCATGTTTATATTTTCACTTATTTCCAAACTTTATTATTTATTTTTTTGAATATGCCACCCTTCCTCCCCTTATATTTTATTTCTCTTTTTCTTTAATTTATTTTATTTCTTTATTTAAATACCTTTATTTACTCTTTCTTTTTTTCTTTTTCCCAATACACAGATTATTCTTGTCTCAATATGCAGAAGAGAGGGTTCTTCTTTTCTTCCTTCCCTCCTAGTTCAATCCTGTATTACTTGGGGGAGAAGCAGATGGTGCAAAGGGCTGTTTTGGGGGCAAGGAAGGGGAGGGGCAGCCGTACGGTGGGCGCCCCAACCCCTTCCCGAAGGCATTGTCGGAGCGGCGGCCCCTCCACATGGCCGGCACTCCAACAATGCCTTCCTGCCGCAGCGTCCGCACATGCTGTGACAGAAGAGTCACCGAAGGTGCGCCGCCAGCCTTTTGTGGCGCACCTTCAGCAACTTGTGGAAGGAGCACTATTTTAGCGCTCCTTCCAGGCGCGGTGAAGCTGCGCCGTGGGGCTGAGGTGTGCGGATACCTCGGCCCTGCGGCGCAGCTTCCCATGGCAGCCCAGGGCCGCCCGTCTCCTTCCACCCTTTGTCTTCTATTTCTTCTAACTTGTTTACTTCTGTTTTACTTTGTTATTTTTCTCCTTCCTCACAGCTTTCCTCTATCTCTGTTTTGGTGTTTTTCTCTTCCAGTCTTTTAATAGGTTGTTCTTCCTCACCACTCTCTTCCGTTTCTGCTTCTTTACTATTTGTTGTTTCATCCTCCCTCTTTTCCCCTTTATATTTTTTGATCTCCAGTCTCTTGTTGTTGTTCTCTCTCTTATTTCTTCTTCCCTCCCCCTAAAATCTTCTTTAAGTTTCTGTTCCATATCTCTTGCTTTTATTTCATTGTCTATCTTAAATCTCTTCTGCTTATATGAAAAGGATAACCCTTCTAGCCTGTCCCATTTAAAATTATTTCCAAGGTTTCTTAATAGTTGCATTAATGTCCTGTATTTTTGTCACTCTATCATGATTTGGGGTGGTATATCCTTAAGATTTTTATTTCCTCATCTTCAATTATCACTTTTGAGTCATAGCTTTTTTGTATTATCATATCTCTCATTCTCATTCTAACCCAACAAATTACCACATCCTGTGTAATCTTTCTATCTTTTGCTTGCATTGAATTTACCCTGAATATCTTATTCACTTCTTTTTCCAGTCCTCCTTTAGGGACACCAGTTAGTCTATCCTAATGTAGTACTATTCTCATAATCAAATCTTCGTTCGGTTTTTCTGATAGACCTCTTATCTTGATACAGTGTTCCCTGTATTTAAGTTCATTAATCCACATCATTAATTCTTGTTGTTCTAATTTTTTCTGGTTTTCCTCCGATGCTTTTTCTAATGTGTTTGTCTTTTCTTTTCTTTTATCTACTTCTTTCTGGGTTTTACTGATCTCCAATGACATTCTTACCATTTTTTTACTGATATTATCAAGTTCTTTTTTGATATCTTTCCTTATCTCAGATCTGGTTTCTTTTATCTCTCCTCTTATCTCTTGGTTCAATTCTTTCAAATCATCTTTCATCTGCTGTCTATTTTCCTTTATTTCCTGTCTTATTCAGCACATCTCTTCTAATAACTGAATTATCGGGTCTATTACTTTAATTGACTCTTCCAATGATCCCCTTCTTTGTGTGGGGATTTGTGTTTGGATCAAGTTTTTATTTGAGGTAACCATTTGCCCCAGTTTTTCAATCTAGTCAAACAGATTAATCATACAATAACAAAGTCTTATCTTTGACCTTCACATTTACAGACACTTACTTAAAGAAACACTATTACCAATCCTGGTTTATTTGATTATGTCACCTATATTGTTTTCTTTGCTTTCTTATTCTTCTTTTAATACATTTTCTTTTTTTCTTTTTTTCTTTTTTTTAAATGAGTTTTTTATTAATTAAAAACATTCCAAAAACAAACATACAATACAATACACATACAAAACAACACATATATACAATCACATACCACAAACAACATACAATACCAAATAACAGCACAGACTAACCACAACACAAAACACAAAAATAATGACTTCCTGAACCCAGACTTAGATCTTACATTAAATCTATAGAAAAACTTTCCTTATAAGGAAAAAGCAGAGTGCCCTCTAACGTAACATCATCCAATACATCTCTCAGCTTAAATTTAGCCTATTTCATTAGTAATTAACCACCAGTAAATTACCAATCCAAAAAGATAATAAAGAAAATTAAACAACCCTGCTTCTTAAATTAACATTTAGAAAAAAACTCAATGATTTTAACTTCATCTATTTCCTTTCCATATATTCCTGTAGAGGTTTCCATGTCCTATTGTTCCTCTCTCGATCTTGTCCTCTTAGTAGGCTCGTAAGTTCATCCATCTGTTGCAATTCGCACAGTTTCTTTAGCCAACACTCTATAGTCGGCAGTTCTTCTGATTTCCAGTAACTAGCTAAGACAATTCTGGCACTTGTAGTCATATAAAATAATAGCTTCCCATAAGCCTTCTCTAAATCTGTTTTATCATACATACTCAATAGATATAACTTGGGATCAAAATCAATATGACAATTTAGAATAGCTTCAACAACCCTGTGAATTTTTTTCCAATATTTCATTACTTTTCTACACCTCCACCAAATGTGCATATATAAACCGATTTCTTTCTTACACCTCCAACATTTGTCTGAGGTACTTTTAAATATTTTCCCTATTCTTGCTGGAGTGAGATGCCATCTAAATTGCATCTTGATGTGGTTTTCTCTTAAATTATAACAGGCCGTATATTTAAGTCTATCAGACCAATTTTTTCCCATTGATCAAGTGGGATATTACAGTTAAGATCTTGCGCCCACTTAATCATCAGTTCATTTATTAGATCTTCTTCCATTTCAAAGCTCATCAACATTTCATAAAACATTTTAATTTTGTGGGTATTATCATCAAACACAATTTTATCTAATGTATTGTATGTACTCCTAATACCAATTGTTTTTTGGTCACAAAGACATCTAGCCCTCAGTTGTCTATATAAAAGCCAACCACATGAAATACCTTCAGTAATTAATTGTTGATGTTCTTTAAACTTCATATTTTTATTTTTTAAATTCCTCTCTAAGAGATCTTCATATGTGACCCATTTATTATCTATCATAACCTCTCTTTGATGGAAGGCTTCATGTATTGATGTCCAGCTAAGGAGCTCAGGACAGATTCTCGCCTTATATTTAAGCCATACATTTAATAGAGATTTCCAAATGTAATGGCTGCTAAAATCATAATGGATTTTGTGTTTTTCATAAAACAGATATCCATGTCAACCGAACCTAAGTCCTTGACCTTCCAACACAAGTATATCTTCATTATTGAGCAAAAACCAATCTAACATCCACTCTAAACTACATGCAGCATAATAAACTTGCAAATTGGGAAGAGCCATGCCTCCTCTAGAGGTTTTATTCTGCATTAATTTATATCTCACCCTTGGTCTTTTTCCACTCCAAATAAATTTAGACAATTGTCTGTGCCATATCTTAAATGGTTTAAAATTACTAATAATAGGGAGATTCTGGAAAAGAAACATAAACTTTGGCAAAATTTTCATTTTAATTACTGATATTCTCCCCAGCCAGGACAATTGTAGTTGATCCCAAATTTTAAGCTCTTTACTCATTTCTGATGTTACTTTCTCATAATTATTTTTGAATAAATCAAATTTAGTATAAAAAGATAAAGAAAATAAATAGAGCCAGAAGATTAAAGTAATAAGGTAATAAATGAGAGTATAAAAAGATAAAGAAAATAAATAGAGCCAGAAGATTAAAGCATTAAATACAAGGAGAATAAAAGAAAGAAAGGGGGAAAAGAGGTGATTAGAAGCTGAACTTAAAAGATCTACAGATTTCCAACTAAGTAAGACAGTGAAATATTTCGGGATCACTCTGACAAATAAAGACTGCCAGAAATAGTGCACATTAAATTGAGGCACTGCCCTGGCTCAGTGCTAGGGAATCATGGGAACTGTACTTTATTGTGGCACCAGAGCTCTCTGACAGAGAAGGCTCAATGTCCCAGAAAAAAATACAGTTCCCATGATTCCCTAGCACTGAGCCAGGGCAGTGCCTCAATTTAATGTGCACTATTTCTGGCAGTCTGCTTAGACCTTATATTTCCCTTTTTCTTAATCTGTCATCTTTCCAACTTAACAGCTTCTTTACTGCTTTCCATGTCCTTTTACTGTCCTTATGGTCTTTTTTTCCCCACTTTATCTGTCACCACTTTTTCCACTGCTTTACTGTCTCTATGCCTTTCTATTTATTAATCTGTCATCATTCCTTTAATCTTTCCCACTTTACTGTCTCTTGGGCCCCTTTCACGTCCCTTCAATAGCTTTTACGACTCTAGTCGACTCCCTCTCTCCTCATCAGACTTGCCAGACTTGCCATATGTCTCTTTATCTCTCTCCCTCCTCCCTTCACGGTTCCTCCTCTTTGTGACTCCTTTGCAGCTCTCACCAATTCCCAAAAAAGGAATATGCCGATTCTCTTGTTCTGCTTATCTCTCCACACCTTCTCCACTTTAAAGGACCCACCAGGTCTCCGTTCAATTGTAGATAAATATCGTGAATGAATATTAGCTTGTTTTTTTTCCCCTTTTTTTAATCTTCTCTTTTTGCTGCACTTCACTTTCATTTATCTTTGAAGTATGTGCGACAAGTTCCTCATTTTAAATAAAATGAGTGAAACAGATGGGAGGGATGGAATCTTCAGAGCCCATGTTTCCCGGTTTCACAGCTGGGGAGCATACCCTGTTTTCCAATCAGGGGTCCCTTGGTGAACTCCCCCAATGATTCCCTTCTATTTACCTCTCTACTCAGAGCAATAAAGGACAGGTAAATCTCATCCTGGTTCCTACAAGAACCACCGTTGCTGAGGTTGCAGATACTAAAGAACCATATCTGCGTCCTCTCTTGGCACCATCATACCGGAAGTCTAAAATGCCACATCTTTTTGAAATGGAGAAAGGGTGCCTTTGCCACCACAGAAGCACTTTTCGGCACTCCTTTTAGCATTCAACATTTGGTTACCACACCAAAGGAGCACCGTAATGCTGCTTGCCATGCGGTCAGTCCAGTGGCACTACGTCGGCTTCAGGGCAGAGTTGGGCCTGCAGTGTGCGGTCACCACACCCCCACTCCACCCTGATGCTGGCACTTTTTGACCTAAATTGAGGCTGTTGTACTTGGCCACATCAAGAGAAGGAATGAATCATTAGAAGAGACAATAATGCTAAGAAAGGTAGAGGACAGTAGAAACTGAGAGAGACCACATGCCAGATGGTTGGACTCAATGAGAGAGAACATGGATCTGAGCCTGCAGGATTTGAGCAGAACAGTTGAGAACAGGGGGGTCTTGGAAATATCTCATCAACATTGTCACCATGAGTTGAGACTAACTCGAGGGGAGTTAACAATAGCAATATAGATCTCAGACTATGCCTTATAAAGCAAAAATTGCTCTTTTCAGATATATCGATCCCCACAATGTCTATTCAGGAAAGGGCTTTCTATATCAGCAAATTGCTGGAGATGTAATACTGTTAATGTTTCCATAACACATATGTTCTGGAGTTGTCGCATAGTAGCTAGATTTTGGGAGGAAGTGATCAAAGAAAACATGGCTATGAACCAGCAAGAGCTGAGCAGGGCAGTTAAGGATCGGGTAACCTGAGGGTCTCTCATTCATAGGGTCACCATGGGTTAAAGTTGACTCAGATAGAATTGACAACAAAATCACACAAGTAAATTTGGTTTTCCAGTGTTCCTTGATATTCAGGGATGTGCATATGTTTTGGAGTTGTCCTATAGTAACTATATTTTGGGAAGAAATAACCACACAAGTAAATTTGGTTTTTGAATGTTCCTTGATATTTAGGGACGTGCATGTTCTTCTGACTTATTTATCTGTTTCTTGGAAATCAACAAATGGCCAATGGAAATAGTTTGTTCATACCCTTTTTATTGCTGAAATATTAATACTTTAATACTGGAAAGATCATTTCCCCCTACCTGTAATCCAATGGATGGAACAAAACATTTGAAAGAATGATGTGTAGACAAAATTTACAAATGGACTTAAATTTGGATGTTTGGTCAGCTTTTATAAAAACTCATGACTAATGTGATTATTTTTTCTTCTTCACATTTGTATTTTCCTGCTTTTGTTATACTGGTAAGTAATATCCCTTTTGAATGTAAATAAATTTTAAAATATAGTTTTTCCCCTGGCCATAGGTTGTCTTTCTCTGATCTTGGGTTTGAATTACACTCACACACCAAAGTTATAAAAAAAATTAAAAAATCTACACCTCTGCTTCACAGCATTCTTTAAACACATTAAATACATTAGGCAAAATGCTGTCTCCATACAGATTTAAGCTTATTCCAGCATATTCTTCAGCAGAAATTAAACACTGATTCATTCTTAAAAGACCAGAACATTTCCAGTTATCAAACACTTCCTTAGGTATCCTCTTCAAGTCACCAGGTAAGTGATGAGAAAGAAAACTCTCACATGCCTTTAAAAGGAAGGAAGGACTTGAGAAAATGCTTCATAGCTCTAAACAAACAGCTGCCCTGTCATACAGTACACAGTAAATTGACCTTTCATATTTCTAATACGTACATTTGGATGCAATCTAAAGAGCCTTTTAAGGTGTGGGTAATTGTTGTTGCACACATCTAGATTATCCTGCTTATTTCCTTCCCCTGCAGCACCTCCTCACCCTTATATCGAGTGCTGTTTCTCAGGTTTGGTGAGAGGAATTTGTCTGGCAGCACAGGAGATGACTATTACCAGAAAAAGGAGCATTTATCTTCTCTGTGTAAAGCTCACTGGCTAAACCTTTCTCAGCAGTGTGGGTAACAGCTGTTAAAGGAAAACACAAATTAACACAGAAAAAGCATCTGAGAAAGGAGACTGAAGTCTATGAAAGCTCATGCTGCCAACTTCTTTCTTTCAGTTAGTCTCAAAGGCACTACAAGATCTCTCTATATAATGATTCTACAGACTAACATGGCTATATCTTTGAATTCTAGAGAAAAAACTTTGCTAATCACATATTTCTATCATTTTATTTTTCATTATGTGATACTGAGTCCTATCATTATTCCAGGTCTATAATAGGACATGTCACAATCATCATAAGAGCTGCCAATTTGACAAGGAAGCATAGCTGTCAAAAATACCCAGATGTTATGCTCTTGTTGGCGATACTAAAACTATATGGAAAAGAGTAATTGGGTATTATCAGTTGCTAAAAATGCTGTACATTAAATTATTTATTTATTTATTTATATCCCGACTCTGTGTAATACAACCGGGGCGGCTTACATGATACAACAATAAAACAAACAATCCTGTCCCCCAATAACCCCTCCAAAATACAATTAAACAATCGAAGTTTAAAACATACTTTAAAATAACAGAATAAATGACAAATAAATTAAAATAACTGTAGTGAAAATCAGGGTTAGGCATAACTTTTTTGGTGGCTGGTTATCTACTCAGGAAAGGCCTGCCAGAAGAGATCCATCTTAACAGCTTTTTTAATGCTGTTTAAGGTGGTCATGTGACAGATCTCATCTGGCAGACTATTCCACAGTCTGGGAGTGATAGCCAAAAAGGTCCTCTGGGCAGTTGGAGATAATCTAGTTTTTATATGTTGCAATAAATTCACGCCCCAACTCTGCCCTGAAGCCGACGTAATGCCACCGGACTGACCGCATGGCAAGCAGCATTGCGGTGCTCCTTTGGTGCGGTAACCAAATGTTGAATGCTAAAAAATTTAGGTGAATAAAAAAGGTTTTAGAAAAATGCAAGGTGCAATCACATACACAAGATAGCAATTCAAACAGACACAGCATTTCATAGGTTTTTCTTAGGCAAGAAATATTCAAAGGGTTTTTTTGCCAGTGCCTTCCTCTGGAATATAATCTACAACACCTGGTATTAATTGGTGGTTATATATATATATATATATATATATATATAAAAAAAATCTTGGGGCCTGTCCTTTCTCCTTCCACTGAGTCTGGCCCCACTAACACCATCTTTTCAGTGTTTTAAAAGGGAGTAGGAGTAGTGTCACTGCCCCTTAGGGTATCACATGGTGAAGTCTGCATCCCCAGCATTCCCCTAGTGATGCCCCTGCTGACAGAATTGTGCCTTGCAAAAAGAAAACAAAAATACCTAAATTCATAAATGATTGAGGATATATATATATATATATATATATATATATATATATATATATATAATTACAACTTGTTTTATAGCTCTTCTTCAGCTAAATGTCACTTACTGAAACACAACTCCGTTAATGGCAAATAAAAATAAAAATAAAAGGTATTATATTTTTATAGCACCATAGTGTGCTTTCTGTACTTTCTCCTGAATTCATCACTGAATTGCCTTCTTAAAACTGTGGACTGATTCACCTGCTTACCATTTTTCCTGCAAGATGCTTCGGGACTGCAGTACAAATTTCCTCCTATTCCTGTGTTCCTGTGTAAGCTTTTCTTGTCCTTTAAAAAACAACTATTTTCCCCTCCTCTTCCTCCTCCTGAATTTGGGATGGCCTGACTTGTTTGATTAACGTTTGTGATGGACAGAATTATTAATGATCTGTTTAAAAGGACTCTAGGGTGTAAAGAACAGTGGAAAGACATGCTCCTTACTGTAGATTTTCCAGATTCCCATTGCTGGTCGGTTATTTTCAGAAAGGGTCTGGGTTACTGACAGCATGCTCAATCAGACTGAAATTTTGTGTCAGGCTAAACTTTGAGGTACACAAGAGATGTCTATGTAGAAAACAGAAGGAACGGTGTCCCATATTTAAACACAGTATCACATGTGGGAGAACAATTGTTATCCATACTCAGTGGAAAAAGAACAAGAAACATTGAGAATAAGGCCTGGTGTAGTATATTCAGGCTGCCTTTCTAAATATAAGACCTGTTCATAACAGAGGTCATAAAATTGCCTTTATAAAAGGTTTTCAAGGATTATCCCAACAAACATCTTTCCAAAACTAGTTGTCTTCCAGATGTGTTTAGATTACAACACCCATCTGCTTCTGTCACCATGGTCAGAAATGCTGATAGGTGACATCCAAAACATCTGGAAGGCACATGGTTCAAAAAGGGTGCTATGAAGGATGAGATGTCCCAGTGTTGCCTTTAGGTTATTTTTGAAATTCACCCTCACTCCAATATTATTTTGTACACTCTACAGATAGAGGGGGGAAGCACACCAGGGTGTCAGGGACGCCCTGGGATGGAGCGCCGCAGGACCGCAGCCTCCGCACCGTGGCGCTCCGGCGGCGTCCTTGAAAGGAGCGCAAAAATAGCGCTCCTTTCAGAAATCAGGGAAAGTGCGCCCTAAACGCGTAGGGTGCACTTTCCCTGACTTTTCCGCCGCAGCGTGTCCGGACGCTGCGGTGGGAGGTTGCCCTGGGAGCGCTGGCCGTGCGGAGGGCCGGCTGCTCTGAGGGCAACCTCGGGAAGAGGAAGGGGCGCCGCTCGTGCGGCTGCCCCTCCTCTTCCCTGCCTCCAAGACGACTGTATTAGTCGTCTGCCGAGGCCCAGAGTTGCCCTATCTCACTTCCCAAAATTTGGATATCCAATTAGCATATTATGCATATTATAATTTGCGTGCTAATTGTGCAAATTCAACACATTAATTGTTGCATTTTTTCTATTACTATAATTCAATTTTAAAGTAACCAGTGTTCTGAGAGAACCAATCTAGAATTATGTTGAAGTGGTGAACTTGGAACAGGGAACACCTAAGTTCAAATCCTCTTGAACTTAGGCCATCCCCACCTCTCAGCAAAGACAGCATACAGAGTTGTTGTGGTGATTAATAGGGAGTTGAGGACCATGGGAAATGGCCATACAGATTTCTTGTATAGTACAAATAAAAACAACTATGTTTTGTTATGCACTGGCACTGCCATTGTTATTCCCATCAGATCACTGCACATTTTTTGCCATCTATTTTTTTTACTGATGGCAAGAAGCTACAGATCCATGAATATACCACCGGAAACCCCTGAGACTGGCTGCCATTCGATTCACAGCACAAAATACAGAAAACAGTATGTGGGGGAAGGGAGTAATTTCTTTCTTTTTTAAAAAAAAAATGATTTTATTTCATATCAAAAAAGACAAATGTATACAACAATACTTACATTCGAACAAAAAAAAAAGACATTATCCATACAAAATCCATACAAACAGTAATCATACATACACTTTCATGCGCTCTCCTTTCTACACATATGTATAAGCTTCTTTTTTTACTATTATGATTACAAAGTATTAGTATAACTTCCTTGACTTAACCCTTACACATAAGATTTCTTATGCTAAAACCCTTCTTTTTAACTATGGAGTTTATCACACGGGAGCCAGTTTCATCTTTAAAAAGATAATAAAGCGCAAATAAACCATTCCGAAAATGAAGTGAAAATAGAGCTTAATTACACAAATGAATTACACACGTAATTAGAATAAATGCAAAACAACTTGAAAAGCGATAAAAAGGCGTTTTTATATTTCATACTGAAGTGAACAAAATTCGTAAATGTACTAAAAATGGTTCACTTGCACATACACAGATGCAAGTATGGTCTGTGTGTCGGGGGAACCTTGCTTGCGTCATTTCCTTTGTGACGCTGCTTCTTCATTCTGTTTGTCGCATGATTTCACCATTACAGTCTTTCCTTTCTTACTGTATTTTTTCCAATCAATATGAGAATGGAAACTGTGTTATTGTTGATGCTGCAGTTAATTGCAAGGTATGAGGCACTTGAAAGCGTGCAACGTAGAAGGTGCAGGGACATATTGAGGTTCCTGAGTCATTGGAAATATCTTAGGGGCATCAGGGGAAGCTCTGCAGAGGAAATACTTTTCTCCCTAGTATCTCATGGCAGCCATAGCACCCTGGCTTACCTAGCCTCCAATGTTCCTGAGCCACGTCGGTGGTGGGTGAGACCACTGGTAATCAGAAACTGGTGGGCAGAAGAGGTGCTTCCATTGTGGGATGAAGATATGTGGATAAGGAATTTCAGGATGTCCAAATCTATATTATTTGAAATAGCAGATGCTCTAAGACAGGGGTAGGCAACCTAAAGCCCGAGGGCCGGATGCGGCCCGCTGAGGCCTTTGGACTGGCCCCAGGCCAGTCCTGCCGCCGCCGCCGCCGCCCCCCGCCCGCCATGATGATATTGATTATCGTTGTTATTACTTGTTGTTGGGGTTTTCTTGGCAAAATCTCCACAGGGGTTTTGCCATGGCTTTTCTGCGGCTGAAAGAGTGTGCATGCATATTTTTAAAATATTTTTATTATTTTTTTTTATTTTATTTTTTTATTTTAATGTTTATTTATTTATTTATTCATTTATTTATGGTGCTTCAGCCCCCCAATTGTCTGAGGGACAGCAACCTGGCCCCCGGCTCAAAAAGGTTGCATGGCTTTTCTGCGGCTGAAAGAGTGTGCATGCATATTTTTAAAATATTTTTATTATTTTTTTTTATTTTATTTTTTTATTTTAATGTTTATTTATTTATTTATTCATTTATTTATGGTGCTTCAGCCCCCCAATTGTCTGAGGGACAGCAACCTGGCCCCCGGCTCAAAAAGGTTGCCTAACCCTGCTCTAAGACCTCACCTGCAGGTGAGGGACACACTGATGAGGAGGGCCATTACCGTGGAAGAGAGGGTTGCCATCACCATTTGGTGGCTTACAAGTCAGCTCTATTATCAGAAAGTGGCTCGTCATTTTCAGATTGGAGTCTCAACAGCAGCCGTGATCTGTATAGAGGTGATCCTTGCAATTGAGAAAGTTCTTCTTCCAAAACTAATTTGTCTGGGGGACCATCATAAAGTATGTTCCTTAAATTTGTGCTCCTACAATTTGTGTTTGTGCACTCAATAAAAGCAACATGTCTTTTTTGCTCTATATATAGGATTTGAAAGATACATAGCAGGATAGATAGATATATGGGGGGAAGCAGACGGCGCTTTGCACCATCTTGGAGGCAAGGAAGGGGAGGGGCAGCCTCACGCTGGGTGCCCCAACCTCTTCCCAAACACATCATCAGAGTGCCCGTCGCTCCACACGACGGGTGCTCTAATGACCTACTTCCACTGCAGTGTCCACACACGCTGAGGCGGAAGAGACGCCGAAGGTACACCCAACACCTTTTGCGGCGCACCTTCGGTGCCTTGCAGAAGGAGCGCTATTTTAGCGCTCCTTCCAGGGCCCAAAAAGGGAGGATTGGGGCCGAGGAGTGTGGCTACCTCGGCCCCAATCCGCAGCTTCTCGGGGCGGCCCACGGCCACCCATCTGCTTAGGCCCATATATCTCTCTCTGTGTGCGTGTGTGTACGCATATGAAAATAAAAACATGTAAATGTGTCTCTATTCAAAAATTTATAGATATATAGCTATGAATGTGTGTGTGTGTGTGTGTGTGTGTGTGTGTGTTTATATACTATCTATTCTTTGAGTATGCAGTCTAGTAAACATAAGCATATTTGTCCACACTACAGATCATGGATGGCTTCAAGAGTCTGGGTTTCCCACATTGTGTTGGTGCTGTTGATGGGACTCATATTCCGATCAGACCACCAAGAGCTAGGGCAGAAGAATATTACAACCGGAAATATGGCTACTCCATAGTCATGCAAGGAATGATGGACCACAAGGGGAGGTTTGTGAATATTGAGGCAGGATTCGCTGGAAGGATTCATGATGCTTTTATATTCAGGCACTCCTCCTTGTGTCAAGCTATGGATGAAGGAGCATTTGTGTCTGGAAATCCCACCATCACAATCAACGGTGTGCAAATACCACCATTGGTTATCGCTGATGGAGCATGCCCCATGTGGAAGTGGCTTATGAAGCCATACACTGGAGCACTGCAGTACCAATAGCAGAAATTTAATATGACGTTAAGCAGCGCTCACTGTGTTGTGGAAAGAGCTTTTGGCAGACTTAAAAGCAAGTGGGAATGCCTAAGTGCAAGACTCACAGTAGGAGAGAGATATTTTTCCACAATAGTTTCTGCATGTGTTTATATTTCTCTTTCCATTCTCTATTTCTCACACTCGAACCCTAATATTTATCTGCACCTTTTATCTATACAATATAATTTTTCTTATTTACTTGGTCTTGTCTTGTCATAGGTTTATATTCTAATGTCATCCATTTTGCAATATTTCATAAATGGTGACCATTTTCAATATCTTCTTTTATTTTATTTCTTAACAACGTTGGTAAAACATCTAACTCCATCGCTTCTCTCATTTTGTATTCCCATTCTTGTTCTGATAGTATAATAGTTTGCTTCTAGTATTTCACATATATAATTCTTGCCATTGTAACAATATATAAAATTACTCTTTGGTATTTCAAGGGGGAAGCAAGGAATGATTTATTTCAGATACAGATTACATATTTTATTATAACTAGAAAATAGCCTGGTTTTACTTTTTTCATCCTTTTAGACTTCTCTAATACTTATGTTAATCAGATCATGATAACAGGATATCTATGCCACCACTCAATTACTGTTTGTTAATGACCAGTTAATGTTTGTCCTTTTTACATTTCTCTTCCCTCTCACCTAATTACAGCAGGACCTGCAGGTCCAGCCTCCCCATACTAAAATCCACATATACTCAAGTTCCATTGTCCCTAATGGTGGCGTGTGCACATGGCCACACTGCCATTAGGGACAGCCCCCACTGTCCCAAATGGCAGTGTACGTGGTCACGCCACCATCAGGGACAATGGGACTTCAGGTAAGCCTCCATTGCCCCAATGGCAGCGTGTGCATGCAGCCACACCACCATTAGGGACAGTGGGACTTCAGGCGAAGTCTTGTTGTCACTTATGGCAACATGGCCATGTGCACATGCTGCCACTGGGGATGACACAGACTTGCTGTCTGCAGATGCTTGAATCTGTGGATGACAAGTCCGCAGATACCAAGGTCCCACTGTACATTCTCCACCCAACCACCTCATAATGAGGCAACTGAGGCAACACTCCATACATCTCATGAGGAAGGCTGTAGTCCATAAAACCTTATGCCAAATAACTCATATTAGTCTTTAAGGTGGTGCTAGTCACTGGTTTTTTTTGGCTAAAACAGACTGCCATATCTACCTTGAAAACTTTGAAAAATATTACTTTGCATAAGACCAAAAAAATAAAATAAAAATCAAAGCAAGTGCATACCTGTTCATACATATTTCACAATTCCATCCTCCTAATTTTACTTCTGCTTTCCACTATATAAAACCTTTCTGCATCCTTAACCTCATAACTACAGGTATGTTCCACTTGCTGCATAAGGAAATGGTATTCTTAATAAATGCAAATACAGAAGTCTACTATGGACATTTACTTAAATGTTGTTGTATGCCTTTCAAGTAGTTTCCAACTTATGGTGACCCTAAGGTCAACCTAGCATAGTGGTTTCTTGGCAAGATTTGTTCAGAAGGAGTTTGCCATTGCTTTCATCTGAGAATGAGATAGTGTGACTATTAGCATCACTGGGTGGTGCAGGGAGTGCACACCACACTGGGTGACACCCCAGAAGGGGGATGACACCACAGGAGGGGGGTGACACCTGGTCAGTCTCCCACCACCTGAAGGGCCTTCCTGGGGCCTTGAGACCACTCTCCCAGCTGCCGTGGGGCTTTCTGGGGTTCCGGCAGTGCATGAGGCCCACCTTCCCAGCCACCATGGGTTTTCCTGGGACGCTGGCAGTGCATGGGGCCCACCCTCCCAGCCATTGTGGGGCTTCCTGGGCCACTGGCAGCACACAGAGCCCGCTCTCCCAGCCACTGCTGGCTTTCTGGGGTGTCACAGGGCATGTGTGCATGATTTCCAGCACGTGTGCATGTTGGAAGCCCCACCCACCCCACCCCCCGGTGACACCAAGTCAGGGTACACCACTGAGTGTGACTTGCCCAAAGTCACCCAGTGGGTTTCCATGGCTGAGCAGGGATTCAAATCCTTGTCTACAAAGTCCTAGTCTCCTCTGCCTAGTACACCACACTGGCTCCACTTACGAGTAGAATCCATTTATTATAGTAGGACATATGTGTGAGCAAACAGCTCAAACTCCCATCTGGAGTCTTTCAAAAAGAAATGTATCTTTTGTTTATTACTGTTTGAATCCATTTGCCCCTAAAATATGATTCAAATAAAGTATCTATTTCAATAAGCTTCTGCCTATGCTTTCCTTTTGCCTTTTTCCAGTTCCTCCATTCCTCAAGGGAGGACCTATCAAGTGGCTGCTTCAGGTACTAGAACAAAAGGAACAACAACCGCACCAGCTGCTGCTGCTGCCTCTCCTCCTGCTCTTGCTGTAGTATTACCTTGCTCCACCTCATCTTCCCTCTCCCTTCCCTCACCTCATGTCACTGCCATGCCTTACTACCTTGCTCCTTGTACTCTTCTGCTACATCTGTTTCACCTTCTCCTGCCACACACCCCTCCCTTGTACTTTGCCTCACCTGGTACCTAACTGTCTTGCCCCTTGCATACTGTCACTGAACCTCACACCTTCCTTTTCCCTCCCTCCCTCTACCATTATGCCTCAATTTCTTCCTTCCTCTTCTCTTGCCTCACTTTGTACCTTTCCCATGCTTTCCACCCTTGTTTCTTACATTCCTTTGTTTGTATCTCTCAGTCTCCCCTCCACTGTTTCTTCTCATGCTGTTGCCCTTTCCTCTTCTTGTACCTACCATTATACCTCCTAGCATCCTTCCTCTCCCTGCCTGCATCCACTGCTACACTTCCACCCTCTCTTTCTTCCATTCACCATCTGCCTCACTTAGCATTGCTGCCTTCTTGCTATTTTGACAGTGGTTATGGGACAGCATCTTCCTGGGGGCACTATTGTGGCAATTTTAGGGCCTTTACAGATGGCCCATTTCAGGTGGCTCTGGGCCACAGCAACTCAATGTCGCAGCCCCAATCCTCTCTTTTACCACCCCAAAAGAGCGGCAAAATGCTGCTCCTTTTAGGGGTGGCAAAAGGCTGCCCTAAGAGCCGGCACCACGGCTCTTCCATGCCCTTTTGGCACAGTGCCCCACCCCAACTCCTCCCCCAGGCCGGCCCTTTAGGTCGGTCTGCAATGCCCCTTAGTTTGCCAGAGTGTTAACCCTTTTAAAGGAAACAAAAATACACAAGTATGAAAGTTAAACTTGTTAGAGCCTAGCTTTCATTAGCAGAACAACAGAAGTGTGAGTCCAGCTATTTTAATATGAATAAGGAGACTATGGGCCGATGCAGACCAGCCTAAAGGGGCAGCACAGAGCCGCCCCTGGGAGCAGCAGATCGGGGCCCTGGCAACTGGATGCCATGGCCCCAATCCTGCTTTTTGCTGCCCCCAAAAGAGTGGCCCTTTCAGCCACAGTGGCAGTGGCGCCGTCTTGGTGCAGTGTGCATGCGTGCTGCGCCAAGAGGGTGTCCTCATGCCACGCACCATGCAAACGGGTGCACAGCATCAGGACAGCATTGGGATGGAGTCAGTGGGGTGGCGTGCAGCCACCCCACCCCAACTCCACCCCTAGGCCAGCCCTTTAGACCGGTCTGCAAAGCCCCTATCACTTTACACTTTTAAAATAGAGCTAGGTCATTTTAACTGCTCTGACTGCCTCCTGTTGCATTATGGAACTTGTAGTTTAGGAAGAGGCATTTATAATATTCAGCCAGAGAGCCTTTAAGCCTCACGAAACTACAAAGCCCAAAATGCAACTGGAGGCAGTCAGAGCTCTTAATGCGAACTAGCCCCGTTTTAAGAGCGTGGTGCGATAAGCTCGTAACTCAAAAACCGACAAACACATAGTTTGTGGTTTAAAAACAAACAATAATGGCTTTAATAAATATTTACATGCAAGAACTAAAACCTAATCCAACTGGTGATGGTTTGGGTAAAGAGAAATAAATCTCCCCATCTTTTAAGAGATCATTGCACTACCGTACCTTTAAAATGCATTAAAAAGAGACTTACCTCACCCTAATCGAAGTAAAATTTGGGCTGCATCCAGATGTTTTCACATGGACTTCCCCAAAAAAAACACCATTGGAATGCAGCCCAAATTCAGCCCAGATGACTTAACTCGCTTTGGCAGCCATTTTTCTAAGTCAGAACTTAGAAATTTTAATGCAGCCCGAATTTTACTTCAATTTTACTTCAATTTGGGGGACGAAAGTCTCTTTTTAATGCATTTTAAATGTAGTGCAATAATCTCCTTAGATAGCAGGAAGATGAGACCAACTGCTTACTGACTGCTGACTCTTGAGAGAGACTCTTAGAATCTTGAGAGAGAGCTGTTAAACTGCCTCCAAGATTGATAGAAAGAAGGAGAAAGAGAAAGGGAAGTTCCTATCTATATAAGGAGAGACAGGAGAATGCAAATATATTCCAACAAGTATCCTAATTTTGGAGGTGCAATATCTGGTACTACAAATACTAATTTTGGAGGTGTGATGTCTGGCCAGTAGCTGAGTCCTCTGATAGCTTGCTCCCACTCTCAGCTTCTGCCCTATGCCATAAAGCACATACCTGACTCTGCTTAATGATAGGGCTGGCCTATCACGCACACACACTCCTTCTTGGTTGGGGAAGGAGAGTGGAAACATATGAAAATGTTAAAATTGTGTTTTTTAAAATTCTATAAACCATTCTGATGATTTGCTAGTTAAAACTGGGATAGAAACTAAACAAACATACAAACAAAGATTTCTCTACTGTTCTCTGTCGCCCAGCAACTATCACTCAAGGGCATTCACTTCTGCTGCCCATGGAGGTTTCATTTAGTTATCCTTGCCAATAGACAGTGGGTAACCTTATTCTCCACAAATGTATCTGATCTCTTTGTAAAGCCATCTAAAGCAGTTATTGTATCTTGTGGTAACATATTCCTTAAGTTAATTATGGAATCTGTGAAAAAAAACATTGTGTGTGTCCCTCAATTGCTTCTCAATCACATCATATTTTTAAGGTGTTTACATATCTGGCCTTAATTCTCATTTTTACAACAAATCTGTAACATTGAAGATATTGGGAATACTGCATGGCTAATTCTGTGCCTGGCTATCTTCACGCCATTCAATTCCAAATGAATTAGACTGAAACCTAGCTAAGTAAATAGTGTGTATGCGTGTTTAAATTGGGAAATACTAATATTAAACGCAGCCCATGTTTATCTAAGTTTCTATGCATGATCAGATCTCATTTGGACATAGATGACAAAGGGTATAATCTGACATGGTTCTGGGGGTATGGCACTGAAGCCGCCTTCACTGAGAAATGCATACTAATCAGGGGAAACTCCCAATCTCAGCATTTAAACTGATAAAAGAATTTGATTTAATAGATGTATGGAAAGCTTCACATAAAATAACTATAGACTATACATATTTTTCTGGAAAATACAAGACTTGGTCTAGAATAGACTTAATATTTGCATCAAAGATAATAAACACCAAAATATGAAATACTAATATACTTCCAAGAATTTTCTCAGACCATTGCCCTCTAACAGTCTCCTTTGCTTCAAAGAAAAAAGAATTTTCTTGGAGATTGAAAGATTCAATATTAGCAGACGAGGATATTGTTACAATGATTAAAAAAGAGATCAGATTTTTCTTTCAAGAAAATCGGAATAAGGGAACACCTAATTTTATAGTATGGGACGCGTTCAAGGCGGTTATAAGGGGGATGCTCATACAACAAGAAAAAAGGAAAACATACATGAAACAAAAAGAAGAAAAAGAAATGACATCACGTTTAGCTATACTAGAGAAACAACATAAATTAAGACCAAACAATAAAGAAGTAAGTTCTCAAATCCAGGATATAAAGAATCAAATTAATAAGTTAGCAATGACAGAAATCAAAAATAAAATAAAATTTGTAAAACATTATCATTTTGAGAATGCCAATAAAGTAGGGAGATGGCTATCTTATAAATTGAAAAAACAAAAAGAAAAGAATATAATCTTAAGTCTCAGGAAAGAAGATAAAGAATATTCACAACAAGAAGATATAAAAAGAATAGCACATGGATTTTACAAAAATTTATTCATGCCACATAAAGTTCAGCCAGAAGGGAAAAATAGAATGATAGAGTATCTAAAAAAAGTGCAGCTGTCACAAATAACGGATCATTGGTTACAGAATTTCAACAGAAATATAACAATGGCAGAGGTAGATCAAGCCATATCTAAACTTAAAGAAAACAAGGCTCCAGGACCTGATGGGCTGACGGCAAAATTTTACAAAGTATTCAGGGAAGAAATATCTGAGATGTTGTATACAGTGATGCAATAGATTGACAATGGGAAGTATCCAGACTCGTGGAGACAATCAAATACAATACTTATCCATAAAGAGAATAGAGATCCCCTGGATATTGCTAATTATCGTCCAATTGCTTTACTTAACATAGACTATAAATTATATGCCTCCATTCTAGCTAACAGATTGAAAAACTTCTTAGCGAGTTGGATCCATGAAGACCAAGCAGGTTTTTTACCTAAAAGATATATTAAGGATAATGTAAGGATACTGATAAATTTGTTACAATACTATGATATACATAAACTTAAAAAATTGGGAATGCTTTTTCTAGATCTGGAAAAAGCATTCGATAATGTGGATTGGGATTTCTTGATGGCGGTCCTACAAAAAATAGGCATAGTCGGGAATTTTTTGAACAGGATTTTACAAATTTATCAAAAACAAAGAACTCAATTAATTATCAACGGAGAAAAAACAGAAAATTGTGATATCTGGAAAGGAACATGCCAGGGTTGTCCATTATTCCCCCTCCTCTTCATCATCATAATGGAAGTTCTAATCATAAAAATAAGAAGTGACAATAAAATAATATCTCCTGAAATAAATAAATTTAAATTTAGCCTCCAGGCCTATGCAGATGACGTGGTGATATTTTTGGAAAACCCACTAAAGAGTATAAAACACCTGGAAGAGATTTTGGAAGACTTCAGTAAGGTGGCAGGTCTTAAAATCAATAAAGATAAGAGCGGTTTATTACTAAAAAACTGTACAACTAAAGAAGAGGAAAAGATCAAAAATGAGACTAATTTTCATATAACACACAAATTGAAATACTTAGGTATTATAGTAACAAATAACATTGCAGATCTATATAAAAACAATTATGAATTAACTTGGAACAGGATTTAAAAAGATCTTAAATCCTGGGACAAAACCCAACTGTCACTACTTGGAAGAATTTCAACAATAAAAATGTTAGTCCTTCCTAAAATGCTATACCTATTCCAAGCCTTACCTATCTTAAAAGATAAAAAACCTTTTATTAGATGGAAAAAAGACATCTCAGAATTCATATGGCACGGAAGGAAAGCCAGAATAAAAATCTCTACTTTAGAAGAGAAGAAAGAAAGAGGGGGTGCTGGGCTCCCTAATTTGGAACTGTATTACAACGCATGTGCACTATTATGGGTAATAGATTGGATCCTTCTGCAAAATTCTAAATTATTAGCTTTAGAAGGAATAAACATGAAAAAAGGATGGCATTATTATTTGTGTTATGGAGGTGCTAGAACTGACAAAAACTTCAATGTACATAAAACTAGGAAAATACTTCTGCATATTTGGGAAAAATATAAAATAATCTGGTATTCCAAAATTCCAAGCTGGACATCTACACAAAACGCATTTCACGATAAAGAAGCATCACTTTTAGAAAATAGATTGACGTCTGACAAATTATTATGCAAATATAAAGGTAGTTATAGATTAAAATCAAGAGAGCAATTATTACATGAAGGTATTGAAATGAATTGGCTAAAATATCTACAAATCAGACAAGACTACAGGAATGACAAAGAAACTTATGATATTGACACGGGTAACCCAAGCTTTGAAAAAATTCTAAGGGAAAAAGATCAACATGGAATTAGAAAATTATATAATTTGTTATTAGAACTTGAATATGAAAATGATCTGGTTAAAAACAGCATGATCAGATGGATGCAGGATATAGGTAATCAAATTCCGTTACATGCTTGGGAAAAATCATGGAAGGACTCCAGCAAATTTTCAAAATGTAGTACATTAAAGGAAAATTATTTTAAAATACTACACAGGTGGTATTTTACCCCTGTAAGAATGAAAAAAATGAATATTATTAGAAATAATATTTGCTGGAAATGTAAAAAAGAAGTGGGGTCACTATTCCACATGTGGTGGGCATGTGAAAAAGCTTCTGAATTTTGGAAAATAATACAAAAGGAGATGGAGGAATCTATGCAGCTCAAAATACCTTTGAAACCGGAATTATTTTTATTAAACATCTTGGACACAATAGATAGTAAAATAAGCCAGGACAATAAAAGTGTTATTCTATATATGATTACAGCTGCTAGGATGACCTTCGCTAAATTTTGGAAATTAGAAACCATACCAACGTTAAATATGTGGAAAATAAAAGTTAAGGATTTTGCTATAATGGACTCTCTATCAATGTATTTATCAGAAAGATCAGACCAAGAGTATAAAAAGAAATGGGAAAAGATTTATAAAGGAAAGAAATAGTCCTAAAGTAATGGGTTTTTTTTCTTTTTTTTTCTTCTCACAATTGATCAATGTAACTTAAAAAAAAATTGGCAATATGTAAATCCGTCTCTTCAGGGATAAAAATTAATTAAGTATAATTAATCATTTAAAATGTATATCTCTTTAATGAATAATATGGATACTGTTGTTAGTATTCACCTACTTTGATTATTAAGTGTTAATTGTAACCAGCAAGTGGATATATTTGAGCTTATAGAAAGACTGTTTTCTTCAGAGGCGGTAAAATCTTCTGAAGTTTTCTGCATTCACTCACATTAAAGCATAATTAAATATTATCTAGAGTGTGAATTGCCCCATGGCAGCTTTCATGCAGTGTCTATATGTTAAAATAGATCATTAGAATATTTAATTATTGTTTGGAATATGTGAAAATAATAATACCTGGTTGTATTTGAAGCTCTAAATATGATATATTAACGTGCGGACTTTCTTTTCAGAAATGTAAAACAGAAGAGATCTTAGTTATGTCAAGATTATGTTGCAGTCCTTGCTCCGAGAACTATATGAGTTTTGTAATTCGTTGGTATATATGTAAATGTAAAAAAAAAAACCAATAAAAATAATTAAAAAAGAGAGAGAGAAATGCATACTAAACCTTGGCTCAACACTTGATGTTGTCTTGGTAACAGGAACCGGAAGTTGCTGACAGTGCATGAAAGCCTTCATACGGGGTACCAAGGAGACAGAGGGATCCCTGAATTGCAAACTCAGTGAACAAGCAAGGACCCTTTCAGTTGGATCTGAAAGGAGAACACCTGACCAGCAGCAGGCCCATGCATGTCAGGAAGACAGATGGGCTAGGACTTTTTCTTCCCTCTGATATCCAATTTCTAATGTGCAAGGAGTTTTTGATCACACATGCACACACTTCTTTCAACAGAATAGATATGTTTTTGTTCCTGTTGTATGCCTTCAAGTCATTTCTGACTTCGGCAACCCTAAGGGTTTTCTTCACAAGATTTATTCAGAGGAGGTTTGCCATTGCCTTCCCCTGTGGCTGAGACTATGTGATCAGTCAGTGGGTTTCACAGCCAAGATGGGAATTGAACCCTGGTCTCCAGAATCGTAGGCAAGCACTCAAACCACTATGCCACACTGGATCTCATCCAGGTTTTTACTATTATTTAAATGTATATCCTGTCTTTCCTCCAGTGAACTCAAGGTACCATGTGCAGCTCTGTTCCTCCCTACTTTACCCTTACTACAGCAGGCTCTTGGTATCCAGTGGGATTTGGTTATAGGACACACACTTCCCTCCTTGGATACCAAAATCTGTGGATGCTATTAAGTACAATGGCATAGTAAAATTGTGTCCCTTATATAAAACGGCAAAATCAACCTTTGCTTTTTTATATATATTTTTCAGAATATTTTCAAGCCATGGATGTTTGACTCCATAGATACAGAGGGCTGACTTTACATCCCAATGAGGTTAGTTAGTCAAAACAAGAGAGTGACCTGTCCAAGGTCACCCTGGGGGGACTAATAATTGGACGTCCTATGTTGCTTTCCAGCACTCTAACCAGTATACTACAGGTTCTGAAACTCACTATTTACTCTTCATAAATGAAGCATAGCAATAATTTATCACTGCAATGATAATTTAAAAACCAAAACACAAGCAGATAGTGTTACAAACAGTGACCAAGTCCTGTAAACCAAGATGTTCCTGGTTCAAATTTTGCCTTTGTATAAGAAGTTACTTTTGTGACTTTGGACATGTTGGAATGTCTATTCAATATAAGGATAACAATAATTCGGATTTACCTTATCAGGTTGCAAGAGTTACTTTTATGTGAAGCATTTCAAACACTAAAGTGGTACAAATAGTAGAGGAGGAGACATTTTGTGGATTTGGTGTGCATATGTGATGAAATTCTGTTTCTCATGGTTTATGCTTTATGTCACTAACCCAGTGAACAAGCCAAAATACTATTGAAATCAGTGATTGGAATAAGTGAAAACAATCAAAATGCTACACATGTACAAGGCATGTGAGTTGTGTTTTAAGCAGAGATATATACAGCCAAATGTAGGGGATGCAGGTCATTTGTAACTGCATCTAGGCAAGAGAGAATGGCAGTAAGGTCTATCAAAGCAAGGGGAAACGGCTTCAGTGAGGAGAAAGGAGACTCAAAGGCTGCAAGGAGAAGGCCGTAGGGAACAAACAGAATAAGATGGAAGTTGCCATGGGAACCAGAAAGGATACGATCTGACTGGGCAAAAACGAAATAGTAGGTCCTAACAAGGAATGATAGCAAAGGAGAGTAGAATGAAGGCACCAAACAGCAGCTTTGACTGAAGTGACAACAGACACTTTATGTTCTTATCTGCACTTTCAGTGGTAGGTAGATGGCATTGACCCAGTTCTTCCTGAACTCGGATTGCTAAGATTTCATCAGGTTTTCCTAGAGAAAAGCAGGTATAGTCAGTGCTCTTAATATGCCCTGAGAAACCTATTACTGCCATCATTTTTTCTCATCTGATTCTGGCTGACTTATCGTTCCTGGGAGTGAGCTACTATGGGTACTTTCAGCTGGTTGAATAACTTTTCTAGCTTACATGTACAAGTCCAAACACCAGATGCCTCACTGCCACTAGGGCTGCCAGAGTGGAAACAGGAGATGGATCCTGTTCCTTTCATGATTATGTAGAAGAGGGAATTTGAACAAGTGTTGCTTGTCATACAACCAGGTAACAAGCAATACCTGCTAAAATTCCTTCTTCTACACAACCATTAAAGGTACAGAAGCTATCTCCAGTTTTTACTCTGTCAACTCTAGTGGCACCACCTCCTTTCTACTTTTCTTAATATTATACTATCAACATACAAGACTCTTCAGATGATAACATGAGCAAAATAATGTTTTGCCTGAGGGATTATAATAGAAGAAGAGAGGGCATAAAGAAAGGCGAGAGGGAATTGCATCCCACCCTAACCTGGCTGCCTCTGTTGTTGTTGTTTGTTGTTGTTGTTGTTGTTGTTGTTGTATCTTCAAGTTGTTTCTGACTTATGGTGACCTTAAGGTGAACAGGATTTTCTGGGGCTGAAGGTATGTGACCTGCCCAAGGTCACTCAGTGGGTCTCCATGACTGAGTGGTGAAGGTCTGATCTCCAATGTTCAAACCACTACACCATACTGGCCATCTTTATAAGTACCAGATTACAATCACCATAATCCATTCTGTCTAGAAATGATTCAGGTTGTCATAAAATACAACTGGAAGGTACTTGGTTGGGGAAGACTGATCAAATGCAATCAAGGATCTTCATTTAAAAAAAAAAAACATATGTAGCTTTAGAGGAGAGATCTGAAGGGAGAGAGAAAAGCAGCATTCTACTATCATATACAAACATGCTGCTTGAAAATACAAGAGTTATAAGAATGCTGAAGAGCAGTTCTGTTTAAGATTCTCCTCTGCACCTTCATGGGTAGACTCTACCCCTTCATTCTTTGGTCCCAAGGAAGCAGGTTAGGGATTTAAGTGGGTCTCAGTAATTCTTGACAAGCTGAAGACTGCATATCTAGAAGGACTTCAAAAGCATAAGGGATAGCAAAGGAAAGTACAATCCTGGTCAGTTCATTATGGCACTCAGGTAAAATCATGCTGGGTGCAGCACACCAGAAAGCAGCATGGTAGTCTGTTGTCCTTGCAATCTTCTTATAAACAGCTGTAGGCTAAAGTAGTCCTGCATTCAGACTACTGTTTCCTTCTATGCCCCATCCAAGAACATTGTAGTTGTTCAAACAAGCTCCACTATATGATTCAGGTGCTGACTTTGGTGAAACACTAGTGCTTCCCCAGCCTTGAGAGACAGAGAGGCCTTACCACTTGTTAGCTAATCTGGATTCTATTGGAGATCACCTTTATCAGTTTGTGGTCACCTGACTGCCCAACTCATGGTGATGGTTAAACCAGACATCTGAGTTAAACTCAACACTCTACACAAGAATTCTTAAGCATTGGAATTTGAAGATACTGTCACCCCTCTGTTCTCATGGACTTGAAGTCTGCAGTTTTGCACATTCATGGAGGGGCGACCTCCATTCAAATCAATGGGAGGTGTGTCCCATTCAAGCCTATGTGCTTGAATATTTGTGAATCTCTATTTTCACGGTGGGGGGGAGGTCCAGAACGGATCCCCCATGAAAATGGAGGGCCAACTGTACTTATATGAAAAGTGAGCAAGCTCTTTGGTCCTATTTTAAGCTATTTATTATATGTAGATATATAGATATGCAAACATATATATTCTTCTTTAGAGTGAAACACAGACGTGCCAATGACTGGGTGCTTAACTTCATTACATTACATTACATAACATGCAAGCCATCATACATTCACATCATACAGCTATCCAGATGTTACACTTTCATAAGAACTTTCCTAGGACTACTTTTATCTTTCTGCATCTATAACAGGCTTTGTAATAGTTAAAATGTATATGAACAGGACCTTTGAAAAACCATTTACATCTGTCATTTATCCATCAGCATCATAGGGTTATTTCATACTTTTCTTAGTGTCTGTTAAGGCATCAATCATATGTTTCATACAGTCTTTTACCTGTACAGTATTCTGTTCCTTGTATCATATTCATAGCCATCTTAATCATATCTCTAGTACAGGGGTAGGCAACCTTTTTGAGCCAGGGGCCGGGTTGCTGTCCCTCAGACAATTGGGGGGCCAAAGCACCAAAAATAAATAAATAAATAAATAAATATTTTTTTTTAAAAAAAATAAAAAAATATGCATGCACACTCTCTTTTGTGAAGATTTTGCCAAGAAAACCCCAAGAACAAGTAATAACAACAATAATCAATATTATCATGGCGGGCAGCGGCGGTGGTGGCAGGACCAGCCTGGGGCTGGTCCAAAGACCTCAGGGGGCCGCATCCGGCCCCCGGGCCTTAGGTTGCCTACCCCTACTCTAGTATTTTGTTCATTCAAATGTTCCTTCTTATTTGTTGAGGAAACATACATCTGTAACAGCTTCTGTGACAGGCATTCAAGAGTTAATCTTAGCAGCATTTATTATCACATAAATATATGTCTATTCCTAGCCTATTTATTTATTTATACATACATATGGTACATACATACATACCCCGCTCTTCAGCCACAAAGGCTCTCAGACTGGCTTAGAGAGAGTTAATCAGATATTTCCCTGCCCTCAGGCTTACAATCTAAAAAGACATGACACAAAAGGAAAAGGGAATGGCAGTGGGGAAGGGGAATAAGCCTAGCCTTTCAGTCCCAGCATTTTCCAGCATCTTGGGGTAGTTGATCAGCCTATTAGTCTATCAGGAACAGCACAGCTGTTATTAAACAGCTGTCTTCATATGTCAGCGACATGCCTTACAGGCGGTCTAATTTTTGAACTCTGTCTTAACTCTTCTATTCTCTCTTTTACCCATTCAGCTAATAAGTTGTCCAAAGATAAGTTGTCTTATCTCTATCCAATTAAAACAAAGATCACATCTATAACCACATCTGGGGTCTAGCAGAAGTCGTAACCATCCTACTTGCCTAAAATAGTGCACTTTCAAGGAGGTTTGTTCACAGGCAGGCTAGTGTATGTGCTCGTCTCTTGACTACAATTGTGCAAGTGTTTTCGTATCTTATTTACAATCCAGTGGCCTGACATTCTTCCCCAGACTGGAGCCAAAGATCATTGCGTAATTATTCTGAATGATACAGACACACACTTTTACAGATTTAACTGCTCACTTTAGTTCTTATGCTATATATTTTACAATACTAGATTACATTCTACAAGAAAATTCAAAATACACATGCAGCAATACCTTTTTTGAGTCAACTTTAAAATGTATAATACATTATGCAAGCTTTCAAAGCTTCACTGGTTTCTCCATCAGGCAAAAATGTTAAAAATCATACAGAAGAAAAATGGTGGCTATGGGCCTTTACAGACTGCCAGAAATAATGCAGCTTGAGGCCACTTTAACTGTCCTGGCTCAGTGCTAAGGAATCATGGAAATTCTATTTTTTTTTTCTGAGACATTGAGCCTTCTCTGTCAGAAAGCTCTGGTGCCACAATAAACTACAGTTCCCATGATTCCCTAGCACTGATCAGGGCAGTTAAAGTGGACTCAGTATGCACTATTTCTGGCAGTCTGCAAAGGCCCTTAATTCTTGTCGGAGGCCCTTTGCCATCTAGGAGTGAAACACATAAATTTACAAGGAAAACAGGATTTCACCATTCTCTGAAGATGCCAGCCACAAATTCAGGTGAAACTTCAGGAATACATGCTTCTAGAACAAGGCCTCACAGCCCGAAAAACCCACAAAAACCTATGGATGCCGGCTGTGAAAGCCTTCGACTTCACAATTTGAAGGCAAACAACATCACTGGCATTAAGATCTCAGAGGTGTCATACCATATCTTACTGTCATCATGATCACCCACACAGAACCCAGATGGCTGATCTTTCATGCACTCCAGCTACATACATTCTGAAATGGTTTTATTTCATACTTTATAAATATTAATGATTCCACTCACTTAAAAGGATAGATAATTTATTTGTATCTTATTTTGTATGCTGCTTTGACCAGTAACTTTCAGGCTTTGCTTACAGAAAATACAAAACATTTACAGCCCAATTTAGTGCAAGCTTATCTGGATGTAACAAATGAATGTATGCAAATGGCAGTTTGTCTTCTGGTTAATGCTCCTGCACTTAGCATTCCTTGCAGAGAAAGAAAGGCAAGCAAAATGCTGTCACTTGCCTCTACGCTGATATAATTCTGTGGTGTGAGCAGCAAGTGGATTACAGGTTTGGACTGCATAAAGCCTCTATTTAATTGTTTATACAACTGGCTTGTATGCATGATTGTTTAATAAAAATGGTAATGTCAAAATGGAAAGAGTGGCTTAAATCAATTATTTAAATGGATTCTGTTTAAATCACCAGGTGTTGTGCTTGAGCTGACCTCAGGTATAAAAGTTTGGTTGTGCTGATTGATCTGTTATGAATAATTCACATATATATCACTATAATCAATGAGTAAAGAGTAGAGGCATGGATGGATTGCTTCTAAAATGCATATTCACACACTCTGCCCCCCCCCCACATGAATGCTCATTGTGCCACATGTAAATATTATAGCACTTCCTTTGTGTGTTATAGCAACTTTGATCTCATACCATGAAGCTCCTATAATGTTAAACATCCAAACAATTGTGTGAATGAGATCAGTCATGTAAACTGTTCCAACAGAACTGGCTCCATGGCATGAAAAACAACCCTCATTATGATGCTGTAACATGTAAGGGACACCCTGATGTAGAACAGATAACAGCAGAGAAATCTAATTTATGTACTCCAGCCAATGTACTGCAATATTTATAGTACAGTAAATTATAGGTCGATTAAAGCAGAAATGGATGTTAGCTTTACATATGAAAATGTTGTCATTCAGAGTTACTATAGATCTTCTGCATATTGCTCAGGTAACTCCACTGTTCACAGGATATAGATCATAGGTTTAATACCCAAGTACAGTGATTAACTTCCCCATCACTGTACTTCGTTTACATCTCAAGGAAGTAAAAGAGCAATAAAAGACATCCTGTTTCCTTTTTGTTTATATGGAAACCATATTGGAAATTTTATAGTGTAAATCCATGGCATCATATAAAAACTTTATTACTCCTACAACCACTGTTTCTCCTCCTCCTCTTCCTGCTACTACTAGTAGTACTACAATATGTATTAAGGATGGGCACAGACTCCTAGGGCCTTACCACACTGTTCCTTTATATCACATTAATTCGCCCCAGCTGTTTACAGTAGGGTTGCTGGTTGTAGATGAACTGTACTGCACCTTGCCACCTTTTTACAGTAATCTCACCATTAGCACACTCCACAAATGGATTTTTCTTCCACAGTACCAGTGTCATAGCCTCCTCCCTATCCCACTCCTCACTTTACAATTGGCCTTGGGTTTTACTTTAGTTTTTCCATCTTGATAATGTCATGATAACACCTGGTGTCAGATGAGACCTTTTGTCCCAAGTTGTCAGACAGGAAAAGAAGCTGGCCACGGTGCTCCCCTGCCATTCCTTTTCATTCTGTGTAGATAAAACTGCCTTGACTTTTCAACTGTGCCAATTTTTTCTGTTAAATGCATGCCTGCATTTTGCCTTTTGTGTGGTAGGATCCTCTTACATCCTCCAGCATACCTCTGCCATTTCCCTGGCACGTGTGCTTAGAAAAAACAACACAAATTCATAGCCATGCATTGTCCTAATGGAAAGCTCCGTGAAGCTGTTAAACTGTGATGCTAAAATGTTAAGCTTCTATAATATTATGATCTTATGAAAGCACAATAGAAAGAGAGTTTGAAAAATTAAAAATTAAATTAAATTAAATTAAACAATTAAACAAAAGTGGTCTATGGATTCCCTGTACAGATCTCCTGGGGAATCTTTTACAGAGGAATAACCTGGTCATACCCACACCCTGCCCACATCCCACCCACTAACAGAGTTTTCACAGAAGGAAGTGCAATAGTTGTTCCACAGCACAAAAGGTTACTCTTTGGTAGTGAGAAAGGCAATGACCCATTAACAGATTATTTCAAGCATGAAAAACTGCACATATGTAATGGCGGTATGACAGGAGGACACCAGAACACCAACGACACATGGTAAGGCATGATCGCTAGGGATACTGAGGCATTGCTATGACACTGTAGCAACATGGTACCATAAGGCCCCCTAATTCAGATTGGCTCCTTATTCAGCACTTCTGAAAGTAGTTTACTTTGACTACTTTTGAGCCAGTTCACTTGATTCGTGTCTTGAACCCATAGAGATTTGTTCTTCCCACTAAAAAATGAATTTAAAATTAAGTTGGAAATAAATTGGAAACACATGACTGTAACTTTTACTCCCTCTTTGTCAGCACTGTATTTTTCCTCCTCTTTGTCAGCACTGTAGCTTAGTAGCCCTTTAGAAATGGATTACATTTTCAGAATTGTGAACAATAGGTGCTAGGAGTTTTACTCTATGTGCCTTAAAAAAATTAAATGGATCTGCCAATAACTTTTTTACTTCAGCTGGAAGAGAATTGCATATTTAGTATCCTTTGGGGGAGGGATTATGCTTACCAACTCCAGACAAACAGACACAAGGGTTTACCACTTTGAGGGTATCAAAAATGGATGCAGTGCTATGAAAATGAGAAAAGCACAGGCATACTCTCCAACATTTCACAGATGAATACTAGGAGGTGTGTAGCCAAGCAACATCACAGTGTGGTCAAAATGGCGAGAGTTATTAAAGAAGAGAGAAAACATAACCTAGGAGATGCTGTAGCAGTTTGCTTTCACCTGCTCCAACTAGAAGGTCAAGATTCTGCCTCATTCTTGCCATTCCCCCTACTGGGTTATTTTTGTACTTTGACCTCAGTTTGTATCAATTGAAGTAAGCTGATGACAAAAGGAGGAAAGTGGAGGAGGAGAAAAGAACTGGGACTTTTTAAAAGAAGTTGAAAAAGTGGGACAACAGAGAATTAATCAGGACTGTCCCTTCCAAATTGGGACAGCTGGGGGTATGCAGGAGGCTGACCCTAAGTAAGAAGTGTGCAAGATTTCAGAATAATATGTTCAACAGTTTGTGTGGAAGCAGAGTCAAAAATAGAGGGAAGGATGATTATCTTCCACTTCCTTTTCCCTCCCTTTGTTGTTTGTTTGTTGAAAATGCCACAGAAGTATTCCCCGGGCCAGAAAGCTACCAAGTTTCAGAGAACTGAAATGCTATGAAAATGAGAAAAGGCAGTTCCCCCCCCCCCCCCCCGCCGCCCTTGAAATCCTGTTTTCTTAAAATGATAAACTAAATTGGTGGGGAGGAGGAAGTACAATCAGTCCTCCATATCCACGGATTCTTTATCCACAGATTCAACTATCCATGGCTTGAAAAAATGCCAAAAATATATAAAGTCTAAAAAGCAAACCTTGATTTGCTATTTTATTTAGGGGACACCATTTTATTATGCCATGGTATTTGATGGGACTGTACAATATGGTGGCTCTCTTGTGTTACCCAAAGAACAGGTGGAGGGACTGGGGCTTCCTGCCAGCTGTCAGTCATACTTCAAATCTTGGGGAAATTAGCTTTGTGAGAGGCTTGGGTAACCTTTAGAACATGGAGGACCAATATACCACTAGGAAGACTCCAGATTCTCGGTAAATTTAGGAAATCCCAGAGAACAGCTTGTGCTGGTGGATACCTGTATGGGCAGTATATATAGGTGGGGTCACTGCCTCTTATCATGTATAATGAAGCTGCTCCAATGTACTGTTGTATGATACTCTGCTTTTTAAAAAATCTTTTGGACAATGGTATTACTCACTTTCAAAACAGCTGCTCCTTCCACAGCATGAGCACCACTCTACTTGGTCCTTTATGTGAGCTTTCTGAGATTTATATACCTACCTTTTCCCATTGCCTCTGCCTATGCTAAGGAAACTCTTAATATTCAAAATGAGAATAATGAGCTGCATATGAACTTGGAGAAGAAGAGTTATGCCTGGTTCCATTACATTTTATGGCTGATTGCATGGCTGATCATAACCCTAAAGTATGTGTCCACACTGTTTCTTGAAATGGTGGGTTGCTTCACGTGTGCCATTAATTTTTTTTTAAGGCAAGTAATGAGAAAGAGACAATGGAAGTAGGTTTAATAAGCACAACAGAGAAGGTATTGTTCCTCCACGTAAAATGGCTGGAGTTTTCAAAATGGTAAATGTTGAAATTGTGCACTTCTGGTAGAGGTTTTAAAAAGTAAAAAAGATCAAAGAGTTCCATACATGTTCAGAGTTGCTCAGGTTATTTCCAAATACAGCCAATGCGCTGCAGGCAAAACATGGTTTGTGTACTCTCAGAGGCAGATTGGTAGGTTGGCAGTATGTGAAGTCAACACTGCAAGCTTGCCCTACTCTTTTGAGATCAGAGCAGCATGTGTAAGAGGGGTTGTACTGTTTGTGGACAAAATCCAACAACACCCACAACTAGAAAAAGGGCCCAGTGTGGATAAGACCACAGTGAACTGAAAGAGGAAGGTCCTGGATATTTAACATCCCAACACACTCTTAACTGGAGAGTTTCTTGTAAAACATACCTGAGGATTCATAGACGGACATGTCAGTTACTCACTTTCATTCTCTCCTGCCCCCTCGCCCCAGCCCTGTATGTTTTCCACAGAAAGGATGTTATTTTTGCCACCAGTCCACCTTTCAGAAAAGAAACCTCCCACAAAAATGTAGCTGAAAGGAAACTCCCCAAAATTGAGTTATCAGCAGAAAGAAAATGGTATTCTAGGGAAGTTCCTAAACTGGTCTGAAGGAGCATCGCTTTTTGTCTTGCTAATGGAACTTAATTTCTTTTTATTTCCTGGAGTATTGTTACACCAAAACCTAGGGTCCTGGGAGGGCACCCATAAATTGCATTCAATTGGGGAATTTATTTAGGTCAACAGGGAGCAGTGAGAGGGCCAGGTTAACTCTATACAGGACATACACCTTTTTTTACTGGTTCCGAAAAAAATGGAAATGCAACAACACTCTACACTGAAAGAGTTAATGCCTCAGAATGTGCGGCAGTGATAGGGTTAGATAGTTTGAGTGACCTAGAGTGATGTCCCTCTCTGTCTACCTATCCTGACCCCTCTGTGATGTAAACCTTCCTAATAATGGAGTTCATATAATAAAGACTTAGGGCCTTTACAGACTGCCAGAAATAATGCAGCTTGAGTCCACTTTGACTGCCCTGACTCAGTGCTAGGGAATCATGGGAACTGTAGTTAATTGTGGCACCAGAGCTCTCTGACATAGAAGGCTCAATGTCTCAGAAAAAGCTACAGTTCCCGTGATTCCCTAGTACTGAGCCAAGACAGTTAAAGTGGCCTCAAGCTGCATTATTTCTGGCAGTCTGTAAAGGCCCTTAGTTTGTTCTCTGAGCCACTGGTGTCTTTGCTCCTTAGTCAGATCTTGTGTGTCGCTGCACTGCATTGATTTCTAACAGAGTACTAAGTACAACTCAGTTTTATTATTTGAACAAAACAGAGATGTTAACATTCACCCAAAGCACTTACACACATACACACTAAGATATATAAAAAGGTGGTAGTGGATAGCAAAGTAAAGGACTGCAGTGGGCAATGCTTACCAGTTCAAGAAGCCAGGCTCCAACCTTGAAAAAGCTAGGAGTTGAATGGGGGTCAGTACTCTGCTTTGTGGTGCAGCCAGAAATACTGAGAGGCCAAGCTTGAATCTGGCAGAGTTTCTGTCTAATTCCAATGGGAGTGCCCAATCAGAGATACTTATAAGCTAAACTTGACTTGAGGCAGTTTGAGTCAATTTTTCAGGAATCCCAGAAACAATGGGGTTCCCAGCAGGTTGATGGTTTTAACTCTGGAGTAACAAAAGGAATATTTTTGGTTGATGGTCAGGACAACCCCAGGGAGTTTGGGATAGGATGGGGTGTTGGAAAATATAATGGGGGCTAGCAGAGAGATTGTTTTAATGCAGCGGTCCCCAAGCTACAGCCCGCGGGCCGAACCCAGCCCGTCAAGGCCTTTGAACCAGCATGCGGCCGGTCCTGCCGCCACCGCACCACCGCCACCACCACCGCGCACGCATGGCGCGGGGTGCCATTTTGTGTTCAAAATGGCGTCCGGCATCACACGTACATGTGCATGACTCCGGGTGCCATTTTGGAACACAAAATGGCGCGCGCGATGCCAGGCGCATGCGCAAGACTCTAGGTGCCATTTTGTGTTCCAAAATGGCGCCCGGTGTCACATGCGCATGCGCACTAGTCAGGCACCATTTTGTGTTCCAAAATGTCACCCGGAGCCGTGCGCATGCGTGCGTGATGCCGGGCGCATGCGCATGACTCTGGGCGCCATTTTGGAACACAAAATGGCATCTGGCATTGCATGTGCATGCGCACTACTCGGGTGCCATTTTGTGTTCCAAAATGGTGCCCGGAGTTGTGCGCATGCATGCACGATGCCGGGCACATGTGCATGACTCCAGCGCCATTTTGGAACACAAAATGGCACCCGAGTAGTGCGCATGCGCACGTGTGCATGTGCGCCTCTGGCCCTTCAAAGATCTGGGGGCCAGTGAACTGGGCCCCGGATCATAAAGTGTGGGGACCCCTGGTTTAAGGTTTTAGGCTGACAGACTTTTTTGTCTTTGGCCTTCAAGAGGAAATGTACATGGCAGGAGGTTGAGAAGCAGCAATATTCACAGCCATTAAGTTACATGAATCTTTTACACTTCCCCTAGGTCTGTGTGACCACTCATGAGAAGTTCACTTAAAGATCATCATGACTGGCCTCTCTGTAACTGTCATTATAACAAAATGTAACAAAATATGTGCACCCTCAAATAATGTGGGGTATGCAGGGTGTCCTAACAGTACCTACATGAAGGAGGAGGGGTCTGCCAGCCTGAATTTCCCTCCAGTACCACCTAAAATGAGAAAAGCCAATCTTGACAAAATGCAAGGTTGTGACTAAGGTCTAAAACACATTGCAGAAATAATTCAGTTTGAGACCACTTTGACTGCCCTGGCTCAGCGTTAGGAAATCCCTGAGCCAGGGCAGATAAAGCGTCTGAAACTGGATTATTTCTGCAGTGTGTTTTGAACCTAAGATGGTCATAATTTCTTTTCCTTCTCTATGATTTTTAACACCTTTGCCTGATTTTTTTAAAAAAGCCAATGATGCTTCAAAAGCTTGCAACCTGTAGTTTGTGGATTGTGGTTGCCCCAATAAAAATATCACTGTTTTATAATGGATTTTGGATGTTATTATATTTTGCTACATGGTTAACATGGCTACCCCAGCTCTGTTTTCTGGTCTGAAGGTGCTTACTGCTGTTCAGCCATTGGCTAAATGTATCCCGAAAGTGAAACTGTGTTAGCCTTTTGTTGCAAAAACAAGCAAAAGTCCTGTAACACTTCAAGGACTAACAACAATTGTAGCACGGGACACAATCAATCCCAGCCTTTCCATTACCATGGGCAAACTTGATGGCCTAACTCATCTCATTGGCAATGTAAAACAGTGTCTAGAATTAAAGCAAGCTTTTTAGGTACAGTGCCAAGCATTGGCCATTCAAAGACATACCTGTGTTACTCTGGGAAACCAGTGTGCAAAGGCATCTTGCAGCACCTTTGTGTAGGTTCATAAACTAAAAAGGGATCTTGGGCCTCATTCCCACTTACAAATAAATCAGTTTGTGATCTGAATCAATAGATCAGTTTGACAGCGGAGCATGGTTCACACTACATTTACCCTGATCGCTTTTTCTTATTGTAAAATATCCCACTTGTCCTTCACATTGACTAATGAATCGGTTCAAAAGGGACCCTCTTCAGTGGGTCACTGATCGCTGAACACGTCATAGGAAATCGATTCCGATTTGCATCTCATTCACACTTGCGCTGAATCAATGTATTGCATCTTACAGCACCTTTGTGTAAATACATAAACGAAAAGGGGATCTTGGTAGCACCTTTGCGTAGGTACAGAAACTAAAAAGGGATCTTGGTGGTGCCTTTGCGTAAGTATATAAACTAAAAAAAAAACACAGGGGATCTTGGCAGCATCTTTGCGTAGGTGTATAAAGGAGCAACAAGATCTCTTTGACAATGCAAGTAGCCATTCCTTTCAAAGCCGCAGCCAAGGGCGTGTGTGTGTGTGTCTTGCACACGGATTCCTTTATCAGATGATGAAGTGATGGGGGGGGGGGTTTAAAGGGAAGGAAGGGAGGGAGGAATCTGTGGGCAGAGAAGGAATCGGGGGCGCGCTCTCCCACTCCCTCTTTCTCTCTCTCTCTCTCTCTCTCATCCACGCGTGCACGCGGGGGCCGCAGACGTAGTGGGCACTGTAGGCATCATCAGGATCTAAAAGTGTATGCAGTCAACCTGTATATGAAAGGCATAGGGGATATATATATGTGTGTGTGTGTGTGTGTGTGTGTGTAATCTCCGCATTCCCCCTCCAGCACCTGTAATTGTAAAGGGTAAAGGGGAGGCAGAGGGAGAGGCAGAGGGGTACAGCTGTAGCAAAGGCAGCCAGGCAGCGGCCATCACTCCGGTCTCCCGGTCTACCCCGACCCCCCACTGCCACCCCCATTGCTTCCTCTCCAGCCAGTAGGGACCCAGGGTGCCACCACGTGAACCTGGGAGCCTCCTCCTCCTCCTCCTCCTCCTCCTCCTCTTGCGCAGACGGAGGCGGAGGCGAGACAGGTTTTCCTCCTCCTCCTCCTCCTCCTCCCTTTCGCAAGGACTGTCAGAAGCGCCGCAGAAGCGCGGGGGCTGCGGAGGGAGGGAGGGAAGGAAGGAAGAGAGAGAGAGAGAGAGGGAGGGAGGGAGAGAGGGAGGGGGCGCCCCAAAACGCATCATCTGAGGAGGAGGAGGAGGAGGAAAGGAAGGTCAGGACTTGGCGGGGCTGAAGGAGGGGGCTTCCTCTCCCCTTCCTCCCCCGCTCGACTTCTCTGTGCTGTGAATATCTTGAGTCCGAAACACCGCTACGGAACAAAGGAAGGAAGGAAGGAAGGAAGGAAGTCCCTGCTTGCTTGCCGGACGGGGAGGACCAGGGCCGGGGCTGCTTTGGGGGCCATTTCCAGGGAGCCATTCCAGCCTCATCCCTCCATCCTTCAGCACCTCGTGGGAGGAAAGAGCCTTATTTATTATTATTATTATTATTATTATTATTATTATTATTTGCTGTCTTCCCTCCCTCTCGAAGAAGGAGCAGGGATCCAATTTGGTTTTATTTTTTCCCCACACAACTCTTGGTTATTCTTGTGGGTTTGTTTTTGGTCAAGGTTATCGCGTGGCCTTCCTTCCGCAGCCCTCAGCCGCGGCTCTGGAGGAGAGGAAGGAGGGGAAGGTCTTCCCTAAAAACTAGGGCTTTGGAGAGACAGCCTTCTCTCTCTCTCTGTCTCCCTTTCCTCCAATGGCCCCCGCTGGGGAGCTGTGAGGACTCTCGCCGGGAGGCTGCAATGCCGGCAGGAAGCCTCTGAGGAGCCCAGGGAAGGGAAGGGGAGAAGAAGGGGCGAAGGCGGGACACCCCCCGCCCTCCTTCGTCGACGCCTCGCTTTCCCCTTCCTTCGGCCTTTCTTTCTTTCTTTCTTTCTTTCTTTCTTTCTTTCTTTCCTTCCTTCCTTCCCTTTTTCCCGCCCTCTGTGAGGGGAGAGGCGTGGGCTTGGGCAAGGCTTAGTAGCATCCTCGGAAAGACGGACAGGTAGGTAGGGCTTCCTTCTCTGCCTCTCTCTCACCGACCCCCAGCCTCTTGTGGAGGAGGAGGAGGAGGAAGAAGAAGAAGAAGAAGAAGAAGAAGAAGAAGAAGAAGAAGAAGAAGAAGAAGAGGGGCATGGCGACCCTGCTCCGGAAAATCGGGCTCATCCGACTCCACAACCGGGACACAGAAGACCCCAAGCACCATCACCATCATCACCACCACCACCATCATCACCGGGGCAGCAGCCAGCAAGGCTCGTCCTCTTTGCGGGGCAAAAGCAACCAGAAGAACAAGCACCAGCAGCAGCAGCAGCAACTGCAAGGTTGTGGCAGCAGCCCCAGCAAAGAGAGCCACTGCAGCAGCAGCCGAGGCAACAGCCCCGCAAGAAACAAGCCTCCCAAGCAGCATCCTCCTCCTCCTCCTCCTCCAGCCTTGCAGCCCCAGGGCGCCTCCGACGGCAGCGGCGGCGGGGCCAAGGAGAAAGGGGCCCCGTCCAAGGAGAGCCTCCCCGGGAAGGAGCAGCAGCAGGGCCGCGTGGGGGGCCTCCCGTCCTTGGTGCCCCCGAGCCGGCAGGCCCACTGCACGCAGGTGCGGACCCGTCGCCTGATGAAGGAGCTGCAGGACATCGCCCGCCTGAGCGACCGCTTCATCTCGGTGGAGCTGGTGGACGAGAGCCTCTTCGACTGGAACGTCAAGCTGCACCAGGTGGACAAGGACTCGGTGCTGTGGCAGGACATGAAGGAGACCAACACGGAGTACATCCTCCTCAACCTCACCTTCCCGGACAACTTCCCCTTCGCGCCGCCCTTCATGCGGGTCCTCAGCCCGCGCCTGGAGAACGGCTACGTCCTCGACGGCGGGGCCATCTGCATGGAGCTCCTCACCCCCCGAGGATGGTCCAGCGCCTACACCGTCGAGGCCGTCATGAGGCAGTTCGCCGCCAGCCTCGTCAAGGGACAGGTCAGTCGCCAGGAAGGGAGACGGAGACGGAGACGGGGAGAGGGTGCTTGGCTGGGACCCCTGTCCTAGGCTGGGAGCAGGGGGACCAGATCTCCCAACATGGGTTCAAGGTGACCAGATCTCCTAACCTGGGATCGAGGTGACCAGATCTCCTAGACAGGCAGATGGCCTAACCTGGGAACAGGGTCCCAAATAGCCTAACCTGGGAGTATGGCCCCAGACGTCCTAACATGGGATCAAGGTGACCAGATCTCCTAGACAGGCAGATGTCCTAACCTGAGACCACGATCCCAAATATCCTAACCTGAGAGCAGGACCCCAGCTGTCCTAACCTGGGATCATGGTTGGTGGCCAGATCTCCTAGACAGGCAGATGTCCCAACCTGGGAACAGGGTCTCAGATGCCCTAACGTGGGAGCAGGGCCCCAGATGTCTTAACCTGAGACCAGATCCCAAATATCCTAACCTGGGCGTAGGGCCTCAGCTGTCCTAACATGGGAGCAGGGTGACTAGATCTCCTCACCTGGGATCATGGTGACCAGATCTCCTAGACAGGCAGATGTCTTAACCTGAGACCAGGGTCCCAAATATCCTAACTTGGGAGTAGGGCCCCAGGTGTCCTAAACTGGGAACAGGGTCTCATACGTCTTAACCTGGGAGTAGGGTGACCAGATCTCCTAGACAGGCAGATGTCCTAACCTGGGAGGAGGGTCCCAAATATCCTAACATAGGAGCAAGGTGACCTGATGTCCTAAGCTAGGAGCAGGGTGACAAGATGTCCTAACCTGCAAGCAGGGTCCCAAATACCCTAATCTGGGAGCTAGGGCCCCAAATAGCTTAATCTGGGAGCAGGGTCCCCAATGTTCTAACTGCAAAGGAGGAAAAGGCACCACAAAAGGCAGGATGTGATCCAAGAAAAGCTAAAAACACTCATATCAATATACATTCATGCTTCTTAGAATGCTCCAAATGGAGGAATTGCTCCTGGACCGAATGTTAAAATGGAGGACATGTCCTGGGAAAGGAGGATATCTGGTCACCTTGCTTGGCAGTCACTTTTCTGAGCAATGAGTCTGAATTCTAGATTGCACTCAAGATGGGATTCCATCCTAGCCAGATGAAATCTCTTCTGGCAAGGGGGCTTTTGCACCCTGCTAATATTAATATTAATAAATATTTAATATTTAATATTTGAAGAGCTGGTATGATGTAGGGGTTTGAGCATTGGACTAGGACTCTAGAGACCAGGGTTCTAATTCTGGCTCTGCCATCAAAACCACTGGGTGACCTTGGGCAAGTCACACACACTCAGCCTCAAGAGATAGCAATGGCAAACCCCATCTGAAGAAACTTGCCAAGAAACCCCCATGATAGGTTCACCTTTGGGTCACCATAAGTCGGAAATGACTTGAAGGCACACAACAACAAATATTTGATTCATTGGTATGGCTCATTGGAAGAGATAATAATGCTAGGAAAAGTGGAGGGATGCAAAAAGAGAGGAAGACCACACGCTAGATAGATGGACTTTATTAAAAGAGGTCACAGGGATGAATTTATATATAAGCAGAGCAGTGGAGGATAGAGAGACTTGGAGATGTCTCATCCACAGGATCATCATGAGCCGGGAACAACAACAATATTTGATCAACTGGCTAAGTCTGTGATGAAAGCAACAGGCTTGGGACATGCTTGGAGGCACACTTTCCCATTTCTGAGTTGTGGTTAAGCCTTAATACTGAAACATTGTTCTGGGCAAAATCCCAGAGGCTTGGCTCAGATCCATTGTCTCCATGCAGGGGATGGACTGAAATATTTTGCTGCATTGCATTATCCAATTGACTGAAGACCAGGCAACACATGACAGGGGAGATGTATCTGTGATCAGATTTTCCAGTTACCTCCCTCCAACTAAACCCCTTCTCTGAAACGCTGGATTGGATCAGAGCAGCACTACTGATTCAATCAAATTTGAGCCCCTTACGTCTGTTTTTGTAGTTTTTCACAGTTTATAAGTCTACATTCTGCCTTTTCTTCAAATCTATCTCCTGTGTTGTGTGGATTGGTCCTAAATTGCCATAGCTCAGGTGACTGATGGGTTGCATTACCCTAGAGATGTGTCAAAGAGTCCATGGTAAAGTCACAAAGGATGCTGGGGCACATCTCTTGGGCCATGTTGTGGACTGACATGCTTTGTTGCAATGTTGCAGACCATCCCAGACAATGTACTCTTTCATTAGTGCTTATAAAATTACTTCTGCACCTCACATGAGATCTGACCATTTTCCCAAACAAGATATGTATTTATTTATTAGATTACTACCCCATCTTTCATCCCCAAAAATGGGTCTGGAAACTTCTGAGATTAGCATAAATAAAACAGGTCCAGGCCTCAGATGATAGCATGGGTCCAAAATATACTGCAGAAATAATTCAGTTTGAGACCACTTTTACTGCCCTTGCTCAATACTAGGGAATTCTGGGAACTGTAGTTTTGTGAGATGTTTAGCTTTTTCTGTCAGAGAGCACTGGTGCCACAATAAACTACAATTCCCAGGATTTCTTTGCACTTAGCCAGGGCTGTTAAAGCAGTCTCAGACTGGATCATTTCTGCAGTGTGTTTTGGACCTGAGCTACTAAACAGTTTTAGAAGAAAGATTTTAAAAGAAATATTGAGCAATTAAAAGTAAATATTTTATTATTTAAAAGCCCCCTTCTTCAGCAGTCCATCTTAACCAGCAAAGGCCAACATGAATGAAAAAAAGGTTACCTGCCAGGAGAAGGGGAGAGAGAGTGTCAGGCAAAACTACTTTGGAAGGGATTGCTGTAGCCTACCAAAGAAACACTTCAATGGGGCAGCAAGGCCTTTCTAAAGATTTTTCTGGGCCGTAGAAGGAAAATTGTTTGGACATCTGGCTTTGGGGGCTATTGAAGAGGAAGGATTGTTTGCAATGGTGAGGGAGGTTATTTTGGTTTGTAAATCTTTGTACAAATGGAAGAGGATTTTTGGGGTGTTTTTTTACAGTTCTTTTACAGTTGTCTGTTTAGTGGGAAGGAGTGTTCCTAGTTTGAGTGAGCTCCACAGAAACTTTAGAAATGAACACTGAGTTTTGAAAAGTGGATGGGGGGATTCTGAACAAAAAAACCCCCTAACTTTTCATAGCTCTGGATCAATGATAACATAAATGTGTGGAGTACAGATAGAACAAAGGTTTTATAAAATGTGAAATGGTCTAGAAAGCATAAATAGAAACAAATAATTCTCCCTTCTCAAGTCACTGGAATTTAAGAATTATGCAATGAAAATTGACTGTTGGCAGCATTATTTCTTCATTGGACAGTAAGGCATTCCAATTCCTTTCTACAAGATGTAATGAAAGCAGTTATATGTGAGGGATAAAAGACACACACACACAATAGTCACAGAGACTATGCCTATGAGTGACTAAGAGCCAGTGTTAGCAGATGCTGGGAACAATGTCACTGGAGATGATTAATGTAGGCAGTTCTGTGTTAATTCTGGAAACACACTGCTGCTGCTTTAGTTATGTTCTGGACTGGCTTCTCTTCTAGCATAATTTTTTTTTTGTATTGTGGTGTTGCGTGGTATTGAGACATTATGAAATGAAGCCTATGGTTTGAAAGGAGGCCATCTGCATCTTTCATTAAGATCATGTGGATGGGCAAAATAATGAGAAAAGGAGTAGAAAAAAAATCTTACATATAAATTCAAAGCCCTGCTGATATTAATGGGTTAATAGCAAACTTGGAGCTTAAACTAAATATTATATGTCTACCTTGTCTACTTCTGCCCCCAAATCCAAGCTACCCATTCCCATTCCAACCCTGCCTATTGCCTCCTGAAGTGCTCACTAAATTAGGATTTTAGAGAGAGACCCCTTCATTGCTACATATATTTACCTAAAATTGCATACATCTGCCCAAAATATCTATTTGTGCCACCTGAATCCTATACATGTTTGCTCAGATGTCTTCAGTGGGGTTTACACCCAATGAACTTGATAGGGAATTGTAGCCAGTGTCACAGACACCTTCAAAACTGAGGCAGTACTGTAGTACTCTTCAGTTCATTTCTTTATTAAACAGTTTTGGTATGGAGTGAAGAATATAAGCAGTAAATCTTCTCCCTGTAGAAACATTTTTCTAAATTGCTCAGATTGGCATGCCCGTGTGGGCTAACAGTCAGTTCTAGCTAGAGAATGGCATTGTGATCTTAATGGGCCTTATGCCCATTTCTTTCCTGCAAATGTAATCTGTGATCAGATTGTCCTGTGTTGAATTAGAACTTCACACTTCCTTTAATGCTAACCTTTGCACCCCATGTTTACAGGGCTAATTTTAAGCTACAGTGTACAGTATTATAGTAGTAGAGTACAGTAGTACAGGTAGAGCATAGTAGAGTATAGTGGAATACATTTTGTTCTTGTAGAATTTTTATGCTTTCCAAACATCATTAACAACAAGAAAAAAATGGAGTGGACAATGCTGATTAGAACATCCTTAGGGATTTGGGAAATAAGCTAGTGAGCTGCTATCCTACACTGTTGTGATGTACCTTCAAGTTGACTACAACCTGTGGTGCCCCTATCATATGGTTTTCTTGGCAAGATTAGGAGAAGCTTTGCCATTGCCTACCTCTAAAGTTGTGATTTCTCCAAAATCACCCAGTAGGTTTCCATTATTGAGTAGGGATTTGAATCTTCCTTTCTTGGAGTCATAAGTGGTTGCCACACTGCAGAATTAATGCAGTTTGACACGGCTTTAACTGTCATGTTTCCATCCTATGGAATCCTGGGATTTGTAGTTTGTTGTGGCACCAGAGCTCTCTGAGAGAGAAGGCTAAATAGCTGAGAAAACTGCAAATTCCAGGATTCCATAGCATGGAGCCATGGCAGTTAAAGTGGTGTCACACTCCGTTAATACTTCAGTGTTGGTGTAGCCACAGTCTCAACGCTCCAACCACTTCACCACGTTCTGTCCTACACTAACCCTGCTGAAATGAACGTAATGCTCTTGTAGACAGACCCTATTCATTTCAATGGGAGGTAAGGGTTTTTATTGTTGTTGTTGTTAGGTTGTGTGCTCTTTAATAATATAATAATATTTATTTATTTGTATCCCACCTCTCTCTGTTGAGGATCAAGGCAGGTGACAGCAAAAAGTGGAGTAGATCCATTGAATCAATGGGACTTACATAAGTGTTGACTGAACAAGTTCCCATTCATTTAACAGGTCTGAGTTAGCTGGCACTAACAATTGGATTTAGCCCTTTGTTTGCCAGTAGCACCATTGCAGAATTTGAAAAAGTTACTACCCAGCTTTCATCAAAGAGTATATCCTCCAATTTACAAGATGGATATAAATAAATGGTCTATAACAAATACATGTTCTGGATTTTTAAAATCTTAAATCAGAATTTTAGAAGTTTTAAATATGGAATGTTTTTCTTAAAAAAATAGCTCATTAAAATAAAATATGAATACAAACCTGTATGTGTAATCTCTTAAAGGTGAAACAATATTTGATATTCTATCAAACAATATTGAGTTCAAGACTGCTTTTCAATGTAAATTAAAAACCTTAGGAAAATAAATTTTGAAAGCAAAATTAGAACAAATATGAAAGTTAAAGGTTGACTAGTTTAAAAATTATGAATATTTACTGTTGTTTAGAGGTTTTAAACTCTGTGGATCCCTCTGGAAAATCTGAAAAGTTTATGTAACATAAACTTCAGTCCTATGCTACTATGGTTATTTACATATTTAGAATATTTTATTTTTATCCAGTTGAGTCAACTACTAAGATAGCTTACAACATATTATAAATGATACCGCACAAAATTCACACAAACCCAAGAATCTCAAGTTCTGTTGTTGGCATATGTGTCTCCCTTCGACATTGCAGTCAACTAGTAGGTAGAAACAAGTTTTTCTGACTTACTCTGGCTAGTGTATGGGGCCAGATAGTTTTCCCACTTGCCCTGGTTTTCTTCCTGGGTGATATGTGGGGAGGTACTACCTCATTTCAGCCCTTGATGCACTGTCCAGTGGATGAGGCAGAGGTTGCTTTCCTTAGTTCTTTAGGCCTAAGGCAGGGGTAGGCAACCTTTTTGAGCCGGGGGCCGGGTTGCTGTCCCTCAGACAATTGGGGGGCCGAAGCACCAAAAATAAATAAATAAATAATTTATAAACAATTTTAAAAATATGCATGCACACTCTCTCAGCCCAGAAAAGCCATGGCAAACCCCCTGTGGAGATTTTGCCAAAAAAAACCCAAGAACAAATAATAACAACAATAATCAATATCATCATGGTGGGCGGCGGCGGCGGCGACGGCAGGACCAGCCTGGGGCCGGTCCAAAGGCCTAGGGGGGCCACATCCGGCCCCCGGGCCTTAGGTTGCCTACCCCTGGCCTAAGGTGTCAGACAATTGGAGCAAAGAGGACTTTCACTTTCATATATATACTCATATATGTTACTGTTAATGTTGTTTATTTTCATAATATATGTGATTAAAATGTGATGCTACATAAACTGTGCACTTTTGTAATTGCCTACTGAAGTACGATTTATTTTTTAGAACTGGTCAACATCCCTAATATATGACAGCTTGATACTTAATCCATTAAAATAGCATACTATTTAACATGTTGTAAAAATGTTTTTTAAAAAATAGCAGCTGGCATCCTGTTTATTGGTGAACCAGTGTATTGTAGTGGTTTAAGTGCTCATCTAGGACTCTGGGAGACCAGGGTTCAAATCCCCACTCAGCCATGGAATACCTCTGGATGACTTGAGGAAGGCAGTGGCACACTCCCTGTGTAAAAATCTTGCTAAGAAAACCCTGATAGGGATGCCATAGAGTCACCATTAAGTTTGAAAAAAAGCTTAAAGACATATAACAACAATCCTTTTCAGTAGTTGTGAGATCGTAAGCTGGACTAACTATCTTGTAACTGATATGGATTCATGTTTATGGCCACTAACCACTAAAAATGACCTCAGAAATGTACCTTTTCAGTCTGGCAGGGAGCAGCATACTGACATTACCACCCCCTCGTGCCAATAATCTCCAGTGCAGTGAGGAATTGTCACAGGGATCCTGTTTCTGATTGTTGCACTGGAGATTGCTGGAGAGAAGGTTAGAAACATCTGTATGCTGTGCCACAATTAACAGGAGAATAGACCTCTGTTGCTTACAATGGCTTCTACCTGGTAAAGCAGGGAAGGGGGGTCAGACGCTACTTAGTTAAGTAACATTACTTAGTATGTAAATGTACCTAAGTAGCTGATCAAGGATCTTGACTGATGTCTGCAGACGGTCATGGGGTGCCTAGAGACAAGTCAGGAGAGCACTTCAATCATTATTTCCCAGTGCTCTGATCTGCAGCATCTTGGAAACCTTTCAGTTGAGGCACAGCCAAGCTGAAAGGGTTGAGTTTGGGGCATGTATGGCATTATTAGATATTACTATGACAGTGGAGCTCCATCATCATAGTTACATCTGATGATGAAGGATCTCAGCCATCATTTATATAAATGAATACATAAATTACACAAATGAATACTGTAATCATCACAGAGAGTCTAAATCCCTGATTTAGTTGTACACTAGTATGTTTTAAAGTTTAGGTTGGTATATGTTTCAGCAGTGGTTCTCAAATCTTTTATCCTTGTGACCCCCTTTACATCTACATGCAGACATCATGCCCCCCCCCCACTCAACACAGTATATGAATAAAAATATTTTGTTTGTTTGGTGTATGTATTTTTGTTCCAACATTTGTGTGTATTCATATTGTAACATTTTATAAGGAAATGGTTCTCCTCCTCCTTCAGGCAAAGGCTCCAAGTGCCCTTTGTGCCTTTCTCTTCCCCTCCAGGACAGAAAAAGTTTGGGAAGAGAAGAATAGAAAGAAGCAATTGTAGCCAGTGATCATAAATATGACACTGGTCCTCAGTCCACTGGGAGAAAGAATTACCAGTCCCCCATATATGATAGCTTAAGGTCTACTGTATTAGAACACTCTGCCACTAACTTTAAGGTAGCTATTCATGGACAGTTTACCTTCACAGTATAAAACAGTAAAATTGCAATTTATCAAGCAATTTAGTTCTATCACGTCTTACGTTCATTGGAATTTTTCATACTACATACATTAGTCTACCACTGCCAGGCTGTTTGTATTGTCTCCATCACTGTTTTGATGATTGGTCAATGTTATGCTAAAATATAATTGTCACTTTATTTTTGTATTTCATTCTGATCTCAATGTGTTGTTGTTGTTGTTGTTGTTGTTGTGTGCCTTCAAGTTGTTTCTGACTTATGGCGACCCTAAAGCGAAATCAATTGCATAAACTTTGTACCTTCCAACTTTGGATCACATATCAGGGATTTGATGAAAGTAAATTTTCCTGCATGGCAGGGGGCTGGACTGGATGGCCCATGTGGTCTCTTTCAACTCTATGATTCTATGATTCTAAGGATGAGGAGGAGGAGGGGTGATTAAGACCTCCAAATCTTGGGGGGGGGGGGGCTTGAGTAACTCTCACGACTCCTCGAGGATCCCACCCCATTGTTTGAGAACCACTGTGTTATCATGTCTAGGAGATATATAACTGATATATTTATATCTATATATCTTAGGGCCTTGGCAGACGGCTAATAGAGCCATCCTCAGTGCAAGGAAGGGGAGGGGCAGCCGCACGCTCGGTGCCCCTTCCTCCTCCCGAGGTTGTCCTCGAAGCTGCCGGCCCTCCGCACGGCCGGCACTCCGAAGACAACCTCCTGCCACAGCACCCGGACACGCTGCAGCAGAAGGGTCGCCGAAAGTGCGCCGCAAGCTTTTGCGATGCACTTTCGGCGACATATGAAAGGAGCGCTATTTTAGCGCTCCTTTCTTGGGGCGCCGACGGTGCGCCGTGGGACCGAGGCATGAGGATGCCTCGGTCCCGCTGCGCACCTTCCCAGGGCGGCCCACAGCCTCCCGTCTGCCGAGGCCCTTAGTTATACACTCGTCCCTCCACATTCGTTGGGGTTAGGGGCACAGGACGCCCATGAATGTGGGAAAACCACAAACAACAAAAACACCTCTCTAAGGACGTTTTCACACGGGGCTTTTGGAGGACGCTAGCCGGCCTCCATCCGGCCCCACTCCGGCAAAATGTCAAATTTTTCACACGATGTCTCAGCAAGCCCCGCCCCTTCCGGTGCCATCCCCAGCGCTAGCCGGTGTCAGTCCGGGGCTTGCTGCGCGTGTTCACATGACGTCGCAGCAAGCCCCGCCCCCTTTAGCTCTAACTCCGGACGCCCACTGACATAAGCCCCGGAGTTGTAATTCCTTTTTTTAAAAGGAATTAGGTCGCTGCCACCGGAGCCATTCCAGAGTGAGCAGAAGGCTCCGTTCCGGAATGGCTCCAGGCGGATGGGACGTTTGTGTATGAAAACGTCCTAAGAATCTCCAAGTCCTCCAGTGCAACTCTGTGGTCAACATCTGCCAGACATTGATCATAGAATTGCACTGGAGGAGCTACAAATGCCTAGTGGAGTGTCCTCTCTAGGAATCTCTAGGTCCTTCAGTATGAACTTTGGTTAAAGTTGACCATAGAGTTGTGCTGGAGGACCTAGATGTTCCTAGAGAGAACATATTAATAAAATCCATGAATAATCAAATCCGCAAAAGTCAAAGCAGCAAATGTAGAGGCTGAGAAGAAGACCAATTATATTATTGATTCAAATTAAATTTCCACATTATGCTTCATCCCTTGCCTATCCAAAGACTCATATTGCTGCTATTTGAGTAAATCCACATTTCCTGCTTAAAAGTATCAGCAAGCATCTTACGTTTATTGTTTGCCAACATGTAGCCACATTGTCTTTTGGACAATAGGCTCAAAACAGTTTGACTGAGAAAAAAATATTGCCTAGTGAAGGATACATAAAATGGACAGCTCAGATGTCAAAGTGATTGACACTTCATTTGATGATAGACAAAGAGCAAGGGAAACGGGTTTATCTGCTTTCCCCCTGGTTTCTCAGAAAAACCCTTAGGAAAGCAATCACTCAATTTTTATCAGAGGTGAAATTTCAGAGAAAGATGCAATTTCAGAGTAAAAACTGGTTTCTGAGCCTTGTCATAATGATTTATGCAACCCAAGTATTCTCTTTCAGCTTCTCTCTCTCCTCTTAAAAATCTGGCAGTAAGTGATGTATGGTGATTTTCCCCAACCCATTAAAATACATTTTGTAGATATCAGTTTGGGGATTCGAGGTTACGCATTTATTTAAAATTTAAAAATAAGTATGTTGTTTGTTTTTTTTAGGACTAGATTGTAGGACTGCTTTTCCATTGATATGATGTCCTTCATTATTCATGAGATACTCATGTCACTTTAAACCTACTGTGATCCGTTACTGTTTTTGTACATCTTTGCAGTTTATAAACTAGCCTTAATTGTTTTACTTGACTCAACTTTGGCTCTTCTAGCCAGACACAAAGAATCTTGTGGTATCTTAAACATGAACTAGCTTTATCTCTTTTATTCAAGCTTCACTGTGTGGCTTTCACCTTCCACCTTTTATTTAATCAGATTGTGCTCTGCTCTATGTTGCCCAGAGAGGTCAAGTTCCATTGAGCGCCTGGGATTTAAGCAAACAGCTATCACTGGAAAGGGGGTTTAAGTAATAGGCTCATGGTACATTAAAATGTAGTGGCTTGTATTCCCCTTCGAGTGTTACTTCATCTCCTAACAGAGGATCATTTTCACATATGTATAAATAAAAAATGAGATGTGTAATATCTGTGAAGCCATTTCAAACTATTCTAATATCCACACTCTCAAAATGACAGTACTGTTTTTGGTACTATTTTTAAATTAAAAATTAAAATTAATTATTATTTGCACATTTGTTTCTGAGTACATTGTATTCCTTCAGCCCTTCTTTCTTTAATTAGCAGAAGAAGGATCAGAAATACTACAGCGTAATTACAAGAGAAAAATACCCTTTTAATCAGGGGATTTTTAAAGATGCTATGATAAAGACAATTATTAGGGAGCAGAGGTCATTGAATAGAATAGGAAAACAGATATAGTGCTGCTCTGCACACCTGTAATTTGTTCACAATGTAATATTTTCTTTGGAAATAATATTGCTTTGTAAATCATGTATCTGGTAGAAAACAAGATACCCATTCTTATGTTACTAGTTACTAGAGAGCAAAAGAAAAAAAGAGAAGTAAATTATTATCAAGAGTTTTCATAATTCTTATTCTAATTGTTTAAAAATGAAGATAATGGCCAAGGGAAAGTGGGAGACAGTATTAATAGTACAGTGTGGTCACTGTCTGCTTGTTAATCTGAGTAGCTGTTGTCTAGCAGTCAGATCCTCGACTGTGCCATACAAGTTGCATTATATAACCTTGATGATTCTGTTGCATAAGACAGAGTGTACAGAACCTCTGGCTGCAAGAGACACTTGAGAATCCTGATTCCATCTGCAGAGCTAGCCAACAGTTAGTTTAAGAGAGGTACTGTATTGAGGAAAGAAATATTTCCATCTGCCAGAAGTGGATTTGGCATAACAGTCACTGATCTTGTGAAACCCTGAAAAATCAGCATTATTTTTATCTTGCAGCACTTGGTAAAATTCCCAGCACTCATTTTCACTTTAATTAGCCAATACTAATACAGGGTTACATCCATACATCTGCTAGTATAATAGGATGTTCTCTTTCTCTCTTCCTTTCAGCCCTGCTAGCCAAATTTCTGCTCTGGAAGGTTTCCCAGCTTTCTAGAACATATTCTGATAGGGTTGCCAAAGTGAATACTGGAGAGGGCTCCTGTGCCTGGTTGCATGACAAACAGCACCTACTGAAATTCCTTCCTCTGCACAACCATTAAAGATATAGGACCCCTTTCTTATTTTCAGTCTGGAAACCTTACATTCTGAAGTGGTGTGTGAGGCAGGAAAGAGAGAGTGTAGTCTCTACTGTTTTTGCTGAGAGAATTTCTTTCATTAACATAATCACACTTACTGGATACTGGCCCTAGGTTTTGTTTTGGATTGTGTTTTTGTTTAGGATTTTGCTTTAAATAAGTAGCCTCACTGTTTACCAATGGTGCAGTCCTTCCATTCAGAGAATTTATTCCTACTTTCTCCTCTTTAACTGGCTTTTGTTGCCATTATGCACCTTCATAAAGTCAACTCTGATTTGTGGCAAAATCTGTCATCTCTGACTTGTGGCAACATCATCACAAGGTTTCCTTGAAAGATTTATTCAGAGGTGGTTTGCTATTGCTTTCCTCTAAATAAAGCCTACAGCACTTGGTATACTGAGTGGTCCCCCAAGTGTTAACCAGATGTGATCTTGCTTAACTTTCAAGATCAGATGGTTACTTCAGGGTGTTTAGACTAAATTCTTTACTGATTTATAATTAAAAGGGGGTGGACACTTCCCCTGACAAGCAAGTTTGCTCAGAGGTCTTTGGTAAGATGTCAAAAGCTTCTGGAAAATCAAAGTATACAATTATTTCAATCCTAAATCATATTTAAAGGAGACCTACCAATATCAGTAGGACCTAAGTTCGTCATGCATTCAAGTCCCACTGATTCCAGTGAAGCTACTCTTAAGTATGATGATCCAATATAATTGGTACTGCAGGAGTGAAGAGGGCCAAATTGACCTTGGCCTAAGATTCTGAGGTCTGGACATTAGCGGAAGGCAAAGTAACCCTTTCAGTGTTTGGGACAAGGCTGTGGCAAGAAGCATTCCTTCTGTTCTCACACATTTTCAAACATTGCTTTCATTCATTCATACACACAGCCATTCTCACCACCACTACATCACAGAATGCTCTTCGCTGTGCTTGACAACTTTATATTTAATCATGCTTTCCACTAGTTGACCTGGGGATAGACAACTTGTGATCATTTTTTTAAAAATGATACTGGAGTGAATACATGCCAGTTCTGTGGTGCAGAGCCCAAGTGTAGTGTCAAAGCTCCATGGCAGACCACATGCTTTTCACTTAAAAAAAAAAAAACCCAGTTTAATCTCTGGCATTTTCAGGTGGGGATGGGAAAGGCTTATGTCTGAAATTTTGGAGAGCCACTTCTATTTGGTATTGACAGTAGACAGCTTTCTATGTTCCTATACTTGTGTTAGAAGAGCAGAAATTTCACATTTGAATTATTTAGGAACCCTCAGGTAGATACCATCCAGGCCTGGTGATTTTTTAAAAATATATATTTGTTTGTCAATAAGGCACAGAATTTCATTTCTTGTCATGGCTCTTTCTCTTTTATTCTTCAGACTAGCTTCCTGGGGGGAAAGCCTCTTCTAACACAGCATCTACCTTAGATCTTCCAAAATTGGAACAGGTGCAGAGAATTAATTCCATGTTTTCTACAGTCTCCTGTTCTCTCTGAGTACACATAATGCTCTTGTCATTCAACAGTCCTACTGCCTCCCTAGTTGGAAACCTTCTTCTGGTCCCCAGGAGAGGAGACATTATAGCACTTATTTACTTTATACCAAGATTGTATGAGTCAGATCAGCATCAGATAGATAAGCATTCCTACCCAGAAATATTTTACCACTTTAATCCCCAAATAATTTCTAGCATTTGAAAAAGATTGGAATGTTTTTATCCATCTGCAAGCAGAGTAATACCATTAAGAAATTAGGGTGTGTGTTGGTGAATGTCTTTGGTGTGTATGAATGCATTTCAAGCCATTCAAAGAACTAGTCCAAAAACCACAATTTCTGAGAATTTTGTCATGTAATCTACAAATCAGTCCCTCTTCCAGGACACTCAAGTGTGGGCAGCACACAAAACCCAGGAATGAGATGGAAATGGAATGGATTCTTGGTCTCCAGAGTTACCAAGGGAAAGGGCAGATCTAGCCCTCTCTCCAGTGGTGTCCTTCAAATGTGCCCCCTTACCCCACTCCCCATTTTTACTATCCAAATATGAATAGCCAAAATTGATTCCTGCATGTAGCAAGCTAAAACACTGTACTTGGAGATATTTGTTGCAGGCTGACTTCTGGGAGTTAGTGGTCCATCTTTCTCTGACCTTGACCCTTCAGTGAAGAACAATGATGAAGTGCCCCACTTGCAACATACAGACCCTTCCATATGCAGATAGGCTGAGACATAGGCACAACATCTGTTACCATAATAGGCATTATGGAACTAAATTACATTAAGGATTGCCATAAAAGTGACTTCTCTATAACATAACTACAATGAACAGATAACCTTTGACTAGATATAATGGAGAGGAGACTGAGGAAGAGATTTTTTTCTGGCCTGACTGTAGGATGCTGCTAATGACATTCAATGCCCTAAATGGCTTGAGACCTCAATACCTGTGCAATAGAGGAGGAGGACCTCTCCCTATATATACTTGCCTAAGGAGTGAGATCTATTGGAGGAGCCCTATATCCCCAAATGGGGGCAACACACTGGGAAGATATGAGAGAAGGTCTCCTCTGGTACCAACACTGGTATTATTCCAAGTAAAAACATGATTTTATTAAAGCTTTTGGGGCCTAACAGAATTCATTCAAATCTGCACATGTGTTGTTTTAACGTGTTTTAACTGATTTTACTGTCTTATTTTGATAAATTCTTTAGTATGCTTTTTCTTTTTAAATTTTTTATTCTTTTTTAAAAAATTGGTTAAGATAATTTTATTGTTACTCTCTTCATATCATATCATATCCAGGAGGAAAGCAAGTGTGGTGTAGTGGTTTGAGTGTTGGACTAGGATTCTGGGAGACTATGGGCCTCTGCAGACGGGCCCTCTGTGGCATTCTCGAGGCAGGGACAGCTGCACACCACCCACCCCAACCCCTCCCCAAGGATGTCCTGATGCCACGTGCCGTTATACACGACGTGCGGTGTCAGAATGTCCTCCCAGTGCAGCATTTTGACACGGTGCACCAGAAGGGGTGCAGAAGAGCCGCACAGTGGCTCTTGGGGCGTCCTTTTTGCTGGCTCTGAAAGGAGCGGCATTTTGCTGCTCTTTTCTGGGCTGGTAAAAGGGAGGATTGGGGCCGAGGTGTGGGGCAGCCTCAGCCCCAATTCTCTGCTTCTTAGGGCGGCTCAGGACCGCCCGTCTGCATCCCCCCAAAGTGATGGAAACCTAGTGGATGATCTTGGGCAAGTCACGCTATCTCACCCGAAGGAGATTTAAGGAGGGAATGGCAAACCTGCTCTGAATAAATCTTGCCAAGAAAACCCTAGGATCAGGTTGTCATAAGTCAAAGTTGCCAGGAATGCACATATCTATGATAAAAAGTCCCAGAGAAGTTTTGCAGGATGTGCTCCAGCCAGCATTAAGCACTCTTAAGATCCACAGGTACATTGTTAATATTTCTCCCGCTGACATAAAATAGATTTCCAAACATGTAATGCTGGTTGGACTGTACTCATTCATTACAAGCAGGGTTTTGTGTGTTTATTTTATATAAGCAGACATGTGAAAATTAGTGAGACTCTGAAATTTAGTGTACATGAAATAAAAATGTAAGGCAAGAGTATTCAAACTGAACTATTCAAATGAAAAGGTTATTTTTGCATATTCAGAAAGCACCTCTCACTCAAGATGTTGAGGTTGGCCACCCTCAACACATCTTCCAGGTAGTCATGGGCCACTTATGTTTCATTGTCTTTGTTTCATAGAAGAATTGTGTTGTAGAACTTTGTAATTTTGGAAATATGTTGAGACAGGGAGAATGCAAGCTTGCAAAAGATCCTGCCCATAGTTAGTTGTGAACAATTCTCTGTTCCAATCACTGGGACCATTGCACATGCCTAGTGGATTGAAAGGTAGCATCCAAAGCCCACAGTTTTCTAGGGGTCCTTTCACACTGAATAACTTTGATGGCATGATTCAATTTTAACTATTGTGGCTTATCCTGTGGAATCCTGGGGTTTGTAGTTTGGTCAGAAGTACAAAGGCAGAAAGCTGGATGAGAAGTTCTGGATTTCAGTAGGACAGTGCCATGGCAGTTGTGGTGGAATCATACACATTACCTGTGTAGTGTGAAAGAGCTGTTGATTAATTTATGTTTGATCAGTTCCAGAGTTGATTGAAGCTCTCCTTATTGTGAAACTGTTTGGTTTTCCAGTCATTCTCAGCTTTTAATCCATGAGAAAACTATCCCTAAATGCTATTTCCATTACAACATTTCTTATCTTTCTGCCATTGTTCTATAAGAGCAGAGAGCTTCGCCTGTCCTTTCTTGCTTTGTAAAAAATTATGAGCTAGGCAGACTCAATCTTATGTTTGTCCTTTCTTCAACATTTTGATAGATGAGAACTGCACATTTGGTGATTAATTCCTAGGGCTTGGATTCTGACAACCAGTGAACAGCTGCAAAGCTGCAGAGTAAAGAGGTGAACTTCAGTGGACAAGGTATGGATAGGAAAGAGATAAAGTATAGGAAGCCTCCTTTTCCCAGCCAGTTTCCTCTGTAATGGGTCAAATTCATGTCTGGAAGCCTGCATAGCAAGGCAAATTGCTGGTTTCAGGGGAATTATGTGGTAAAGGAAGAGTTAAGCAACCACTTCTTCCTGTCACTTTTGTGCTACAAATTTGTCCCATTGCCTTAAATTTGCCTTGAAGAACCATGTTTCTGGACCTAGATCTGCAGCCATGTATATAGTTCTGCTCTTAATTTCACTATTAAATAGCTCAAACTGAAACAACTGTTTCAGTCTTACATCTAGACTGATAATTTATGTCACACATTTTAATGTTAAATGTGTTGCCCATTGTTTATCTTCTTGATCAAGATTAGAACTTCAGTCTTTTTAAAATGTATTAATTTTCTTCCCTGTCTTTTCAAGAGTGTCTGGTGATGATAAGATAGTTAAAACCAAGGCCCAGTAGGATTGCTTTGCTTCTAGAAATGCTTCTGTCAGTGGACTCTGGAGGGCAGCACTTGCTTCCATTCTGAAACTCAAGCAGAACAGAGGAGAAGAAAGAAGAGAGAGGGATGAGGAAAAGGAGGAGAAGATCCCATCATATAATGGTTGGCTACTTAGGTGACATTGGATTTAGGCTTAAGTCAGACAGCATCCACTACATTAAAATTAGGTTGCACAATCTTAGTCTAAAATGGCAATTGTTGTTATGTGCCTTCAAGTTGACTCTGACTTATGACAACCCCATTATAACATTGTCTTGGCAAGATTTATTCTGAGAAGACTGTGAAATGCCAGCTCCTAAGGCTGACAGAATGTGACATCCAAGATCATTCAGTGGATTTCCATAGCTGAACATGGATTTGAACCCTGGTCTCCCAGAGTCTTAATCTAGCACTCAAACCATTGTACCATGCTGGCTCTAAAATACATGGGTGACTTAAATTCTTGTATTCTACTGCCCCTCCACCCACACAAAAGGGCAGCATAGTTAAATTGGGGTTGTTTTCATTGTTGTTGTTAACTGCCCTCAAGTTGATCTTGACTCATGGTGACCCTATGGATGAGACATCTCCAAGACCCTCTATCCTCCATTGCTCTGCTTAATTCCTGCAACCCCTTAATACCCGTGACCTCCTTAATAGAGTCCATCCATCTAGCATGTGGTCTTCCTCTCTTTCTACTTCCCTCTACCTTTCCTAGCATTGTTTTTTCCAAAGAGTCCTCTTTTCTCATGATGTGTCCAAAGTACGACAGCCTCAGTTTGGTCATCTTGGCTTCCAGGCAGGTTTCTGGCTTGATCTGCTCTAGGACCCACTTATTTGTCCTTTTGTCTGTCCATGGGATCCTCAGCACTCTTCTCCAGCACCACATCTCAAAGGAACTGGTTTTCTTCCTATCACCTTTCTTAACTGTCCAGCTCTCACATCCATACATGGTAATAGGGAATATACGATGGCTTGTTTTGTGCTCAGTTGTATATCTTTTTAGAATCTTTTCTAGTTCTTTCATAGCCACCCTCTCCATTCATCCACACAAGGAATAATGCAGCAAGGTGGGCCTTCTGAAGGAAGGCATTCCACAACTGTGGCACTAATGCTCAGAAAACTGCAGTCCCCTTAAGTGCCCTTTAAATGGTCCATGCAGTTACTCAGAAGCTGTTTGTTTTTTATTCAGTTACATATTCAGTGAGGAACTTAAATATGTGAGTTTTCTGCTCTGTGTTTTGTATTGATGGCAGTTCGAGAAACTGAGTGGTAGAAAATCAGTGGCCTGTGTCAACAGTGTAAGAGATTGAGGTTTTTCAAAATTCATATTTATAAACATTTGAAAGATCACTGACTACAGTTTTGTCTCAAATTGCACTTGCATCATGGTAAACAAATAGGTATTTAAATTATGGTAATGTTATGCATGCTTATTTGTGAATAGTTAAAGTAAATGGGATGGTATGGGCACTACAAGACATTCAGGTTTATATGATATTGTACCCATGTAGCCTCCATTGATTTCACAAGGGACTAGCCATGTTACCAGGATGTATTATTGGCATTTCAGTGTTCTGTTTCTAGGGGGTGGGAGTATGGATTTGTAAGTAGATTTCACTAGAAGTTTCATACTAGCAAGTCTAACCTATGCCATCATAATTCACAAGCAGGATAGCAGCTGTCAAATTATATTGAATAGAAGTTTAAAATACATTATCAGAAAATAAGGGGAAAAGAAAATTTGGTTATTACAGTCCATAGTATAGCATGAGGAAACATATAGGACAATTAGAGCAAATAGACAAAGGACATGGCTAATAGGGAGAGAATTTGGATGCATAAATTCTATCACTGAATTACAGGGGAGATACACACAGCCAGACATGTTGTGAAGAATGTTGTTAAAAACACAAAAGCAAGCTAGTAAAAGAACTGGAAATCTTGCTTTACTTAAAAATATATATATAAAGAGAGATTTTGGATGTATATATATCAACTATCACAATTGAAATTAGTGAACCAGTGTGGTGTAGTGGTTTGAGTGTTGAACTAGGACACTGGGAGACCAGGGTTTGAATCCCAGTTCAGCCATGGAAACCTACTGGGTGAACTTAGGCAAGCCACATTCTCAGCCTCAGAAGAAGGCAAGGGCAAACCTCCTGTGAACAAATTCTGCCAAGAAAATCTTGTGATGGGGTCACCTTAGGGTCAACATAAGTCGGAGGTGACTTGAAAGCACACAACAGCAACAAACAACAGTCAAGATTAAACTTTTGTCAACTGTAAAAAAAAAAAAGCCAACTTATTTTCTACCCCCAGTTGTTCCCAGGGACAGCCAACTCCAATGGGATTTCACAGGGCATTTATAGCATAGTTGTGAAATGACCATCAATAATTTTTCTGTATATATTTGTTTTATGCCTTGCCACCTTATTACTTGAGTGAAGAAGGTATTCTTGGTCACTCTTAGAGAGCATGAAGCAGGAAGTGTAAGCAGGCTTAATGTTGTAACATCAAGTCATCACCTAATGAGGCATGAGGAGCTACAGGGAAGAAGAAAAAATAATCAAAGTGGTTTTATAAGTCCATATTGACATGTTGATTATTGCGTCTAGGAGCCAATACCAAGAGACAGGTCACTGTGCTTTATGCCAACCTCAGATTCAGAAGAACAAGCAAATGGTCACCCTGTACAGTTTTGATCCTGAGCAGATCCCATCCATGTGTTTCAGAAGTTTGATAGGCTTGTTGTTCGCTGCTGAGAAGTTTCTCATAGCCGTATCTTGGAAATGTCATTACAAACTCTCTGTCTGTCAAGGTTTATTTTGACAGTATCTGGAACCTGCTCATTGTAGATAGGATATCTACACAGATCAAAGTCTCTCCTTACCAAAACTTTAAATACGATGTTTGTATAAAATTATTATTTTCATTTATTACCTATGTAGGCTTAAAGGAGAAAAAAAAAAGACAGCCAGTGACATTAAGCTGAATGTTTTATTCAATGATGCTGACAGCAGTACACAATGATAGAGATCTTGGACTGGAATCACATCCAAATGATTTTGGACTGCAGCCACCAGCAGCCCTAGCCAGGAATGCCACTGGTGAAACAACACGCAAACTGCAGTCCAATGGATTGGGTTGTTCACATGATTCTCTAATCTGATCCCATTGATAAGCCCAACTAGAGTAGACCCACTGAATCAGTGGAAACTTGGCAAGGCAATATGCATGTAAATTATGTTGATTCAATAGCTCTATTCTAGTTGGGGTTAATTGGTTTAGGCCATAATTTATAGAGGTTCAGTTATCATTGGCAGTGTCATGGTGACATGAATGAGTTGTATAAATAACCAAATACAGTACAATCCTCATACCCACAGATTTGGTACCTGCAGTTTCACTTATGTACATCTGAGAAAAATATATATTCTCTCTATGCATTTCTAGATCCTTCAGTGAGATTCTATGGTATGCTTGTTTGTCTCATTGAAAATAATAGTGTTCCTTATTATCTGTGGTTTCAGGTATCCACGGGGCTCTTGGAATGTAACCTCTATGGATACGGAGATCAACCTATACAAATAACACCTGAATTTATATTCTCTTTTATAAGCCTGAGAAACAGGCATAGGCAATGTTGTCTTGTTTGTGAACTTTAAAAGAAATCCTTAAAATAAAATTTTGGAATAGGTGGGTGGGAGAAAAAGCAACATAATTAAGATTAGTTTTCTGCTGAGAGTATGACAGAAATGCAGCCTTGAAGAACTGAATTGACTGAAGCCAATAGTATGGAAAAAGAAGAAGGGCAGCATTTTTCTCTTCAAATAAAACCATTAAAGAAGCAAACATGGAAATAGATCGGAAGCACCCCGGGGCATGAGTGTGAGTGATCAAATGAGACAAAGCATTGCTAGAGAACGAGAGAGAGAGAGAGAGAGATTTGACCTCTGTACAGTAAGAAATAGTTGATAAGTCACTATGTATGTAATACATATTGTATAATATGTATAATATGTATGTAATACATACAATATGTATGTAATACATTGCCTATATACTGTAGAGATGCAGTGGCTAAAGTGGTTAAGACGCTGACTGTTGATTGTAAGATCAGCAGGTTGGCAGTTCAAGGCCTGGTTGCTGCATGATGGGGTCACTAGTCCCAGCTTCTACCAACCTAGCAGTTCAAAAACATGCAAATGCAAGTAGATAAATAGGTACCACTTCAGTGGGAAGGTAAATAGTGTTCTGTGCAATCATGCTGGCCACATGATCACAGAGGAGTCTTTGACAACACTGGCTCTGCAGCTTAGTAACAGAGATAAGCATCACCCCCTATGGTCAGACACAACTTGACAACCTTGTCAATGGGGAATACCTTTACCTATGTAACCACTAGTAGCAATATAGTGAAACTAATAGTAGTAACAACTAGTAATTATTACTACTATTATTATTATCCAACTTAAAGGATAATACCATTATTCAATGAAGAATGCAGGAAGCAGAGTGTTCTAAACTGCTACCTTGTGTGCTGCGTAGTTCTTTAGCAACTAAAGAAGACAGAAACCAAAACATTTTGCTCATATTTTCAGTTCTGTTTGTTAATCACTTCTAGATAGATAGATAGATAGATCATACCCATTGGGGATTCAGGAGAAACTTGGATAAAACACTGTTGGTTTGCTTTTCAATCACACACAAACACAATTTGAGCATAGGCAGAGGTAAATAGCATACCACCTCTCTGCCCCTCTACCGAAGCAATCAAGAGAGATGTGTACCCACCCATCCCAAAAGTACCTTCTGTACTTTTCAGACTACTATTAATTGTATCAGTCAACGCTGTCTCATTCTTTGCCTCTCTTATTTTAGCTGCAGTGAGTAGGGATGGAGAAGGGGGAATGAGTTGCCTTCCTTGGGTTCCAGTGGGTTTCCCATTTTTGCCCATCCTCTTACTATTAGCTCCTTCCAGAAACATTTGTTGAATGGTTGATCAGTACAAACCATTTTCTATGGAAAAGATATGGCTGGCATTGTTTCGTCAAAGAAGTTGTTGTTGTGTTATTGTTAAAACTACTCATATATATATATATATATATATATATATATATATATATATCCTGCCTTTTCCTCAGTCTTGAGACTCAAGGCAGCTCACAGATGTTTTAAAATAGATACAGCTTTTTAAAAAGTATACTATACAAAATACAAAAATATAATTAAACTATCAATAAAATTAAAAGCAGTTATAAACTATTAAAAAGAAGAAGAGCAAATATAAACAATATAGAACATGAAAGGCCCTTTCTCTGAGCAATCAGCATTCAAAACTCTGCCAAAACGAAAAGGCTTTCACTGGCCTACAAAAACCTAGCTGCTCTAAGAAGGGATTCTAGAGCCTGGGGGCAGCCACTGAGAAGGCCCTCTCCCATGTTTCCACCAGATGTGCCTTTGAGGAAGGTGAGACAGAGAGAAGGGCCTCTCTAGATGATCTCAAGAAACAGCCAGGCTCATATAGGGAGCTGCAGTCCTTCAGAAGTAGATCATAGTCATAGGTTACCTCAGAGAATGAAAATTAGGTAGGAAACATGGAGGCTGGTGGAATATGGGTTTTCCCAGGATGGTTACAGCCCTGTTTCCAACCACCACAGGGTTTTTGAAATGTCTGTTTTATGGGGGAGAAACCCATAATTGCCAGGGCAGAGGTGAGACTTGAGGAAGGGGATACGGCTTAGGAAGGAAGGGTTGTGACTCCTACATCAAAATTTCTCCTTTTGCAGTAGTTAGCCTTTTATGTGTGAGAGAGAGACCAAAAGATATATGACTGCCTGTCTGTGAGAGACAGTGGATGTGTGTAAGAGACAGAGAAGCTTATCGCACCGTTAATTAAATTTCCTTATCTGATCTGGTTCAAATTTTAAATTGGGTGTAATCTGGACCCTATCGCAAGGTTTTCACTGCCCAAATGTAGCCTGGGTCCATCCCCACTCCCAGGGCCACTCAGCACAGCTTTTTTCGAAGCTGGGAGTTTTCCATCTTGAGATAATGGCCACTGGAGTGGGAATGGACCCAGGCAGTGATTTCAGTGGCAAAATCCTTATGATAGGGTCTGAATGCCGCCTGATTTAAAATTTTAATGAGATCGGGTAAGGTAATTTAATTAACTATGCAATAAGCTCCAGAGAGAGTAAGAGTCTATGTTTATATACAATTGGTGTGGGGTGTAAAAGTATGGTAGGTCCCAGCCACAGTTAGAATGTGAGCCCAAAAAGGTTGGCCATGAGGGAATGGCAGTCCCCAGAATGAAAAAAGTTCCTGTGCTCATGCTGTGATAAGAAGGTGATCTGGATTAAAAGGAGAATATTGAATAGTTAGGAGCCCAGGTGGTGCAGTGGTTAAATGCCTGCACTGCAGCCACTCACTCATAGACTACAAGGTTGCAAGTTCAATACTAGCCAGGGTTCAGGCTAGACTCAGGCCTGCATCCTTCTGAGGTCGCTAAAATGAGTACCCAACTGTTGGGGGGCAATGAGCTTATAGTTGTAAACCGCTTAGACACCCCATAGTGTGGTATGAAGCGGTAAATAAATAAAGCTGCTTTTACCTGTAGTTTGTCTTATAATGCAAAATTGTTGTTACCATTGGGATTAATACAAAAAATCCAATTCATCTCCTTACACCTTACAAAGCTCATTTCGTGGATTTCATAATTATGAAACTTCACAGAAGACACTGTTTCCATAGTCACTCAGCAGGATGCAAAGTACTATCTTCTCCTGTCAGCAGGGTTCAAATAAACCACTATATTTTTCCAGTAACTCAGTAGGGGGCAAAAATCTTGTCTTCCAGTAACCTTATATGGCGCAAACCAAATATCTAGGAAGGGAAATAAGAGACAGACATTCATATCAGGAATGATAAAAAGAAATTTCTCAAGCTATTATCTAGGGAATTTCTTCTGCGTTCAGAAAAGTGATTTTTTCTTATGCAAGAAGTCTATGCAAGAACTGTGAGAGAGGAAAACCAAGTGTGTCGAGACATTCACTTCCACAGCTAATCATAAACATAATTTCTAGAACAGTTTCCTCAACCATATGTGCATATATAAATGTCTCTTCTTTCCTCCCATTGCCCTCTTGATCAATGCCTTCATGAGATCGTTTGGTCTCAGGCTCAGTTGTATGGATCAGGTTAATTACCGGAACATCTAGGAGGGAGCACATAACACCCATGCTTAAATCCCTCCACTGGCTGCCAATTAGTTTCCAGGCGTGGTACAAGGTGTTGGTTTTGACCTTTAAAGCCCTGCATGGCTTGGGTACATCTTATCTTAGGGACCGCCTCTTCCCGTATGATCCCCCCGCGCCCTTCGGTCCTCTGGGGGGAATCTGCTGCAACCGATAAAGACTAGGCTTTCGCAGACCTCCCAGAGGGCCTTCTCTGCCACCACCCCTAGACTTTGGAATGACCTGCCAAACGAGATCCGTCATATTACTACGCTTGCTGCTTTTAAAAAAGCAGTAAAGACGGATCTCTTCCGGCAGGCCTTCCCAGAATAACGCCTGCCTCAGAGGGATGAGACTTAATGAGTTTTTATTTTGTCCCTATTTCTTGCTGATTCTAATATTATTGGTTTATTGTTTTTATTATATTGTTGTATTTTAATTCTTTCTAAGTTTAACTCGGTTTTAAGGGGGGGAGGGTTGGATCATGGATTGAGGGAATGTTTTTAACTTTGTTTGTTTTAAAATGCTGTAACCCGCCCCGATTGCCGCGTAGAGGGGCGGGCTATAAATAAAAATTTATTATTATTATTATTATTATAAGATTTTCCCCATGCTGAACAACACTATTTTATGCAACAGGTGGAGGGAATGGAATGCAACATCAAAACTTGCTTTGGCTGCATAGTCCACACTGCAAAGAAATCAAAGATCAGAGAGTATAGATCAAATCAGAGAGCCCACTTCTTCAGAAGACATATTGTTGGCAGTTTGGTCTGTCAACTGCTATTAGCTATGGCAGCTGAATGTAATCTTTGTATTCAGAGGTCATATACTTCAGATTACCAGAAGCTCAGGGCAAACAATAGAGAATGGGGAGCCTTATATTTTGTTCTGCTTGTGAGCTTAATAGGGGCAACTTTAGCTCTTGTGGAGACAGGAGTGATGGCCTAGATGAACAGGAGTTGTTGACTAGACAAGCACTTGATTATGCATCTGACATTAGATAAATGTCAAAACAGATCTCCTCCTATATACGACCTCCACTATTTAAATTCCCTCTAAAGTTATTTTTCATTTTGTTTAAATGAAAGAGAACTGTGGAAGCTTTGTCCTACTCTTGCTACATTTAAATGCATTTGAGCTGCAATTTGTAGGAAAGATTAGAAGGAGCTCTTTCTTCCCCTTCCTTTTTGTAAAGTTACTTTGAAAAAAACAGTTGGTAATGTGTCATTTTCCAGTGAATGTAATTAGGGATGTCTTATTTTTCTGTTTAAATGGCAAAAATACAGGCTTACCAGCAGGTGTTACAGATTTTTTAATTCCACCTCTGACCTCAGACTTCAAAACAAAAATTTTCCATCGCCAGTTTCATGTTTATCTCTTAACTGACAAACACAGTTTTGACAAAGCCAGTGTAAACCATGGTAAGCGATAAAGTAACTGTAGCTGTATTTCAGTAAATAACTGCATGTTGGAAAAATTCAGCTTCCCACTAACATGGAAACCACCAGTGACCACTGCCGACGTGCCCTTTTTGATATAAAAACATTATCTCCTATGTGCCTATTTACATACAAAGACATACTAAATGGACACAAAGATGATTGCCCATAGAAGCATCAGATGTAAACTAGCTCTTCTATTTCAAAAATATATCTGATTCAAATCAGCATTTTTGAAAGTAATATACAAACCACAAAAAGAACTGCATTAGATGTTTCAAAGAAGTTATAAAAGAGGAAGCACAAGTCCCTCTGCTTCCTTTCTTCAAATTTCTAGCCTGATGCTGAAAAAAATGCTCATTCTTTCCTATCTTGGGAAGATATCTGTATATCAATGCAGCAGTTCTCTTTCCAACTAAATGCAAGTGACAGGTTTTTTTGTGACTGAAAAACTAACTTTGGTTTCTGTAATTGTTTATCTTCCCTTGAAAAATGCATCCACAAGGGAATGCTGGACATTTCAGTCAATTCTCTCAATGCATGGAGCAACAGCTACTCCTAACATATCTTATCAGCACCCAGTATGAATGGAGGATGCACCCTAGAATTTGTCTTGGAATACATTCCAGTGTAGATTTTTGTACAGAAGGCAGATCAGTCTGGAAAACCCCTTTAATATAACATGTTATCTCTGTTATTTTCCTAAACTATACAGTATGTTGATTCCATACACAAGAAAAGATGGCAAAGCCCTTCATACCCTCTAGGGCTGAACCTCTCAGGCTCAGTTGTATGGATCAGTAACCCCCACCCCCATGCTGGCATCATATTTGTGCTCATTAGCTATGGCTTCTTTCCTAGCAACTTGTGGTGGACGAGCTGTTCTAGTCTGAGGGAAAGACTTTTTATAAAGATGATGATGATGATGATGATGATGATGATGATGATGATGATGATGATGATGATGATGATGATGGAAAAAACATCCCAGCTGGTATAAATAATGTGGGGACATAGTGAAATTAATACCCATGTCTGCTAGAGGGCATGCAAAACCTTTTCCAATAAAAAAGATTGTAAAATTGAGGGAGGTATTTGGGGTAGCTGTGGACTTTGCATGGTCTGGTATGGGGAGATGCATGCAGTGTTCAGGCCTCAAGAGGTTGTGCTATAAGCTGTACACTGGATACTCACCAGACTACATCTTGTACTCTTGTGATACCATCAAGTGGCAACAACCTTACTGCTGCTTAGTTATAGATGGCTTCAGCATATTGTATTTATTCTTCTTGAAAGTAACCTTCCGAGCCTTGCAGCATCTACTCTTTCCTTAAATAATCAAATTTTCTTTGAACTGTTTTAATCTGATAATTTCATAAAATTTGTAGGATGAGCCAAGTAGAAATAAAGTTCCAATGGGAGGGAAATAGAACATGAGTTAAAGACATCAAGCATTTGAAATAAGTGATTAAATTCCTAGGCCTTCACCAGTATGAATATGATTTTACTAATAGTAGTAACAATACTGCTGGTAGTAATATTGCCACTGTAATCCAGACAAGTCACCCTCTCTCAGCCTTAGAGGAAATCAATGGCAAATCACCTCTGCATAAATCTTGCCAAGAAAACCCAGTGACAGAATCACTATAAGTTGGAGTCAGGTTAAAAATGCATTACAAGAACAACAACAACAACCTAGATAGTCTAGTTTCCATTACAGATAATGGCCAGGATTCACTTGAAGACTTGTGGACTTACATCTGTGGGAAATAGAATTGAGCAGTTTCACAACATCCATATTCAGCAAGGGGTTGAAGTTAACATTACTACATAGGGGAAGCAGCAAAGAGACTGTTGCACATCAGGACCTATGAACAACAGGATCAATGAACAATGGGATCTGAGGCATAGTGGGACCAATGCAGAATTTGACCCACTGCACATCAGACACTCCCAATGCTAATCAGAACACAGGCTAGAGAGTGTTAGTTTGAATTGGTAAGGATAATGCACATCAGGACACTGTTGCTGGTGCCCTGATTCACATTTTTGCAATTCACTAGGAGGATACCTTAGCACCTCTGTTATGTATGATAGAGAATTTCGGCCATTGCAACTTGCTGCAGCAGGAATTTGTCCTAAATCCTGAACCTGTCTAAGGACGTTTTCACACGGGGCAAAAGGAGGACGCTAGCCGGCCTCCCGCCGACCTCACTCCAGCTCCATTTCCCGTGTGTTCACACACGCGCGGCGGCAAACCCCGCCCCTTCCGGTGTCATCCCTGCGTCCGGCCAGCTTTTCGCTTTGTGTGTTCAAACACACGGAGCCCTAAGTCCGGCCTCACTCCGGCAGCGGCAGGCTAATTGCTGGCTAACTCCAGCTTCAGGTAATTCCGGGTGGCAAAAGGAATTAGCCTGCCGCCGCCGGAGTCATTCCGGTGTCAGCGGCACGGGGTCCAGCCGGCTTTAGGGGAAGGGCTCCAGCCGGCTTTAGGGAGCCCCGTGTGAAAACGTCCCAAGCCTCCATTTTCTGTCAGAAAACAGCAGCAGCAGGAATGTACATGTATGGATGTACATATTCTTGCATAGGAGTTTTAAAATGGGGGCATTTATCTGAATATTATGTAGATTCTGAAATGTACATAACAATTGAAAGCAGTATGTATGCAGTTCCTCAAAACAAGGGAATGTTACATTCTCTGCATAGTTTCCATGAATATCTGAGACCATATGGCAGAAAGACAGAATGCTCCATAGAACTAAAGGGCAGAACTATGGTAGGTTTTTTAGTTGCTTTTCTAAATGTCTGTACTCTCAAATGATATCAAACAAGGCAAGTAATATAGAAATCCAATCTAATTAAAATAAAATAAATGTGAGACTAAAAGTCAGAAAGACAATAGCAGGTTGAAGAAAATAAAAGTAAAAGTGCAACAGGTTTAAGGCAGACTTGGAGCACAGTGTTGTGCTTTTGGAATGGAAAGGTGGTAATGAGAAATGTTAGCAATGTCTTTCAGTTTCTTTGTTTTGGATATATCAGGATGGTCTCTGCAAAGTACACATTTGATGTGCAAAATATTCTTTCCCCATACTTTCCCATCACCAAACCTCACCCATTGGAGTTAAACAGGTCCTATCATTTTGAGTTGTAGCTCCCCTAGTTATATACTAGTGGTACTGTAGTATGTTGTCAAGCATCAGGTATGGAAAGTAATGGCACCACTATATTACATAGGCATTTATTTAATTAATTATTTTAATTACTTACTGTTATTATTTATTTGTGTTACACAAGATAGGTGAGGATGAAAGGGGCTGTGAGGGAAGAGAGGGACAGTCCACCAGGAGCAAGCTCTGAATTGGTCTTTGCCTCCCTAACTCTCTCTTTTTCTAACATACCTGTCTATGCCACTAAGAAAGCCCATTTGGATAGTGTTTTTGAAACAAGTGTTACACAAAATAGTGGTGTGTGGGCTGGGGCTGATCCATGAGCCATTGGTTGCTGGTCAGTGGCAAGTTTCTAGGAAATAATTGTTCTCTTGAATCTCATAGCATGCATTCCTTGAAGCTAGTTCTTGTCTTAGCTCTATTTTCCCCCCAGCCTTATTCTTGAGGCCCTCAAGAATAGAGAAGATATGAAGGACAAAAATCTCTTCCGGCATCCCTCTAATCATGGATCTTTTGCATAAAGTCTTCCACTTATTTAAGGATAAAAACAAACCCACTGGAGAATGGACTGGTGAATCACTCTGTGTTCTTTTCTAATTTCTGCAATTCATCATTGCCTGAAAAAAAAAAGCAAAAGGAGATTTTAAAAGAGCTACCTTATGCTATCTTTATAATTGATTCTAATGGCCAGCATTAGAAGAAGTCAACATAAGTTGGAGATGCCTCCTCTATCTCCCTGACATACACACACCAGAACTCTTAGCATGGGGAGAGGAAAAGATTTCAATGAATTTTCAGTACTTACTGTCTGTGAGCTAGATTCTTTCTCCAGGACAGAGAGGAAGGTGCGATTATTTTGCCCCATGCCACAAGGCAGATGGAGAGATGTATGGGTTAAGGAAAGATTATGGAACAGTATGCATGCATGTTCAGACCTTTACTTTTCCTCCATGAGAAGAAAATAAAAATTTGAAGGATAAAATCTAATAAGCTATTGCTTATCTCAGAAATATAAGTGAAATGTTTTTAAAGAAGAACCGCTAATGCTGGTTGAGGAAATTTATGGAGATTTTTGTTTCAAACTGCAATAACATTTCTACGTGTTGCTTTACCTGTCTAAATTCACAGATCCAGCTTCACATCTTTAATTTGCATATACTGTTTACAACCAGACTTTGAAAGCCAGTCCTTTAGAAGCCAAAGAGTACACACACTTTTATTTATTTTCTTTAATTTTTTATTATTTTTGTTCTCTTTTGTGCTTTCTCTTCTCAGTATACTGTTTTCTTTCTGCATGTCATTTTGCTGCCATTCCATAAAAAAAGATGAAAACCATGAAATGTGAAGAGTACATTTAAAAAACAAACTAAAGTTCAGGTTGTTTACTCCAAACACAATCATTAGCAGAGGCAGTTTCTGTCACCCTCTTAAACTTGTTCAATTTTTTCTCTGTGAAGTTTGGGCCACCACAATGTATTTATACTAAAATATTTGAAATGTAGTGTGCATTTTCACCTTAAAAATTGGCTTGGATTGTCCTTAGATTCCTGATATTTTATGATCCAATTTATGATGGAACTGGCCTCTTGTTGTTTTTAGCAGACCCAGACTCTTTTTAAGGAAGTCTAAAACTTTGCACATACCATGCTAATGTTCAATTTCACCTGTAGATTCACAGTGATAACATTGTGCCTATTTTCTGTCCTAGGTCCACAGTTCAGTCATTGTGCCATGAATACCATTTTGGAAGAAAGGCAGGATATAAATCCCATAAATAAATAATAATTGTTGTATCACTTAAACCTTTTCACAGTACGTATTACAAATGGGAAGTGTGAAAAAGACCACTTTATTTAGCTGTGATTTCCCCCTGACATTGCCTGAAAACCTCTCTGATCTATGTTTTGCTCCCTTACTTGTTTTCAAACACAGTAACAATACAGTTGTCAATATCAGTCTCAAGGTGGAATGTGGTAGCAAGATGTGTAAATCTGCCTGTTTCACAATACTGTGAAGTTAGAGCTCACATTTATTTTAGAAAATGGCGTTGTTTCAGCATCATGGTATTTCCCCAGGTATTCAGTGCACCATGTCAGTGTCGTATAGTCATTCTCTGAATTTTCTGTTGTCAGCTGGAGACACATTGTCCAAAACACCTTGAGCTGATTTTCCATAGAATTTTTCCTGTCTTAAGTTTTGAATAGAGGCTTTACATGACACTATAGGGTTCTCTGGAGTTGGCATTGTTACATTGCAGTTTCATCACTGCATCATGAAAGACTGTTAGCAAGTTGTGCAAAAGTAAATATAAAAAAGGAGAGATTTATGTTCTTTCACAATGAAAGCCCCCACCCCACCAATATTCATACACTGTTCTGTGTCCTCTGAAAAAAGTATGCCCTCAGTTCAGGTCAACTTAATAATATGCATTTAAATTGACAGAAGTGACAACTACTTTGGTAGTACATGGCAAAACACTTTTTTAGTCTTCCATTTCTACACATTCAAAAGAAGACAAAATTAACTTAGCCTTCTTGGCTGAGTATACAAACTCAGTGTACACCTTTAGCATATATGTTTCTACATCAAAAATCAAAATCTTCATCCCACATTTCTGGAATTAATTGAATATATGGCAATTAGGTGTTTAAAAAAAGCCTGCTTGCCATATATTCCACAAATTCCACAAATGTGGGGTGAAGATTTTGACTTTTGATGTAGAAACATATATATGTTTCAATTTCTGATACACTGACACGTTTTTCCCAAATTTGCAGAGGCCTTGTCAGCCACTGAAGACTGCTTCATTAATGCTAAGACCATTCTTCTGCAGAACATTGGCGATCAATGTTACAACTTGCCTCACTGTTATCATTGGAGTTTATCACATTGGCTTTGCTCCCATGATAGACGTGGGATATAACTTTAAGAAAGCGGATCTTATCGCATTTCCCAGTCGCCAGGGAGTACGCAGCCCATTTGCAACCCAGGCTTCTCCAGGCTCCTCCCGCATCTTTTCAAGAATGGGAAGCCTGGGTTGCAAATGGGCTGTGTACTCCATGTCAATGGGGAAATGCAATATCTACCTTCTTAAAGTTACATCTTCTGTCTATTGGGGAGCAAAGCCAATGCGATAAACTCCATTGTCATTGTAAAAATCGATTGCTGATTCAGAGTTGAGTAGTATTCCTGGAAGCATTTTGCTTGTTCAGACTAGTGCCACACTGCAGAATTAATGCAGTTTGAAATTGCTTTAATTGGCATGGCCCAATGCTATGGAAGACTGGGATTTGTAGTTTGTTGTGGTGCCAGAGCTCACTGACAGACCGCTACATATCTCACAAAACTACAAATTCCAGAATTCTATAGCATTGAGCCATGGCAGGTAAAGTTGTGTTGGACTTCATTAATTCTGCAGGATAGATGCCGCCTCAGTCTTGGCAACCCTATTTTAAGGCAATTGAAAATACTGTTTTTAGTTCCACTTTACTCACTCAATAGTTTCTGAGAAATATCTAAAATTTGTACAAAACAATCTACCATGGAATTACAACCATTATGTTCTGTAGACATGTACAATTCAAATATTGTTTGGTTAGTGTGGAGATGGGTATTATCTCATTTTAAAAGAACTGGAAATAGTTTAAAATACTTTGTGGTGTGTGAAGTCATCTCACTGGGAACTCATGGATATGTGATTTTTTAAAAAATGTTCAGCTTCTATATAATGTTTAGCTAGCTCTGGAAAGTACGCTATATCTAAGCCAGTTTGTTTACTTTAAAGTTGATATGTTTTAACTTCACACATATATTTTTTTTCTTATGTGCCTAAGGGGCAAAAACTAGGCTGTAATTCAGTTTGTTTATTCAAACATTTATTGTTGTTGTTATGTGCCTTCAAGTCATTTCTGACTTATGGTGACCCTAAGGCGACCCTGTCATAGGGATTTCTTGGTAAGTTTCTTCAAAAGGGGTTTGCCATTGCCATCCTCTGAGGCTGGGAGAGTGTGACTTGCCCAAGGTCACCCAGTATAGTCTCATGGCCAAGCCAGAATATACCACCATATTTATAAAAATGTATTTTATAACAATACTGCAACATTAAAACCAGGCAGTACAAAACAAACCAGGATGAAACATAATAAGTAAAATGCATTAAAAATGTAATGTAATTAAAAACGTGTTACAGTCCACCTAACAGACGTCAAAGAAGGGGGAAACCAATTGGTTATCGTTCAAGAATACGTCCAAGCACATTAGTGCCTAGGCACATTCTCTTTAACAAGGCATAGTTGTGTTCAGAAAAGGTTTTGCTTTGATTTTTTGGATTACAACCCCTAGACTCCCAGGATGTTTTTCCTTTTGTTTATTGTTTATTCCATTTGATTTCAGTGGAAGAAGAAATAATGCCAGTGCTAATGTTGGTAGAGTTTTCACCCTGTTTCAGGGTGGGGCACTGTTACGGATCTAGCCACAGTGGCAGAAACTCATACGGCCATCCAAGGACAATGTCCACAAATGGGGTTCCTTTTTCCTCCATAGCAGTGGAGGTCTACAGTTTTCTAGAGCCCATAGGATGCTCCCAGCAACCATGAATTTATACCCTCATAATTTTTAATCTAAATAAAGCAAATAGAACACCCTTTTATGTGATTACTAAGTTATGCATAATGGACACAATGTTCTTACAGTAATAAAGAAAAAGGCTAAAACTTTTAAGGAAAGATCTGCATAAATACTTTCCACTTCCTGTGGGCATGGGAGGCCTGAATAGGAGGAAATGAATCCTGTTGGTTAGTCCCAACTAGAATAGACTCATTCAGTGACTTGTTGAATGGTAAGTCAGCACATAGGCAAATCGCATTGATTCAAGTTAAGGTAAGATTAGCAACAGAATTAAGGTTAGGGTTTTCACATCATGGCTTCAAAATTTCCAGAAATGTTTCATGAAAAAAATGAGTTTTTACAAACAACATTACAAACTTATGCTAAAATGAGATGTGCTGATCATAGGGACATGTAACTTTTTTATTTATCATCATGTGGCTGTCCCTATCTGCTCTGCATTCATCTATGCCATGTCATTCAGTCTCAGAAGCCCACTTCACATAGTACTGTTTTATTCATAAGTGTATCAGATGAAGAGATTTAAGAACGATGGCACTGGTGTCAATTATTTTGAAGTAGATTTTTGATGTGCAGACATGGACTAATAAAGCTACTAGTGCAGCCTCTCATATTATCTGGGCCACTCTTCTGCTAGTATTCACATTACAAAAGATACATCAAGTTATTGCCATGTTCTGATACAAAAACTGAATGATGCTCTCTTTACACTTTTGTGCAACTTGCATGAATGTGGAGGTCAGTTGATACTGCTTTTGTATCTGGAGAATAGTCTGCATCTACCTCATGGCTGCTGTTTTCTTTTATTAAATGTTTGTTTTGTGGAAGAAATTAGCAGACTCCACTGTTTTTGCAAGAATTCCCAGTCTGTTTCCAGTCAACATTCAAAGTGCTACTTATGCTTAATATAGCAAATTGGGTCCAGTCTATGTAAAATGTCACCTCTCCCCAGACAAGCCTGCCTGAATGTTGATCCTCTTGAGGGAGGGCTGTCTCTTGGTCCTATCACCATTATGGGAAGTCTGGGGCCAATTGTGAATTTAAAACAGCATTAAAGACCAATCTGATTAAGCAGGCCTATCCAGATAGTTTTTAAATTATGAATATTTAAAATAGAAATTGGTGGGTTTTAATAGGAATGTTTTTTAACTGGTACAAATCTCTTTTAACTGATTATGAATTTTTAATTGGTGTTTATGTTTTTAACTGCATTCTGTGTGTATTTGTTTTATTTAGACAGGCTTTTGGCCATTAATTGATTGCTGTGGAACGGTCTTTTAATGGGAATGCTGTACATTTATTCTCACTGTTTTAAATTTCTGCTGTTTCTGGATCGTCTGTTTTTGGATCATCTATGTTTTTAAGATGGTGTATTTAATTGATTTTAACTATTTTGTGATGATGATAGCATTTTAACTGTCTTTTGTTTTCATTCATGTTGTGAGCCATCTTAGGGGCTATGCAGACAGGCAAAAAGGGGTGCTTTGAGGGTGTGGCCTTTAGACGACGCATGCCTAAAAGTCTCCAGGAAAGCGCCCTCTAGCCGTCGTATGCCGAGAAAAGCAGCTCCAAAAAGGAGCCACTTTTTTCCGCTCCTTCAGTGAAGATGCGCACCTTCGCATGTGTGTATATGCAGCAACACTGATGCACCAGAAAACAGCTGTATAAATGCACTGTCGCACATGCGAAGGAAATTGACTCGGTGATCCAGAGCATGTGCCCTATGATGCAAGTAATTTAAAGTGCCCTATGCTTCCAGGTGTGGATGCACTGGTGCAGGTGCGCTTGAATATTAGAACCCTAATCCTACCCCTAATTGTAACCCTATGCATGTACCCCCGCAACTCTCCTCTGTTATGACAATAAATGCATTCTGTTGGATGTACACTTTCAGCATGCACAGCAGTTTGCATGAAAGAGGCTTTTGTGACCTCTTCTGTGCAGGTGTGCATAAGACCTGCACACCATTTCCTGGCATGATGGGGGGGGGGGCTCCTAGAGTAACGTTTGTCTGTGTGTCCTGTTGACCTTGTCCCTTGCATGACCACCAGCTGTATGTATCAAGTCTGTCCACATAAACCTCCCTTGCATGTACCTCTCCCCTCCCCCCTGATCTGTGTGGCACATGTTTTGTGGAGGATGATGGAGTGTCTTTTCAGGATGGCACAAAAGGGTGGCACAATCAGACAGTGGCACCTGTCTACTGCATCCACTCTTTGGGGGGAAGCGGAGGTCAGCGAATCCTTGCATGATATGTGGATGTATGACAGATCCTGTGCAGGTGCACAGGGATGCCAAATTTCAGTCACCTTTGTGCACAGAGAGTGACAGACTGTATACCACCCTATAACAGGTCCTGTGCAGGTGCACAGGGATGCTGAACTTGTCACCTGTGTACACTCAGGGCCTAAGCAGACGGCGCAAAGCGCCATCTTCAGAGCAAGGAAGGGGAGGGGCAGCCACACGCTGGGTGCCCCAACCCCTTCCCGAAGACATCGTCGGAGCACCGGACCCTCCGCATGTCCCGCGCTCCAAGGATGCCTATCCGCCGCAGCATCCACACACGCTGTGGTGGAAAAGGTGCCGAAGGTGCGCCGGCAGCCTTTTGCAGCGCACCTTTGGCGATTTCCTGGGGCGGCGAAGCTGCGCCGCGGGGCCGAGCAATGTGGATGCCTCGGCCCCGATCCGCAGCTTCCTGGGGCGGCCCCGTGCCACCTGTCTGCTTCCCCCCAGAGAGTGTCAGACTGTATACCACCCTATAACAGGTCCTGTGCAGGTGCACAGGGATGTTTTCCTGCACAGATATGCTGGTGTGGAGAAATGTTCCTGCACATATGCACATGCATCTGAGATAACAAAAAAAAAATTAAAGCAGCCACTGCCGGCCCATGCAGTTGCTCTGTCTCCCTTTGCAGCATCCTTGGGGCTGGTGGTGCAGTTGCTGGGGCTTCAATACAGCCTCGGAAAAGCTGCACTGACTCCCCCTAGTGCGGTTGCTCCATCCCCATTTAGGGCAACCTCAGGGCAGGCAGTACAGTTGCTGCAGCTTAGAGAAAAGGCAGCTTCAGGTCACCTTTTCCTGCCCATCTGCATAGCCCCTTTGATCCCATATTGAGAGAAAGGTGTGGGGTTTGTGTATGTGTGTGTGTATTAAAGTGCTTAACAAATAAGATTGAAAAATATAACAGAAGCAAAATATTTCAGCTTCCACCTTCTTCAGTTGCTGAAGATGAAACTGAGTTGCACACAAAGTGGCAGTTTAGAACACAAACACATACACACATTATCTGAAGTTTGAATAAAGATAAATAATTATTTAAACCTGGTTTTGATTTTGTAGGGAGTTTTTATTTTATTTTGTTGGTATTCCACCCTTGTATTTGTGTTCTCCATAAGTGCCCAGGGTATCTTAACAGTATACATGAAAAAAGAATTCATTGCATGAGATAGAAATATATAAAATCACAAATTACAAATATCTGCTGAGATAACAAAAATCAACTAAAACACTTGCTTTTCTCCTGAAGACTCTTACAAATAGATGTTTTTAATCAGCATCTGAAAGACAAGAGCATGGAGGACAGCCAAGTCTCTGACGGATGTTTCATCACTGGGTTACAGAATTCAATTGGAGATTCTGCTATGGTCACTGTGAATTAACAGGGATTTTTTTATGTAGATCATAAACTGCTAAATAAAGATTTTCTTTTAATGGTCTCTGTTTTTGGTTTTTTCCCCTCAGGGCCGCATCTGCAGAAAAGCTGGGAAATCAAAAAAATCCTTCAGTCGTAAGGAAGCGGAAGCAACTTTTAAGAGCTTGGTGAAGACCCATGAAAAGTATGGGTGGGTCACTCCCCCTGTGTCTGATGGCTGATACAACTTGCAACCCACACCTCAGACGCTAAACAAAACGACAACAGAAATGAAGGACTCTTTGACATTTCCTCAATGCTGTATACCACATCCATCCTTTTTCTACTTCAGCTTCTGTTATATATCATGAATGTCATGGAGACATCCAAATTATTTATGAACAGATCTGTTTGCAAAGGGAGGGGGAGGGAGGGAGGGAGGAGGGAGGGAGGGGAAATGCTGTATACGATTATATTTTGAAACTGGTGAATGATCAATTGATCATCTTTAAGTCACTTTAGAAGAGCTGTTGAGATTGTATCACTTGCCCCCACCATCCCCTGCCCAACTTCTCCATCTGAGCCACACATCGCCACCTGCTTTTTCCCATGGCACAGCAGCACCAATCAGCCATATTGGAAATGCCATCCATTGTTGCTTAGTTCATTTAAATGTAAAATGAAACTGTTAATATTTAAATAGGGAAACAGTGCATTGCAGATCCATGTTTGCCGTACTGTTTTTAATCTATGTTTTCAAGCAGGTCAACCTAACTTGAAGATGTGTTATTTCCCCCCTGTGGAGCTGTGGTCTGCTGTGGCTAAATTTTAGACCTCATTTGTGCTCTGTAATATGACCTTTGGTTCATAACGAAAACAGAATTCTAGCAAAGACACAAGCTCTAGTGTTTTTGTGTTTTTTAAAAAATAACAACATCCAGTTGGGCAAAATGTGCTAGCTATGGTGATATTGTGGTGTGCTGTGGTTCACCAATAAGTCCAATGTGATCATATAAGGGTGACTTGAAAGAGGCTTAGGTACCAGATGAACCCATGCCAAGGGGCTGTAAGAGGTTGGTGGCCAAATACTTCATATCTTCCCAGTTGAATGAGGTACTTCTAGAATAGTATATTTACCAGTCCACTTCTGCAACAGCCAAAGTTAAACAAAATGCAGCAGAATTTGTCTTAAACATATGGTACTTAGTTCAAAATGATGGACCGATTACAAAACCAATGTCAGATTTCTGGCATTTTTATAACTATTTGCATGCCTGAATTTTCCCATCCCCCTGCATATAGACAAAGTACATTGAGCCCGATGTCAGAGAGAATCAGTTAATATAAATAAATGTCCCAAGAACCCTAAAGATTCACATTCCTTCTATTGAAACAGGTTTTTAAGACTTCATCTAATGTTCCTAAGAATACAAAAGGTGAGTTTGAAACATGGAACCCAAGTGGAGAATTGTGTTGGACACATTCTAAATAAAGTCAACCGAACCATGTGCTTGCCTCAAGATTTAAATTATTTTGAAGGCTACTTTGTAGCATTAGAAATCTTGCATATCTATATTGGCAGAGGTAGCTGGAGTGGTGTATGAATTTGGGTTGGCTGGCAGTGGATGGTGATGTAGCAGCATGCACAGCCTCAATCACATTGTGGACTAGTTGGTCAATGCAACTGATGCAGTCCTATCTTGACCCTGTCCAGCAGCTAGGAATGAGGGGAGGAACTGACTTACATGTGTGTATGGCTGGGTGTGAACACACACAATTGGATGGAAGCTGTGCACAGACAAATGAAGGATGGGGGGAGGGGTATGGATGTAAATGCAGCTATGTGGGGGTATGGATTGTGTGTATAACATGGAAAGCTATTGTATTCCCCATCATCTTATATGGATATGGGAGCTGGACAGTGAAAAAAGCTGATAGAAAGAAAATAAACTCATTTGAGATGCAGTGCTGCAGAAGAGTGCTAAGGATACCATGGATGACCAAGAAGATAAACAAATAGGTTCTAGAACAGATCAGGTCTGAGCTCTCCTTGGAAGCCAAGATGGCTAAACTGATGCTGTCCTACTTTGGCTACATCATGAGAAGGAATGAACCATTAGAAAACATGATGCTAGGAAAAGTAACAAACGGTAGAAAGAGAGGGTCTTCATGCCAGATGGTTGGATTCAATTAGGGAGGTCACAGGCCTGAGCTTGCAGGATCTGAGCGAAGCAGTTGAGGATGGGGTCTTGGAGAGTCTCATCCACAGGATCACCATAAGTTGAGGCCGGCTTGAGGGCATTTAACAATATGTATGACATGCCTGTGAGCAAACATGCATAGAAGAAGGTATCAAAATAACTATATGGAAAATATCTACCCAGAAACTTGTTTTATTTCCATTTTATAACTAAATAACGTTGAGCATCTTGTTAGTGACTTACACAGGCATAAGTAGGATCATAGAATCTTAAAGTTGGAAGGGACTACAATGACGAAATAGTCCAACTCTCTGCCATGCAGGGATATACAACTAAAGCACTCCTAGATTTGTATATTTCATTTTTCTGCTTAGTTGTAGCACCCTACATTTATCCCTGTTGAAATTCACTTTGTTAGTTTTGATCCAGCTCTGCAGTTGTCAAGATTGTTTTGAATTCTGATCCTGTCTCTGGGTATGAAATTCTCCCCCCCCCCCCATGTTATCTGTAAATTTGAGAAATATGCCTTCTATTCCATCACTGAAGTAAATTAGAAAAATGTTAAACAACACTGGGCATCCAACACAGGATACCCTGAGGCATCCAACTGGTCACTTCTCTCCACTCCAACTTACATTTGAAAGTATATTTGCATATGAATCTACCTCACAAATTCTGTCCCTGATAAAAGAAATTGTCCTTATGAGTTAAAGAAATCTGTACATCCTCAAAATAAGATTGTGGAAAGTGTTGAACAATAAGAGGCCCTTCTATCCTGAGCATACTGTTCAATAAAGTATCATTTGCTAGATTACCAAATTTGTCAGATCATCTGTCTGTCTGTCTGTCTTGACAGAAGAAAGATCAACTTTCTCCAGCCTTAGCAGTGAGGAAGGTACTGCTGGGGGAAGTGCTATACAGTTCCTTCAGGAATGCAGGACATTACTACACATGGCTTTTAAACCATGGGGGGAAGCAGACGGGCAGCTGTGGGCCACCCTGGGAAGCTGTGCCGCAGGGCCGAGGTAACCCCACACCTCAGCCCCACGGCGCAGCTTTGCCGCCCCTGGAAGGAGCGCTAAAATAGCACTCCTTCCACAAGTCGCCGAAGGTGTGCCGCAAAAGGCTGCCGGCGCACCTTCGGCGACTCTTCCACTGCAGCGTGTACGGACGCTGCAGCGGGAGGTCATCCTCAGAGCACCGGCCATGCGGAGGGCCAGCTGCTCCGACGACGTTTTGGGGAAGGGGTTGGGGCGCCCACCGTGCAGCTGCCCCTCCCCTTCCTTACCCCCAAAACGGCGCTTTTCTCCGTCTGCTTCCCCCCCATAATTACATCAGGAAAAAAATAGCTTTAGAAATACTTGTCACATGATAATGCCTCCGACCCATAGCTGCTGCATCCCTCAACCACGATTAGCACATCCATTTTCAATGATGGGGGAGCCCGTTACTGAGCTGTCAATAGCACAAGTGCCCAGGTATGAAATGTCACTCCCAAGACGGTCTCATTATTGCCAGTGACATGGTATCAGTGTCCCTTCCTTTCCCCCTTCCCGTCTTCCCCCTTGCTATTCCCAATCAGTCTGGTTAGCTTTTGTCACATTTCTTTCTGAAACTGTTTTTACTGACCACTGTAGCAGAGCTCCAGAATTGTATGATTTAAATTAAAATTAAAAAATAATAAAAATACTGAAATGAGGCAGGGAGGTCAAGTTAAAGGGCACTCACAAAGAAAGTGCAATGGCACCAGCAGCCCCAGTTGTGATATTGGGGCTCTGAATGTGATATGTTTCCATTTTTCCTCTCAGCATGATTGCTGCGAGAATGGGACTTGTGTGGTAAAGCCTTGACTCTGAATAGTCTCAACTGCTTCAGCATAACTCTACTCCCATAACTGTTCCCAAGAGATGGAAGTTCAATATAGGAGCTCCTATAGTTGTGGGCCTAAATTCTTTCTGAGGCTTCATATTTGGAGATGTTCTGCAGCACTTGAACATACCCTACCAATACCTAATCCTAAGCATAGCCCTATTCAATTGTTAAGTTATGAAGAGAGTTCCTACAGCAGATACACAGACAACACTAGTAAATAGCTAAGGAATAGTCTTCAGAAATGTAGGTTGATGATTCCATCTCTTTGAATGTAAATCTACTCCACAGATTTTGGTACCAAATGATGTTTGTATTTAAAATATAAGAGGCCATAATCTCAATTGGCTGGACTTCTTTTATTGCTAATTCCAGTTCACACAACATATTTATGACAAGACTCGATAGGGAAGGACAGATTTCAAATATGGATTTCATCATTTAAAAAAACAAACTGTAGCACAAATTAGAACTAACACAAAACCTCAGTCCAGATTCCTTTTAAATAATGGAGTCATGACTGGGAAGTTTACTATTTTATAAATAACGGCTATAAGGTAATACAGTCTTAAATACATCCTTTTTTATTAGCTGCTACAAGGAACATCAGAATGAAAGTAAGGAAAGTATCCTTAAAAATAAACACATGCTTCCCCAAAACTAATTTTCATCTGTTAAAATAATTCCCTTACCAACTAATCAAGGATAACTTCAGTTGATTACTTGATGGATTAAATCTTGAAGTGTAAGTTCACTAAATGATTTTCTAATAGCCAGTAGAAACTGAAAGAGGAGTATGCTGAGAGATGCCATTTCATGCTCAGCAGTGTGCAAACCCTCCAAGACAGTTTGCTGCCTGACGGCCTTCCGCACTATTCTACATGCAGAAGCTGACTAGACATGTTGAATTTCACTTCACTTGTTCCAATGCACATGAGGGCATCAAGTCAACTTAGCAGGTACGGGGCAGGCCATACAATAACATGGCACACACAGCTTTGTACTCCAACGGAATGAAACAGCCTGATATCCAAAGGAAAAGGCCACAATTTTACTGAGCACACCTGGCAGGTAGGGTTGGCCCAAATGGATGGGTCTGGATCTGGCATCAACCAACCCACCTGTTGCTCAATGAACCATGTTGCCTGGGCACGGTCGGGCCTCAGCATGACAGAAGGGGTAACCAACTGATCGCATGTTCACATCTTCACCCCCTTTATTACTGGGAGACACTGTTCAGGGGTTGCCCATGCAATGGCAACACCTCAACGCTCCCAGCACTGTGTAAGATGTATTTGTGTTTGTGTAAAATTCATGGCACATTTCAAAGGCTTATTCTTAGATGTATTCATTATTAAATTTGTTTTAAAATATATTTTATGCCTCATGATACACATTTATGTGCACCTGAGGAAGAATATTGTCTAAAATAAGAGAGACATCTCAACTCTCCCTAAATTTAATTCCTTAAACAGGTAAGGTTAGGCTGCCTGCAATGTTTTTTTAAAAACCCTGGAAGTCCCAGGCTTTGTCCCTGTGCTTTCTGACTTTATATGGAGAGCTGCATGATGTTTACTTCATCCAAAGTATTTCCTGAGGGCTCCCAGTATTACCAAGACTTGTCCTTCCCATGCCAGAAAATGGATTTTCTGAAATAAAATGTATTTGTACTTTCCCATTGGGTGACAAACACTTGCCAAGAAAACACTATGATAGATTCACCCTAGGGTTGTCATAAGTAAAAATTGACTTGGAAGCATACAACAACAACAACAGCTTTACTTGTGTGCTGCTAAATTTGTAGAACTAGCTAAGATGGCCATCACTAGTACGCAGCTCTTGTTTCTAGGATACAGATTCAAGGGAGATTAAAGAGGGGAAAGAGGAACTCTAGCACTAAAACAAAGTGAAGCGAATACGTAACTACTGTAATCAGCTACAGCACTTTAGCACTATGACTATAACTCCTGAATAATACAAAAGGCTCAGTGGAAATTGGTGGAACGACTTCTGAAATGTTGCATGAGACTAGATGTGATGTGCTCAATGGAAGGGGGAAGGTGAAAGATGCAAGGGAGCAGGGAGGGAGAGGAACTTGGCATATTTCAAGAAAGATTTCAGACATCACATGAATAAGCAGGTATACTTAAAAAAAAACAATTGGAAACTCTCAATTCTTCCAAAGGCCCCTCCCCCCTTTTTTTGGAGGTGTCCCTAGCTTATTGGATCATCAGCTTAATTTTCACTGTCTTACCATCTCTTTTGCCTATGACACAGGGAATCTTAGATTAAGCATTTCTTCATACCACTGAGTCAAAGCAAAACTTGGTATTGTTCGGTGTATAAAAGAGAGTAGGAGCAGAAGCAAAAAGCAGAAAATCCAAAATGTTTTCTTCTCACTGCCATCTGTCTTCTCATTTATTTATACTAATAGCTCAGGTTAATGGTATTACAATAATACTGTCCAAGGAATCCTACAGTGAATTACCTAAGTCAGGGGTAGGCAACCTTTCCCCTTTAAGGGCCGAGGGACTTCAGCTCCCAGAAGCCTCAGCCATGTTGGCCAATAGTCCCATGTTGGCCAATACCTCCTGGGATTCTGGGAGCTGAAGTTCCTCGGCCCTTAAAGGGGAATGGTTGCCTACCCCTGACCTAAGGTAATGTCAAATTGTGGTAAATTGTAATTCTACCACAACAAACAAAAGATGTGAACTGCACAGCATGAATGTTCCAAATTGTGCCAGCAAGTAATAAAAAGTGTCATCCTTGAGATAACAGAGCTGCCTAATGAATTTGCTAGTCCTTTTAGCATTTTTGACAGTTCCTACAAAGTCTTAATTTTAAAATAGCAAAAATAACATGAAAAACTCTATGATTATTATGTCTTAGAATTATCCATGAAGCTTTTAATGAATGAAGCTTTTGAAATGGCTTTTGAAACATAAGTGTTCTCAGTCTGTGGTTGTGGTAGATGTTGCTGTTTTTAAATCACTGAAATGTAACGGTTCCAATTCTAATTAAGTGTCTCCATGATTTAGAAGCCTTTTCCCCTTCAGATTATGACTGCATTAAAAAGATTTGTAGAGTCGTTTAGTAATGAATCCCTTCTCTCCCAGATTCTGGAATACAACAAAAACCTAGGTGAACACAATTAACAAAAACAAATTAAAAATATAACTCTAGAAATGGAAGTGAGGAATACCAAAAATCTCAGTCACAGCATACCATAAGAGAAGAAATCAGTGTCATGCCTAGTTGCCGTTCCAGAGTTTGATCTGCACTCTTGCAGTTGTAATCCTCCTCTTGGGTTCAGCAGAGGAAACACATACAATATTGATGTAAGACCCAGAATTAATAAGCAGATTGCATGCTGGTTTGAGAGAGTTTTATTATTCTATCTGCCAGAGGTTAGAAAAAGGTTGGGGAGGGGGGGGGGTTGACTACATTCCCCACACCCAATAGCATGCATTGCTGGTGGTCATACTTATTGTGAGTTTCCAGAATCTATACTCTCCCAAAATTAGCATTTTGTAGCTCTGCTCCCTGTCCACTCTGTTCCTCATGCCCCATTCCTGGAATACCATGCATGATCAGCATCTTTCCCTGGCCTCCCAATTGTATCCATCTACCCACACCAAACCCAACATATTCCATCTCGGGCTCTGCCTCCTGATTCTAGGGTCTGATCACCAGAAGAGCCAGCAAATGTAACATTATGGAAACATACATATTTGTGGCAAGGTTGGCAACCCACCTTACAAAATCTATAACACAGATTCTCACCACCAGGAATGATACAAAGGAGCACGAAACAATTGATTTACAACTATTTCCCAGATCTAAAATCTTGTCATGTTGCCGTCTTCTCCAGCTCAGTACACCATGAAGACCTGCCAGAGTGCAGGCCAAACTGTCACCTCCCCTTTCAGAAAGGAAGGGAAGGCTAGGAAAAGGAAAAATCTGCTGCCACTGATTTTCAACTTCATGGTTTGTGATGGCAACCCCATCACTGAGTTCAGGGCCACAGTTCTGCTGGGGCAGCAATATACTCACAAATGACTCATAGTTGCAGTGGTGGACATGCCGAATGGCATACCCTCCAATTGTCCTGATTTGGCAGGGACAGTCCCAATTACTTCTGCATTATCTCACTTTTTCAGTGGTTTTTTAGAAGTCTGTTTCTATTTCTGCCATCCACTTTCCTTCTTTGTACTCAGCTTACTTCAGTTTCTGCAAACTGAGTTGAAAATTTAAAAGTAGTTTGCACTCAATTAACCGGAGAGGAGAGAAGGATCTTTGCTTGAGTAGGCTCAAACAAAAGCAAATGGCTGCAGCCTTGCCCAGATTGTCTGTTCTTTTTCATGAATAGGTTTTACCATTTTGACCACACTCTGGTGATGCTTGGTCATATGTATCCTGGTTTTCAGGTGTAACATTTTGGAAGGTATGGGATGGAAGATACAGAGTGTATTGTAAATACATTTGAATTAAACAGAAATGTAGTCTCACCCTCTTCAGATTTTACATCTTCTCACCGCAGATGATCAGAATATAGAAAGGTGATCAGAATTCTGAAACTTCAGATCAAGCCATGAGATCAAGAAACTCCACAATAATCTGGTGAAAAATATAGACTAACACTTATGGGAAAGCATTCTTGACCTCATGGGACTTTTTCACAATACTGAAGTAAGGCCATTTCAATAGCATGTGCCTCTGTGATGCCATGAGCACCACTCATCATCATAACCCCTTCATGGACAGATACTGCATCATATCTGGCATGGGAAGGCTATTAGTTAGCCCAAGCCATTGAACACATAGGCTCTCAGGCTGATTTTATGCAGCCCTTGGCCTAATATCATTTTTTTCCCTACAAACTGTGAGTTTGCACCACTGGGAAGAGCAACTTGTCCTTCCCTTAGCAGCCTGCTGATCAAGGACAAAGGGAAAGGGAAAGAGAGAGCAAGAAGCAGGTGCTGGAAAGGGAGAGGGACTGGCAGAAAGGGGGGGGCAAGGATACACACACACACATACACCATACACATTCTCCACCAGATTACCTCAAGATAATCATCCCTTGATAGGACAACGTTGCCCATTCCTGATCTAAGCAGTAGCATCATGAGATTGTGCTACATTGCAACACCATCCGAAGTTGGCTGGAGTAGTGAAACAAAACATCCCCAGTGGTAACATGGACATCCTTTGGGCTCCTCAGTCTGAAATATGTTCCTTCCCTTTGCTCTGTATAATGACTTTTCTTTTTTAATCAAGTAATAAACAACAGTATTTATCGGCTTGGCATATACATGAGGTCATCATTCTTCAAACCAATAAAAGCTGCTGGAAAGAAAGGCAATTTCATTTTTCGTTTATTAGAACTATATACACACACTCACACACACGTTAAAAAAATCAGTATGGGTGACCATAATAGAAATATTATTTCAAACATAATGTAATATTGACTTAATTCAAAAGCAGCCTGACATAAACTAGACCTTGGTAGGCTGAAGTAAACAAGGCTGGTATATTGCCTTGTTTGTCTGTAACAGACATCTGTAACAGACATCCTTCCCATGTTAGACTGATTTCCCCCCCACTTGAGCTGATGTACCTTTGGCAATAGACCCTCACAAAACAGTGGGACAGACCTTACCAGATAATTTATTTTGGGTGGCAGGAACTCTTACAAAAAGATTATTCCCAGTAATCCCATTCCTTCCATAATCTATTACAGACATTCTGAATAAACCAAAGTCTTCTTTATTCCAGCCTATACCACAGCCTATATCCAAGCTAATATGATCCCCTAGCCTTCCACAGTTGCCCACCGCCAGGTTTAGGAGGTGGGCAACTAGTTCATTTTTGTCTCCAGAGAGTCCTTTTCTTTTCATATTTTGTTTTTAAAAGGAAATAAACTGGAAATTGATCTGTGGTCCACTTCTTGTTGTTTGTTTCTTTTTAAAGCCTTTCCTGGGCCCAAAATAGGCTAAAGGGGGGGGGGGGGGAAGCAAAAACATGGTAAAACTGTCCCCATGCTCCCTTGGAAGCATTTGAGGAAAAACTGTTCCTTTTCAGAGGGTAGCTGGGAGCACAGCCCTCAAAGGCCAAAGTCTATGGAACACTCCAAGTCCAACTCAACAACTGCCTACCCCTGGTCTAGCAGTTGTTTTGAACTCATTACTGATTTACATTGCCGTTTTGACTAGTTAGATCAGGGGTAGGCAACCTTTTTGAGCCGGGGGCCGGGTTGCTGTCCCTCAGACAATTGGGAGGCCGAAGCACCAAAAATAAATAAATTAAAAAATAAAAATATTTTTTTAAAAATTTTTTAAAATATGCATGCACACTCTCTCAGCCCCAGAAAAGCCATGGCAAAACCCCTGTGGATATTTAGCCAATAAAACCCCAAGAACAAGTAATAACAACAATAATCAATATCATCATGGCGGGCAGCGGTGGCGGCGGCTGGACCGGCCTGGAGCTGGTCTAAAGGCCTTGCGAGGCCGCATCCGGCCCCCGGGCCTTAGGTTGCCTACCCCTGAGTTAGATAATGGAGAAGAGGGCAGGTAAATGAAGGGATTGATTTCAAAATGTTTACTGGTAAAAAAGTCCAATATACTTATCTGTGGTGGGAGTGGGCTGATTGCTGGCAGTGGGATTGCTCCCAGCTTTGTGTTCTCAGACCAATGCTGGTTTTTAATTCCCAGATGTCTCAGCCAGCATAGGCAATAGTGACAGATTCTGGGAACTGTAGTCCAACAACATCTATCAACCCACAAACTGGGAATAACTACTTCAGGGAGCACTGTTTCTCTGTTTCCCTGTATCTTTTATCATGAGAGTCACTAGACTGTAAGGCAGGTATGAGTAATGTGTGGTCCTCTAGATGTTTTTGGACTGTATCTCCAATTGGTTATTTTAGCTAGATAAGGATAAGGAGGCATGAAAATTGGGGGATAGAACATCAAAATGTTAAGATATGCAGATGACATCATACTACTAATTACCAAATTAGGAGGAATAGCTAATACCCCAGAAGGCAGGATGGAAATTCAAATTGACCTTAATAGATTAGAAAGCTGGGCCAAAGCTAACAAAATGAATTTCAACACAAAGAAATGTAAGGTACTGCACTTAGGGTAAAAAAATGAAATGCATAGATATAAGATGGGGGACACCTGGCTTAGTGAGACTATGTGTGAAAGGGATCTAGGAGTCCTAGTAGACCACAAGTTGAACATGAGTCAACAGTGTGATGTCGCCAATGCAGTTTTAAGCTGCATTAATAGAAGTATAGTATCTAGATCAAGGGAAGTAATAGTGCCACTGTATTCTGCATTGGTCAGGCCCCGCCTGGAATACTGTGTCCAGTTCTGGGCACCACAATTCAAAAAGGATGTTGAAAAACTGAAGCGTGTCCAGAGGAGGGCGACTAAAATGGTGAAGGGGCTGGAAACCATGCCCTATGAGGAACGACTTAGGGAACTGGGTATGTTTAGCCTGGAGAAGAGACAGTTAAGAGGGGATATGATAGCCCTCTTTAAATATTTGAAGGGATGTTATATTGAGGAGGGCGCTAGCTTGTTTTCTGCTGCTCCAGAGAATAGGACTAGGAACAACTGATGCAAGCTACAGGAAAAGAGATTCCACCTCAACATTAGGAGGAAGTTCCTGACAGTGAGAGCTGTTCGACAATGGAACACACTTCCTCGGAGTGTGGTGGAGTCTCCTTCTTTGGAGGTCTTTAAACAGAGGCTGGATGGCCATCTGTCGGGGATGCTTTGATTTTGAGTTCCTGCATGGCAGGGGGTTGGACTGGATGGCCCTTGTGGTTTCTTCCAACTCTATGATTCTATGATTCTATGATTCTACTAGCAGAAAATAGCAAAGACTTGGAACAACTGCTGAAGAAACTGAAGGAAGAAAGTGGAAAGTCATGTTTACAGCTGAACATTAAGAAAACAAAAATAATAACCACAGATGATTTGCATAACTTTAATGCAGACAATGAAGATATTGAAATAGTTCAAGATTTTTCATACCTTGGCTCATCATTAAACAGAATGGAGACTGCAGTCAAGAAATCAGGAGAAGACTAGGACTTGAAAAGGCAGCTATGAAGTGTTACCCAAAAAGGTTGGGGGGACTGGGGGTCTCCACCAACTGTGTCAGCTTCTCTTTTAAATGTTGGGGGAATTTGCTTAGCTCAAAGAAGCTTGTGAGTAGCTGGGTAACTTTAAGATCATTTCCACCAATGTATACCAGTACTAACTGAGGAGGATTCCAATTTTGGAGTTAATAATAAGATTTTTATTTAGAAATATGCAAGAATGCAATCAAACACACAATAGTAATTCAAACAGATACACCATTCAGAGCTGAATAACACAGAGGCATGGAAATTGGAAAGCAGAGTTTTAGAGATACAGAGAGGGTAATATTTACCTGTTCTGGAGAGGAGACCATGGAAAGCAGAATGTGGTTCAGACAGAATCTGAGGGTGACACAATGAATGGAAGAACAGAGCACAGACTGGGGCCAATCAACTGTGTGCAAGAGCTATGTGCTGGCTGTGTACAAGGAGGCTATGTTTGGGACCAATATTTATACCTGACATCCTAGCTACAGGGGGTGCTAGATGCTATCTTACAATGTAACGAAGATATGATGTCAAGAAATCATTCCTAGGAATGGGACTCCAGAATGGCTGATGGCTTTAACTTCAGAATATCAAAAATATCAATTGGATTAGGACAACCCCAAGGTAAATGGATTGGGGAGTTGGCTGGGAACATGACAGGTGGCAGGTAGGAAGCATTGTGTTATTGCTTTTGATTTTTGTTTCTAGTGCAAGAAAATATGTGGAGAGCCTGGAAGGGGGTGAGGACAGACCATCAGCAAACCTATTCCACTTTTATCTTTGTGTTACATGGGTCCTTTACATGTCTTCAGGTCTCAATGTCCTTCCCATGGAAAGTTCACCTGGTATTCCAAAGGTCATCATGATCTCTTCAGAACATGCCTGGTCCCAGATATGAAAATATGAAAACATGGGGACCCCAAAATATAACGTGAGGTATGCTAGCTATGCTAAGAGAAGGAATTGGACAAAATCCTGAAGTGTAAAATATATATAATTGAATACTAAAGCCAGGATTCTCCATGCCATTGTATTTCCCATTTCTATGCATTGTTGTGAAAGATGGACAGTGAAGAAAGCTGATAGGAAGAGAATCAAATCATTTAAAATGTGATACGGGAAAAGAATTCTATTGCTAAAAAGACAAATTAATGAATATTAGACCAAAGCAAGCCTGAACTCTCCGTAGAAGCGAAGATGAATAAATTGAGGCTGTCATACTTTGGACATATTATGAAAAGACATGGTTCATTAGAAAAGACAATAATGGTTGGTAAGATAGAAGGCATCAAGAAAAGAGAGACATCACATTCAAGATGGATAGACAGTCAAGTAACCCATGGCCCTAAATCTGCAGGATCTGAGTTGATGATAGGGTGACTTGGGGGGGTCTCTCATTCATAGGGTTACCATAAGAAGACGTCAACTTGATGACAGTTAACAACAAAATAGAAGTCATAAACCAGCAATATTTGGAAGGCCACTGTGACGGAGTCACTGGGCATCCTTGATTCCCGACAGCCAATCCTGGTTTGGGCTGGCTGTGGGGGAGGGGCTGCCGTGGGAGAAGTAGATATAAAATGGAGGAGTGAATGATGGTTAATGGTTAAGTGCAGTTCAGTTAATTCAGTGGAGTGTTCAGTTGGTTCAGTTCAGAGTTTTGTTGAGGGAGCAGAGAGTCCGGCAGATGGAAATTCAAGGAAGAGAAATTGAGTGGAGAATTGCCTGCAACTGTTGAATTATTGTAACCATACCACCTTTGAAACTATTCTAATAAGCTACATTCTTGATACATATTATTAAATAAAGCTAAGTTTTGTTTGTTACAAAAGAAGCCTCTGATTGAGGGGCTCGACAGATGGTCCCAATAGAGTGGCCTCTAGCTGCCACTTTCCTCGCTGGATTGGGGCTGTAGCAACTGCACACCACAGCCCCAATCTGGCAGTTTGCCACTCTGAAAAGAAGTCCCCAAATGCCGTTCCTTTTTAGAGCAGCAAAAAGCTGCCTTTGCAGCTTTTCTGCATTTCTTTGGTGCAGAGCATCTAAACGCTGCACCAAAGAAATGGTGTGGCACTGCCTGCTGTGTGGATGGGCGGGTGGTCTGACACTGGCATCAGGGCAAGTGGCAGGCGGTTTGGGCAAGCAGCAGGTGGTTGCCATACTCCCACTCCACCCCGAGGCCAGCACAAAGTGCCGGTTGTACAGCCCCTGAGTGAATTCACAACCATACAGGCACATAAAACATATTAGCAAAGATATAAAACATATAAGAGGAAGACACTGGAGACCATGGCCCTTATACATTTAGGGAAAGTGTATCAAGGGTGGATGCTGAGCAAGTGTCATTGACAAGGGGTTTTCGAAAGTCTCTGAGGTGAAAAGGTAACCTCAAGGTATAGACAAGAAGCCCCTTGTGACAGCCACACATTCTTCATGCCTGTTCTGTGGCATCTCTCCACCATAAATTCATATCAACTATAGATCTCATTATGCTATCAATTTCATCTGTTGCAGCATGTGAAGAAAGATGTTGGATATACTGCATAGTGCTTAATATCACGACATATCTAAATATGGATACATAGAATCATAGAATCATAGAACATAACTAAGATGTACCTATACTTGGAAGAGGTTTAAATCTCAGTGATAGAACACATGCCTTGTGCATTGAGGAGGGTCATTAAATCACAACCTACTATTTTTCAGTTATGAGTCTTCTTACACATATCTCACTTGAAAAAAAAAGATAATGGTATTAGAGCATGTAACAGAACAAGGTTCCCAGAAAAGCTGACATTTCCAAACAATGTTATACACCATGAACAACAAAGAAGAGTATACATACACAGTGAGTACTCTACTCCTTTATAAGGAAATAAGAGGGTTTGTTTTTTAATGTGCAGCAAGGAGATGCTTGAAAGAATCTGCATTGTAGATTGAACTAAGAGTCATATTTAGCTTTTTAGGTCATGCAAGGATAAGAGACATCTGGTTACGTCTAGCCCCAGGCATAGAGTTTCCAGCACTATGAATTGCATAATAACTCATATTATTACCACAGAGTAACCTTTGCCTCTAGCCACTTGTTATAAAGTCGATTGCAGTATACCACTGCACTATATTCCTGCTGGAGCTCCTTTCATAAGAAATTAGCAAGTCACAAGTTGTTGCTCCAAAAAGACCTGGTGAGAATTAAAAAGTTAATGTCTTATGCCTCGTCTTTAACTGGTGCTTCTGTGGCATCTTGAGCTAAGGTGAGTTACACCAAGATACTACTACAATTCTTCTTTTGTGTGTATAGGTATGCATGCCATTGGGTTGTTGCTATGAAGAGGTGCTGAAAAGTTCTCATCCTGATCAAGAAGGAAATGACCTAGAGCCGTGATACTTTACATTCTACATATTCTCCACAAAGTTTGATGTAGGTGGTACATCATTTCACATTCACAATCACTGTTTAGTCACAGCTGTGACACTATTACCATGATTGTGACCCCAACCCCACTCCTCCCCCACCTAGCATCTGCTTTAGCAGGCATCAGCTGCATGAGGAAAAGGAGGTCTGTTCTGCTGGTGATCAGAGCATGGGTAGATTTTATTTATTCATTTATTTGCTTATTTATTTTACATGCTGCCTTTCTCCCAGGCCAGGGCCCAAGGCGGTTTCCATAAGAACAATTTTAAACTGTTTACAAAATGTTTTAAAACCAATTTTAAAATACCACATAGAAGCAGTATAAAACTGATTTGAAATCATACAAAGTTAGAAACCGATAACACATACATCTATATTAAAAAAAAAAACATACTTGCTTAAGCATTAAAAAAATGATTAAAGAAAAAAATTTTTTTTGCTTGCTGGCAAAAGGAAATCAGGGAGGGGGCCAGCCTAGCCTCATGCTGAAGGGAGTTCCAGAGGGTCTGAGCAGCCACTGAGAAGGTTCTCTCTCATGTCCAGCCTCGCTTAGGGCTGGGGGGTGGTTGGGCCTCCTCAGCCGCAGCCGTTGCTGCCTCTCTTCCACACTTATAGCACAGCAGTAGCACCAGCAGGGAATAGCGAGGCCTAGGCCTTGGAAGGCCACCAGGCCTCATGTGGGGCTGGCTGGGGGGGTTGCATCCTCCTCAGCCACTGCTGCCGCTGCCTCTCTGATCCAGCAGCGCAGCAAGGCCAGGGAAGCCTCCCTGGGCCTGAGGCACAGGCAGTGCGGCAAGGCCTCCATGGAGCTGGAGGTAAGGCGCATGGTTTTTTTTTTATTAATGTATTTTTATTTTATTAATGTTTTAGTGTTTTCATTGGTCGTCCTCCATTTTTTCTTGAATGTCCTACATTTCCCCACATTTTTCCCTACATTTGTTCTACATTTTTACTGGTTTTATGGTAGAGAATTATGGCAACCCTAGCTAGGAGAGGTGTGTCGCGAAAAGAAAAAAGATTAGAAAAGAATTAGGAGAGAAAGAGAGATAAGGGACAAGACAAATGTAGCCAAGACAATTGTAGATGGGGAGAAAGAGGATGTGAGAGAGGGAAGGAAAGGGTTAGGGAAGGAGGGAGAAGAGAAGGGCAACTAGGAGATGTGGGAGGGATGTAAGGAAAAGGAGAGGAAAAGAAGGGGAGGAGATGTTTAACCTGGAGAGGAGCAGGAGAAAGAGGACAAGAAACAGGCAATGAGGGAGAAGATGAGTGTATGGACGTTTTCACATGCGGGTCTCTAGCAACTAGCATCATTCCGGAATGAACAAAAGCAGCATCATTCTGGTATGCTTCTGGTCGCGCAAATGTAATTCCCAATGAAACCGGCATGCAAAAGAACGGGGATGATGCCGCAATGGGAGGGGGATGGGAGGGGGTTCTCTGTGACGTCGTGTGAACACAGGGGCAAAGGATCTGCAATGGGATGGGGATGCGACGGGGTTCTGTCTGCTTTAGACCCCGTGTGATAACGTCCTATGTGTGAATTGGGGGGAGGAAGAAAGAGCATGAAAGAGAGTAAGGGTAAGGAGAGAGAGAGAGAGAGAGAGATAAGTGAAATCAAGAATTTAGAGAGAAAGATTTTTAAAAAGAGAAGAAAAATTAATCAAGTGTCTAAGCAGAGTTGAAGAAGAAAAACTTTCCTAGTAGGCTTTTAATAACGGTGCATGTTGATATTTGGGTGTGGTATGCCGAATCCAGCAGAGTACAGAGTACAACTTCCTCCATCAGCCATTCCATGCTAAAAGCATGCAGACAAATCTTATAGTTCTAAAGTAGAGCTTTATTGTTCCATAAAGTAAAAATAAGAAAAGAAAAACATACAATCCACTATAGGATCACATCTTGCTGATGTTGTAGAAAAGAAAAGTTACAGATCCATGTTTCCAGATCCAGGAGTTACATTGTAAAAGCAATGTAAATATAAGCATACTCAAAAACTAAAAGCCAAAAACTAACTTCATAGTTAAAACCACTGCTGAACACACACACACACACACACACAGTGCTTGCAAATATAAACAAACCCAAACAAAGGATCCCCTTGGCCCTTCCCATACTCCACGTTCTGGGTGTTAACCTTATGCTGATTGGATACCTGTATGATGTGTATTAACCCAGCCACTTGCTGTCCATCATCCCCCATATGACTGCTTTTCTCATGAGCTCAGATGTTGATGTACTGGTTATCTCTTTCCCAACTAAAGCTGTACTTGTTTATGTCTTCTTGGCCACCTATTTAGTTCTCTTTGTTTCTCTAGATGTTGTTCCTATGAGGAAAATTTCCACACACACATCTCTACATTCCACCTTTGACTGTATAACCCATCCATATTGTACCATGAGTACCTCAAGACCAAAAAGGAAATTTTTACTATGGTTTCAGACATTTAGGGCAGGTTGAGGAAAGCAGGAATAGAACTGGGAAAGTTAACAATAAGGTGGGGGAAAACCTTAAAAGGAGTAATCCTGCAATACCATATTAAGTGACTCTTGAGGCAGTGAATACTAGGGTAGTTCAACTTTTCTCCCTGTGGACTGCTTCTTTCCACTGAGTCCTAGTGCTGAAGTTGAGGAAACATTGAGAAGTAGAGAAAGGAGAGGAAAGGTGACCACATGTGGACCCTCTGGAGAGTATACACCAACTGAGGTAGTCGACAGAAGCAGTTAAAATATTTTTTTTTCAAAACAGTGCTTTCATCCTGGGATTCCTTCCTGTGTCCTGAAACCCAAGGGAAAGGAGTCAGGCCTGATATCTGGAAATCTTATCTCTGATATCTGATATACATTTGATTTTTAAATAATAGAATTGACCTTGTCTGTGCTCTTCTACAATACAAAGTATTTAACTCTCTCTCTCTCTCTCTCTCTTTCTCTCTCTCTCTCACACACACACCTTTATTATGATAGCTAAGTATGAATGCTCACTCTGTCAAGAGAATGGATTCTTGAAAAAAGGCGCTTCAGGAGGGACAAGCCATGATTTACCCATTAATATGCATTATCTTTACTTCTCCAAAGGATGCCTGGCATTTTCCCTCTATTAGCATGTTTAGAAGTTTAATTTCAGCCAACCATTCTGTAATCCCACTTTGCAGTAAAACATGTCACTCACAAAGACTGCTGGAGTCCCACAAGAAAAGTTTAAATGAGCTGATTATTAGTTGAGGGACTCAAATAGGCTCTTAAGTGAATTCTTCCTGAAGATTTTTCTTGCAAATGATTTCAAGCATAATATCTTTGGCTGATTTGCCTGGAGCTGCTCATGAAGCCCAAGGTAATTCCTTTGCAGGATTCTGGACAATGAGAAAGAATCAGAAAGAAATCTTGCAGTGTATTTTGGTTCAACTTGCAAAGGCATTTCAAGAACATGTAGACTCGACACCAGACTCCACAAATGCACAATCTGGATGCTGGGTTTGCAATTAAATGACTGAACACTAAAGAAGCTACAGAAAAGCCCAAATGACTCAGGCCTTCTGGAGGCCTAAAAAATGCTTAGCGCAGTGATTCTCAAATGGAGGGGTGGGACCCCCAGGTGGTCATGAGTGCTCAATGGGATCATGAGACTCCAAGACCCTGATCCCCTCCTCCTCTTCCCAAACTGTCCTGGAGGAGAAAAGAAAGCCAAGCTTCTGCCTGAAAGAGGTGGAGAACTATTTCCTTATAAAATGTTATAAAGTGTTAAATATACATATATATGAATATCTGAACAAAAATACACACACTAAACAAAAAATATTTTTATTCATATACTACATCGAGTGGGCAGGTGGGCATGATGTCCACATGTAGATGGAAAGAAGGTCACAAGGGTAAAAAGTCTGAGAACCACTGCCCCAGCATTCTCACTGAGGTCAGACATGAGGAGGTGTATTGTGCTTCCTCAGCAAATAAACACTCTTCCCCCCCCTCCCCCCCCCTTGCTATCTCAATCGAAATATCTGAGGGGTCAGCAACCCACATAGGAAAGGGCACATGGGAAGCCTCTAGCTCCCTTTGTACATTTAGTTATGCCACTTAGTGTGATATCCTCCAACATTTCACAGGTAAAAACAGGGACACGTGTGGCCAAACAACATCTGAGTGAGGTTAAGACCGCAAAAGCTATGAATAAAAACAAACACACAAGTTAAGATAAACTGCAGCAGTTTGCTTTTGACTGAGTCCACTGAAAAGGGCAAGACTCTGTCCCTTCCTCTCCTCCTCCCCCCCACAGAGTTAGCAACTATCTTTGCACTTTGGACTCCAATTTAAGTAAGCTGAGGTGGGTGCAAATGACCAGCAAGCCTTGAACACTGCCACTCATGGGCAGTAATTGTGCAGATCTCTCAAACAAATGCACTAGGCCAAAGTTACAATTCAAAAGCCCACTCCACCACACACACAAAAGTCTAGCAGAGAAAGAAATCAAACTAAATCATCTTTGTAAAGTATATATAAGTAGTTTTACTCACTAATACTTGAGTAAAATCAACACAGGTCAGTGGCATCACTAGAGTTGGTATCACGTGGTGCAGTAACTCATAGTGTCACACTTCTGACCTCTTCCCACACCATACAGAATTCTTAGCAATGTTTTATACTAATGTTATCATAAATTGTAATTCCCATATTTCAATGTATATAATGGTAATAGTATATATATATATATATATATATATATATATATATATATATATATATATATATATATATTCAACTAGCAAAATTAAAATTATACCTTTAAATTACAGTATTATAGGCACAGCCTAAATATATTTACATGTGCATAGTTTCATACAGTTAAAGTAAAAATTTGGTTAGATATGTTTTTAAAGAAAAATTTAAAAGAATAAAACATTAACTTTTATTTTAAATTTGAATATATATATATATATATATATATTTAATAAAAGGAGCCTCTCCTTTCTCCCCCCAATGAGCCTTATCCTCCTTGCCCCATCTCTTCCACTGAGCTCCAGTGTTTTAAAAGGACACATGTGAATGTCATAGCCCATTTCTGCCCAAAGGCAGTTGTCTGGGGAACACACAAAGTGCTTAATGTGCCACCCAGTGCAGTCCGCACTCCCTGCACACACCTCCCCAGTAACGCACTTGACACAGGTTCATCTTCAAGAAGAAGTCAGAAAAGAAAGAGTACTGCTTGGCAATGGTGTTTCCGCACCAGGTGACACCTGCTCTGGGGGAGGGGGCTTCTTGGGGGCAGGACCTTTGGGACAGGATGTCCAGGGGTTGGGATGTCCAGTTGGGCTTGGGGGCAGGGCTTCCTAGCACACATGCGTGGGGGGGGGGGGAGAAGGAGCAGCATGCACGTGGCTCTCTCTGCATGTGTGAATGTTTCTTTTCATGCTTGTGCACACCTCCCTATCTGTGCACACCACTTCCTTCTCCGTACCACTCCTCCTCCGCCCATGCATGCCACTTCTTCTCCTGCTGCATGTTCTTCCAGCTCTTCCAGCCTGGCCCTGACTCACAGATCTCAGGCTTGGCTGGGGTCAAAAACTTTGTTGCCCTTTGGGCAGTAGCATCACTGGGGAGGTACAGGGGGGGGGGCTGACTAGGTGTCACTCACCTTCTGGGGTGTCACCTGGTGAGATCTGCACATGCACACACACACACACACATGATGCTACTGCTGCTTGGAGCATCTCATCTAGAAAAACTGTTATCACACATGCTTCATGGCGGTCAGGCAGGGAGAGAGAGAAGTGAAAGCAGATGGAAGAACAAAGGAAGGCTAGATGATGTAGGAAAACAGTCGGTGTGAACAAACAAACATGCAAACAAGCAAACAAACAGGAAGTTACCATAAACATGCTGTGCCTGAACTCCTAGACAGTGACATGCAATCTAACTGCCAGTGAATATAGGCATGCAAAGACTGCTAACTCCAATAAGTAAACCTATATAACTGCCAAAATCTTACAATTTTTAGGGAGGATTTTCTCTCCATCCCATCACCCACCCAGGTCCACCTGGTAGAGACATAGATGGAGGGCTCTTTCTGTAGCTGATCCTAGGCTATGAATCTCCCTCGCCAAGAGAGGATCAATCAGCCCCCTTTCTGTTCTTTCACCAGGAAGCAGAGACCTCCTTATTCAAACCAACCTTCAGCCTCTCTTTTTACCAGGAGGATGTGCAGTGGGAATTCTGTTAAAATGTTAAGCTTATCGCACGGCACTGACAAGAATGGGAACAGAAAGGAACAGAATGGAATGGAACAGAACGGGGCAAAAACACTTTACTGGACAGAAGAACACCAACTGATGCCACCGGGAGTCCCCAGGCCGTTCCCCAGCCGTTCCTGGCAGCTGATTTTTGAAGGACGGTTCAAAATCGTCCTTCAAAAATCGGCTGCCAGGAACAGCTGGGGAATGCCTTGGGGACTCCCAGTGGCATCGGTGGCGTTCTCCTGTCCAGTAACATGCGTTTTTGCCCTGTTCTGTTCTGTTCTGTTCCTTTCCGTTCCCGTTCCTTAAGTGCCGTGCGATAAACTTATATGTAATATACATTTAATGTGTTTTAATTGTTCAATGATTTTGTGACTTTTGTAGCACGTAACATTTTATCTCTTTTGTTTTAACTTACATTTACTTTGTAAAGGTACTTTGTGTCCTTTATTGAAAGAAAGGTGGGATATAAAGAAAAATAAAGAGGTTAGATATTCTGTACAACACTTTATAACCTATTGTTTTACTTTAAAAATGAGAGAAAAGCTGTTTTCCAGTCCCTTTGAAAGGATAATGCCTGACAAATCTGAGAAATTCAAGTGACTAAATAAAACTTCCAGTAACCAAAAAATAGGACACTATTGTCCTTTAAAACTTTTCACTTCTCCCCATTGACTAGCAAAAGCAGTAAAAAAAAGAGAGAGAGAGAGAGAGAGAGATGAGGGATACAAGTCATCGAATTCACTGTTTCCTAATTCAGGCTACGGGTTATAGTCTACTAGTGCAGAATTTTGATTTTCCTTCTTTTAGTGCATATATAACCCAATCGGTTCCCCTATCAGCATGTTAAACAAGCTGCAGCACAGCCCCCAGATATCAGCCTAAGGTGATACAAGAAGTCTGCAAGGACATCCAAGAGCAGAACAGATGTCTCATGTCTCCCTCCCAGTGGTGTTTGATGTTTCCTATCTGCAAAGATCAGCTTCTCACACCTGTTAGGAAGTTCTTTCTGTTTTCTCTCCTTTGCCTTCAGGCTACACAGAAAGGGAAGATTTGGGGACCTGTCTGTCACAAGAGTGGGCTTAAGAACAGCTTTCTCTCCCTTCCTCTCATCCTCCTATAGGTGTAGGGTTTTTAAGGTAACTTTGCATCTCTCTGGAAGCTGCTTTCATCCCTTCAGCAAAGTTAGGTCAGCCAGTTCGACATCACAGGGCTTTTCTCGCCAAGCTCCATTGCTTCCCTGGAAGAGCTGAGGCAGCCTAATTAAACACCGCATTTCTAGAGACTCAATGCATTTCTTCTCAAGGTTAAAGGAGAACAATTCATTACTGTCTATTGTTATAAACACTAGGCTAGAAGCAGAAGTTAGCAGGGAGATTCCTTTAGCAACTCTCAGGATGTGGCTTTTAAACCATGATCATAGTCATCAACTTGCAACTTTGGTGATACTTATCACATGACATTGCCTCCAATGACGTGTGGTTAGGGCATCCTTTTTCATTGGCAGGGGAACCTATCAATAGCTTTCAGTTGCATGGCAATTTTGAGGATGTCATTGCTGCAGCTGTTACAAGATTGCTGGTTACATGATGTCACAGCATCCTCTTCTCCTGTCCCTGCTCCTGCTCACTATTCTGAAGCAGCCTGATTCACTTATTTTTTGAATTTCTTTGCTCCTTTTTTAAAAACTTAAAATGGCATTACCACAACTGTGGAACTGCATTAAAAAATTAAAAAAAACCAACAAAAGGCATGTTAGGTAGGGCATAGGGAAGGGAGGCGGGGTCGGGGTGACCAGATGTCCGTTTTTTCCAGGACATGTCCTACATTTGAACCTTCTATCCAGGAGGAATTTCAAAATGTAATTCATTTTGACTATGACTAAAAAGCATGAATGTATATATTATCTTAGTGTTTTTAGCTTTTATTTTGTAATGCATTTTATTGAATATCCTACATTTTATGATACCCTGTCCTCCTTGGCGGTTAAGACATCTGGTCACCTTGGGCAGGGTTAGGGGGATTGTGGGAGAGACCACAATGGCAGTAGCAGCCTCAATTGTGTGATTGCAAAGATGTGCAGTAATGGCTGCGCATGAAAACAGGATGTTTGTTGTTTTTATCCATTTGCACAATTGCAACAAGAATGGGACTTGTGTGATAAAGTCCAAAGTATAACTATCACATGAAGGGGTTTCTTCCACTCCACGCAAAAAGGCATCCTAGGCTCTTCAATGAGAAGTATTTGGCCTTGAGTACTCTTGGTGGTGACTTCCATAACATGGTCTTTTCTTTTCCTCTCTCCATTCATACGCAGAGCACAGAAAAGTCACCTTTTGTACTACAACTCCCAGAATCCCCCAGAACCCAGCATGGGCATTGGGAATTCTATTCCCTCTCTACCCCCAATAACTTGCAACACTTCCTCTTCTTCCTCCATTTACGGTATATCCTATCTTTTTCCCAGTGATAGGACTCACGGCAGTTTACAACCTACTAAAAACAACACAGATGAAAAACTATACAAAAATCATCAATTAAAATATATAAATATAGAAGTAATTTTAAAAACGATCAGTAGAATTAAAACATTTAGCATTCATTTTAAAAAATCACAAAACTCTACCATTAAAAGCCCATCGCAGTCCATTTCTAAAAGCCTGCTGGAATAGAAATGTTTTTACTTGCCGGCAGAAGAAGAGCAAGAAGGGATCCATGCCAGCCTCCCTGGAAAGAGAGTTCCAAAGTCGAGGAGCAGCCACCAAGAAGGCACTCTCCCTTATTCCCACCAAATCAGCCTGGGAAGGTGTTGGGGCAGAGAGAAGTGCCTCTTCCAAACAAATTAAAGCTGTAACAGGCTAACATGGGGTGATATGGTCATAGATCAGATCTAGGTTAGAATTTCAGTATTCCCTTCTTGCATCCTTTTATTCTGCATAAACACTGCTGAAAATGAATAAAAGAAAAATGCAGAGCACCCTCCCCTATGTGCATGCAACTGATGAGGAGCACAGAGCATAGACCTGCTCATCCATGGCTTTTCTCCTCAGCAAAACTGTGATGCCCAATGTCAACCTTGTAAAAAGTGCTCTGGAGGATAGGCTACAGAAAGAGATCAGCAACCATTTATTGTCTGCTTTTCAAACTGGATGCCTTCCCTTCTGTTTTAATTCACAAAACTGCCTCCATCATGTTTAATTTAGCTCAAAGACGAGGCAGAAGTATACTAACGAATGTCATATTCAGAATTATATGAGACATTTTATACACACTGCTAGACTTGCCCAGTTTTCTTATCTTAGAGGTGCCTGCTGGTTAAGAAAACCCTATGTTTTCAAAATATATGGCTACTCTGAAATGCCTACCTATTTCCCTCCCCATCTCGCTGCATACTCAGGGTGCAACTACATTGTAGAAATGATACAGTTTGATGCCTCTTTTAAATGCTGTAGCTCCATCCTATGGAATCCTGGTATTTGTAGTTTTACAAGTTCAAGGATTCTGTAGAATGGAACCATGGCAGTTAAAGTAATATCAAAATGCATTATGTGTCTGGTATAGATGCATCACCAGTGCCTCTGCATTGGAGTATCAAGTTTTACTTTGATCTTTATTCAGTGTTGTCCTCTTATTTTCACTGTACTTTTGAGAGTGCTGTGATACTGTCTGTATCTGCAAAACAGTGTACCAGAGCTTTCTTACCTATACAACTCTGCAACCACAATTCTACCCTGGACATACCAGATCTCATCTGATTTTGGGAACTAAACAGGGTTGGGCCTGATAGTACACTCGTCCCTCCACATTTGCAGCTTTAATTTTTTCGGATTTGATTATTCACAGATTTTATTAATATGTTCTCTCTAGGAATATCTAGGTTCTCCAGCACAACTCTATGGTTAACTTTAACCAAAAGTTGCACTGAAAGACCTAGGGATTCCTAGAGAGAACACTCCACTAGGCATTTGTAGCTCCTCCAGCACAATTCTATCGTCAATGTCTGGCAGATGTTGACCACAGAGTTGTACTGGAGGACCTAGAGATTCCTAGAGAGGTGTTCTCTTAGGTAAAAACATAGTGTTTTTGTTATTTGTGGTTTTTCTACATTCACAGGGGTCCTGTGCCCCTAAGCCCAATGAATGTGGAGGGAGAAGTGTACTTGGATGGCAAATCACTTCACAATACCAGGAACCTCCAAGGGCCCATTCACTTTATACAATTATAGCACTATAATTCTACTTTTAACTGCCATGGTATTATTATTATTATTATTATTATTATTATTATTATTATTATTATATCCCGCCCCTCTGCAGGGCAATCGGGGCAGCCTACAACATTAAAATTACCGTAAAATGTGGTACAATCAGGACCTAATAATCCCAGAACCCACCCAGCCCTTAAAAAGTATTAAACAATAGCGTAATTAAAACATACTTGAAGGAATCTCAATAACAGCAGATAGTAAATGACAAATGCAGCAGAGAATTTAAGAGAGGAAGGGTGGGCTAACCTTCAAGGAAGGGATACCTAGTCTGGAAAAGCCTGCCAGAAGAGATCCATCTTAACAGCCTTTTTAAACCTGGTTAGGTTGGTAATATGACGGATCTCATCTAGCAGGATCTCATCTGGGAACAGTTGCAGAGAAGGTCCTCTGGGAGGTTACAGACAGGCTGGTTTTTATAGGATGCAGTAGGTTCCTCCCAGAAGATGGAAGTGCGTGGGGTGGATTGTATGGGAGGAGGCGGTTCCAAAGATAAGTTGGACCCAAGCCATTGCCTTTAAGGTAATAATCAACACCTTGTACTGTGCCCGGAAACTAATAGGCAGCCAGTGAAGTGACTTTAAGACCTGTGTTATATAGTCTCTTCTCGATGTTCCCAAAACCAATCTGGCTGCCATATTCTGTACTAATTGAAGTTTCCAGACCAAGCACGAAGGTAGCCCCATGTAGAGCGCATTACAGAAGTCAAGACGGGAGGTTACCAGCGTGTGCACCACAGTTTCAAGGTCCCTAGCTTCCAGGAAAGGGCGCCGCTGGTGTATCAGCCAAAGCTGATAACAGGCACTCCTGACTGTTGCATTTACCTGATTTGTCATCTGGAGTGACAGATTCAGGAGCACCCCCAGACTGAGAACACAGTCCTTAGAGGAGAGTGTGACCTCATCCAGGATTGGAGGTTGTATCTCAGTACCTGGTTTCGGGGCCACTACTGTAAGTACCTCCATTTTATCTGGATTCAGTATCAATCTGTTTTTCCTCATCCAGTCCATTACTGCCTTAAGACAGTCATTGAGAGGAGAGATGCCATCTGAAGTCAAAGCAGAAGACTGAGACATGGAGAAATATATCTGGGTGTCATCAGCATACTGATAACACCGCGCCCCATGACTCCGAATGATCTCTCCCAGCGGCTTCATATATATGTTAAACAGAATCGGGGACAGGAAGGCGCCATGGAATGCCAGGGTTTGTAGTTTGATGAGGAACTAGAGCTTTCTGGCTGAAACTTCTAAATACCTTTCACTAATCAGCAAATCCCAGGATTCCATAGGAAGTTGCCATGGCAATTAAAGTGGAATATAACATTATAAGTTGTGTAGTATGAAAGAGCCCAAGGTTGGTTTAGGGAAAAAAAATCCTTTCTGAAACTAAGGGGTTATTCACACAGTGAAAATAATCCAGGGTGAATCTAGGTTGAATCTCCGTTGTTCACATGCATCCTGAATGCACCTGATTAAGTTGGTGGGGCTGCCAAAATTCCCACATAATCCAAGATAAACAATATAGGCTTTCCCCCCATTTTTAAAAAAGATCCACATCGTCGGTAATGTGAATAACTAATGCAAATAGACCCGAATAGACCCAGAATAAAACTCTGCATGCCTTGAATGTGTTCCGACTCCATCTTTATTCAAATGCTTGCACATGTGACAACCGAATTTGCAGAGATGTGCATAGGTGTGTTTCTACAGTGCGAATAACAACCCCAGAATGCATGAGATTATTTGCATCGTCATGCTAAAAAAAAATGACATCTGAATTATGTCATTGGGAGTTGACAATACTGGGCTGGATAGATCCAATAAATTCCTGATCTGGATTATCCTTTATTCTTCAGTTTATCCTATAACTTGGTACAGACTCCCCCCCTCCTCAATCTCATTAATCTGTTTCGTCCTTTCTGTGTTTTTCAACCCTCATTGCTGATTAGCTTGGACCAGTAACTGACCAGCAAACCTCCAAACCACTCTTTATCCAAAATGGCTAGCCCACTATAATACAGTTAAAGCCTTAAGGCACTGTTTTCCCTGCTGTTGCCCCACAAATGCTTTCATTTAATTGCCGTTTATAAATAGATGTTCAGTTACTATGAGGGGGAAATGAAAGGCTGCATTGTGACCTTTTGTCACACAGAAACTGCTGTGCTATATAAAGCTGGGGAGGGTGGTCGTGCTGCATTGCTTTTTTCTTTGGCAAGGAATGCAATGGCACACTAGCACGTAATGCTGTATTAATGACAGATTTTTTAAAAATTAACTCAGTCATGCAGAATGAGCATGAGAGAGGCAAGGAGAATCTTTGGTTGTTAGCTCCCAAGCCAAGATAAATTTTATTTCTACACATATGGTAGGTATGGCTTATACAGTATATGCTATATTCCATATACTGATATCCACCTCTTTTGAATATGCTGGTGGTGTAAGCGAGGTAAGTCAAAGGCAGAATTCATGGTCTGTATGCAGAAAGCTAGAGCTCTCATGAAGTCATTGGACAAGATAGACCAGTGCTCTGATTTGGGAGGGCTTCACACGCTTGTGCTTTAAGCCAGTACTATTTAAAGTGGCAGTTCCTGGAAATGTGCCAGTCCCTAGCGAGTTTCCAGGAAAGAATGAAACAATTGCAGCCAGTGGGAACACATACGGTTCTGGTCCCTAACACACTTAGGGGGAAATAATTGCAATTATTTCCAGTCCCTCACATCAGAGAGCCTGAGAAGCACTGATCTAGAACCTGAATATTCTTGTCTATAGAAGAGACACCTTCTCCATATGCCTCTTTTTGTTCATGGGATGGGATGGGGTATTGAGATAAGACAGAATCACAGTAGCCACTCTTAGGAGAGGAGCAGCCAGCTTTGTGGCAAGAAATGGCAAAGCAGGAGGAGCAAACATTTCTTGCTGCTGGGATGATCAGAGGAGGGACAGAAAAACTAGTCTGGCAGAACAGCTGCAAGCTGTGCATTAGCAGTTGCCATCAACAGTCTATTGACAAATGATATAGGCCTGTGAACAGCTATTGGCCAGGAGAGCTAAATGCTGCCACCAAGCATCAGATGCTAAGGAAGGACAATAGGGCACAGCTGTTGTCTTTTTGTCCCACTTGTGCACATTATTCCAGAGAGATTTGTTTATCCAGATATTGTTGTGAAGAGAAATGCTTGGCTCTCTGAATTTTGGTCTGATTTGGCAGGTCAACTATCATATGCATGTGTTTAGCATGGCCTATGACATTAATAGGCCTTTCACTGCTTAAATTGTCCACTGCTGGTTATATTTGTACCTGTATAATTCAACCTAGACAATGAAGACATAGAAGTAGTAAAAGAGGTCTCATACCTGAGATCAAATATTGATAGGAATGGGGACTGCAGCCAAAAAATCAGAAGATTAAGAATGGGGATAGTGGCTATGAAAGAACTAGAAAATAACCTAACATGCAAAGATATACAACTGAGTACAAAAGTTAGAATCATACTAGCCATTGCATTCCCTGTTACCATGTATAGATGTGAGAACTGGACAATTAAGAAAGAAGGAAAATCAATTCCTTTGAAATGTGGTGCTGGAAAAGAGTGCTGAGGATTCTGGGACAGCCAAAAAGACAAACAAATGGGTCCTAGAACAGATCAAACCAGAAATCTCCCTAGAAACCAAAAGGACAAAACTTAAGCTTTTGTATTTTGGACATATCATGAGAACAGAGGACTCATTTGGGGGGGGGGGGAAATGATGCTAGGAAAGGTGGAGGGAAGTCGAAAGAGAGGAAGGCCTCATGGATGGACTCTGTTAAGGAGATCACGGGGATGATTTTGCAACAACTCAGCTGAACAGTGGAGGACAGGGACTCTTGGAGATGTCTCATCCACAGGGTTGCCATGGCTCGAGATTGACTCAAGGCTGGTTAACCACAACAAAAATAATGGGCAGCACACCATTAAGATGGCAAGACTTTGAGCTGGCATCTCCTTTTGAGCCCCCACCCCCCCACCCCACCCCCCACCCCCCGGTCTTCTGTCTACAAGAACCCATTCCATATCAGGTTGCCTGATAAGGAGTACCTGTCAGACAAGACCAGAATGTTGCAGAACCCATTATGTACTTGCCCATAACCTGCAGAGGCTAGGCTGGAGAACATTTGAAAGAAGAACTTTGGGTAGCACCATCCAAAATATAGAAATACCTCCTGAAGGAAGTGAGATTGGTTCTTCCTCATATTGTTTTAGATGGCAGTAATTATTTTAAATTCCGTATAAAATTTCTGGGTCATACAAATGGCTAAAGGTAATATGAGCAGTCCTTCTTTACAAGAAGAGAGCATTTCAATGTGCTTAACAGGTGCAGTTGTACAGTGGTTGTTGAAAAAGCTCCCCCCTTCATCCCTACTAGGTAACTCATGACCGATTTCCAATATTACTGGAATGATACTCAGTTCCAGAGATTCCTCAATGAGATAAGATTATGTAGATCCATTTCAATTTGGCTTCAGACCTGGTTATGGGACAGAGACAGCATTGGTCCCCTTGGTGGATGACCAACCTACTAGCATTATACATTGTGTATTTGTGTTATACAAATGGCAGCTGATGCAATGAGCTGCAGACAAACATTGGGAAAGTTATAGATAACACATCTCCCTTGTTAACAACAGCTCCACTGGCTATTGGTTTGTTTCTCAGCTTGATGGCAAATGCTGGTTACAACCTGTGAAGTCCTACACAGCCTGGATCCCAGCTACTGGAAGGACTGCATTATCCCTTACAAGGCTCTGAAAGGAGGAGGCCCTTTTCTTTACCACTCTCACAGGCACGTTTAGTGCCAGAGCTTTCTTGGGTGAAACTTTCCAATGGAGTTTATGCTTCCCCACTTCCTGCTTTTTTTGGCAGAAGGCAGAGATGTGTCTATACTAGCAGACTTTTTTGCAACTACCTGATGGTTTTAATGAAAAGTTTTTTAATAAACCTGCCATACTAGTTCCATTTTTAAAAAACAAAAAACAAAAACAGATGTGGTTTGAAGTATTTATTAGTTTACATAGTACAGTTTTAATAATGATGACTTCTTTATGTTTTTATCTGTACTTATTTTTTGTGTATCTGTTTTAATTTTGTGAACTGCCTTGACTCCCAGTTCATGGGGAAAGGAATCATATTGCTTTCATTTTAATGCCACTCAACATTTAATATACTGAGGAGGGATCCTTTGTGTTACTTGCATTTCATGGTTTTCTGAAAAACTTAAAACTGTTTTGTTGTTCTACATCATTCTGGACTACTGGTGGATTAGATGATCAGATAATTATAACAATAGTGAATATAATAACAGAACAATAGCAGTATAGTGTGCAGGCACAATTCACAAGGGACAATGGCCTCACTGATGTTTCATGTGAATTTGGCATGTTCAGATATAGCATTGCCTTATGATTGCATGTTGTCAGAGAAGGTCATTACTAGCGAGAAACGCATCCACTATTACTATCCACTATCTTCTTAAGGAACCATTAACTAACTTTTGAAGTTCCTTGCAACACAGCTTGAAAACTGTTGCTTTAGAATTTACTGTGATAGGCCAAACAGGATCTGAACTGTGAAAGGCGAACTTGAAGGAGCAGCACATATGACAGGCCCATATATGACAAGTATTAGGGCTGCTGCCAAAGTGCCAACCCACATAGTCTTCTAAATTCTTCCAGAAGGTTATCCAAGAGTCAACAGAGTTTGATCGCTTTGAGGCAGCCTCTTCCTATTTTCAGGCTTTGTTTAAAGCCTGTCAATCTTATAGTGTAAGAAGCAACTGGCCTTGAGGCAAAATGTGGGTGAATCATTATACTTAAGTCTAGTACTCAATTCTCTTGTGACATCCAGTGTTAGCATTTAGATCCAACACATGCTCCTTCACTCTTTAAACTCTGTCAGCCTGAGCCTTCTGATGTTCTCCTGCACTACCAAATAAATCCAGCCCCTTTCCCATCCTTACACCTAGAACTTCTTCCTGCAACACTATGATCCTGCGCTCTCCTTCTCAATCTGCCTTCATGTGTGCATGCGTGCGCACACCTTTTATTCCCCTGTTAACTTATGGTGGATTCATGAATTTCACAGGATTTTTAAAGAGAAGGTATACTCAAAAGTGGTTTGCCATTGCCCTTCTCTGAAATATTAAACTTGCTATCTCCCTCTTTATTCAACGTGTTTGCAAAAAACAGAAGAAGGTCAGAGTTGAGACTCAGAAGGAGTGAAGATAAGATAAAGGCACAACAACAATCTAAGATGTGCGGATGACACCATATTACAAGCAGAAAACATCACAGACCTAGAACAATTACTAAGAATGGCCAAATAGGAAAGTGCAAAGGGAGGCTTAATGCTGAGCATAAAGAAAACAATAAATTCTAACCAGACAATGAGATCAAAATAGTAAAAGAGTTTCCTTATATAGGATCAAACGATGATAACAATGGAATCTGCAGTCAAGAATTCAGAAGACTGGGAATGAGGGCAGCTATGAAAGAACTAGACAAGATCCTAGAAAGCAGATATACAACTGAGCACTAAAGTTAGAATCATCCAAACCACTGTATTCCTCAGCACCATGTACAGATGTGAGAGCTGGATAGTGACAAAAACAGATTCATTTGAGATGTGGTGCTGGAGAAGAGTGCTGAGGATACCATGGACAGCCAAAATGACAAATGGGTCCTTGAACAGATCAAGCCTGAAATGTCCTTGGAAGCCAAGATTATCAAACTGAAGCTGTCATACTTTGGCAACATCACCTGAAGCAGGGGTAGGCAACCTTTTTGTGCCGGGGGCCGGGTTGCTGTCCCTCAGACAATTGGGGGGGCCGAAGCACCATAAATAAATAAATAATTTTTTTTAAAAAAATTTAAAAATATGCATGCACACTCTCTCAGCACCAGAAAAGCCATGGCAAATCCCCTGTGGAGATTTTGCCAAGAAACCCCCAAGAACAAGTAATAACAACAATAATCAATATCATCATGGCCGGCCTGGGGCCGGTCCAAAGGCCTCAGGGGGCCACATCCGGCCCCTGGGCCTTAGGTTGCCTACCCCTGACCTGAAGGTATGACTCACTACAAAAGACAATAATACTGTGAAAGGTAGAGGGCAGCAAGAAGAGTGGAAGGCCAAACACCAGATGGATAGACTTTATCTGAGAGGTTATGGGACGGAATCTGCAGGACTTAAGCAGAACAGTGAAAGACAGGGGAGGTTGGAGATGTCTCATCCACAAGGTTGCCATGAGTCAGGGTTGACTAAAGTATAGTTAACAACAAATTTGCTATTCCTTGGCAGCCCCCCATTCAAGGAATAATCAAATTTGACTTTGCTTAGCTTCCAAGATCAGATGGAATCCGATTCCTTCATAGTATTTAGGCTCTAGGACTAGGACTCTAGGAGACCAGGGTTTCAATCCCTGTTTGGCCATGAAAACCCATTGGCTGACCCTGGGCAAGTCACTCTCTCAGCCTGAGGAAGGCAGTGGCAATTTCCCTTTGAACAAATCTTGTCATGAAAACCCCATAATAGGTTTGTCTCAATGTCACAAGTTGGAAATTACTTGAAAGAAGTGATGAAGTGCATTTTCAGTTTATAAAGGATTTCAAATATCACATTTTCCATTGTCTCAAAATTTTTACAGCTTCAAAATTTCTGGAAATGTTACATATGTAGTCCCCATTTCCAAAAAAATGCTGTCAGGTGGCAAACTGATGCTGGTCTACACCAGGCTCCAGATGGAGGAGTCATATGATTATATATGTAAGAGCCATGCTGAATAGGACTAAACGGCCACCAAGTCCTTTTGTTTGCAATCAAATTACTCTGGAAAGCCCACACAGAAAATAACCAAAACAGCACCCTCCTCTTTGTCTATCCATTGTTGTTATTTTCTTTAATATTGGAAATCATATTGATAGAACTGTACAAATGCAAAGCAGACAAACTGTTCTGTGGACCCTAACAATAACCAAATTGCCACGTTCTGATTTGGGTCCCAACTTTCATGTTATGAATTGCTACTTCCAATCATGTATTGTTAGTCACATAAACCAGCCATGTGTATTAAACAGTAAACAACAGTAAAGGGTATAGCTTAACCTTTGCTGCCCCCTGCTGCTCCATTTGATTTCTTAAGAACAATAATGCACAAACTACTGTATCTTTGTTCTTGTATGAATTAAAAGTCCTTAAACTTCACGTGTTGTCCCCGAAAGCTAGCTAGAGCTCCCTTCATTTAGCTAGTTTATGTGCCAGATTTCTTTTTTTAATTATTCAGCACACCTGTATCAGCATTCCTCGATAAGTATCAGTAGGGTTTTGAATTATAAAGTGCCGTTTACATTGGCTTTTCGTAGTATAGCCATCTAGAAGCCATTCCTGGGCAAGAATCTTATTGTTAGCTCTTGGGAAATAACATATTTGTTTTAACTTTTGTAAGCCACTGTGCATCCCAAACTGGGAAAAAGGCAGTTTTTTAAACAAAAAAAGTAAGATTTGTAGGAGGATACACAAAGCTCCATTGCAGCTACGTTATGGTGTTTTTCATCACTTTCCATCTTTTCTCCCATTACACTCATGCAAATACATACATATAGTCAACCACTGAAACTTGCACTTTTTGCTGCATGCCTTCAAGTCATTTCCAATTATGGCAACACAAAGGCAACCCTATCATGGGGTTTTCTAGGCACAATTTTGTTCAGGGTTTTTGCATTTGCTAACATTCAATTCATGTATTGGAGGCTCTGGTCTGTAACAGCCGTTCCAAAATACAGTGTCTTTTAACATGCTGAGTATAGTATAATGTACTTGAGTGGCAATATTGTCAATAAAATCAATTTCAGCTCAAAGTTATACACAACAAAATGTGGAAATACAAAGTGTGTATATGAATACTCCTAAAAGAAACTGAAACGTTTAAGTCTTTAAGGTGCCAGTAGATTTGTTTCTTGCTGCTGCAGACTAATATAACTACTCCTCTGGAAATCAATTTTCTAGCGCACACTTCAAAAACCCTGTTCTGGAAAAATCTATATAATTGTTGAACTTCTTTGCCAGTTTCTGAACAAGCAATCAAATAATGTTGCTCGCAGGGTTTATTATCTGACAAGATAAATCTGAGTGTGAGTGGTGAAAAAAGATGAGACAAGGGTGTCAACTGACAACAGCAAGCAACTTTGTTTTATGTACTATGCCACAGAAAGCAAAGTTCTACATTTGAATTTGTCAGTTCAGTAAATATCCATGCCTTTAAACATCTATAACTGAATGTGCTTCAGAATTTTCCCTAAAGCTGGAAGATAAAAGTAGGGTTCAAACATGCATGGATACATGTTAAGGTGTTCCGGTCACTGCTGTGGCACAAAAGTATTTAAACAGTGGACACAATAGCACTTCCATACCCCCCTCCCCCAAAAGATAATATCTACTTACCTGTAAATTCTTCTTCAAGTTCATACTTCTCTGTCAGTGGTTTGCCTTATCAAATAATGGCATGTAATCCTCACTGCTTTGCATAACAAGGAAGAGTTATTTTAAGAGGTTTAACTAGGAAGCCCTCATCAGCGTAGAACTACTTACTTAAGATGGCCTTAACCCTCCAAAGCAACTGTAATGACTTGAACTATAACTGACATAAAAGTAAAAAAGCAAAACCTCAACAACATTGGTTCCAGATCCATCATTAGAGATAGAAGACCCTATGCATAAGCATTCTCCCTACTTATGGTTCAAAACCTGGGGCAAACAAGGGCAGGGTCACATTTGACAGGGCATGGATGCAGTGCCTATACTCAGTTCGTGGAGCCCGTTTCTATGGAAAGTAACCTACATAGCAGACAGAGCCTAATATATGAAATAGAAATGTAAAAACCATCAATATAAGTTCCACTCAGGCATTCTTTGAACACACAGGATAAATACAGCTAGGAGAGCATGCCAACTATTCTTGCTCTTGGTAGCCCTGTGCAAGACATCCAGTGGGGATGTGGAGGAACCAGAAGCCAGGCAAAGACCTCCTTGCTTATTGCTCCAGATTGGATGGCCAGGAATAAAGTTTTCCTTTCTGGTAGCCTGTTACAAGGCTTGTAGGTCTCCACAACACATACAGAGGGCACATATCTTGGTAAACCAAACAGAACTAGACCTAAATGAGAGGACACTTTTATGACAGTTGACTGGACAGCTGTAAAAACATTCTCTAAATTTCAGCCACTTGCTATGAACAAAATCAGCCAGGGTCTATCCCTCCCATCCCCTAAAGAAGTATCACAATACGTCTATTGCTTTTTGTCTCATCCAAGGGTAACATTTAGGAATCAGAATGCTATTTTTCAGATGCAATTAAGCAAAAATTATGTGTTTTGGCTGCCATTACGTAGGTCCCGTTGAGGGATCTTGGGTGTTTCCTCCATTGTGGGGAGGTGGCATTTTCATTGGGGCCAGCAAATAGAAGAAATTGACATTAACACTAACCCTAACTCTCAATTAACAAGAATTCTCACTGGGATTAGAAAATACCCCACATTTCACTCAATACATAGTGGTTATTTTGTTTTGGTTTTTTTTACATCCTAGTGCCTGTTGAATTTAAAATCCCTCATTTTGAGAAATGATATGCGCTTCCAGGAGGCTTTTGGGCGTGAAATTTTCCATTTCAAGGGGAAATGTCAGTATTGGGGGAGATGGGGAGACTGCCCAGGTATGTATTAAAATACTGAACCATGAGATACAGCCTACTGTAAGCAGATACCATCACAAAGCTAAGGTCGAATATAGAGTGAACGTCCAGACTTTCATTCAAACCATGGACCCATTTTAAATACACAACAGGAAACTTATCTTTGCAAGTATATAAAAGTTGACAAAATTCTCTGTCATCAATATTATTTCAATTGACGAAGCATATTAGCTCAATTTTATAAATTAGACTCACAAGACAATAATTTAATCAACACACACTGACAAGTGTCGTTTTTGTGGTGTGTAATCTATTTCTTGTAACACTGAAATTATAAGCATCACAGAGTTTACATGGTTTAAAAAAAAGGAAGACAAAAATAATATATATAAAAATAATTAAACAGGAAGAAATTGTTTTAAAACATTCTCACACCACATTTTTTCAATAAATTGTTACAGATTTTTTTATTAAAACTTGCTTTCAATGCTTAGTTGCATTACTTTTTAAAATAATAGTCAGTAAGAATTAACTTTTTAGTCTTCTTTATCACCAATATCTCCATTATCTTTGACATCTGTATTTTTGGTACTCTCATTTTTGTTACTGGAAGAGAGACTTTGTGCTATACTTGATTCCTTGATTTCCTTCACAGGTTGTCCATTCAATTCATCTTCTGTCTGTACAGGTAATGGATTGTTTTCCTTGGCTTCACATTCCAACTTCATTTCTTCTGGTATCTGGTCTGCAGTGTCTATGGATCCTATTTCTGTCTTGCCTTCTGTATTTTCTTCTTTCCTCTTTGCTTTGAATACTTCCACCCCCATCATTCTCAGGTAATGCAATCTCTCATTCTTCGGGACAAAGGCACGGAGGGAAGTCTTGCCAAGCCAGCCACACAGCACAATAGGACACTGAAGGGTATCTGGTTTGCTATAAACATAGAAACAACTGAAAATCTATTTTAAGAGACACAGATTTTTGTATGCTATTGTTTTGTGTATACAGTTCTGTTGCCATGTTTTATTAGTAGTTTTCAACAATATTGCTACTGGTTTTAAATGGGCTGTAACTGAGACATTGCCACAGCTCAGTAATAGAATATATTTTATCATAAAAAGGCTCCAGGTCAATTCTCAGTGCCCCAAACTGAAAACATATCCCATCTAGCTGAGCTGCTCTCCATGTGGGATACTGGAGAGTTGCTGCCAGTTAAGAACAAGTAATGCAGAGTTAGATGGTCCATAAGTCTGACTCAGTGTGAGTTTTGTGTGTGTTATTTTGTAGTTTAATCTAAAGGGAATAAAAATCCATAAATATAAAACTCGTCTTCTCCCATTTGAGAAGAAACTAATCATTAAATTTGTAATGCCAAGCTGACTATGCTACAAGTAATTTTACAATAAATGCTCCTTTAGAACGATTTCTGGGACAGTTGCAGCAGGAACAAACAAACGTAAGCCTTGTCATACATTTATTTATTGGGTTTCCTCAGTGGAAAAGATTGGTAGCCACATACCTGCTACAATGTAAGTATCCTGACACCTTCTGTAAAAAATAACTTAATGAACAATACAACTATTGTAAATACAAGGAACAGAATACAAGTATCTGTTGGGGAACTTGAAGTTCTAGTTTGCCTACAGATTGGCGTTTCCGGTTTAACAGTTACTTTTCCTTTTGCACTGTCTCACTAAATGCCACCCATCAAAGAACATTCACATACCAATCTATTTAGCAGATATAAATGTTGGGTGGGCTGCATGTGGTCACATCTTTAGGTCAGACCATATCCTTGCAGGTCTGAATTCCCACAAGGATGCAGCTGTGAAAAGTGAATCACTCACCACAGCATGGCATGTGGATTTTAAATATCATAGTACTCTCAAGTCTAGCATGAAACCATGCTCTAGATATCTAGAACAGAGGTGAGCAACTTCTATTGCTAGAAATATCCTTAAGATCTAATCTTTACAATTGTTCATGAGATACAAGAAAATGCACATCACTTAAAGTGTCTGTCCCCTTTCTCCAAAGTCCATTTGGTGGTAATGATGACTGCAGCAATGGCTGATATTCTTAATGCAGTTATTGTTTTAAAAAAAAAAAAAAACAGAAAGGACAGGCTGCATACTTGTCAACTGTAGATCTTCAAGTGGTCATCTGTGAACTCACACAAATAGGGTTATCCTGCGCCTGCACACTGCACTGTTCAGAACCTTCTAGAATGTTATAGAAGGATTTTGGTGGTAGCTCCACCCACTCCCAGCAGCCCTATCTACTCTTCAGGTGTTCATCCCATCCTGGGATTTTGGTACTATAAGGGACACACTTTTTGAATGAAGCCACCAAGGAATGGAGTGAGGACAAGCATGGCATCGACCGACAAATGCCAGATGATCCAAAGAGCCTGGCCAATACCAGGACTGAAGGGACCAGAGGGCATGATCAAAAACTGAAAGAAAACTGACAAACATCGTTCCTTTGATGATAATGCAACAGCAGATGAAAAGGAACTGGCAGTTTTGACAGGAAGCCCCTCATATAGGGCTTCTGGAAATGGATGGGGCTACCGCCAAAATGCTTCTAGAACATTCTAGAAGGTTTCCAACATTGCACAGGTGCAGGCTAACTGCATTTCACCATACCCAAATACCAGAAAACATTTATTCAGATGAGTGAGAATATATGTTTCATGTAGTTGTCAGCCCTTGTTTTTTGAAAGAAAAAAATTTCTGTGCCAAAAATACTAGCTTTTGTCTGTTAAAAGCATATCAACTGGCTGAAAGCAAGAGATACTGTTATCTGAGGAATTGTAGACAATGTTGGAAAATGCCCACATTTTAGTTTAGACCTTTAGTTCTGTGTGAATTCGACAACAAAACAGGTTTCTTGGGGATTATAATGCCTCATTTGCTTAGATGACAGTCAAAATATGGATGGTCTCACATTCAGCCACAATTAAGCATTTTTATGTCCAATTATTTCAATATGAGACTATTTAGGCCCATGTTTAACTTTCTCACTGAAACAATAAACTTTAAAAGGCTTTGCTTTGATTATAATGTGCCCTAGTCTCCATGCAGATAACATTTAAGAAGACAAGTCCTGCCCAAAGTTATTTACAATTCAGAAATGTTATTACACTGAAAGCTATATATGTGAATCCTCTCCAGTTTCTCTAAGCAGAATTGTTCACAGGTGGTCTCTACACCTACACCAGTTCAAGCTCATGCGCTCACATGGACACTTAACAGTATGGTCACTTACTTTGAATCTGGTTCATACTTCAAGACTATACTCCCCATAGCTGCAAAAAGGGGACATATGGCAAATTATAACAGCAGGTCCACAAAAATGCAATTCTTATTACACATATATTATTACACTAATCCACAGATGAACAACCTGCAGCTTGAAGCCTGCTATGTAGCCCTTGGTCATGCACCATGCAGCTCCCAGAGCCCTGCATAACTCCCCACCCATTTCCCTAGCTGATTAAAGGACTAGCAGGACATTATCACTGATCTTGCATCAGGGAGCATCAGGGAAACAAGACCGACGATGTCCTGGTGCCCTGCACCATTATGCATGGTGTGCGGCGTCAGGACATCCTCCTGGCGCAGCATCCTGACGCGCTGTGCCGGAAGGGGCGAGAAAGAGACACGCGCCCTTTTGCCGCCCCTGCCAGTGTGCAGTAGCCATGGCCCTGATCCTCCGCTTCCTGGGGCGGCCTAGAGCTGCCCGTCTGCAGCCCCCCAATGATATTCATTTTGGTTTCTGGAAAGAGGATGGTTTAACCCTGAAGTTCTGCCATTCGCTAAGGCCTCCTCAGATGAGGCAACTCAATTTCCCATTTTCCAAAGTGACTTGCCCTGTGAAAGATATGTAGTACAACACTGAAAACTATAGAGAAAATATTAGGTTAGATTAATAGTTTTCATTATACATGTAAGAACAGCCACCTTTGAATTGTAGCTTGGGTCTTTCCCACTTTTGTAAAAGGAGAATCAGAGAGGCCCTTTCTGTGTAAGAGTAAATACATCAGTATATTTATGATTTTGTGTGGATAAATGGTGCATCATTCACACACAGTGCAGCCATATGTGAGTCCTGTAGGCAAAAGACACTGCTGCAATCACTTTAAAAAAATCTACTACATTGTAAAATTTGTCCTTACCTCTAAAAAAAACATATTTGGTAGAGAGTAGATTTAGCACAATGACCTTCCAACCTCTCTTGGAATAAACAGAACTGAAATTAGGGAGTGATTATTACTACTACCAAAAATGGTCTTGCTACCATATAAAACTTGTTCTTAATGTTTTATTTTTCCCAAATTAGTAGCAGTGTGGTCCTTAACACCAAGTTGAAAATGCTACACAATAGTAGTATATTAGAAATAAGAAGTGAACACTTACCCATCCCTTTTAATTGATTGCATGCCTCATTACTAAATTTACTTAGGAATGGGTTCTCTTCTGTCAGCAGCACTTTAACATCTTCTATATTGGCATTTACAATCCTTGCATTAATGAAGGGATAAAGTGTATATATTCCCTGGAGATAAAATATAAAACCACTTTTAAATTGTTTTCTTACCAGAAGAGATCCAGTCAATGGACTGGTCCAAAAACAAAAAAACAAAACAAAACATGTATTTTAAAATTAATGCTTTAATATTCAAACATTACAGCTATAAACAAGATTGTCAACTGCAGCACCTCCAACCTCAAGTCAGTCAAATTATATCTGACATGATCAGCATTCCAACCATACATCAGTGAGATGTAGCATCGTAAAGACAGTATTATGGCAGAGGTTTTGTGGGGTTTCAGATATAACTATTCTCTGAACTGGCATACAGATGACTGTTAAAAGTGGTGACTACTGCCATGAAATGTAAAAGGTACGTTTTGTGACAACTGTAAGAAAAGCCTAATAATAATAATTAATAATAATTTTTTTTTATTTTTTTTTTTATTTTTTTAGCCTAGCTCCATATCCAATTGAGAATAATTCTAGTTCAGCAATGTAATACTTGAATCTCACTTGGATGTTCATTTGTTGAAGAAAGATGTATTTCAAGTTTGCAGCTATGCCCCAAGAGACTGAACTGTCCTCCTACTGTTTCTAAATGTTGACTTTAAAAACAACTGTGTCCTTTTCAATTTTGCCTACAAAGTGTTTGGTTTCCTTGAAAGTCAGTATATTCCTTCACTTGAAATCAAAGAATGACTTTCTCCCCTTATAGGTTTTTAATTAGCAAAGCCAAGCTAGTTAAGTTATCATCTACTATTACTTCTGCGAATGGATACTATCCTTACCTTGCATACATTTAAGCTTTATTTTGACCTCTCGCAGATTGTACTCTTACATTTTATGGGCATGCTGGCTCCCTATTCATGTTTTCCTCCTACGTGTGAGTGCATGCTATAATAACCCTGTCAGCGTTTACACATATATAAATATTCTTAATACAAATAACATAAATATTCTTTTTCCAAAGCATAACCAAAACTGCAGAAACAATAGTAGCTTTACTGATACCTCTTGTGCTAATCTGAAGGCACAGCCAAACTGTTCTCCATCACTATTCCGACACCACACTCTTATTCCTGTGTTAATAACCTAAAAATGTTTTTTAAAAGAACAGAATTTTAAACATGCTTAAACTTTCCAACACTGAAAAATTATTGGGGGGGGGGGGCGCTTAGTAGGCCGTAGCTTTACTAAAACCGTGCCTGAGTATCCTGACACATTTTAAAAAATGTTGCAGGGAGCCATACTCTGGATATTGCTCTTCACATCTATTGTGAAACACAGCCAAGAAGACAGAGATAGGACATAAGGGATCTCAGGTAGAGCATACTTCACTCTCGTAAGGGGACTGGGTTTAAAGATCCAATTGGAATAAATAAAAAGATAAGACTACAGGAAACTATTAAACTGGAGGCTAGGGACAGCCTTCACCAAAAGTGAGCATGAAGTTCAGAGAGGGAAAAGGAATTGCTGAGACAGAAAAGGGTCACCAGAAAGAAAGAAGATACAGTACAAAAGGAATGGAGCCCTTCCTACTGCTGACAGAGAATCCACTGCTCTCTTCCATTTTCTTTAGTGGGGACCATCCATAAGTATCTGTTATATCAATGTGGTGTGCCCAGGTTTACAAGAAGCTATCAGCTACTGTGTTCTATGAGGATCAAATCAAACATCAGAACAGAAGATACCTTCTATCGCCAATGCAATTTTAGGCTGAATCAATAAAAGTACAGTATCTAGATCAAGGGAAGTAATAGTGCCACTGTATTCTGCTCTGGTCAGGCCCACCTGGAATGTTGTGTCCAGTTCTGGGCACCACAATTCAAAAAGGACATTGAGAAACTCGAGTGTGTCCAAAGGAGGTCAACTAAGATGGTGAAGGGTCTGGAAACCATGCCCTATGAGTAACGAAGTGATTTGATAGCCCTGTTTAAGTATTGGAAGGGGTGTCATACTGAGGAGGGTGCAGGCTTGTTTTCTGCTGCTTCAGAGAACAGGACCTGGAGCAATGGATGCAAGCTACAGAAAAAGAAAATGCAACTCAACATTAGGAGGCACTTCCTGATAGTAACGGCTGTTCAACGGTGGAACACTCTCCCTCAGAGAGAGGTGGAGTCTCCTTCTTTAGAGGTCTTTAAACAGAGGCTGGATTGCCATCTGTCAGGTATGCTTTGATTGAGAGTTCCTGCATGGATGGCCCTTATGGTCTCTTCCAACTCTATGATTCTATGGACAGAGGAACAGCACATATACTGTATATATCTGACTATAAGTCGAGAAATTTATGCCCCAAAAGTGACCCAAAAAACCTGGGTCAACTTATACACAGGGCAATACGGTAAGAGGCTTCCCCCTACAGCCTCTTCTTCAGCCCAGCTGTTTCTCGAAGGGACAACCAGGCTGGAGAAAGGCTAGAGAGCAAATGCTTGCCTCCCTCCTTTTCCCCGGTCCCGATGCCCTCCAAAGGTTGGAGGACACTGAGATCAGGGAAAGGATGGGGGGCAAACACTTGCCTCCCTCCTTTTCCCCAGTGCCGATGTCCTCCAAAGGCTGGAAGACACTGGGATCGTGGAAAAGCTTGGGGGGCAAACGCTTGCCTTCCTCCTTTTCCCCAGTCTGGGTGTCCTCCGAAGGGACAGCCAGGCTGCAGAAGAGGAGGAAGTGCTAGCGCTCACCTTTGAAGCTTTCTCCTCAGCTCGGCTGTCTCCCAATGAGACAGCCGGGATGCGGAGAGTAAGGAAAGGCACCGGGACCCACATTCTACCCTTGAGTTATCCAGGAGTCATCTCAAAATCCCTGATTTTGGCCCCAAAACCTACCCTTAACTTATACATGGCATCGACTTATACACAAGTATATATGGTACATCTCATGCACAAACACCCCATGAACACACACTTCAATAGTATTGGAACATTTGGACTCTGTTGCTCAAAATTGAAATGCAAGTCTGACCTTAAGCTTTTCACTGTTATTCAGCAGTACATTCCTTATTTCCTTGGAAACCATGTACAGCTGCCTCTTCTTTCCTTCCTGAGTACGAGTTAACAAATTCATTTTGGGAAACGAAGGATCCAATGCATAAAAAGTCCTAAAAACAGATTTGATTATATATTACATTGTTTGTATAAAAATATATTTTACAGAAGATATGTCGAAAGATAATAGCAATAGCAAGAACATTTCTATAACGCTTATCAATGAACTAACAGTCCCTAAGCAGTTTATAGTGTATAAGCCAATTGCCCCCAGAAGGCTGAGTGGACCTTGAAGCCCTCCTCTAGGATCAAACTTAAAACACTTGGCTGCAGTACTGGCATTTAACCACTGTGCCACCAGGACTCCTTCTTTCAACAACAAGCAACAAACTATTATCTCTAAGTTATACAAATTGCTTCTAAAACTTGAGATGGAAAATGAACGTATAAAAGAATTCATAAGATGGGCCCAGAAAACTGGTGAGACCATTCAGTTAGAGGTATGGGGAAAAAATTGGCAGAAAAGATTAAAACAGACACTTTGTATGGACTTAAAAGAGGTTTTTTTAAATATAAAATTCAGTATAGATGGTATCTAACACCTGACAGACCATGGGTTGAAGCAAACCAGCAGCATGGAGCAGCCTCTGGCTGCTTCAGCCCTGGTCGGCCCCCAATTGACGGAGGGCAACAGTGATCAGACAGCCTACTCTGAAAGCAGGCTGCTGCTGCGGTCCCAAATGGGCCATCATTAAAGAGCCGATTTCCCCCCCTTTCTGCTAGTGGCCCAGAGCAGCATCTGGCTGCTCCGGGGGCATGTGTCATCTGCATGCCCTGCCGCCAAAGCAGCTGGAAGTAGCACTTTTTTAGGCCGTCTGTTTCAAGCCTATGTAGACTATGATGGACTATGTAAAATGTAAAAGAATACTAAAGACAGATGCTGGAAGTGTAGAGAAGAAAAAGGTTCCTTTTACCACATGTGGTGGTTATGTACAAAAGCTAAGAATTATTGGGCTCAAATACATAAAATTCTTATTTTGCAAATCAAACTGTGTAAAAGTCCTAACATATGTTTATTAGGCAGGATGGACAATAAACTGGAATTAGGATATGAAAACATATTGTTTTATATGATAACAGCTGCTAGATTAATCTATACTAAAAAATAGAAAGACGAAAACCTGCCAGGGATGTCAGAATGGTTATGGATGGTTTATGATTGTATGGAAAATGATAAATTGACACAACTGCTTAGAATTAAATCTACAGAAAAATTTGAAAGCGAACGGGCAGAGAACTCAATTTAGATGAAAGTTAGATGAAATATGTACAGAATGGCCATCATAAGGTAGAGAAGCTCATACCTTTAAAGTTTATAGATAGGCAATAAGTAAGATTAAACAGAGGATACTAGATATATTGTCTCAGATTGAAATTAATGTGAATCATAAGAGTATGACCTGATTCTAGAGCAGGGGTAGGCAACCTTTTTGAGCCGGGGGCCAGGTTGCTATCCCTCAGACAATTGGGGGGCTGAAGCACCATAAATAAATAAATAAATAAATAAATAAATAAATATAATTTTAAAATAATTTTAAAAATATGCATGCACACTCTCTCAGCCCCAGAAAAGCCATGGCAAAACCCCTGTGGAGATTTTGCCAAGAAAACCCCAAGAACAAGCAATAACAACAATAATCAATATCATCATGGTGGGCGGCGGTGGCAGGCCTCGGGGGGGGGGGGGGGCGCATCCGGACCCCAGGCCTTAGGTTGCCTACCCCGATCTAAGGTATGCAGAGGACACCATAATACTAGCAGAAAACCTCACAAACCTGGAACAACTACTAAGGAAGATCCAAGAAGAAAGTGCAAAGGCAGGCTTAACGCTGAACATAAAAAAACCCAAAAATAATGACCACCGAGAACCTTCACAAGTTCAACCTAGACAATGCAGAAATAGAAATAGTAAAAGAATTCCCATATCTGGGATCAAACATTGATAGAAATGGGGACTGCAGTCAGGAAATCAGAAGAAGACAAGGAATGGGGAGGGTGGCTATGAAAGAACTAGAAAAAATTCTAAAATGAAAAGATATACAACTCAGCACAAAAGTTAGAAGCATACAAGCCATTGCATCCCCCATTATCATGTATGAATGTGAGAGCTGGTCAGTTAAGAAAGATGATAGGAAGAAAATCATTGCATTTGAGATGTGGTGCTGGAGAAGAGTGCCGAGGAACCCATGGACAGCCAAAAGGACAAACAAATGGGTCCTAGAGCAGATCAAGCCAGAAACCTCCCTAGAAGCCAAGATGAACAAACTAAGACTGTCGTACTTCAGACACATCATGAAAAGAGAAGACTCTTTTGAAATAACAATAATACTGGGGAAGGTGGAGAGAAGTAGGAAGAAAGGCAGGCCACATGCCAGATGGATGGACTCTATTAAGAAAGTCATGGGTATGGGATTGTAGGAATTAAGCAGAGCAGTGGAGGACAGAAGGCAGGGGTACCCAAACTTTTTGATCCCCCAGATCTCCAGGGGGGCAGAGGTGCGCGTGCGCATGTGCACAACTCCGGGCACCATTTTGTCTTCCAAAATGGTGTCCGGAGTAGTGCGCATGCACCCAGCGTCATGCGCACATGTGTACAACACTGGACGCCATTTTGGAAGACAAAATGGCGCCCGAGTAGTGTGCATGCGCATGCGACATGCCATTTTGTATTCCAAAAATGGTGCCCGGAGTCGTGCGCATGTGTGCGCTTGCGCACAACTCTGGACGCCATTTTGGAATACAAAATGGCACTCCGCGTATGCGCACTACTCTGGCACCGTTTTGTAGAAGATAAAATGGCGCCCGGCGGCAGCAGGACCGGCCACAGGCCGGTAAGAAGGCTTCGATAGGCCGGTAAGAAGGCTTCAATGGGCCGGGGCCGGCCCACAGGCCATAGTTTGGGGACCCCTGACAGAGGTTCTTGGAGATGTCTCATCCATAGGGTCACCATGAGTCGACATCAAGCCGAGGGCAGTTAGCCCTCTGTATCCATGGATCTTTTATCCACAGATTCAGGCATCCAGTTTGAAAAAATTCCAAAAACATACAAATTCCAAATAGCAAACTTTGATTTTACCATTTTATATAAGGGACACTATTTTACAATGCCACTGTATTTTATGGGACTTGAGCTACCATGGATTTTGTATCCATAGGGGGTCCTGGAACCAAACCACAGCAGATAACAAGGGCACACTGTATTTTAATTCTAAATCCTTCTATGTTTTTAGCTATGTGGAATTTACTTACATTTCTTCTAATTTCATAAGCCACCAACTCAAAAAAAGATATAAATGAAGTGACTGATTGAATTTCTAAAATGTTGTGACACACAACATGGAGAACTTGTTATCTGTTGCTCCAAAAGTTAAAAGCAGAACCAATGGTTAGAAGTTGCAGGGAAGCTGATTTCTGTTCCACTCAAGAGAAGCATCCTACCAGTGACAGTTGCCTGGCAGTGTAACAGACTTGGGAAGTGGTGGGTTCTCTTTCACTGAAGATATTTAAAGCAGAGCTTGGATAGCCATCTGTCAAGGATACTGTAGTTTCATCCTCCACTCCAGAGTCTGAACTCAGCTGGGTTGAACTACCTGACATCTAAGAGATAAGATAATGTCTGACATCTAAGAGCTAGATGATCCAAAACATTCTATAAAGCATTAATCTAAACTAAAAAATGGGGTACTAAACTTTAGCATGACCTCCCCACCACACACACAAAAAGAAGACTAAAACATCTTATCTTACTGAATAGCTGGAAACAGCGGTTCTTCTTCAGAAATAAATACAAACGGATCTTCTTTAAATCCAAAAAGTTTCATTTTTTTATTAGGTGGAGGCCTGAAAAAAAAAAAGCTTTTGGTCCATCATCAACAATGTTTATAATTTTATTATTTTTATTTGTTGCACTTATATCCCACTGTTCTCCCAAAATGGGATCAAAGGCAGCTTCCAACAGTTTAAAAAACAGCTAAAATACTGATAAAATTAAAAGAGAATTAAGCAACAGTATTATTAAAAACATGGTTAAAAACCATTCAAAACATTTAAAACATATTTAGAATATAATTTCATTTAAGGATTTTAAGGATACAGCACATCAACAATTCCATGATTAAAATTGAAAAGGCCTGCCTAAATAAGAATACCTTCACCTGCCAATGGGGAGAGGAGGCAGGAGCAACTGGACCTCCATGGAAGAGAGTTCCACAGCCTGGAAGTAGCCATAGGGAAGGCTTTCTCATGAGTCCTCACCAATTGTGCCTGTGAAGGTGGTGGGATTGCAGATCTTTCCCCGCAATCTCAATGCATGCCCTGGCTTATATAAGAAGACACAGTCTTCTTTCAAACAGTCTTTCAAACAGTCTGGACCCAGCCATGCAAGGCTTTTTAAATGTTTGACTGGCTTTATTAATAAATCCAAAATCACATGTTTCTGTCTTTGTCCTATGAGTGAAGTGCTTGCTTTGCCCCAATGTAGGAGTCTACCAAGTTGGGCACTGCTGAGAAGGATGGCTGCTCAAGCAACAGAACACCTACCTCATATATTCTTTGCAGAGTTAACAATCAGCTGCTTGGTGGTGGGTCATCACAGGCAGTTCTCCCTAATAGCTGAATTATGCCAAGCATTCCTTCCAGTGTTGGAACTGGAAAGGTAGGATCACTGGGATAATCCTTGCTTTGCAGTTCCCAAGTTTGAGGGAAGGTTGATCAGAAAGTGCTAACACATTCTCCTGTTTTTGTGTGAAGCTAAATGCCTGGCTATCTTGAAGTGAATCAGATCTATCTATCAGAGATCCCTTGTGGCAAATCTCTGTCTCTTTGGTTGTGTTTTTAAGACTTGTTTTTTCTTGCACCATTTGTTCTTGGAGAAGGTGATACAGGAATATACACCTCCCCCTTTAACATCCAATTTATATTTTGAACCTCTGGCTTAATACTATTAGACAAAAACCTCACATTCATGATTTTAAGCATGCTCCATTAGATTTATAAATACTCTTCATGCTGGTTGTATTTTATTGTTTATCTTTAGGCCTGAGTCTTCTATTCTGAAGACAACAGATGATTCTGCTGAACTAGCCAGTATTTCCATTAAATGAGCAAAATCTACAGTAATGCCCCACCAGAAAAGGAAGTTAAGATTAGTAAATGAAGTGAGAGATCATGCAAAGCTCCCTCCCTGGTAAGGAAGAATTGAAATAACAACAACAACAACAACAACACTCATCCTTCCACATTTGCTACTTTGACTTGTGTAGATTTGATTATTCACGGATTTTATTACTATGTTCTCTCTAGGAATATCTAGGTCCTCCAGCACAACTCTATGGTCAACTTTAACCAAAAGTTGCACTGAAGGACCTAGAGATTCCTAGAGAAAACACTCCACTGGGTATTTGTAGCTCCTCCAGTGCAACTCTATGATCAGTGTCTGGCAGATGCTGACCACAGAGTTGCACTGGAAGACCTAGAGATTCATAGAGAGGTTTGTCTCAGGTAAAAACATAGTGTTTTTGTTTGTGTTTTTTTCACATTCATGGGGATCCTGTGCCCCTAACCCCAGCGAATGTGGAGGGACAAGTGTAATAAGAATAATAACATCAGGGAGAGGGAGTCAACTGATTCAATGGAAGATAAAAAGGTCTCATCGCTCCTGCCTCTGGAACTGGATAGAGGTGATATAACCCAAAGGATTGTGGATTGTCCACAGCCCCACTGCCATTCCCTTTCCTTGTCTATTGTGTCTTTAAATCATAAATCTGAGGGCAGGAAACCATTTTTTCTTGTTTTTCCCCCTTATGCAGCACCACATACAGTGATGGTGTTATATAAATAAATGATAATAATACGTTCACTACACCATCCAGAAATGTATTTGTAAATCAGCAATTTCAGCAATGCCTAGATACTATTATTTATTTAGAAATGTGCACAAATTAATAAAGATATTTTTATATTACTATATTAAATTGAACAAGCCGATTACTGAAATATTTGACCTTTGAGGAAAAAGTAATACATTCAAAAGTGAATGTAATACCTCCTATAGTATATACCTTACAAGGAATCCCATTTTATATGTGATGCAAATATTTTCACAATATTAATACTATGTTTTGGAAATTTATCTGGGGTTCCTGATAACCGTGGATTTCCTCAAGGGGGATGCAACTTCCAAGAAAGGTGAATTTGGTTTTCCAGATCTTAATCTGCATAATCAGACATTATTGATGTCTACCAACTGTTAACGATTTTTTCTCCACAGTAAATATTTCATCATTGGTGGTATGCATCTGTCTGGTGCATCCTTCTAATTTCCAGAAAAGGCTTTATTTCCCCCAGTTTTAGCAGTTACATTTTGGCATACAAGTACTTTGATACATTTTCTCATGCTTCATAGGGTAATTCAGATTTGATTACTAAGGTTCAGGCTAGCAAAACAATTCTCAGTCTCAATCAATGGAATTGTTCTGATCAGTTTTTCCCATTAGCTGGATTAATGGTAAGATATGTGTAAGCATCTGCAGAATTTTAGTTTATCAATTACAACATATATTGGTGTCTAAGTATGGCACTGCAGTATTGAGTGCCTCAAAGTTTCTTCTACGTTTGGAAATGCTCATCAAATCCATGCAAAATAAAAGGAAAATATGTTTTAAAAAATAACTCTACAACTTTTATTTATAAATACTTGTTGGTCAAAAGCAAATTAGATAGAGCAGGGGTCGGCATACCTTTTTTGGGGGGGGCTGGTTCCGCTGTCCCCCAGTTCATCGACAGGCCGAAGGAAAAAAATGGCGCTGGAGGTGCACACTTGCACTCGCGCACGCATGTGCACTACTCCCAGCATCGTGCATATGCATACACGAGCGCGGGGCGCCATTTTCTGTTCCAAAATGGTGCCCGCGCTCACACACACATGCACACTACTCCCAGTGTCGTGTGCATGCATGCACGATGCGGGGCGCCATTTTGTGTTCCAAAATGGCGCCCACGCTCATGCACGACACTGGGAGTAGTACGCATGCGTGCACAAGCGCCATTTTGGAACATTAAATGGCGCTCCATGTCGCACATGTGCGGCAGCGGCAGCAGGACCGGCCACGGGCTGGTTGAAAGGCCTCAAGGGGCTGGGTTCAGCCCCCGGGCCGTAGTTTGCTGACCCCTGAGATAGAGAAATCAACCAACGAATAACTCAGCCAAATGGATTTCATTTTATAGAAATCTTTGAATTTTACAGACTTATGTGAACTCTTCAACTGCATACCCATATACTGGAAATCAGTGTAAACTGATCCTCTCTGCTGTTTCACTTATACTGTCATAATGAAGGTATAGTAGCGCATTGTAAAGACAATCCCTACCCTTTTACTCAATAGAGGGAAAACCTCCTAACTCTTTCAACATTTGAATGCACAGCATATTAATGTCAACTTCATGCAGACATGTATAGATATTTGGGCACCTTTTTTTAGACGTGTATGTTTAAATGGTTTTTCATTTAAGTATCTTCAGTTTATTATCTGCTGGTTTATTATTTAATGTAATTTAGTTTCAGTTGTTTTTTTTTAAATGTGATTTCTACAAAATTATAAAATTGTGCCTATATGCTTGAACTGGGCAGAACATAAAACATAAAAAGGATGTGGGTGAATCTGGGGATGGATAGAAGAAACAGTACACATTTGTTTGGAAAGTATTGCATATAGTTAGTAGGCCATTATGGATATTTTTGGGATCTTTCTAGTCCTAGTACTTTAAAGTAATATTTGAAAAATGTGTGCGGTAATTGCTAGCAAAAAGAAAGCGTGCAACTTTGCATAAATACCAACTGCAGAAATTGTGTCCTCTTATATATGTATTTTCAGTGTCAAACCTCGTCTGCTGCGGTTTATGTTGCCTTTCATCAGAAAGCACAATACATTTCCAAAAAGTGTCTGAGAATTTATTTAAAACTAATGGTTTTTAAAAAGGACAGCATAATTTTTGAACAATGAGTAGAAAGCATGAGGTTTTTCACTGGAAGAATCAGCACAAACACTAAAACTGATCAGTGGCATAACTTTACTGCTTTTAAAAGCACTAGCCTTAAATAATCAGCTTCTTACCCGCAAACGCCGTCCTTCTTTGCTTCAGTACTCTCATTTACCAAGGAGTTTCCATCTTTTCCTTCTGTGGTAGCAGTTACTTCAACAGTTTCTGAAGATTCCTGTTCTGTAGCCACAGGCACTTCATCTCCTGTTTTCTGTGGTTGCTTGTGCTGGAACTATTCCAAAGAAAAGGATCGAGTTGCAATAAATTAAAAATGCCTAATTGTTATGACAGTTGTCAAGTTAATTTTTGTAGAAAACTGCTTGCAGCCTTAGTGAATCATTTATGAATGAATGAATGAATGAATGTATCCCATTTTGGGAGAAAGGTGGGACAGAAATTCCTTAAACAAACAAATAATTGAATAAACTCTTTTTGTTTTACAGTTCAAAATACAAACATAACTTTTTAAAAAATAGCTAAAAAAATTGCCACTAATACGGTAAGTAGTTAAACCATACTTTTATATAAGATGTTTCCATCACACACCACTGCCACTGTGAGTTTGAAACTTTAACTAAGTTTTGTCATATTAAGATTTAGGATACTAGGATACCAAAGAGCAAAATCAATTGGCCCATGATAAAACTATGATCTTTTAAAACTAGGAGAATTAGAAAAATAATTTAAATGTATCCATTTGTCTTCTCTTAAACTGTAAGTTGAAAAGGAAAAGTAGCTTACGCATAACCATCTACCATAAAGAAAATTGTTTAAAAAAGCACTTTTTTTGTGTATACGGCATAACCTTATGAGAATTGCCATAACCTAACTGTCAGATGGAAATGTCTAGAAATTTTAACAAAATACTATTAGAGGTTGAACCTCTCTTATCCAGAAATCTGAATTTATAAAAAAAACTCTCAATGTTTTGTGCCACCAGCCATTCCTTGAAAGCGGAAGCAGGCTGGTGGCACAAAACATTGAGAGTTTTTTTTATAAATTCAGATTTCTGGATAAGAGAGGTTCAACCTCTAATAGTATTTTGTTAAAATTTCTAGACATTTCCATCTGACAGTTAGGTTATGGCAATTCTCATAAGGTTACGCCGTAGAAGGGGAAGAAGACTCCGGTTCCCACAGCTCTGCTCATGCAATCCCCATGAAAAAAACTAGACATCCCAGACACTTCTCTGGCTGTACACTTTCCACCCTTTTAGGAAAGTAGCCCTTATAGATGGAAAGGAAGGGAAATGTCCAAGCAGATTTGGCCTCTGATGGTTACTGGTGTCTTACTCAGCTGCTGTAGTCCTCATAGATGTGGAAGGGAAAGTCCAAGCAGATTTAACTATCTCCACCAACTGAAAGTGTGCTGAAAGCCAAGGAAGCACCAGGAATGTCTGCTTTTTACAGGGACCTTGCATGAGCAGAGATGCAGGAACCAGAATCCTCCCCTTTCCTCCTTCAAATTTCTGACAGTGATGAAACACTGTCAGAACGAAGAGCTCCTTGAGGAAAAATTCAGTGGCTGTTGGACATGTGACTAACCCCCTTCCCCCATCCCTCATCCACTATGTGTGTGTGTGTGTGTATACAGTCGCCCCTTCATTTTCACAGACTTCAAGTCCACGGTCTGCACTTGATGCAGATCAGCAAGAGGGGAGACTTAAAATTTCTTATTCATATCCTGAACTACATTTCCCTTTTTTATTTTGTCACACAAATATGTAATAGCAATTTTTAGTCAATTTATTGTCTGCCAGAATGAGTTTGCATTATGAGAAAGACCACTAAGCACCCACAAATGTTAGAATCCAAACTCTCAAATGGAACCTCGAAAAAGATAGGATTTTTTCCCGTGATGTTGAAATCAGTATTCAGGAAGTGCTAAACCAGGGGTAGGCAACCTTTCCCCTTTAAGGGCCGAGGGACTTCAGCTCCCAGAAGCCTCAGCCATGTTGGCCAATAGTCCCATGTTGGCCAATAGCTGCTGGGATTCTGGGAGCTGAAGTCCCTCGGCCCTTAAAGGGGAAAGGTTGCCTACGCCTGTGCTAAACTAACAGGGCTCTTTACCTCTAGCTTTTTTTTTCAGAACACCAGAGTGTGGGATGCAATTTTAGTTCCCCAGGGTGTTAACCCTTTTAAAAATCAACTAGAATATGCAGGTATGAAAGTTAAACTTGTTAAGAGTTTAGCTTTCATCAGCAGAACATTGAAAGTGTGGGAGCAGACTAATTATTAGTAATCTGCCTTCCTAAGAATGACAAACATGTAGTTTGTGGTTTAAAAAACAAACAATAATGACTTTAATAAATATTTACATAAAAGAACTAAAACCTCATCTAACTGGAGATGATATAGCAGGAAGAGGCCGTTAACCTCACTCAGAGGAGGACAGTTACTGACTGCATACTGCAGTTACTTACTGCTTACCAGCCATTTAGAATGGTCAGAGTCAGTTAAACTGCCTCTTAAGATTGACAGAACGATAGAGGGGGAAGGAAGAAAGCCCTATCTAAGGAACATGGCACTTCACTTGACTGGCTTATTATGTATGATTGCTTTGCTAGCTCTTTTCTCTGGAAGTGCTTACTCTTTAATTAATTTAATTATGAAGAATCCAAACAAAGATGCTGGATCTCAACATGAGGGAGCATAACACAAATATCCATACAATCACAATGCAACCAGGAAACAAATGTTATCAAGAATATACTTACACAGACCAAACATTACCTTTGGTTGGCGCTTATTCCACGGCATATGAGATTTCTTAATTAATACAGCTACAAAGAAGCCTCCAGTATTCTGATGATGGGGCAAAATTCTAAGGCTTGATAAAAACACACAAATTTTATCAGCATGAAGATTTCTGGCAGTATCTAAGCTGAGTTTGAAGTACAATTTTTGGAAAGAAGACTCTGAATGGTCTGGTTCTTTCTTGCAAATTTATTTGAACATCAAATGCAGAATGAAGTAATTCACAACAATGACAAGTTCTCAGAATTTTCTCTTCTGATGGATGCTTGATATCAAGGAGCTTATACAGACTGCCAGAAATAATGCAGCTTGAGACCACTTTAACTTTTCTGGCTCAGTGCTAAGGAATCATGGGAACTGTAGTTTATTGTGGCACCAGAGTTCTCTGACAGAGAAGGCTCAATGTCCCAGAAAAAAAAAAATACAATTTCTATGATCCCCTAGCACTGAGCCAGGACAGTTAAAGTGGCCTCAAGCTGCATTATTTCTGGCAGTCTGTAAAGGCCCAAGGAATGCAAACCTCAGAAATATTACATAGCATGTGAATTCAAAATTCAATTTATATGCACCCAAGATTTCAACAGCTTTTATAACAACAAAAATTAAAGTTGTCCTATACTAGGGGAGATCACATGTTATCAGAAACACTGGTTAAAAGTTGAAAGGTTCAGCAAGCATGGTATTGGTGTGTCTCCCTGCAAGTTGTATAAAAGGGCTGTAAAAAGACTAGAAGCTACCACTTTAGATTATCTATAGCTTAAGAGTGTCAGTCACCTTGAAAACCGATGTTAATGAAAATTACAGTTTATTTCAACAAGGCAGTTTCAAAACTCAAGGGCTGACACATTACTTCTATCAAAAAGAACAGGTTGCTTACCTGTAACAGTATTTCTTCGAGTGGTCTTCTGCGAATTCACACAAACAGGTAAAGACTGTGCATGCGCAGCAACTTCGGAACCTTCTGGAATCACTAGGCAGAATAAAAGTTGCAACTTTTGCCCGGGCTGGACTTAAGTTGCAACTTTTTGGCGGTAACTCCGCCCATCCCTATATAGGACCTCCGTCGGTACCGCCCCCTTCAGTTCCTTGAGTTCGCCTTGAGTTGCACTGAAAAGTAAGCAGAAACATATCACAGGCACGATGAGGGGAGGACGGGCGGGATTTGTGTGAATTCGCAGAAGACCACTCGAAGAAATACTGTTACAGGTAAGCAACCTGTTCTTCTTCTTCGTGGTCTCTGCGAATGCACACAAATGGGTAAGACTGACAAGCTTTGGTCAGTGGAGGAGGGCGTGCCCTGTCACAACCCATTAACAACCCCATAAAACATAATTGTAAGAAGTAAGGAATGCACAACACTCACTGCGCCTGGCACAGTAGGCATCGAGATCTCAGTGCAGTCCCGACAGCAGCACTGCTCTCCCAAAGGCCGCTTCACGCCTGGCCCTTGCATCCATGCGGTAGTGCTTGACAAAAGTCAAGGGCTGGGACCATACCGCAGCCTTACACACGTCCTCCAGTGACACTCCCGACAAAAAGGCAGAGGATGCGGCCACAGCTCTGGTAGAATGTGCCTTCACTCTCGTGGGTGGTTCCCTACCCGCAAGCTCGTAGCATAGATGGATCGTGGAGGTTACTCATTTGGAAAACCTCTGGGTGGACACAGGCAGGCCTTTCTTAGATTCACCATAGCAAAGGAAAAGGCGATTAGATTGTCTGTTTGCTGCTGTTCTGTCAACATAGAAGGCCAAAGCTCGGCGGACGTCCAGTAGATGGAGACGTCTTTCCTCACTAGTGGTCGGGCTCGGAGCCAGAGTCGGGAGCACAATGTCCTGTCCTAGGTGAAAGGCAGAAACCACCTTGGGCAAGAAAGTGATGTCAGGTCTTAACACCACCTTGTCCTTGTGAAACAACAAGAAAGGAGGGTCTACTCTGAGAGCACAAAGTTCGCTGACCCTGCGGGCTGATGTGATGGCCACCAGGAACGCCGTCTTCCAAGAGAGGAGCCTCAGATCAGTTGTGGCTAGGGGCTCAAATGGTGGTAAGGTAAGCTTGGAGAGGACGGTACCGAGGTCCCATCCCGGTGTCGGTACCAATATTGGTGGATATAAATTGGAGAGTCCTCTGAGGAAAGCTTTGACTAGTGGATCCTTGAATAGAGATGGAGATCCTTCAAATTGAAATTGGGAGCAGATTGCTGCCAAATAGCATTTTATGGATTGTAGTCCAAGACCTTTGTCTGACAATGACATAAGGAAATCCAGCACCACGCCGACTGAGGCTTGGGACAGCGATAAGCCTTTAGAGTCCAAAAAGATTTGAAATTTTGCCCACTTCTGGGCGTAGGACTTCCGTGTCGAAGGCTTCAATGCCGCTGCAACAACAGCTCGAACCGGAGATGACAATTTGGCTAGAGACGAATCCTCCAAGCCACCAATCTCAGGGTGTTCACGTCGGGATGGAGAACCTGGCCCTTGTGAAGAGCAAGGAGGTCCGGCCGGGGATCGAGATGGAAGAACTCGTTCCTGGAGAGGTTCAAGAGGGGCGCAAACCAAGGCTGTCGAGGCCACCATGGGGTGATGAGAATCACATTTGCTCGGTCCCGTCTGATCTTTGCTATCACCCTGATTATGAGGGGAAACGGCGGGAACATGTAAAGGAGGTCTTCCTTCCATTGGTATAAGAAAGCGTCCCCCATGGAACCTGGGGCCCTGAATCTGGAGCAGAAGCGGCGGCAGTGGGTGTTCAGGTGAATTGCGAACACATCGACTTCGGGTATTCCCCACATGTGGAAGAGGTGCTCCACTGCATCTGGGTGAAGGCGCCACTTGTGGCACGCGTCTGCTGAGCGACTTAGTTGGTCTGCTAACTCATTCTCTTCCCCCGGCAGGTGGATGGCCTGTAGCGTGATGTTCCTCGCGATGCACCAGTCCCAGATCTGAAGAGAAGCTCGCAGCAGAGAAGGCGATCTTGTTCCTCCCTGTTTGTTGAGATAATACATCACCGTAGTGTTGTCCGTGGACAACAACACTACCTTGTCCCGCAACACAGGCTCGAATGCCCAAAGAGCTTTTTGAACCGCCAACATCTCGAGCTCGTTGATGTGTAGCTGTTTCTCCTTGTTGCTCCAGTGACCTTGGATGGTGAGGTCGTTGACATGAGCTCCCCACCCCTCCATTGACGCGTCCGTTGTCAAGGACAGCTGAGGCTGTGGTGGAGAGAACGGGAGGCCGGAACAAACGTTGACTGGATCTAACCACCACTGTAGGGATCGAGCGACCGCTCTCGGTACCGCTAGTTTCTGGGATTGAGAGTCTCGAGCTGGGTCGAAGACGGATAGGAACCACGACTGTAGAGGCCTGAAGTGCAGTCGAGCCCAAGCCGTAACAAATGTGGTTGAAGCCATGTAGCCTAGTGCCACTTGGATGGTGTGTGCAGAGACGTGTCTCTTCCGTAGACATACTAGCACTGCATCCCTCAGGGCTTGAAAACGATCTTGTGGCAGAAACGCCATAGAAGCGGCTGAATCCAGGACTGCGCAGATGAATCTGCACCTCCGGGACGGAACGAGGCTGGACTTCTCTAGGTTGATCAGAAGGCCCAGCGAGCGAAGGGGAGACAGAGTACAGTCTATGTCCTTCAAGAGCTGGTCCGGGGATGGAGCCACTATGAGCCAGTCGTCGAGGTAAGGATAAATGGAGATTGCCTTCTGGTGTAGAAATGCGACCACTGGAGCCATGCACTTTGTGAACACTCTCGGGGCGGTGCAGAGGCCGAAGGGTAGGACTCTGTAGCAAAACGCCTGGTCGTCGACAGCGAAGGCTAAGAAACGTCTGTGGTCTTCCCGAATCCCAATGTGGAAGTAGGCGTCCTTGAGGTCCAGGGTCGCCATCCAGACATTTTCCTGCAGTAACGGCAAAATAGATGCTAACGTTACCATGCAAAATCGTTTATATGATAAGCATCTATTCAACTGGCATAGGTCAAGAATGGGTCTCAGTCCACCATCTTTCTTCGGTACCGTGAAGTACCGGGAGAAGAAGGAGTAAGCGGAAGCGGAAGAGTCCAAGGGCTCTATAGCCCCTTTGTCCAAAAGAGAGCGTACTTCGTCGAGTAAGGTGGGGGGGGGGGTATAGGAAAACCCCAGTATGGGGCATAACCATTGGCTATGATGGACAAGACCCACGAGTCAGATGTAATTTGAGACCAAGAGGTAACAAAGGGTCTCAGTCTATTTCCAAAGAGACGGGGGCCGACGAAGTGCGCTGGAACACATCATAATTTTTTGGGCCTGTCGGCATCCTTCTTCCAGAACTGCCGGAACTGAGATTGTGGAAACGAGCGGCGGCCCAAGGAGGAAGAGGAGCCAGACTGGTATCGCTGTCTCGGCTGGTCGGGCTGGGGCAGCCTATCAACATAGGAGGACCTCTGCTGTTGGGGATACCATGGCCTCATGCCCCCAAAGCGACGGCATCGATACTGTTGTGTGGTAGCAGACGTACCGTGCCTCTTGGCAGCCACCTTCATTTTATATTTCAAATTCAACTTCTCGTCCGTGTTCTTGTTAAAGAGACCGGAGTCATCGAAGGGCTGGTCCTCGATCATGTCTTTTGCGTTCGAGGTGAGGTCTGATGACCGGAGCCAGGCGAACCTCCTCAATGCAATCGCGCCTGCGACAAGCTTTGCGGAGCAGTCAGCTGAATGTCGGGCTGACACAATTTGCTGTCCCGCGATGGAGTGTGCCTCCGACTGAAGAGCCACCGCCAAGGCTTTCTTATCATCCGGTAGATCATCAAGGAGAGGTAACAGTCTCTCCATGATGTGCTGCTGGTATGCCCCCATGCAGGCGGCGTAGTTAGCCACCTTCATGTTGAGCACCGCAGCAGCATACGACTTCTTTGCCAGCCCATCGATCTTCTTGCCGTCTTTATCCACCGGCGAGGAAAATTTCGAAGCTTGCACCGTCTGGGCCCCTTCAACAATGTCTGAATTACGCTTAGGATGTTCGAAGAGCCATGCGGATTGTGAAGGAGCAATCCGGTACAAATTCTCTATCTTCCTCGAGCTGGAAGCCACTGAGGCTGGAGCAGCCCAGGATCGCTCAGCAATGTCCTGGAGGGACGGCAGTAAATCGAGGGCTGGAGGAGTGGGCACCCTGCCATGGACTCTCTTCTCTACCGCATCCTTGGGTTGAATCTCCGATCGCACCAGCTCGAGGTCGAGTGCTTCTGCCATCCGCACGACCTGCTCTGTGAAGAATCTTACATCATCGGTCGGCGAGGCGGGATGATGTTCAACCAGCACAACACGGCTCCGAGACAGAGAAGGAGATGATGAGGTCAAGGAGGTGATGGAGAGTACCGAAGGAGACGTAGACGAAGAGGAGCGGGACCGAGAGGCATCACGACGGGATCGATGGTGCCTTGGACGTGGGCGCTTAGATGGTGAGACAGAACGGGATCGTGCCCGTCTCCTTTCCGGAGAACGATGTCTTGAGCGTTCAGCCGATGACCTGGGAGGCGATGGTGAAACCTCCCTGGGTTGAAGTTGTGTCGGAGCAGAGGGCCGGGAGAGGTTCTTAGGGTCGACCTGCTGAAGAAAACGGCCCGTAAGCGAGTCGAAAATCAGGTCCGGGTTCTCCCTCAAAATACGCTCCATTTCCGCATCCAGAGGCGTTTCATCGGCCTCAGCACCCAGGGTGGCGGTGTCCCTCGGCGGCGCAAAAGCCTGTGAAGTCTCCAGCAGCGGGATCTCCCGTCTAATTTCACCCTCCGAGTCCGATTCGGAGATGACAGCCCGATCAGGGGGGGAGACAATTTTCAGAGGCGGCGGGATGGAGAGCCCCGAAGGCCCCGGCACCGGGGAAGGGGACCTGGACCGGAGTTGTGGAGCGGGCTCCCTTTCGAGCTCGGGCTGATGCCCGGCCTTGTCGGGTCGGCGCGATCTTTTGGCGGCCGTCTCTTTGGTTTTGGTGGTCTCCTTCTCAATAGAGTGGCGCCTCTTTGAGGCCTTTTTAAGCGGCTCAGGAGAGCGAGCGCGCTCGGAAGAAGCCTTTTTTGATGTCTTCTTAGGGTGAGCCACCGGGTCCCAGGCTGGCTTTTTTGAGGCTGAGTTGGAGGCCGACTGACCAACAGGTGCATCCCTAGCGGGAGACTACTTGGGAGGGGGACGGAGCGCCTCTTCATAAAGGGCGGCCTTCAACCGCTTGTCCCAGTTCCTCAATGCCTGCGAAGTCATGGATCTACAATCCAGGCAGGCCTTCGGGTTGTGAGTTTGCACAAGACACAGCAAACACAGGGCATGGGGATCCGAGCTAGGAATCTTATTGTTGCATTTCGGACACTGTTTAAACGACTGAGATGCCATAGCAGACAGAGGTTGATCACCAAAACAGACAAGGAAGAAGAGAAGCCGAAGTCAAAAAACAGTCCAATTTCGCCAGGGGCAACAACAATATCAGAGAAGCCAAGTCAAGTCAAAGTCCGTTCCGAGGTCAGAAAAACCGAGTGATTCCACAACAGAGATTTTTGCCTGAAGCAAAAAAGGTTCCTACGAAGCTGCTAACGCAGCGGACGAAAGGAACTGAAGGGGGCGGTACCGACGGAGGTCGTATATAGGGATGGGCGGAGTTACCGCCAAAAAGTTGCAACTTAAGTCCAGTCCGGGCAAAAGTTGCAACTTTTATTCTGCCTAGTGATTCCAGAAGGTTCCGAAGTTGCTGTGCATGCGCAGTCTTTACCCATTTGTGTGCATTCGCAGAGACCACGAAGAAGAATATAAGTTATAATAAAACAGTTTCTCAAATTTGGTAATGACAAGCTTCACTTAACCAAACTGAAAGTACCAACTTCCAAACTCACCCTCAAGCATGCATTAGCACAAGGCTTTTCGGCTTGTTCCTGTTACATGAGACACAGATCAATCAACAAACAAGATCTACCTGCCTATAAATTCAGATTATTACTTTGGATACTAATGATTTAAATTAAGTGGCTTTAGAACCAAACTAACAATGACTGCATCACTTCATTTTTGTGTAATCTGTACTTTAAAAGTTTTCAATTATTTCTTCATTCTACTGATTCTATTTCATGATTGATTCTTCCCCACCCCCACCTTGCTGTTTAGAGACATATTCTGACTATGAGATAACCTGAACTCAAGAACAGCCTACTGTTCACAAAAACTCCAAGAGTCTTTATGCCTCTCAAATGGCAAACACCATCCTCTCAAATTAGATTGTGTGTGTATGCCTGTGTGGATGTATGTTATTGGCGATTTTGCCATATTTAAACCTTTTTCTAGTCTGTTCTTCAGAACAGGAATGGACCTGAGCAGGAAGTCTAATCATCCCCAGATTTAGAATAAGGACTTCACAGTTCTAGAACAGATGAAAAGGGATGGGGCAAAATTGCCCCAAAACATAGCTTAATGGTAAATAGCATACACACCAGAGGCATAGAAAAGTGGACTGGTCATTTTGGGGCAACATGTTTTTCAAACTCCCCATTTTTGTGGAGTCAAGATATATCCAGGGTCCCAAGGGGGAGCAGTGTACCCCCCTACAAGCTGGACGATGCCCACCCTTGCCAAAGAAATGACCCTGGAAGAGGAAAAACCGTAATTCCACTAAATGCACAACCCAAAGGTGTGGAGAGTGATGTAACTTTCAAGCCACAGCAAGAATACATACCAGCGCTCCAAATTTAATGCTTTAAGTTTTTCTGTATCTTTTAAGGGGAACATGGTGGGCCTGATCTGGGTTTGCCTGTTTGAAGGAACTTCTTTCCAGTCTTCAAACCACTGACCATCTTTTGCCATTACCTAGGAAGAAAAATGTAGACACATTATGAACTGCAATTGCTGATTCATGTAATAAACTGCATGAACAGTTGATTCTTCCCTTCCCTTTATGACCTGGGATGTGATAAACACACACACACAGACACACAATGACTGCACCTGAGGTCCAGCAACTCAAATTATTTTTGCAACACTCTGGATATGAGTAACAATAGGAATGTGCTGCTGCTAGGGAGAAAGGAGTGGTTCGGGAACTGAAGGGAATTCACTCCTCTTATTACAATTAGGGCTAGAAGCACTGCTTCTCAAATAAAGAAGAATACATCCCAATGTAAAGATTGCTCCCACTACTGTAGCACAGAGACCACAAAGAACAACTTGTACTTCTTTTTATGAAGTATGATTGGACTACAACATACTTTTCTATAAAATTACCTTCCACTTTGTAATCCCAGGCATTCTCCTTAGACCTGGCAGCTCAGAGGAGACATCAGCAAGTTCTAAAGCACCTTTGGGGGGGAAAGACTACAGTAAAGAACAAACATCTACAGAAGTTATACTGTTCTGAGCTACCTGAAAATAATAATTTCAAAACAGTGAGAAATAGCTAAATTGACATGACATAACATTACAAAAGAGTTATTTAAACATGCACACAAGAAATTTGCAAACATTAAGGATTGACAATAAATTGAAGGATTTATAGAATACAGGATTAGGAATTTTTTCAGACCAAGTGTGCATCTACACCACAGAATTAATGCAGTTTGACATCACTTTAACTGCCATGGTTCAATAATATGGAATCCTAGGATATGTAGTTTTGTATTTAGCCTCTGGTGCCTCAACAAAATACAAATCCCAGAATTCCAAAGGATGGAGCCAAGACAGTTAAAGTGGTGTCAAACTGCATTAATTTTGTAGTGTGCCAGCAGCCCAAAACTGCACTCCATGGGTAGGTGGAGCCAGCGACAAAGTGGGCCACAAATGGGACTCCTTTGCTCACCAGAAGTGGTATTCAAGTATACATTCCAGTCAGCCAAACAGAAATAGTTTAAAAAGAAAAAAAAACTGAACTACTTCCTTCCCAAACTGCATCTGTTACTTATTTAAAACAGAGAGCCTCCTGCCCCCAGAATTTCACCTGAAGCATCCTCACCAGCACATACAGACTCACACTCCAACTGCATTTGTCATTTAAAGGTCATTATCCACACTGACATGGAAAACCACACCTAAGCATAATTTATCTAATAATGAACAAGTGGCTCCAGAAACATGAAAAACAGAGAGAAATGAACTGTCATGCCTATTTTGGACTGTACTGAAACAGCAGGTTTTAAAAATCTAGATTTGAGTAATGAACACCAAGGCATAACAAGAGGGAAAAGAAATATGGACAGATGACAGCTTAGCAGAAAAGATCTAGATCAAGGTAGAGAAACTATCAGAGGCTAGGGGCCATGCTGGTCTCCCAGGAGACCTTGGAGGGCCACTTCTCTATCCCCACAACACCCCAGCAATAATAATTAATATTAATAATTAATTAATTAGTAAGAATAACAACAACAAAAGTGTTAACCAACCAAAGAACATTGGTTATTGAACAGTGTAATAGCATTCTGAGCAAATAAACAATTTCATTAAAAACATTTTAAAAACTTACTTTGTTCAGTTTGAACACAGACATTTAGTTAACAAAATTAGTTAGTAGGTGGAATAGTTAGATGTTAAAAAGATCAGCTATAAACAAATCAAAAATAGGAATATAACAAGAAGTCATTTGCTGTTCTTGTGTGCCTTCAAGTGATTTCTGACTTATGGCAACTCTAGGGTATTACTAATTGTGGGGTTTTCTGGGGCTGAGTGTGTGTTACTTGCCCAAGGTTACCTAATGGGCTTCCATGGCCAAGTGGAGAATCAAATTCTGATCTCCAAAGTAGTCCAATGCTAAACCACTATATCATGCTGACTCTGCATATACTGAAACTGTAAAACACATCTGGAAAGATTAATTCAAATGAAATGAGGCAGAAGCTATGGAGTCTAGTTTACTGAATATTGAAGAAGGCAATTATATTCAATATGTTTGACATGAACTTTGATGGGAGGGAGAAATAAATGGGCTTACATATGACACTGATTTTTTTTCTTTTGGCTTTTATGTTCTTTGCATGTGATCTTCTTTTATATATTAATGAACACTGCATTAAAAACAACAGTATAGCCTGCGTTTATTAAGGAGAAATCTTTACAAAATAAAATGCAATAGCAGCACCAAAGCTGAAACTAGAATTCTGACCAAAATGTAACCAGAATGTAGACCTAGGGGCTGTATGCACAAGCCAAAAAGACTGTTCCCCTAACCACCCCAGCCTGATGTCATTCTATTAAGACAATGCAGGCCAACAGCCCTGGGCTGAGAACGGATGGACCAGAAGCCATTTTGGTGGATCTGGCCTGATCCTGACCCAACCAGCCCTTAGTCGTTTTTAAAACCTGACTATTTGTAGCAATTTCTCATAAACCATGCCATGACAGCTGGTAGTTTAGATGACCACCCACCTCCTTACTGCTGCTGCTGTTCTTTGCACCAGTCACAACCTGTTATATCAGAAGGGGATGCCTGACCAGGTGGATGAAGCCAGACACCCCATTTCCACCCTTATGGGCCATGACTGAGACTTCCACAGAGAACGGCATGGCAGCGGGTGGGCATCTGGACCAGGTAAGTGCTGGGATCCATGGCCCATCATATCCTGCCCGTGCATTTGCGACCTTAGTCAAAAGTTCTTCACTCGATTCAAATGTTATTTGCTTTTTTCACTACACAAACAGGAGCAATTTACAAACCTTCACTCTTTTCCAGCAGAGAGGCAATGACAGCTTCATTTTCAATAGGATTCAATGAACAGGTAGAGTACACCATCCTACCTCCTTCTGCCAGCTGCTCAACTCCACGTGTTGCAATCCTTAACTGCAACCTGCACAAATAGTATTATTCATAAACTGGCTATCCATTCATTGTGCAAATCAATTTTGAACTTTATATCAATTTTGGCAACCAATCTATACTAAAAGTACTTGCTAGTACAATATAAGTTCTGTAGCTCTGAGAGCTCAATTTTCCAACCGATTCATTAATTTAGGCAATGCTTCCAGTACAAAGTAATTTTGCAGCATTCACAAAGTCTAAGGTAAGATACAAAGGCTCACATAAGTGGACAATTTATGGAATAAAGTGTCAGAGAATAGGGAAAAGAAAGATATAACCACAGTATATGTAGAAGAAATGACAGAGGAAAAATAAAATCTGTGTAACAGACTAGACTGGAAAAAATATTTGTTCAAATGTCCTGATAAATAGTGCCAAACAGAGAAGCATTTTAAAGCATTAAGTTAGGAAACAAAGATTATCATCTACAGTGCTGATGTTTAAGCTAATTATCAAACACAAATAAGATTGCTGTAACTGTGAAATAATGACTTCTACTTCAAAAAAAGAATAGTGATTTTTCAAAACATTTTTATTCCACTCTTCCCTCAAGGCAGCCGGGGAGCATCCTTTCTCCCATCCTACCCATTTACCCAATTATATCCTCATAATAATCCTCTAAAGTAGATTACACAGTGATTGTGGCTGGCCCATGATCTAGTGATCTTCATAGGTGAATGGAAATTGGATACTGTTTCTAATATGACAACACAAACTGCTTCCACATCACTACTACTACTGCTATTGTCTAAACATTTAATGCAGGCTCTCCACATCAGGAGGGCTCTATGTTGGGGAAAGGTACCATAATGAAATAAAAAGGATAATCTACACCATAGCATTCTTGGAATATCTAACTGGTCAGCTGACGAGTACGCCAGCCTTAAGTCTCACTGAACTTTCTTTGGAAATCTGTCACAACAGACATATAAAATATTTTTATCTGAAATCTAGCATCTAAAGATCACTACAAGTGACCTAAATAAATATTGACTTGACTACCTGCAAAATTGCCACTCACCACTATTTCCCTTTTATAACCATCACTAATGAGCCTGTGGGAGTCAACAACAACTCTTTTCAGGTGTTAAGTAATTATATCTATGGAGGTATGGCCCATTCCACTCCACCCACCACCTTCCTGTGTTTACCGGGAAGATTGAAAGAGGAAAGTAAACAACCTTCAGGTAAAAACAATTAAAGAGGACTATGTGATAAGGAGCAGAAAAGGCAGTGTTCTAGACAACGTGGAGCAACCATGTTTGGGTAAAATCTGATCCTCTTTTTAGACCTAACCAGTAAAAACTAAAGGGGGAGGGCATATCCCCATTTTCCTCCACATATACAATTACTGAATGCCTATATAGGGTAACAGGTAGGTAAAATGATGTCTTGAGAAAGGTGGAAAGAAAATACCACCTTAGGGAGAAAAGAGATATCAGGTCTGAGGACAACTTTGTCTCTTTGAAAGATCAAAATGGGCTTGTCAGAGTGCAAAGCGGCCAGTTCAGAGGACCTCCTGGCTGAAGTGATGGCCACCAGAAATGCTGTTTTGAGTGTAATTAGCCTTAGGGAGGTAGATCCCATGAGTTCAAATGGAGGCCATGGGGGGATGCAGGGAAGGGGAGGGGCAGCCACGCAGCGGCTGCCCCAACCCCTTCCCAAGGGCATCATCAGAGCGCCCGTGACATCCTCCTGACCCAGCCTCTGCACGGGCTGAGCCATAAGAGACGCGGAAGAGACACACGACGGCTCTTCCAGCACCCCTTCTACCTGCTCTGGAAGAAGCGCTGTTTTAGCGCTTCTTCCAGGGCGGCAGAAGGGTGGATTGGAGCCGAGGCATGGGGCAGCTTCGGCCCCAATCCTACGCTTCTCAGGGTGGCCCACAGCTGCCACTGTTTTGGGTGTAAGTAGCCTCAGAGAGGTAGATCTCATGAGTTCAAATGGAGGCCTAGTGAGCTGTGTAAGCACTAATGAGAGTGACCAAGATGGAGCCAATGGAGGCACTGGAGGGTACAGATAATGAAGGCCTTAAAATAATCTCTTCAGTGTAGGAGAAGTGAAGAGTTTTGAAGATGGCGAGCTACTAGGCTGGTTGGCCACAATGGCAGACAAGAGATGAGAAAGCCAGTCCCTGGCAACGGAGGCGAAGAAGAAATTGCAAGGCCGTATAGAGAGCTGAACTCTCAGCAAAGGCACAAAACCACTTCCATTTATAGGAGTATGACTTTTTGGTGGAATCTTTTCTGGAAGCTGAAAGGACTCTTAAAAGGTCTGGTGAAGTCAAAGATGAATCCTCCAGGCTGTGAGATGGAGACTGTGAAGATCTGGATGGAGGACTGCACAACTGGAGTCGGAGATAAGATCCAGTCAGTTGGGGAGCCAAGAAACGGCCCCTGGAAAGGTGGAGGAGAAGGGCAAATCAAGGTTGTCTTGGCCAGTAGGGTGCCACCAGAATCGCATTGGACCTGTCTTCTATCATCTTGATCACCACTCTTGCCATGAGAGATAACAGAGGGAAGGCACAGAGGAGTTGGTGTCTCCAGCTCAAAAGAAAGGGATCTCCTAGGAAGCCTCTCCCTCTCCCTGCCCTGGTACAAAACAAGTGGACATTGAGCATTTTCTGGAGAGGCAAAGAGGTCCAGTTAAAGAGTCCTCCACTGAGACATGATGAGACGGAATGTCTCTGGTGATAAGGTCCATTCGTGCTGCAGGGCCTTGTCCTGGCCCAGGGAATCAGATAGAACATTGCCCTTGCCAACCAGATATACTGCTACTGGGTGGATTAAGCGTAGATGGCACCATCTCCATAGTTGGAGGGCAAGCCGGAGGAGCACAGGAGAATGGGTGCCTCCCTGTTTGTTGATGTAGCAAATTGTGGTAGTGTTGTCTGTTACCACTTGTACCACCCTGTGGCAAAGGTGATTTTTGAAAGCTTGAAAGACCTTGATGACAGCCAGGAATTCCAAGGCGTTGATGTGCATCTGTGCCTCCGAGGGGGACCAGCGACCCTGAACGCAGAGATCTTCGTAGTGCGGCCCTCAGCTGGTCATGAAGGCATCTGAGGTGATCATCCAGGAAAGTTCCAGGGATTGGAAGGGCATTCCTCAGAGGATGTTCCCTGGAACCAGCCACCAGTGGAGTGAGGCCCACACATGGAGGAAGAGTCAACTTCTTGGACTGCCTGTCATGAAGGTGGTCAAAAACAGACAGAAATCACTCCTGAAGAGTATGGAATTTCATCCTGGCCAGGTAAGTAACAACTGTAGTCGAGGCCACCAAGCCAAGTAGATGTTGGACATCTCTGGCTGAGGAGTGATGGAGATGAAGTACAGTGTGGAGGTGCAACCAAAGGGCTTCTGCTCACCGGGTAGGTAGGTAGGCCCGAGCCATAACAGAGTCTAAGAACGTAGGGCCTTTACAGACTGCCAGAAATAATGCAGTTTGAGGCCACTTTAACTATCCTGGCTCAGTGTTAGAGAATCATGGGCCTTCTCTGTCAGAGAGCTCTGGTGCCACAATAAACTACAGTTCCCATGATTCCTTAGCACTGAGCCAGGACAGTTAAAGTGGCCTCAAGTTGCATTATTTCTGAGAGTCTGTAAAGGCACGTAGTGATGAACTCTATCACTTTGACTGGCTCCAGAATGGATTTGGAGGGATTGCCCGTGAGGCCCACGTCGGTGAGAAGAAAGACAGTATTGCGATCATCCCAAAACAGTTGCATGCAAGAGATTGACACCAGCAGCCAATCGTCTAGACAGGGAAATATCTTGATCCCTTGAACACGGAGATGTGAAATGACCACTGTCATGCTTTTTGTGAATGCTTGGGGAGTGATGGAAAGGCCGAAGGGCAGGGCAGTATATTGATAGAGATGTCCGTCGGCAGCGGAGAAATCTGCGATGTTGAGGCTGAATAACAATGTGAAAGTAAGCATCTTTTAGGTCGATCAATGCAAACCAGTCCCCTTGGTGGAGGAAGTGAAGAATGGATTGCAGTGTCATCATCTTGAACTAGTGTGATGTAGAGATTCACACTCCTGAGACTGAGGATGGGACAAAGACCACTGTGTTTTTTTGGCACAGTGAAATATTTGTAGAAATAGCTGTCTGTCCTGCACCTGTCTGGGATGCATTGGATAGCCTGTTTGTCAAGAAGGGAGGTGATTTCCTCTTGTAGAGGAGGGGAAGATGGAGTAGAATAAAAGACACCAAGAGGTGGAGTGCTTGAAAACTCTATGGTATAACCCAGGCAGATAAAAGCAGCAGAGTTTGGGAGATTGATGGGGTGCCAACGGGGGGGGGGGGGGGGGGGGGGGGCTGAGAGAAGAGTGTTGTCCCTTCAGATCCATCAAAACTGAGATTTGGAGGAAGAGGACTTTTTAGAGAGTTGTTATTGATGATGATAATGATTTTGCAGATAGCGCTGTCTGTAGGGTCGCCTGGATGATTGTTGAGACAAGCCACAGAATTGAGAGGAGCCAGCAGAACGGGAACATGAGTAATTAGACAAAGATGGTCTAGAACACCACTGTTGTCTGTAGGGGTGATATTGTTGTTTCTGGCCTGTGAGGCCTAGCTTTTTGCCAGTAAGATCAGCCTTACCAAGGTGTCTAGAGACTCATTGGTCTTATGGCAAAGAGACCTTCGCCTTCAAAGGACAAGTCCTCAATCTACTTTTTGGCCTCATTATAAAGATCAGTGGACTTCAGCCATGCATAATGACAAAGTGCCACTGCACTAGAGATAACTTTGGCAGTCAACAGAACGCCTGGCAGAATGAATTTGCTGGTTGACCAGGGAGAGCACCTCAGTGTAAAAATCAAGAGCAGCCACTCTTTGTTCCTCATGGAGGCTAGGGATGAAGGAAGCCATCTTCCCCGATAAAAACTTCTGATAAGCACCCATGCAAGCCTGCATTTTCCTACTTTTGAAGCAAGAACTGCTGAGGAATAGAAGCGTCTCCCAAAGATATCTAGGTGTCAACCTTCTTTATCCACAGGGTCAGAGTGTGTCTTGCCCATGGATTCAGAGGTGGATTCCACAACCAAAGAGTTAGGTGTGGGATGTGTGAACAGATAAGGAGACATGTCAGGTTGTACCTTGTAGAGCCCTTCAAGGCATTTGGAAGCAGGTGGAACAGAGGCTGGCCTGGTCCAAGAAAGATGCATCATGTCAGAAAGGGATGCAAAGAAGGGTAGAACAACTGGCGTCACTGCCTTGCCATCTACAATCTGGAAGACTGGGTCGCAAGCTGATTTAGGAGGGGTATCTACTTGAAGACCAATTGCACAAGTCATGCATGTCACCATATCCAAAAAAAGAGTTGGATATCTTCATTTAAAGATTGAGGTCCAATATCCTCTACTTCTTCCTGAGGTGATTCAATCAAGGGAGAAGGAGACTTGGGAGATGGTTCTGTGTCATAAGCAGACTCCTCTGTAGACTGTTGAGGCATAAGTGGAGGGGTAAATTGGATAGCCTGTGTGGTGACAAGAAGAAACGTAATTAATGGAGCAGACATGGAGGACACAATTGGGATGACTGCAGGGATAGGTGTCAGCACAGAGGTGCTAACAGGAGCAGGAGCTGTCAGTATCAAGGACTGAAGAGGGGATGCCGGTGGACAAGAGACTGTAGCAGTAGTGCGTGGTGGCAGTGAAGGCACCTTGTTACCTCAATGGTCTGGGCAGAGAAATGGAGATGGACATGTGGTGGGTCTGAATTCAAAGTGAGACCGGGAAGCATGGCGAGCTGGAGAGCAAGATTGGGATTGAAAGTGTGCTTGGTATCGAGATGGAGAGTGGTAGTACAATTCTCTGTGACGGTATCAATCTCGGTACGAAGAGAGTAGGATCTGTAGGACGAAGGTCACTCTCTCCAATATTCTTCAGCTCAGTAGCGTTCCAAACAGGAAGCAGATGTAAAAGGTGACCCTTGGTAATAAGAGTTGAGAAGATGATAGAAAGAGGTCTGCTCGATCCCGAGATGGTGTCAGGTAGCGCTGGGACCATGCAGGAGAAGCTGTGTGAGACCTTGAGGCTAGAGGCGAAAATGAAAGCCTATGAGCCCAGATCAGAGAGGCAAAGATCTGAGATGGTACCAAGGTTGGGACCAGAGGCAGTGGAGACATCATCGGCACAGAGGAAGTTGGCTGGGAAGTCGTATTGAAGCCCCACTTAATGCAGTCAATATCAGCATCCCCGATGTCGAGTCCATAAGAGGGACCGAGATGGGAGGCTGAGCTGAAATACTGTAGGCGGGAGTAAAACCACCACAGTAGTTTCCACTATGGTTACTGGCATGGTGATCAGTAGTGAGGCCATAGTAGAAGATCAGGAACAAGCATGCTTTCACCAGCAAACTCAGATAGTCTCTGACAACCAGTCTGGCAACCTTGCCATGTTTATATAATCAGCCCTCAGTAGCTCAGCTGTTTTTTGATTAGCTGGTGTTTCTCATAAAGCCTCCTTGAGCATCGGAGGCACACCCTTTCAGCTCTTCTCTGGTTGAAAGTAGGTATGTTGGTGTCCTCTTCCTCCTCCATATCTCCTGTGTCTGAAGGCTCTGTTGCCTGAAGGCCTGGCTGCTGAATCTTCTCTGAGGCCACAGACTCTGCTGAAGCTCTCAGGGCAGAACTAAGGCCAGGCTCAGCTTCACACTGAGGCTCCAGTTCAATGTCTGAGTCCTCCCCTGAGTCCTCAGCCAGGCTGGGCATGACATCATGCTCAATACACGGGAGTGGGTGGGGCTTCCCACCAATCTGTTCAGCTTTTCAAATGGACTCTGTGTAGACACAAACCCTATTGTGTGAGGCACAGAGACCATGAAGAAGAACCCCTACTTCTGCCAGTTTTTGAAAAAACATTTTCCACTTAGTCTCTTTACCTTTGTTCATAGGGTAGCTCAAACTTTGCTCTTTTTTTAAAGGAAAGAACGAAGGAAAAGAAGAAGAAAGGAAGGGGCACTTGCTGTCTGGTAAATTTACAGAAAGGCTGTCTGTGAGGAAAGAATTCAAGCAAGTTCTGAGGGAATCTGTGGGATGCTCTGGGTGCCTTAAGGGAAGAGGGAATGAAGAGTGACCAGGGATGAAGAAGACACAGTAGTGGCTTTGTGTAGAGAAGAATGAAGGGATGTTTGTGCACTTGTATGTGATGGATGAACACTGTGCATGCTTGCATGACTGACTGCATGACTGTGTAAGTGACAGAATGATCCACAGAAAAGATGTGTGGTTTTTGTGTGTACCTGCAGACAACATTTTATTGCTAGTTGAAAACAGTTTTTCTAAGTGCTCTAAGCTGCTACTGCTAAGATATCTGAGCTATAAGATTTTTTTAAAATATTAATTTATTTATATCCCACTGTTAACTTTCAAAAGAATGTGAGATGAATAATAAAATGTTTTCTTACCCATGTAATTGCAAGCTGTTTTGAGTGGTCCACTTTTTCCATACATCAATGTTTTTTCTCATGGTCCCATCTCCACTGTAAGACATATTTGCACTTTAATTTCAATGAAATCTCAAGCTACATTCCAAGTCAGTTACCATAACATTTTATTAAAAACATTACCAAACTTCATGTGTTTTGGAACAGAAAACTGAAAGCATCGACATATAGTTCTCTTGACCTAAAAGCTTCAAACCTGACCAGTTAAGAACTGGGTTCTATCAGCATATATATGTTTCTCTAGTTTTGGCAAAACATCACTCAAACATTCTGGAATCACTTTTTTAAAGTATAAAAATGATTATGAAAATGAACAGGGGATAAAAATCCAGAATAAGGATTTACAAACATTTTTCTATAGTCAAATAAAGAACTGGAAGACAGTCTTCCTTTTCAAATTCTTTTCAGCATAAGCAAAGTCTTGCTCCTAATAAAACAAAAGCTCAGTTTTTCAAATCTACTTAGTAAGGTATACACTGAAGCAACGTTTCTTGTGTGAACAGCATATAAAGCCGTATTTTTAAGGATTCAAAAAGCAAAACATGACATAGATATAGGTAAATGAGCAACTATTATAAACAAAAGAGTTATGGTTGAGAAAATAATTTTTCATTTTATTTTAGCAATGTGTGCACTTGTGACAATTATATTTGTACTGTACCCTTTTTTTCCAGAACTGAGAGTGGCCACACGTTTTTAACCATCTTAAATACTCTTGACGTGATGCAAATGGATTACTAGCATTAAAAGTGTATACACCAAAAATTGACAGGTGACTTGAAGATGCACACACATACACACTAAAAATACCACAATGTTTGGAATATCAAAGTCAAATATAACATACCTGCAAGGGACATCACATAATATCCTATCATAGAAGAGGATTTCCTTTTTTCCATTTGTGGTTATTTGTAAATTAGGGATACTGGAGGCATCATGATTTACAACTAAGATGGATGGGCTGTTTAACCTCTTTGCCTGATGGACTAGCAAATAGCAACGCTTGTTGTCAACGTCATTTGCAATTACAAATCCCTCTAGAAAAAAAAATCAACACTTCACATTAACAGAAGAATCACTGTGGAGGCAAAAAGGAATTTGTTAATTATTACCCCAGACAGGCTCAAAAAAGTAGTAAAAAAAAACTGATGAAGTATCAGATCTTTTTCAAAACAAAAACTTCACAAATATCAACACAGAACACATGTAATACAGGATGTGTCAACGACCTTTAATGTTATGCACATGAATTGTATTATAGAAAGGAAGTGATACAAAAATAAGGTACACTCAAACAATTTTAAGTCATGTTCCCCCCCGCCCCTGGTCCCAGTACATTTTAATTTTGCTTCTAAATAAATAAAAAGACTGTATCTCCCCATATGAACCTGCCAGAAAACTAAGATCTTCAGGCAGGGTCTTTCTTTCAGTCCCACTACCATCACAGGTTTGCTTGGTCAGGACACAAGAGAGAGCCTTCTCAGTGGCTGCTCCCATTCTTTGGAACCCTTCCACAAGAGGTTAGGCTGGCCCCTTCCCTGTTTTCTTTCCACCAGCAGGCAAAAACTTCTTTTTTAAAGCAGACTTTTAACATGTAACTATATCCAGGGAAGCTTCATATTGGAGTGCTGATTTTGTATGTTTTTAATGTTTTTATACTTTTATCTTAGCATGTTTTTAATCATTTTGTATTTTTAATGTGTTTTATTGATGTGATCTTTAAAAAGAGAATTAAAAGAAAAGTTGTATTGTTTTTTAATGCAGCCACCTTGGGTCTTGCCAATTTGGGAGAACGGTGGCATATTAAATAAACAAATAAACAAATAATCTAACAAACAAGAAAGATCTCTAGAAAATCTCACATATCAAGCCACAATATACCTTATGCTCATAACAAAACAAAACAAAAAAGAAGAAGAAGCAGAAGCAGAAGCAGAAGAAGAAGATTTGAAATGGAAAGAAGAAGCTTGGAGCTTTGATGCAAGACAAGTCATATAAGGCAGGAAGCAGAGTACAAAGGGAAATGTTTTATGTTAATGTAGAAAGTGGTGTGAAAGAATAATGACAGAGGTAAAGGAGAATGTCAAGATAGATTGATGACAATCAGAGAATGGAACCAAAAATGAAGAGAGACAGGAACAGTATGAACTCAATTCTGAAAGGTAAAATTTTGTAGGAAAGTCAACCTTCAACACAATTTATGAAAAACTATTTTATTTTCCAACAAAAACCAAGTCTTTAATCCCCATTTAAACACACACACTCACCTGGAAAAGGAACATTCACATCTGCATGCAGCATTTCAATCAGTTGGGCAGTCTTAGACCCAGGTGCAGCACACATATCTAGAATCTAATCATAATGAACAGTCATGGAAAGAAAATATATAGTTTCCTAACATTATTTTAAAACTATATTACATGCTATCTGCCAGTAAGTACAATTATTATTATTATTATTATTATTATTATTATTATTATTAATATACCGCCCAATGGTTACCCAATCCGGGCGGTTTACAACATAAAACAATTACAGTAAAAACATATCCCTCCCCCCCTTAAAACAGTATTAAAAACCTAATACCAGTTAAATAAAAAACATAATAATTAAAATAATCACAATAAAAACCCATGACACATCACCCATTAATGCTCTGTGGGGGAACCAGGTTCAGAATAATGTCAATAAAGGAGGAGGGAACAGCCCGGGGGCCAGGCTACCTAGTCTGGAAAGGCCTGCCGGAAGAGATCCGTCTTGACAGCCTTTTTGAAACTGTCCAAAGATGTTAACTGACGGATCTCGTCCGGCAGGTCGTTCCAGAGTCTGGGGGCAAAAACAGAAAAAGCCCTCTGGGTGGTTGTGGATAGCCTAAATCTTTGTGGCTCTAAAAATTTCCTCCCAGAGGACCAGAGTGCGCGGGGGGGGATTGTACGGGAGGAGGCAGTCTCTGATATAGCTTGGACCCAAGCCATTTAGGGCTTTAAAGGTAATAACCAACACCTTGTACTGGGCCCGGAAGCGAATAGGCAGCAAGTGGAGGGACCTCAAGACCGGGGTGATATGGTCCCTCCTAGATGTTCCGGAAACAAGCCTGGCTGCCATATTTTGAACTAACTGTAGCTTCCGAACCTGGCACAAGGGTAGCCCCATGTAGAGCGTATTACAGAAGTCAAGGTGGGAGGTTACCAGTGCGTGCACAACAGTCTCGAGATCCCTTACTTCCAGAAAAGGGCGCAGCTGGTAACAGGCGCTCCTGTACCATCACATTAACCTGATTTGTCATCAGGAGCAATGAATCAAGGAGCACCCCCAGACTGCGAAAACAGTCACTGGAGGAGAGTGTGACCGCATCCAGGACTGGAGGTTGCAACCCAATTCTTGGTTTCGGGGCCGCTACCGTGAGCACCTCCATCTTGTACAACTACTGCTATTACTAGTAATATGTGAGAATGATGCCTACAGAACTAACTCAAAGCATCAGTCCATTTACCATGATTATCTAAGTACTATATACATATACAAAAATTCAAGTCTCAAATGCTAATTCAGATCTGGCCAGAGTTGACCAAGCTCGTTTTTGACAGAGAGGAATGCAAAAATTCAAATATATTCTGAAATACTTAACCAAAAGTCTTCAAAATCATGTTCATTCTGAATTAAGGAAGGGAAGATGAACTATTTTAAGCCAATCTTATGAATAACCAGTGTGATCACAGGAGTGAGAAACTGGCCCTCAACTGGCAATATGTACTATGTGCTCAGGTGCTATTTCTGCTGTTCATAGAGAGGTTTCTTAGTACCAGGGAAGGTGAAAGAGAGTGCATAGTATCTGTGGTCACTACATCATGGCTATACAGTCAGAAGCCCAGAACGTGTGGGTGGCTGGCTGTGTCCCCCTTTCCTCTATACTGCAGCATAAACGTCAGCAGCTCTTAAACACTGAGGATGAGGTGGAGAAAATAAAGTGTGCACATTCTAGTAGAGTTCATTCTTCTCATTTTTGTAATTGGTAGATGCGAGAGGAATTTGACAAAGGAGACAGCAGTAGTAGACAAGTCATGTAAAACATTACTGATTTTAAATCTGAATATAATATAGCAGCCTACTCCATACATGGGAGAAGGAACTTGCAGGACACAGTGGGAACATATTCCAAATCTGGATTATGAAGACAACACTGAAAATTTTGACACAGCTCTAATTTTGACACAGACCAATACTAAATTTGGATTTTAGGGAGATACAAATCATGGCACCACTTGGGAAATGTAGAAGTGTTGAAACAACTTCATTGGCTACCAGTTCGTTTTCGGGCACAATTCAAAGTGCTGGTCATCATCTATAAAGCCCTATATAGTGTAGGTCCAAACCGTTTTAAATACTGTATCTCTTCATAGGACCCTGCCAGATCTTTAAGATCAGCAAAGGCTTTCTCTCGGTCCCACCATGATCACAGGCTTCTCAGTGGCTGTTCCCACCTTCTGGAACACCCTTCCAGGCTTGGTTTGCCTCCTCCCTGCTTTCCTTTCTCCAGCAAGCAAAGATATTTTTATTTAAGTAAACTTTTAGTGGTTAAGCAGGGAAATATATGTTTTATTTTGTTTTTAACTTTTGTATGATTTTAAAATGATTTTATAATGTTTTAAAGTGTGGATTTTAAATTGGTTCAAAAAGCTTTTTGTAAATGTTTGCAATTTGTTGTTCTGGCAGCCATTTTGGGTCCCGTCATGGGAGAAAGGTGGCATATAAATAAATAAATGGTGTACTATCTTACTCATAGATAACTAGAAGCACACCTATATTTGTTTTAATGCCTACAGATAAGACTCACTGGTAACCTGTCTAAAACAGAATATGCAGAAGATGTAACACCAAGTATAAAAACTATTTCTGCTGAGCTAATGTTTCCTCACCAAAGTTTCAATCTCTCTCTGTAAGGCAAGCATACCTTATGATGAGGCTGGACATTAAGAAGAAGGGGAGGAATCATACTGACAGCTTCTTGGCGGCTAATATTTCCCTGAAGCAACATAAAAATAAACAGAGTTAAATGTACCAATTCTATCTGATTACATACACTGAAAAAATAGATAAATTTCATGTTTCTAACAATACTTGTCCCAATTTACAAATTTCAGTTACCAGCCATACACAAAGCTGAAGACAAAGGTTTGGTTCAAGCAATTATTACAGGCTTTATAAAGTGTGGCTTATGAAGCTAAGAATTAGTGTCAGGACCAATGCTCCACTTTCCTCCAACGACTGTACAACAACTTCCAACAAAATGCCAGCAAAAAGCCAGGGAACTCGATCACTGCATCTGCACTGCAGAAATTATCCAGTTTGACACACTTTAACTGCCATGGATATGGTGCCATAACAAACTACCATTCCCAGACTTCCACAGCACTGACCCATGGCAGTTAAAATGATGCCAAACCAGATTATTTCTGCAGTGTGGATGCAGCCTCAGTTAAGCCAGAACTCTGTGTTATGTCTTAATGTACATTAAGAAACAAAAAAACAGGATATGATAAAGCAGCAGTGGTCAACCTGTGGCCCTCAGAAAGTGAACTGTTTGGTTGTTGGCAAAAGTGATTTATGTCTTTCTCCAGAAGTCGGTTAGAAGGAGAAAAGAGACCCAGGAGTTGTCTCTGCCCCTTCCAATATCCAACTGCTGACTTCAGGCCCCATTCCTTATGCCAATATGTAGCTGGAAACAGGCAGCCCACAAGTGTATGCAGCCCTTGAAGGACATGTTTGAGAATACCTAGTTTACACATTTTAGAAATATTGTGAAGTTAAAAGCTTTCATGGCCAGCGTCCATCATTTTCTGTGTGGTTTCTGGGCTATGTGGCCTCATTCTGGAAGAATTTTTTCCTAACATTTCACCTGCACCTGTGGCTGGCATCTTCAAATGGTGGTGGCATGGAAGTATGTGGGGTATATAAACTTGTGTGACTCTTGGTTGGGAGGAAGTAATTTACGTCTTATTCTGTGTGTTGGTCTATCATTGAGTGGTAAGGCTACAGGGTGGCAGGATATACGGAAGGATGTATCTATTTAATTAGCAATCCATTGTCTAATTAAACAGATACACATATGAGGCCCTGCCATACAACAATAGACCTACACACAGATTAACATGTAAATCACTTCCTCCCAACCAAGAGTCACACAAGTATACTCCCATGCCACCACCCTCTCAATATGCCAGCCAGAGATGCAGGTGAAATGACCAGAAAAAAATCTTCCAAAAGGAGATCACATAGCCCAGAAAAACCACATAAAACTTTAGAAATATTTATTGTAAACAGGGCAAAATACAGGCCATCAGGGAACTTTTTTAAAAATAATTAGGGCTGCAATATCAGTTAAATAAATTATAACCTTTTCAAAATATTTATCGGGCATTCTCAGACGACCAAGAAATACTTGCTAAAAAGTATTAAAATGTTCATTACTGTTAATTTCAGTATTTATAAAAAAAATAGCCAAAGGAGGGAGTCACTTTAGATCAGGCATGCACAACTTCAAAGTATATAGAGGCCAAAATTAAACTAGGCTAAACTTCTTTGGGCCACAAATAGGTTTTTAGCGGCTCGCTTTCCAATGTGTTTGCCCTTCCTCCTCTTCCGCCGCCCAGCTATTTCCCAGAAGAAAGCCAGGCAGTGAAGGAGCCTTAAGGGGCAAGCATACAACAACAAAACATGGCAGTTAAAATGGTGTCAACCTGGATTATTTATGCAGTGTAGATGCAGATTGAAAGAAAAGAAGCCAGTACCATGAGCTTTTGTAGACATGAACCTTCTTTCTCAGATGCATGAAGAACTTTCAGTTAGTTTATTACCTAACTACACTCTTGCTGTTGTGTGCCTTCAAGTCACTTCCAATTTATGACAACCCTCAGGCAAACCTATCACAGGGTTTTCTTGGCAAGTTTCTTCAGAAGGGGTTTGCCATTACCATCCTATGAGGCTGAGAATGTGATTTGCCCAAAGTCACCTAGCAGGGTTCCATGGCTGAGGCAGGATTTGAACCCTGGTCTCCAGAGTCATAGTCCAACACTCAGATCACCACACCACGCCAGCACTCTTACAGTGCTATTCCACTTTTACTGCTCTAGCTGCCCCCTGTTACATTCTGAGGTTTGTAGTTCAGTGAGCCCTAAGAGCTCTCTGGCTGAGAATTCTAAATGCCCTTCCTCAAACTGCAAATCCCAGAATGCAACTGGAAGCAGCCAGAACAGTAAAACTGGAATAGCAGCACTATAAGAGTATAGTGCAGTACTCTCCTCATAAATGCTACAAAATCCTTTTGTGTACTAGCTTTAAAGCTATATTTGTTTTGATTACTGTAAACCACCTTGAGTTCCCAGGTGTTTTCAGAGGGAGTGTGACCCCATCTAACGCAGGCTGGATCCCTACTCCCCGATCTGCCTTCTGACTGACAAGGAGCACCTCTGTCTTATCTAGATTAAGTATGAACTTGTTTGCCCTCATCCAATCCATTACCGATGACAGACACTGGTTTAGGACCAGGACAGCCTCCTTGGACTGTGGCGGAAAGGAGTAGTAAATAATAATAATAATAATAATAATAATAATAATAATAATTATATAGTAGAGTGTCATTGGCATCAGACTATGATTCTAGAAAACAGGATTTGATTCCCACCAGGAATATGGGAAACCCGCTAGGGCACCTTGGGCAAGTCACACTCTCACCCTCAGGGGAAGGCAATGGCAAACCACTTCTGAACAAATCTTGCCGCAAAAAAAACCACAACAAAAAACAAACAAACATGATAGGTTCACCTTAGGGTCACTGTAAGTCATGAATGACTTCAAGGCATACAAGCCACTGGAGAGATCATTTGGAGACATGGGGCGTGGTGTTATCAATACGCTGATGACACCCAGATATACTTCTCCATGTCTCAGTCTTCAGCTTCGACTTCAGATGGCATCTCTCCTCTCAATGACTGTCTTAAGGCAATAATGGACTGCATGAAGAAAAACAGACTGAGACTGAATCCAGAAAAAATGGAGGTACTAACAGTCGTGGGCCCGAACCCAGGTATGGGAATACAACTTCCAGTCCTACATGGGGTCACACTCTCCTCTAAGGACTGTGTTCGCACTCTGGGGGTGCTCCTGGATCTGTCGCTCCAGATGTCAAATCAGGTAAATGCGACAGTTAGGAGCACCTGTTACCAGCTTCGGCTGATAATCCAACTGTGCCCTTTCCTGGAAACTAAGGATCTTGAAACTGTGGTTCATGCACTGGTAACCTCCCATCTTGATTTCTGTAATGCGCTCTACATGGGGCTACCCTTGTGCTTGGTCCAGAAACTCCAATTAGTACAGAATATGGCAGCCAGGCTGGTCTCGGGAACATCTAGGAGAGACCATATTACACCCGTGCTAAAATCACTCCACTGGCTGCCTATTAGTTTCCAGTCACAGTGCAAGGTGTTAGTTATGACCTTTAAAGCCCTACATGGCTTGGGTCTAACCTATCTCGGGGACCGCCTCCTTCCATATGATCCACCCTGTGCACTTCAGTCCTCTGGGAGGAATTTGCTACAGCCTATGAAAGCGAGGCTGTCGGCAACCTCCCAGAGGGCCTTCTCTGCTACCGTGCCCAGATTATGGAATGGCCTGCCGGACGAGATCCATCTTATTACCACCTTAAACAGCTTCAAAAGGGCTGTTAAGATGGATCTCTTCCGGCAGAGGCCTTTCCTGAATAATTATCCCAGCACAAGAGTTAGCTAATTCTTCTCCCTTTCTATGCTACTGCTGTCATGATGCTTTGTTTTTATGCTGTGATTTAATTTAAAATTGTTCTAATTGTTTAAGTTTAATAATTTTTTAAGGGGTGGGTGGGTTTTTGGGGTTGTATGTAATTTATTGTAATTTTAATTGTTGTAAGCCGCCCTGATTGCTTAATAATTATTATTATTATTAGGAAAGCCAGGGGTTAAAGTTGGAGACAAGGGTTTGAATCCCCTCTTGGCCCACTAGCCAACATTAGGCAAGTCACACTTTCTCAGCCTCAGAGGGTAAAAGACAAACCCACTCTGAACAAATCTTGTCAAGAAAAACCCAGGATAGGGTCACCATAAGTCAGAAATGACTTGGAAGGCACATAAAAATAATGCATGGGAAGTCAACTTGGAAGCAATGAACAACAACAAAATGCTGCTTTTAGGACACAGCCTGGATCTGACACCTCTTGGGGCAGGAGGCTTGGGGTCTCAACCACCAGGGAGAGAGTTAAAGGATGGGGGGTGGGAAAGCCCCTTGACCCTCTTCCCCTCCTCTTTTCTTGCCACACTCTCTCAGCCTCTCCTCTCCTCCCTGCGGAGCAGCCAGCTGGCTCCCCCAATATTGCCACAACTGAGGTTGTTTATTTTTGTTGTTATTATTCATTTCCTCCTGCCTGGGCTGCTTGAGGTTTGTGGGGTGGCATTGGCACAGCCATAGCAAGCAAACGTCAGGCTAAAGTGGAGCTCACTTGCCTGCCCTCCTCTTTCACCTCTCCCTGGCCAGTTACTAAGGCAGCCAAAGAGCTGCAGCTGCCTCATGCTGGTGCCGCTAAGACCACAGCCACCATGAAGTGCTCTGGAGCCCTGGAAGAGAAGGTGGTGCCTGAGGAGGAGGAGGGCAAGGCAGATTGGGGGGGGGGGGGGGAAAGAAAACCAGCATCCTCCACATTCCCACGGGCTAGCCAAAATCCTTCAGTGGACCACAAGCAGCCCGTGGGCCGTATGTTGTGCAGGCCTGCCTTAGATAATAGCTCTCACACAACACGAAGTCTAACCTAGTGTAAAGAGAATGTGCTTTGTCTCTTACAAACTATTTTGAGATTTTATGCAGGTTTTAGATATTTAATCTTATTATCTGTTTGATCAAATATATTTTTATTTTGGGAACAGCCCTATTAGGAATCTCAGGACTGTAATACACTTGGAAAGTCATTAGTGCTAATAGTTGCCAGATAACACTCCAAAAACAGTGACATGTTTACTGGATTCTTATAAGGGCCAGATATTCACTATACTGTATTGGATTCTCATAGGTATCATATATTCATTACTCATAGTTTGATTTTACAACATCTAAGTAGTGTTCTAAAACAGTTTGTGCAATCTGAAAATTAGCCTCTGCAGAACTCCAAAAACCATCAGTCTCCAATAATGCAATATCCTTGCCCACTTTGTCCGATAATGTAAAATGATATTGTGAATATGAGGACTACTGTGATGATCGGCTATTTTATGATAGAGTAACAATAATCTTCATATTCATATCTAGAAGACATAACATGAAACATCACATATATTTTATTCGTATACATAGACAGTGCTTGTAACTCTGGGATGTTGTTTGAAAAACAGAAATGGTCTTTCAAAAATACAATTCCGCTGTTCTTAGGTTCTGATCAACACTCCTGTGCATAATGAGGCAAAGCCTCTTATGCTAGTAGGAGCAAGGAGTAAGAACCATAACAATCAAGTATACTGAGACTCCAGTGCTTCCAACATGTATTTAGAACTATCAACTATATGCAAGTACAGTGGTACCTCGACATACGAGTTTAATTCGTTCCGTAACCTTGCTCGTATGTCAAATTGCTCGTATCTCAAAGCATCTCAATTTTCCCCATTGAAATTAATTGAAATGTAGTGTGCGGTGTAGTGTGCGATTCCTCGTATCTCAAATCTTGCTCTCATCTCAAAGCAAAATATCGCTCACTCGGCGGCTCGTATCTCAAAACACTCGTATATCAGGGCACTCGTATGTCGAGGTACCACTGTACATGAGTTACATGCTTGGTCTTCAAGATGATCAATATACAAAATGCAAAAAATGACACTAACATTCAGCACTAACATTAATGTTTGGAGGGCCTTTTTGAGCATAACATGCAAATATGCCACAAAGCCATATCCAACTAAAAATACAAATCAACAAATGAGAATATGAAGAGAACTAGAAGGATCAGAACAAGTCCATATTAAATGTTTGCACTGGTCCCAGTGCAATGATGCCTTGGCAATGATAATTGGAATGGCAGTCAACCTAATCTATAGCACGAGGTAGCTCTTTGTCACACACTGTTTACAAGAAATGTCACATGGATATAATTCATGCTCATACATAACACACTATTCACTATGTTGCAACAATTTCTGATTCTCCAAGGGAAGGTGGACAGAGGGAAAAGACTACTTAGATATAGGATAATAATGATGCATATAATTTTAAAAAGTAATCAGTATTAATAAGGAACGCAGTGGCTCAGTGGTTAAGATGCTGACTCTGATAACTACAAAGTTGGCAAGTTACCAGTTCGAGACACAAGCGCCACATGCCAGAGTGAGCTCCCATCACTAGTCCCAGCTTCTGCCAACCTAGCAGTATGAAAGCATGTAAAAGTGCAAGTAGATAGAGGTACCACTTCGGTGGGAAGGTAACAGCGTTCTGTGCAATCATGCTGGCCACACAACCACAGAGCCGTTTTTGAAAACGTCGGCTCCCTCGGTTTAGTAACGAAGATGAGCACCGCCTCTTACGATCGGATATGCCTAGACAATCATGTCAATGGGGAAACCTTTACCTTTTAATCAGTATTAATACTTACACATTCTGTTTCACTGACAAGAAAATGATGAAATTTTTCTAGCTCTGGGGATTTCCGCAGGACTTTTCTGCTTAGATTTGTCTGCCATGCTAACTCTTCTGGATACCTAGTGAGACAACAGTATCTTTGAATATGATGCTTCCACAATGTTGTAGAAATTACATTTTAAATTGTAGAAACATAGACTCAATTTGTGTATGGAACGTGTTAACTATGAAGTTAATGAACTTAAACATGCAAAGAAATCACAAGCCCCCCCCCCCCCCCGAGAATAACTTTCAGATGTAACAGAAGCTACTGGTTCCTTGTTAAGTTCTTTTCATTTAGCCACTTCTACCTCTAGGAGGATTTAAGTGGTCATCGGTGGTGATTAGGCAGTATGTACAAGCAGGCTGTAAATGAATGATAAGCCAACAAATCTGGTTTATCATTTGCTTGATCAGTGCAAGTTCATGCAACACAAACTATCAAAATCAGAGTGAGATACACATTTAAAAACAGTATGTTATACTGCTAACAGTTACAATTATACAGCAAAATCAGGATCAAGAGAAATATGCTGATGGTCAATACAGAAAATAACCTTACCAATTTAATGGTTGTGGCATTTCAATTTTCTGACCATCTACCATCTTGTTCTCTAATTCCTTGAAATATTTGTTCTTCAGACAGTGCAGGATTTCCTTGGCATGGCTAAAAAAGGATAAAAGCAAAACTAATCAATGTATGAGTCTGTTGGTGGCTGTGCAAGAGAGAAATCTTATTCTTTTAGTATGGCTTCTTGTCCAGTATCAAAAATCGTACTGCCAGCTGCCAGCTTTACTAATATTCCAGATTAAACTCTTTCCTTGTATATGTATACACACACAGGCACATGAATATCTGCAGAAACAAGCTGCAGATGTGTACAACATTTGATGTTTGAAAGAAAAGAATTTCATTTCTGAAAGAGATTTGAAAGAGAATTTGTTTTCTGAAGACTATCAGAAATCAGCCAAGCTACCATAAATTCTTTATTCAAACATTACACTTCTTATTAGGCTTTAAAGCACTCAGGGGCTGTAAAATTTTCTTCACTGTGTATACGTTGTAATTTGGAGTACTTCTCACCCATTCACATATAGATATAAATAACAAAGTACTGTTACTGAACAAGCTCTTGATTTGAATCTCATCTCTACAATCTCTACAATGACCTCATAAAATGGCCTTAAATTAAACTGTTCTCTCTCTCTCAGTTGCATTCTCACATACACTTAAGATACTGGGCTAATGATACAGAGTCACCTCTCAGGGATGCTGCAAGTTACAACAAGTACACAATAATACAGATAAAGCACTTTACAGTGAAATCTCCACACATATCTTCTCTGAAGGAGGCATCACTGAATTCAACAGAGTTGCCACCTAATAAAGCATGTAAAAGACTGTAGCTACAACAGCTAATGGAGTGTAGCAGGGAGTTCCAAAAGAAAATCAGCATGTGCTTTGTAGACTGCATAGATCATGAAAGGCTATGGAATGCCCTTAAAGACATGGAAGCGTGAACACATTTGATAGTCCTAATGAGGAATCTGTACTCAGGGGCTACTGTACGAATAGAACATAGAGAAACATAATGGTTCCTAATTGGCAAAGGAGTCAGACAAGGCTGCATCCTATCACCCTATATATTCAACCTATATGCAGAACATATTGTAAGGAAAGCAGACTTGGACATGGGAGAGGGAGGAATGAAAATAGGAGGAAGAAATATCAACAATCTGAGATATGCTGACGAAACCATAATACTAGCAGAAAACCTCACAGACCTGGAACAACTACTAAGGAAGATCAAAGAAAAAACTGTAAAGGCAGGCTTACTGTTGAACATAATGACCATAGAGAACTTACACACATTCAAACTAGACAATGAAGAAATAGAAATAGTAAAAAAGTTCTCATATCTGAGATCAAACATTGATCAGAATGGAGACTGCAGCCAGGAAATCAGAAGATTAAGAATAGGGAGGGTGGCTATGAAAGAACTAGAAAAGATCCTAAAATGCAAAGACATACAACTCAGCACAAAAATCAGAATCATACAAGCCATTGTATTCACTATTACCATGTATGGATGTGATAACTGGACAGTCAAGAAAGAAGATAGGAGGAAAATCAACTCATTTAAAAGCTGTTTAGGGTGGTAAGGGAACTGACACAGGTTCCACCTGTGCAGAACCCTTTACTTAACCCAACAACAGCCTGCTGTGATGTGTTTCACAACTTCTTTGCAGATAAAATCTCTCAGATAAGAGCCAACTTAGGGCCTTTGCAGACTGCCAGAAATAGTGCAAATTGAGTCCACTTTAAGGGTTAGGGTTAGTGCTAGGGGATCATGGGAATTGTTTTTTTTCTTTTCTGAGACATTGAGCCTTCTCTGTCAGAGAGCTCTGGTGCCACAATAAAATACAGTTCCCATGATTCCCAAACCCTTAAAGTGGACTCAATCAGCACCATTTCTAGCAGTCGGCAAAGGCCCTTACACGCCAGTGTTGTAACAGACTCAATTGACGAGGTGTCCAGCAACTCCGTTGATGAAATTATACTGGATCAGCTTCATCTGTAAGTACTGATGACGTGGACAAGCTCCTTGGTAGAGTGAGGAAAACTCTCTTGATCCTTGCCCTTCATGGCTGCCCTCTTGATCCTTGCCCTTCATGGCTGGCCAGCCAGGGGAGAGATGCCTTGAGGATGTTTCTTAGGGACATTATCAATGCATCCCTTAGGGAAGGTTATACTCCATCCTGTCTGAAGGAAGTGGCAGTTAGGCCGCTTCTGAAAAAACCTTCCCTGGACCCCCTGGACATGAACAGCTATAGGCCAGTCTCTCTACCTTTCTTCAGCAAAGTGACCAAGAGGGCGGTTGCTCTTCAACTCCAAGCTGTCTTGGAAGAAACCGACTATCTAGACCCATTTCAAACTGGCTTTAGGACAGGATATGGAGTTGAGACTGCCATGGTTGCCTTGGCTGATGACCTTCATCTGGGCATCAACAGGGGTAGTGTGACCCTGCTGGTGCTTCTGGACCTCTCAGCGGCTTTTGATACAATAGATCATATCATCCTCCTGGAGCGCCTAAGAAGGCTAGGAATTGGAGGCACTGCATTGAAGTGGTTCCGTTCCTTCCTCTCAGGCAGATCCCAGAGGGCGATGCTTGGGGACAGTTGCTCTACAAGAAAAGAGCTTAACTGTGGCATCCCACAAGGCGCTATCCTGTCTGCGATGCTATTTAATATATATATATATGAAGCCGCTGGGAGAGCTCATTCGGAGACATGGGGCACGGTGTTATCAGTACACTGATGACACCCAGATATACCTCTCCATGTCTCAGTCCTCAGCTTTGACTTCAGATGGCGCCTCTCCTCTCAATGACTGTCTTAAGGCAGTACTGGACTAGATGAGGAAAAACAGATTGAGACTGAATCCAGATAAAACGGAGGTACTTACAATAGCGGCCCCAAAACCAGGTATTGAGATACAACCTCAAGTTCTGGATGGGGCCACTCTCTCCTCTAAGGACTGTGTTTGCAGTCTGGGGGTGCTCCTGGATCCGTCACACGAGATGACAAATCAGGTAAATGCGACGGTTAGGAGTGCCTGTTATCAGCTTCATCTGATACACCAGCTGCGCCCTTTCCTGGAAGTTAGAGACCTTGAAACTGTGGTGCACGTTCTGGTAACCTCCCATCTTGATTTCTGTAATGTGCTCTACATGGGGCTACCCTCGTGTTTGGTCCAGAAACTCCAATTAGTACAAAATATGGCAGCCAGGTTGGTCTCAGGAACAAGAAGAGACCATATTACGCCCATTTTAAAATCACTTCACTGGTTGCCCATTAGTTTCCGAACACAGTACAAGGCGTTACTTATTACCTTTAAAGCCCTAAATGGCTTTGGTCCAACCTATCTCTGGGACTGCCTCCTTCCGTACAATCCACCCCACATACTCAGATTCTCTGGGAGGAATCTGCTGCAACCTATAAAAACTAGGCTGTCAGCAACTGCCCAGAGGGCCTTTTCAGCACCTGCTCCCAGATTATGGAATGTCCTGCCTGACGAGATCCGTCTTATTAGTACCTTAAACAGCTTTAAAAAGCTGTTAAGATGGATCTCTTCCAGCAGGCCTTTCCTGAATAGACATCCCGGCCCGAAGAGTTAATTCATCCTTCTCTCCCAAACTCTGCCGCAGTTATTGTTGCTTGATGTTCTTTGACTTAATTTTAAGTATGTTTTAAATTCTTTTATCATTTAATTCTATTTTAAGGGGTGGGTGGGTTTGTGGGATTTGTATTGCATTTGTATTGTACTTTTAATGTTGTAAGCCATTTGTATCTGCAGAGGGGCGGGATAAAAATAATTATTATTATTATTATTATTATTATTATTATTTCAGATGTGGTGCTAGAGAAGAGTGCTGAGGATTCCATGGACTGCCAAAAGGACAAACAAATGGGTCCTAGAGCCGATCAAGCCAGAAATATCCCTAGAAGTCAAGATGACAAGACTTAAGACTGTCGTACTTTGGACACATCATAAGAAGAAATGAATCGTTGGAAAAGACAATAATGTTAAGAAAGATGGAGGGAAGCAGAAAGAGGGGAAAGCCACATGCTATATGGATGGACTTTATTAAAGAGACCACGAATATGAGTTCACAGGAGCTGGGTAGAGCAGTAGAGGACCGGGGGGGGGGGGGGAGGGGGCTGGAGATGTCTCATCCATAGGGTCACCATGGGTCGAGATTTGATGTGAAAGCAATTAACAACAACAAAAATACTGTAACTACAATCACTTTATAATTTACAATCACTTAATAATGACTATATACTTCAGTGGTTTATGCCTGATTGCATGGTATCATGGATTCAACCTTTGAGCCTGGAAGCTGATTTCAGCAGCAGCAGCAGTTTAGGCTTCTGCATCAGCAACACTCACTTCTTGAGATGTCGTACTTAGCCATGGTGGCACATGCCTTAGTTACATCCTGTCTGGATTACTGTACACACTCTGCGTGGAGCTAGCTTTGAAGAGTATTTGGGAAATTCAGATGGCCCGAAGAGCTGCAACCAGATTATAAATGGGGGCTGCCTACAAGGAAGACACAACTCCTTTGTAGCAACAGCCCCATGGACTGCCAGTCCTTTACAGGCACAATTCAAAGTGCTGGTGATGACCTATCAAATCCTGTAAGGGTCAGTTCTAGGGTATTTGAAGAACTGTATTCTTCCATACAAACTTGTTCGTGATTTTAAGATCTTCAGGGGAAGCCCTTCTCTCTGTCCCACCATCTTCAAAGATACATTTGGTGGGTACAAGGGAAAGGGCCTTCTCAGTGGCTGCTCCTAGGCTCTGAAAAGCTTTTCCAAATAGGTTAGATTGGTACACCTTTATTATATTTCTGTAGACAAGTGAAAACCTTTTTATTCCAGTAGACTTTGAGAATTTATTTACTTATTGGGGAAACAGGTTTTGTATAATGTGCTGGACTTTTACTCGTTGTTGTTGTTTAATGATTCATGTTTTTAACCAGTTTTACCTGTATATTTTTTTTGACAGCTTACTTGCTTTATAACTTTCGTATGCTATGAATTTTTAACAACGCTTTAACTGCTGTCTCAAGCCACAAACTGAGGAAAGGGTAATATACAAATAAAATAGTAATAATAAATATCAAATTAATAACAGATCGGTAATCACACCAGCAGTGCTCACCTCTTGTACCCTGTTATGCGGAGAGTGGCAGGAAGTGGCTCTCGCAGAGCTTTCATGAAGCTCTCCCACTCCCCCTGAGGCACAATGCCTAAAGTACCATAGTAATGTTCAAACAATGCGTTCTCCTTCACAATCTCTGGATAACCACCTTCAGGCCAGCCCTATGGGAAAGACAAAAGAGCCGATCAATACCAATTCTTACTAAGAAAATATATAGTTATAATTACCTACCTTGGCACAGTCTCATTGCTTTTTAAAGGAAGTTCTTCAACCTGGGTTTAGATCTAGTTTATCTAAACCCAGGCTGGAAAACTTCCTTTAAAAAGCAATGAGCTGCTGTGCCAAGATAGGCAAATATAATAGTTACAACTTTAAAAAGTAATTTGAATGTAACTAAAATATGCTTTAATCATTTTCAGAAACATCAAAATGCTTCAAGCCATGCAAAACCCCATAAAGTATTACATACGCAACCCTATTTATTAATTTAAACCAGTAACATTAAATGTGATTGCAAGTATTTAAATTGAGCATCATTAAACCAGGAAAATGGTGACATTATTCTTTGCCAAAGTACAATCGCATGGGAAGTTAGATTTGCCTTAGTTGTTGTTTGTTGTTAACTGCTCTTGAGTTGACCCCAACTCATGGCAACCCTGTGGATGAGACATCTCCAAGACTTTCCACTGCTCTAGTTAGTTCTTGTAGATTTGGGCGCATGGCCCCCCAAACTGAGTCTAGCCATCTGGTGTGCGATCTTCTTTTTCTACTACCAGTAGCTTTCTTAGCATTCTTGTCTTTTCTAGTGACTCATATATTTTAGGATCTCATGATGTCACCAAAGTACGACAGCCTCAGTTTTGTCATCTTGGCGTCCAAGGAAAGTTCAGGCTTGGTCTGTTTAAATACCCATTTGTTTATCTTTTTGGTTTTCCACGGTATCCTCAGCATTCTTCTCCAGCACCACAGCTCAAATGAATTTATTTTCTTCCTATCTGCTTTCTTCACTGTCCAGCTTCCACAGACATACATGGTGCTGGGGAAAACAATGACTTGGACGATTCTAACTTTAGTACTCAGTTGTATCTTTTTACATTTTTGGATCTTGTCTTGTTCTTTCATGGCTGCCTTTCCCATTCCTAGTCTTCTTCTGATTTCTTGACTGAAGTCTCCATTCTGATCAATGTTTGATCCAAGGTATGAGAAATCTTTAACTATTTCTATTACTTCCTTATCAACGTTGAATTTATGGAAATCCTCTGTAGTCATTATTTTTTGTTTTGTTTAGATTCTGCAGGAAGCCTGCCTTTGCACTTTCTTCTTTAAGTTTCCTTAATAACTGCTCCAAGTCTATGACATTTCCCACTAGAGATTATGTTTTCTGCTAGTAGTATGGTAACGTCTGTACATCTTAGATTGATGATGCTCCTTCCTCCTCTCTTCACATCTCCTTCTTCTGAATCTAAACCTGCTCTTCCTACGATATTATCTGCATAGAAATTCGACAAGTAGGCTGATAATATGCAGGCTTGTCTCACCCCCTTCTCAACTGGCAAAGTTATCAACTGGCAAAAGAGATCAGGGAAGGCTGCATATTATCACCCTTCTTGCTCAATTTGTACGCAGAGAATATCTTAAGTAGAGCAGGTTTAGACTCAGGAGGAGGAGGAGGAGTGAAGATAAGAGGAACATCATTCTCTTACCACACACCCCCAAAAAGAAAAGAAAAATCAGTTAATTGCAAGTGACTCGCAATTTCCAGGGAGTTGCTTCTGGGGAAAGGAGGAAAACAAAGAAAGGAAGAAAAGAAGACAGGCTGCCTAAATCAGGGGTAGGCAACCTTTCCCCTTTAAGGGCCGAGGGACTTTAGCTCCCAGGAGCTACTGGCCAACATGGGACTATTGGCCAACATGGCTGAGGCTTCTGGGAGCTGAAGTCCCTCGACCCTTAAAGGCAGGGGTAGGCTACCTTTCCCCTTTAAGGGCCGAGGGACTTCAGCTCCCAGAATCCCAGGAGCTACTGGCCAACATGGGACTATTGGCCAACATGGCTGAGGCTTCTGGGAGCTGAAGTCCCTCGACCCTTAAAGGCAGGGGTAGGCTACCTTTCCCCTTTAAGGGCCGAGGGACTTCAGCTCCCAGAATCCCAGGAGCTATTGGCCAACATGGGACTATTGGCCAACATGGCTGAGGCTTCTGGGAGCTGAAGTCCCTCGGCCCTTAAAGGGGAAAGGTTGCCTACCCCTGCCTTAAAGGGGAAAGGTTGCCTACCCCTGGCCTAAATGCATCTGAGGAAAGAGACTGAAGTCTAGGAAAGCTCATATTGCCAACTTCTTTCTTTCAGTTACTCTCAAAGATGCTACAAGATCTCTCTGCATACTGAGAGACTGACAGATACCCACTCATCCACCCAGGAAACAAACGAGACTAGATGTATCTCCCTGAAAATAAAGGACAATACCGCACTACACTGTTACAGCGCTATCATTCCACTTTAACGGCTACGGCTGCCTCCTGTGGAACCCTGGGATTTGTAGTTTAGGGAGGGGCACTGGGAATTCTCAGCCAGAGGGCTCTTCGGCCTGACTAAACTACAAACCCCAGAATTCCACAGGAGGCAGCCGTATCCGTTAAAAAGGAACAAAAGCGCTGTAACAGTGTTGTAAAACGTCCTGCGAGTGGCGGTTCCAGGTGATAAGTGCCGAGGAGGGAGGGAGCCATTCCTGGAAAGATCCAGACAGGTAACGAAGAAGCCTCTGCGGGGCCCAGCCACCCCACTTCCTTCCCTTGCCCCCGAAGCTCCCAGGCTAGGCCTCGACTTACCCCAGGGCCCCTATCTCGGCCCTGCCTCTGGCCCATTGCGCCCGCCAGACTGGCGACGCCCCTCCGCCACAAGGCTCTGAACTAAAGGGGGGCCTCAACGGCTGCAAAAGAACCCAATTTTCCTCAGACAGGCCGCCAGCCACTGCGCATGCCCAGACACTCACGCGCGTGTATACCACCAGCGCAGAGGGAGGCGTGGGAGTCAGACTCACAAAATGGAGGCTGCGAGCGATGGAGTCACGTGGGAGGGAAGCGGAGGCCTAGCTGAAAAGGGCCGGAAGCTGTTGTTTGTTGTAAACGGATGCATTCGCATTGAAGAAGTAATCCGATCCGACACTACTTTAAGTGCCATGACAGTGTAGTGTGGGGGTTTTTTTGGGTTTTTTGGTGGCAAAGTACAAACTTCTGGGAAATTCTGGTTCCCAGAATTCCATAGCGTTGAGCCGTGGCAGTTACAGTGGTGTCAAACCGAGTTATTTCTGCAGTGCAGCTAGCAGGAACCATTTAACGCAGTGGTGTCCAACTGCTAAATAGGGTTACCATAATTATCTACCACCAAACTGGGACAAAATGGAGAACATTCAAGAAAATGGAAGACATGAGCAACTAAAAGCCAAAAATAATAATTTTTTTAAAAATAAAACATTAAAATAAATCCATGCTTCTTAGTCATGCGCAAAATGGAGGAGATTTTGACATTCTTCTTAGACAGAAGGCTGAAATGTAACTTGAAGGCACACAACAACAAACCTAATAAAATACATCTGAGGAAGTAGAATTCAAAGATATAGAGACCTTGTTGCACATCTGAGACTAAATGCATCTTCCAGATGTCTTGGGCTTCAGCTCCCAGAATTCCTGACTGTGAACCATGTTGGCTGGGGGCTTCTGGGAGTTGCAAGTCCAAAACTCCTGGAAGAGCGAAGTTTGGGAACCATTGAAATGTGTTGCAGAATGAAAGATGAAGCCTGTGAAAGACAGTGGGGCTTCTGCAATCATTGGAGCGCTGAATTTGAACTCTTCACATGGGCGGTTTTTATTAGTTCAATGGGCATTTGATGGTTGGAGGTGGTTTATTGGAGAAACCAGCTTATTATCAGCTGCATCTTTATGCTGGAACATCCATAGTACACAATGTTTAGGGCTTGGAATTCAAAGGCACCGCAAAGGTGGTTTGTTGAGAAGAAAACTGGTGATTGGGAGGTGGAGGTGAGAGGAAGTAGGCTGTGGTTGTTTTGATTAGGAGGTAAGGATGGATTTAGCCCAGCGACACTTAGGTGGCTTGGGATAGGTAGGTAGTTATTTGAGGAACTGTGACAAATAAGAAAGTGCTTCACTGAAAACCATATGCTTCTGTACACTAAGTAATCTGAAGCCATTTCTCTCACTTCTGTTTTAATAAAGTTACTGCTTCACACTCATAATGTCCCTTGACCATGGCTATCCCAGTGGGTAAAAGCCTTTTAAAGACTTCGCAACTGTGGTAACACCATAAATAAATTACATTATGTCCAAAACACACTGCAGAAATAATCCAGTTTGCAACGGCTTTCACTGCCCTGACTCAATGCTAGGGAATTCTGGGAACTGTAGTGCTGTGAGACATTCAGCTTTCTCTGTCTGATGCCACAATAAACTACAATTCCCGGGATTCCACAGCATTGAGCCATGGTGGTTAAAGCAGTCCCAAACTGGAATATTGCTGCAGTGTGTTTTGGACCACAGTTAATTAAATAAGTAGTTCTTATAAGTAGTTTATTTGTACCTGGCTTGTCCTGAGGTAGACATAGGTAGAAAAAAAGAAACTAAAAATCTTTTTGGCTATATTATAAGACGAATAAGTGGCTTGCTTTCTTTTCTTCTGCTTTGGGGGAAAGGTCAGGCTAAGTTTAAAAAAAGAAACTTTTGAGACATCTAGTTTCCTGTTTATTGCAAAGTTAGTGCAGGGGAAGGCAACCTTTTTAAGACCTGGGCCGGTCTCCCGTAGCCCAGGTCTCGGCTGGGCCAGGGGGGGGGGGAATGGCGGCGCGCACCCTCTGATGCCGCACGCGCCCCCCCCGTGCATGCTGCTGCCACAGCGCGCGCAGCAGCAGCCGCCGCGGCACATATTGCGGCCGCCATTTTGGAAATCAAAATGGCGGCCGCGACGTGCTTGCGCATGCGCAAGAGTACTGCGCATGCGCAAACGCGTTGCGACCACCATTTTGATTTCCAAAATGGCGAGTGTGGCCGCAGAGCGGCAAAAATGCGCCGCTGTGGTGGCAGCGGCAACCTTCGGCCTGGGCCAGTAAGTCCAGGGACCGAGGCCTTAACCGGCCCCCTGGCCGTAGGTTGCCGGTCCCTGAGCTAGTGTCTTCTCTGAATTCAACCGGGGGCCTAGCTTCCTGTTTTTGCAAGGTTTGCAAAGCTGATGAGCTAGTTAGTGCATATGGGGGTTGACAAGGAATAAGTTTAGCCAATGAAATGCTAAGTTGTGCCTTATACGTAATGTATAATGTAAAGTCCAGCCTGCTACTGTTAAATAGCTGTTTTAGCCCAGTAAAGGGCTCTTAGTGCTTTTGGAAATTATTCCACCTAAGAGTCTTGGTCAAAGAAAGTCTTTCTTTCCTACATTGGTCTCTGTTCTCAGTTATTTGCACCTAGCTGCTACAGTCCTCCAAAATTGGGAGCCAAAAGTGGCTTAAACTGCAATGGCCGTTAACAACAGCCATACCTCAGTTATCAGAACCTCTAATAAAGAAGATTCTTTTTACAAAGTCTTTTCATGCCTGTCTAACCCTGTCTTTTTTCTTTCTGTCCTCTCTCTAGCGGGAAGGTTTTTAAGAAACATTGGCATTGGAAGGATGGTTGAGGGGAACCACAGAAAGACATACTTTCAGTATTGAGACACAGCAGTGTGTCTGCAGTAAATGCATTAATGTTTGAGTTGGGAAAGTATGGGATTCTCCTCTAACTGATTCTCCTGTAGCTGTGTGTGCTTTCCTAGGGGAGAGCAGATAAGTTTGCATCACCAGCTGCCTCCAGCATGTTAAAAACCCTAGGTCTATACACTTGACCACCAAATAGAAATCATAAGCAAAATGGAGGCCGGGTGAAAAATAGTCATCCCTTGATGCAATTGGAAGAAATATTTAGGTGATCTCTAGGAGGTTCAAAATGTTTTTGTTTGCTTATGCAAGGCTTACCTGACCTGGTTGTTTCCTTTCACATGTGCATACTGTTAATTTTGGATGAAAGGTTTCATCAAATATGTTGGACTCCTTTTCTATGGTATAAGAACATATCCCTATTTTTTCCCATGTTATTTCTGCCACTGGTATCACATTTCCTGTTAAAGAGATAATGCCCAGGAACAGATGTACTTTATTAATTGAGATATAGTGGTGTCTTCTGATCAGTGATGAAAATTTCAAATTTTTCATTTTTTAAAAGTTTCATATTCAGTTTTTGAAAATTTATTTCTTGCTTTGAGATGAGTAAAGGTGTCCATAATTTTAAACATCCAGCTGACTTGCTTGTTTATACTCTGTCAAAAGGACAGCTAATTCTGATGTCTGTCTTAATGCTATGACGCCTTCCTACCTCCCAAAATTATTACCGTATATCTTTGCTGGCAAGTACTCTGTCAGGAATTGTATAGTGTTCTTGCCCCAGTCAATCTGATGTCTTGCCTGATTAAGCAATTTGGAGCTGTCGTTGTTATTATCTATTAACAATCAACAGATCAGACATGGAGCTGTCAAAAGCCCACTCATATTTTGTGTCTTTGACTGTCCTAAAGCAGTATTATACTACTTACAGAAATCCAAACATTATGCTTTAGACCCTGTGTTACCTAAGTTGCAGTGGTTCCTGGGAGGGCACCCACAAATTGAATTCAATGGAGAAATTAATTTAGCTCAATAGGAAATCATGGGAGGGATTAGGTAACACAAAGCCCAGAATCTTAAGCCTTTGTATACCAGTTCTGAATCCCAAAGAACTCCAGAAGCAGGTTCTGAATTAGTTTTGTTTATTTATTTACAAAAGGAGAATCAATACACATGCTAAACACACACTGTCTCACACACAAGAACTATCTATGCAAAGGCAGTAAAAGACAACAAGTTGCGGGGTTGTAAAGAGGCACTACTATACCAGTCCTGAAGCGTAGCTCCTATTGTGGGGTTACCAGAAGGAAGATGGCTCAGTAAGCCACCTGCAATATGTGATGTGGCCAGCTACTGAGGTATCTAGCTGAAATTGAACAGAGGTGCTGTCTGGCTTCAAACTAGACCGAAGTGCTATTGTCTAGTCACATGTATTTATAGCAAGAAATGGGTCTTGGGGTAGTGTTTAAGGAGTTAAACGGCTTTTCCAGGAGTTAAATTACTTTCCCAGGAGGAAAGAATGGGGTGAGATATGTGAGGACAATCAATGTGAATATTCTCAAACAAAAAGTTTCATTCCCAGAAATACTCTGTCTGTTCTATGCAAGCAATCACCAGGTCCAGCACCCACCATCACATTCCTTGCTGAAGGGAATATACTGATCTTGATCTCATGGTTAAGTGCCTTGGCTTCCCCTATGCTGAGCCATCTGGATTTCCTCATATGGCATGGCTGTTTTCTTGCACTAGGGTGACCCTTTTTGGCTATGTGCCTGTAACATGTCTTTTTGATATTGATATAAACTGACGAGGGGGGGGGCTAGATCCTGCCAAAAATTATGTAGCTTTTTTTCAGACCTTTGATCTTTGAACTCTATACCACCATCACACACACACCCATATAAATTGCCCAGTTCAAAGTGCTTGTTATGAGCTATAGAGCCCAGTAAAGCTGTATAAAGCCCTATGCAGCTATCCGACAGACTGGGGGGGAATACAGACTGGCCAAAAGGGCTGGCTTGAGGGTGGAGTTGGGATGTGATGACCGCACACCAGCTGCCCCAACTCTGCCCTGATGCCACCATCATGCCATGTGCCCCATCGCACAGCGGGCAGCATCAGGGCACCCCCTTGACACAGCGTTCAGACATGCTGTGCCAATGGAGCACGGAAAAGCCGCCAGCGCAGCAAGGGCATCTTTTTGCATCTCCAAAAAGGAGTGACATTTGCCAGCTCTTTTTGGAGCAGCAAAGTGCTGGATCAGAGCCACGGTGTGTGGTTGCCACAGCCCCGACCCAGCAAGGAAAAGGGCGGTGGGACGCCACCCTTCAGGGGCTGTCTGTATAGCCCCTGTATCTCCCCCATGAGCCTCCCCAGACTCAGAGATTCACAGGAGAGGCTCTTCTTTCAGTCCCAACAACTTCGCAGGTATGGTTGGTGGGAACACAAGATAGGACTTTCTTGGTGGCTGCCCTCTCCCTTAAGAGACTAGAATGGCCAGCCCCTTGCTATTCATCCATCAACAGGCAAAGACATCTTTATTCAGGCTGCATCCACACTGCAGAAATCCAGTTTGACACCATTTTAAGTGCCATGATTCAGTGCTATTGAATCCTGACAATTGTAGTTTTGGGAGATATTTAACTTTGCCAGAGAGCTCTACAATCCTCAGAATTCCATAGCATTGAGCAATGGCAGTTAAAGAGTGTTAAACTGGATTATTTCTGCAGTGTGAATGCAACCTCAGACAGGCTTTAAGAATTGAATCACGTTGAAAGGACTTGTAAGAAAGTGCTGCTTTGTTTTACATTGTAGTGTCTTAATTGTTTCTTATCCTTTTAAAGGAAATATATATATATATATATATATATATATATATATATATATATATATAATTTTCCAGCATATAAGACGACTGGGTGTATACGACGACCCCAACTTTTCCAGTTAAAATATACTCGCCATATAAGATGACCCCTCTTCCAACAGGAGAAAATGAGAAAGTGTTGGGGGGAAAGGACTGCCAATATACTAGGTGATGCATTCTGGGGTATGTACAATTTGTGGCCAAGGAAGTGACCCTGGGCATGTCACACACTCTCAGCCTCAGAGGATGGTAATGGCAACCCCCATTTGAAGAAACATGCCAAGAAAATGCCATGATAAGATTGCCTTAGGGTTGCCATAAGTCAGAAAGGACTTGAAGACACACAAGAACAACAAAAAAGTCTGCAATTGTTTCATAGGTAGTACATGGGAATAGGAGCCAGCATAGTGTAGTGGTTTGAGTGTTGAACTCCCACTCTGGAGACCTGGGTTTGATTCCCCACTCTGCCATGAAACCCACTGGATGAACTTGGACAAGTCACACACTCTCAGCCTCAGGGGAAGGCAATGACAAACCTCCTCTGAACCAGTTATATATATGACTTTTTGTTAGGCTACTACCCCCTTCCCTCTTAGGCGACAACCCTAGCACCTTCCCCATGCCTATTTTTTTATATTAGGTCTACTGTTTGTGCAGCAGCCACCAGGCCAGCGGCATCTATTTCAGACACACCCAGTTTGATACCACCTCTTCTTCAGCTTCAGTGTCATATGCAAGTATAGCAGCAGCAGTGGTAGAAGCCCAGATCTGTTCCTCTGTCTTGCCTGCACCCAGCCTTACAGCAAAACGAAGGCCAGTTGGCTGCTGCTCATTTGCTGCTCCCAGGGTGATTGGGTGCAAAGAGAGCAATGACATAGCAGCTGGTCAAGCAGAGACCAAGGGGCCAGTTCAACAGTGACCAAGGAGCCTCTTGCCCATGCTGGCCTTGCAGCAAAGGCCAGCATGGGTGAGAAGCTTCTCCCTCCCTGGATCTTTCCACTGCTGTGTGTGTGTGTGTACCTCCCACTTTGGTGATCACTGATTTAAACTATATTGTAATCTTTTTGATTTGTAAGGTGCCTTGAGTCCCAATTAAAAGTGTTTCTCCTGCTGATAATAGTTACTAGTTTCAAATCCCAGCTTTTCCCATAGATCTCACACAGCCACCTTAAACCAATCATAGCCTCTCAGCTGAACTAATCTTGCCACATTGGTATTAGGCTAAATATGTGTATGTGGGATGGTAGAGAATGTGTCCTATTCCAGAAAATACAATGGCATTAAAATATAAATAGTGGGATTGCATGCTGTTGTGAAGCAAGAGATTATGCTGACGGCAGCCGTGCTGCTGGTAGGCTCTCCCATGTCAGATAGGCTTTTGCTGAGGAGCCAGACTAAGGGGGGTTGCAGACTGCCAGAAATAGTGCAAATTGAGTCCACTTTTAGGGTTAGGGAATCATGGGAACTGTATTTTATTGTGCCACCAGAGCTCTCTGACAGAGAAGGCTCAATGTCTCAGAAAAAAAAAATTCCCATGATTCCCTACCACTAACCCTAACCCTAAAAGTAGACTCAATCTGCACTATTTCTGGCAGTCTGCAACCCCCCTAAGAGGCTATGCAGATGGGTGGCTCTGGGCTGCCCCTGCTAGAAGCAGATCGGGGCCACAGCAACCGCATGCTGCAGCCCCAATCCTTCCTTTTGCCATCCCTAAAAGAGCGGCAAGATGCTGCTCCTTTTAGGGGTGGCAAAAGGCCGCCCTAAGAGCTGGCTCTGCAGCATCCTGACACTGCACGCAATGCAGGAGGGGGGGGGCGGGCAGCTGGTGTGCGGCTGCCCCGCCCCAACTCCACTCCCAGGCTGGCCCTTTGGGTTGGTCTGCAATGCCCCTAAATGTGCCAAACAGTTACTGGCAGCAGTAGTGTGTGTGTGTGTGTGAGAGAGAGAGAGAGATTGAGAGAGAGACAGAGACTGGCAGAGACACTCAGAGACAATGGCAGTGGCACAAAAGCTAACACTTGTTAGTACTGCACAGGGAGCAGCACCAGTAAACCTCCTTTTGTAGATGAAAACCCTGATGAGACAATCCAAAATGAAAGAAGAGATAGGGACAGAAGAGGAAACCCCCAGCTCAGATGGCATTCAGCAAGCTACTAGGGAAGAGCGTGATCATGGTGTCTCCCCTGCCAGGTTGTTATTGTTAACTACCCTCGTGTCAATCTCGACCCACGGCAACCCTGCTGATGAGACATCTCCAAGATCCCCTGTCCTCTACTGCTCTGCCCAACTCCTGCAAACTCATACTCACGATTTCTTTAATAGAGTCCATCCTTCTAGCATGCAGCCTTCCCCTCTTTCTACTTCTCTCCACCTTTCCTAGCATTATTCTTTTTTTCCCAATGATTCATGTCTTCTGATTTGTCCAAAATATGCCAGCCTAAGTTTTGTCATCTTGGCCTCCATACATAGTAATAGGGAATACAATGGCTTATATGATTCTAACTTTGTGCTGAATTGTATATCTTTGCATTTTGGATATTTTCTGGTTCTTTCATAGCACCTCCCCCTTCTTAATCTTCTGATTTCTTGGCTGCAGTCCCCATTTCTATCAATGTTTGATCCCAGGAATGGGAATTCTTTTACTATTTCTGTTTCCTCATTGTCTAGTTTTAATTTGTATAAGTTCTTTTTGGTCATTATTTTTGTTTTCTCTATGTTTAACTGTAAGCCTACTTTTGCACTTTCCTCTTTGATCTTCCTTATAGTTGTTTGAGGTCTGTGAGGTTTTCTACTAGTATTATGGTGTCAGCAGCATATCTGATTGTTGATATTCCTTCCTTCTAATTTCATTCCTCCCTCTTCTATGTCCAAACCTGCTTTTCATACAATATGTTCTGCCTCTAGGTTGAATAGATAGGGTGATAAGATGCATTCTTATATGATCCCTTTGCCAATTGGAAACCATTCTGTTTCTCCTTGTTCTTTTCTGACAGTAGCATCTTCTCCTGAGTACCTATTCCTCATCAGGACTATCAGATGTGTTGGCACTCCCATGTCTTTAAGGGCGTTCCATAGCCTTTCATAATCTGTGCAGTCAAAGGCTTTGCTATAATCACATGCTGATTTTCTTTTGGAGTTTTCTGGTGTGCTCCATTAGCCATCGTATGTTTGTAATGTGGTCCCTAGTGCCTCTTCCTTTCCTGAACCCCACTTGGACCTCTGGGATTTTTCTCTCTGTGTATGGTTGGAGTCTATGTTGCAGAATTTTTGTAGGGTAATTTAAGTTTCCTTAGGGTTCTGCCTTTGCTAAGGAAACAAAAATATTGAATATCAAAAACAGGTGTCCCCGGACTTTTTGATCCAGGGGCCAGTTCGCTAGCCTCCAGATCTTCTGGGGGGCGGGCGGAGGCATGTGCAGCCGAGTAGTGTGCATGCGTGTGTGACGCCGGGGCCATATTGTCTTCCAAAATGGCTTTCAGGGTCGTGCGCATGCACACGCAACACCGAGCGCATGCGCACAACTTCGGACGCCATTTTGGAAGACAAAATGGCAACCGGCGGCAGGTACAAGCGGCGGCGGCAGGCATGAGCTGCAGCGGCAGTGGCGGGCTGGTAGGAAGGCCTCGGCGGGCTGGGTCCAGCCTGCGGGCCATAGTTTGGGGACCCCTGATCAAAAATGTCAAAGCCAAGACTGTTAGGGTCTAGCTTTAAATTAGCAGAGTAGCAGAAATGTGCTCTTGTCTAACTATGCTTTCCTAAGAACTGAGATTGACTCCAGAGAAACAACAAACATGTAGCTCGTAGTTTAAAACAAAAGTCTATTAATGGCTTTAATCTATATTTACATAGACGCTATATCCTAATCTAGCTAAATTCAAGTAAAAGAAATATTTATCTCACCATCTTTCCAAAGATAATTGAGAGCAGGAAGATGGAAACACAACAGCTCAGTCGAAAGTCTTTGAGAGAATGTCAGTTAGTCCAAAAATAGGAGTGACCAAAGTCACATGGTAAGTTGGAGTTTGCATGCAGGAATTCCCTATCTATCTAAGGAAGGGAAAAGAATGCAAAAATCTTCCAACAATTTTGAGCACAATTTTGCTTGTATGGGAGATTAGTGCTATGGTCCTATAGTTGCTGCAGTCTCTTGTGTCTTCTTTTTTGTGGATGGGGATGTTATTGATCATTTCCAATCTGTTGGCTATCATTTTGTTTTCCACATCTGTTGACATATGTTGGTTAGCACTAGAGCTGACTCTGTCAACATGGATTGCAGCAGTTCAATTGGAGTATCATCTGTTCCTAAAGACTTTTTTTTGCCATTTCTCAGCTGCCACCTTGCTTTTTAGAATTTGGGGTTCATCTTCATATGGCTCTTTGCTCCATGTGTCCTTCATTTTGTTATCTCTTTTACATAGCTCTTCTGTGTATCTGTCTTTTTCTGTGTATCTGGTCTTTAATTTTGTTATTTTTATTGTCATAGAGCGTCCTGGTCCTTGGTTTAAATCAGGGGTAGGCAACCTTTTTGGGCTGGGGGCCGGGTTGCTGTCCCTCAGACAATTGGGGGCCCGAAGCACCATAAATAAATAAATAAATACATTTTTTAAAAAATAAAAAAATATGCATGCACACTCTCTCAGCCCCAGGAAAGCCATGGAAAAATCTCTGTGGAGATTTTGCCAAGAAAACCCCAAGGACAAGTAATAACAACAATAATCAATATCATCATGGCGGGCGGCGGCGGCGGCAGGACCGGCCTGGGGCCGGTCCAAAGGCCTCGGGGGGCCGCATCCGGCCCCCAGGCCTTAGGTTGCCTACCCCTGGTTTAAACTTTCCCATACACGTGTTATCAAAACACAGACAATAAAATAATTACCTAGCAGGATAAGGATATACTTTAATTAAACTACTTTTGCTATAGTTTCAGTCCTAGCATAGATAGGTATATGCTTTAATTAAACTCTGGAAACCATGCCCTATGAGGAGTGACATAAAGAGCTGGGTATGTCTAGCCTGGAGAAGAGAAGATTAAGAGGTAATATGATAGCCCTGTTTAAATATTTGAAGGGATGTCATACCGAGGAGGGAGCTAGCTTGTTTTCTGCTGCTCCAGAGCATAGGACCTGGAGGAGTGGATTCAAACTACAGGAAAAGCGATTCCATCTAAATATTAGGAGGAACTTCCTGACAGTAAGAGCTGTTTGACAGTGGAATACACTGCCTCCGAGAGTGATGGACTCTCCTTCTTTGGAGGTTTTTAACGAGATGCTGGATGGCCATCTGTCAGGGGTGCTCTGATTTTGAATTCCTGCATGGCAGGGGGTTGGACTGGATGGACCTTGGGGTTATCTTCCAATTCTATGATTCTTTTTGCTATAGTTTCTGTGTATTCTAAATCACCTAAAATTATCAGATGGTCATGTTGAAGATAGAAAGAACATGAAAAAAATAAACACACTTGCTTCGACCAAGAGTACCTTGTGTGGGTATTAAGTAAAACTGTCAGCTCCACCCTCCCCTCAGTGCTACTGGGCCAAAGCCAGCACTCAATAAAATGAACACATGCTTTTATTATTACTAAACCCAAATTACACTGGAAGGAAGGGATGGGAATCACGGTATCAGGAGCAGAGCGGCAGTTATTTAACACTGCCGCTCAGCTCCTGATACCGTGATTCCCATCCCTGCCTTCCAGTGTAATTTGGGTTTAGTAATAATAAAAGCATGTGTTCATTTTATTGCCTGGCTGTAGGAAAATAAGTCAAGCTATTGTATACATGTTATGTATCAGTACAAAAAACAAGTAAAATGTATCTGGTTTTCACACTGTGGTTTGTATTATATTACTTATGTGGTATGGTTTCAGTGATACTACCTTGTTAGTGCTTAATTTTTTTTTTTAAAGTTACTAAATTGATACATGTGTTTAAATTGTTGGGTAATCTGAAAGGCGGCTGACAATATCCAGAGTCTTTCTTTATTATCTTAGGTCTGACAGAATGGCCCCTGTACTAATTTTTAATTTGCTACGTTTGATTCTACCCATTTAAAGGAGCGTTGCTCCGGTGTAATGGTTTGAGTGTTAGACTGGCCAAGTAAACCCCCTAGGTGAGTCACACTCTCTCAGCCTCAGGGGAAAGGTAATGACAAACCTCCTCAGCACAAATTTCGCCAAGAAAACTCCTTAGGGTCACCCTGAGTTGGAATTGACTTGAGGCCAAAGAAGAGAGCCTTGAAGAGAAGAAGACATTTAAGTCGAGAGAACAGGAGAAAATGATGAAATATTTGGAAGAACAAAATATTATGGGCAAAGTCCTGACAAAACCAGATGGGAAGCTAACAGAAGCTATGCTTCAGAACTAAAACGTAAATGTTATTTTATTGTAATGCTTGTTGATGGGTTTGTTTATGTATATACCAATGAAAACTATCTTTAAAATAATGAACAGCAGCCACCACCACCACCAACAGAAGTAGGAAAATTGATTTGGAAATGCTTGTGTTCTCCTACAAGGGAATTGGGAGGTTTCCTGCTGAGAGAAAGGGAGCCAAAATGGTGCTGCTGACAAGCACAATTAGACGGAAGTCAGATTTTATACAAGCCATCATATTCCCTATTACCATGTATGGATGTGAGAGCTAGACAATTAAGATAGGAGGAAAATCAACTCATTTGAGATAATGTGGTGCTGGAGAAGAGTGCTGAGGATCCTGTGGACTGCCAAAAGAAGAAACAGATGGATCCTAGAGCAGATCAAGCCAGAGATATCCCTAGAAGCCAAGATGACAAGACTCAGACTGTCGTACTTTGAACACATCATGAAAAGGCATGAATTGTTGGAAAAGACAATAATTGTTGGAAAACAAAATGGCGGCCGTGGCTCATTTGCGCATGCGCAAGAGCTCTGTGCATGCACAAATGAGTTGCGGCTGCCATTTTGGCGCACGCGGGGGTTGGCGGGCTGGGTGCGGCCCGCAGGCCATAAGTTGCCGACCCCTGGGTTAGCTGATATGAGGGGTTGGGAATGATTGCAGTGGGCCAGGATAGTTTTGAGATAGTTGGGCCGTTGGAATGTGTAAACTGTGGGATGCAGAGAGTTGGTGTCTGGATGTAACTGGAAGGAGGGGTGTTGTGTGGAAAGTCTTTGCTGAAGAGAAATAGTGCTTGATGAGAAGGTTTGGAAAAGGGGCCTGTCTTGATGGGGGGGAGGCTGTGGGAATTGGAGGTGGGTACTAGTTTTGTCACTAAGGGTGTTGGGTGGAGTTTAATGGTCTGGGGTTTTTAAGATGTCCTTTGGCTTGGAGGGGGCAGCTCTGGCTTAAACGCTGACTGGTGAATTTTTGGCCATTGTGTTCTCTATAAACTTCTTGTTGGTTCAGCTCACTGGGCTTATTTGAGTTTATCCGTTCTATTCAGTTCCGGTACTCAATTGATACACAGAGTTCCTGAATTTGCTTAAGTCGGACAGAGCAGTAGAGGACAAGGGGAGCCCTGACGATGTCTTATTCCAGGGGTAGGCAACCTAAGGCCTGGGGGCCGGATGCGGCCCCCCGAGGCCTTTGGACCAGCCCCAGGCTGGTCCTGCCGCCGCCGCCTCCGCCCGCCATGATGATATTGATTATTGTTGTTATTACTTGTTCTTGGGGTTTTCTTGGCAAAATCTCCACAGGGGTTTTGCCATGGCTTTTCTGGGGCTGAGAGAGTGTGCAAGCATTTTTTTTATTTTTAATTTTTTTTTAAAAAAATAATTTATATTTATTTATTTATTTGTTTGTTTGTTTTTGGTGCTTCCGCCCCCCCCAATTGTCTGAGGGACAGCAACCCGGCCCCCAGCTCAAAAAGGTTGCCTACCCCTGTCTTATGCCATAGGGTCGCCACGGGTCGAGACCGACGGGAAGGCAGTTGCCAGCAACCAAATCCCAAACCTGGACGCAACAGCAGCGGGAGGAAGGCAGGCGGATGGAGGGAGGAGGAGAACGAAAGACAGGGACCGGCTGGAAGCTGGGATCATCCTCCTAGTTTTTCCAAGGGACAGAGTTCAGCAGTACAGAAAAGGCGGGACTGGGACCAAGAACGTCCTCACCGCAAAGTGGAGGACACTCTGGAGAAATGGAGGACACCCCCCGCTAAAATCCCCCAAGCCCTTCAATATCATGATAGACGCACGTTTCTTTGTCATGCTCCAAAAGCGAAGGGTGTTTGGGGATTTCTCCTGCCCCCCCCCCAAAAAAAAGCTCCCATTCCCAGAAGGGACATACTAAAACTAAAACCAAGGACACCACTTGCCCATAGAGAATCACTGGGGAAGACTCGCCCACCGTAGGGAAACATATAGGGAAATCCGTATCCAGTCTTGGTACTTTCCTAGGATTCTTCTCTATGGGCAAGTATGGTTTTCTTAGCGGCAAGTAAGTGCTGCCGTTTGTTTTTAGTAAGGTCTCCCATTCCCAGAATCCCAGAGCCGTGCCAGTCAGGGCTTTTGCAGACTGCCAGAAATAGTGCAAATTGAGTCCACTTTTAGGGTTAGGGTTAGGGTTAGGGAATCATGGGGACTGTATTTTATTGTGGCACTAGAGCTCTCTGACAGAGAAGGCTCAATGTCTCAGAAAAAAGAAACAATTCCCATGATTCCCTAGCACTAAACCTAACCCTAAAAGTGGACTCAGTTTGCACTATTTCTGGCAGTCTGCAAAGGCCAGAAGCGGTGTCAAAGCGGGCTATCCCTGCAGCGCAGTGCAGTGCGGAGGCGCCCCGGGGCCGAAGGGCGGGACATCCTGGGAGCGGAGCATGCCCTGCGGCCGCCGCCGCGTTCTCGCTCCTTGTGACGCCGGCGCTCCATCTCCCGGAGGCGGCGAAGGGGGCCGGGGCTCCGGGGAGGGACGGAGGGAGGGAGGGCGAGGCCCGGCCCTCTCCCCATGGACCCACCCCGAGGAGGAGGAAGGGAAAAGGAGGAGGCGGCGGCGGCGGCGGCCTCGGCCGGACAAGCGCCCCACTCTCCCTCCGTCCCTCCGTGCTCCCGGTCCCGGTGCTGCCATGGGGGTCTCCTTGGCGTGGCTGGGCGCCGTGTCCGGTCCGGAGGAAGCGCGGCTGCTGGAGGTGCTGAGCTACTCGCTGGTGGGCTGCATGGCGCTGACTGTGCCGCTGGCCAACGCGGTGGGCATCCCTTACGGGCGGCACACCTCGCCCTACTTCGGCTGCCCGGTGCCGGCCACCGTGGCCTGGGCGGTGCAAGAGGCGCCCGCCTTCCTCCTCCCGCTGGCGCTGGCCCTCTCCGGCCACGCAGCCCGCCTCGGAGCCTGGCCCAACCGGATCCTCCTGGGGCTCTTCCTCAGCCACTACGCCTACAGGTGGGTCCCTCCGCGGGGAGGGGGAGGAGGAGGAGGAGGAGGAGGAGGAGGAGGAGGAGGAGAGACCCACCGAAAGAATGCAGTTGGGAGCATGGGTTTTCCTATAGCCTCTTTGAGACTCACTGAAGGAATTCGTATGTAGAGAGATCTTATCACCCCTTTGAGACTCACTGAAAGAAAGAAATTGGTAGGATGAGCTTTCCTAGCCTTGAGCCTAAAGGATCTCATAAACCCCCTTGGGACCCACTGAAAGAAAGAAGTTGATAGGATGAGCTTTCCTAGACTTGAGCCTAAGGGATTCTGTACCCCTTTGAGACTCACTGAAGGAATTAATATGCAGAGAGGTCTTAATAATAGCTCCTTTGAGACTCACTGAAAGAAAGAAGTTGGTAGGATGAGCTTTCCTAGCCTTGAGCCTAAAGGATCTCATAAACCCCCTTGAGACCCACTGAAAGAAAGAAGTTGATAGGATGGCTTTTCCTAGACTTGAGGCTAAAGGATCTTATAGACTCACTGAAGGAATTAGTATGTAGAGAGATCTTGTGGCACCTTGAGACTCACTGAAAGAAAGAAGTCAATAGGATGAGCTTTCCTAGACTTGAGCCTAAGGGGTCCTGTAGCCCCTTTCAGATTCACTGAAATAATATGTAGAGAGATCTTATAGCCCCCTTGAGACTCACTGAAAGAAAGAAATTGGTAGGATGAGCTTTCCTAGCCTTGAGCCTAAAGGATCTTATAAATCCCTTTGAGACCCACTGAAAGAAAGAAGATGACAGGATGGGTTTTCCTAGACTTGAGGCTAAAGGATCTAATAGCCTCTTTGAGACTCACTGAAGGAATTAGTATGTAGAGAGATCTTGTGGCACCTTTGAGACTCACTGAAAGAAAGAAGTTGATAGGATGAGCTTTTCCTAGCCTTGAGACTAAAGGATCTCATAAACCCCCTTGGGACCCACTGAAAGAAAGAAGTTGATAGGATGGCTTTTCCTAGACTTGAGGCTAAAGGATCTTATAGCCTCTTTGAGAATCACTGAAAGAATTAATATGTAGAGAGATCTTATAGCCCCCTTGAGACTCACTGAAAGAAAGAAGATGACAGGATGGGTTTTCTTAGACTTGAGGCTAAAGGATCTTATAGCCTCTTTGAGACTCACTGAAAGAAAGAAGCTGGTAGGATGAGCTTTCCTAGCCTTGAGCCTAAGAGATCCTGTAGCCCCTTTGAGACTCACTGAAAGAATTAATATGCAGAGAGATCTTGTAGTGCCTTTGAGACTAATAGAAAGAAGTTCCCACGATTCCCTAAGACTGAGCCAGGGCAGTTAAAGTGGTCTCAAGCTGGATTATTTCTGGCAGTCTGTTCATGCCCTTAGTCTCAAAAGTGCTACAAGATCTCTCTACATACTGAAAGAATTAAGTTTGGGAACATGAGCTTTCTGAGGAATTTATCGCATTGGCTTTGCTCCCACGATAGACACAGGATGTAACTCTTAAGAAGATGGATCTTATCACATTTCCCCGTCGCCGGAGACTCTGCAGCCCACATGGAACCAAGGCTTCTGCCACAGCTTTTCAAGAAAGGGAAAGACAGGTTGCTTACCTGTAACAGTATTTCTTCGAGTGGTCATCTGTGAATTCACACAAATCTTCTTGAAAAGATGCGGGAGGAGCCTGGAGAAGCTCGGTTTGCAAACAAGCTACCTGCTGCCCGGAGATGGAGAAATGCAATAAGATTCATCTTCTTAAAGTTGCATCCCATGTCTGTCAATGCAATAAACTCCCTAGACTCGAGCCTAAGGGATCTGGCTGCACTTTTGAGACTCAATGAAAGAATTAAATTGGTAGTATGGGGTTTCCTAGACTCGAGCCTAAGGCTTCTTGCGGCACCTTTGAAACTAACTGAAAGAAGTTGGTTGCATGAGCTCTCCTAGACTTGAGACCAAGGGATCTTGTAGCATCTTTGACACCCACTGAAAGAAAGAAGCTGGTAGCATGATCTTTCCTAAATTGAGCCTACTTCTTCAGATGCATCCAGACGGCCATCCAAACAAACCTAGGCTGAGAAAGCTTGTGCTACCAGCTTCTCTTTTTCATTTAGTCTCAGAGGTTCTGCAAGATCCCTTTGCACATAAGAGAAACAAACATCTCTGCCTCAGGTGGCTTACAGGCTAGTTGTAGAAAGGGGAGAGCATGGAGAGAGAAACCAGGTCTCCTGAGGAATGCAGCTAGGAGTAAAGGGTTAAAGCCACGATTCCATGGGAAAAGGAGATTTGGAAAGAAAGGAAAAGGAATTCAAAGTAGCACAAGACAAACAAGGACCTAACTGTGTTAGTCTGGAAAATCAGAATGCAAAGGGACTTGAGCCTGCTTCCTCAGATGGTGGAGAGTCTGGAGGCAGACCTATCTATAGCGGTTGTGTATGAGAACACACAAATGGCTTATATGAGTCTGTGTCTGGATTTTGCACTCCAAACATGCAACTGAGGAAATGGGTTCAAGTCTACAAAAGCTACATGCAACCAACTTCTGCCTTTTTAGTCTAAAAAATGCTACAAGTTATATCCCTTTGCATACTGATTTACCAGGCTAACAAGGGTATGGACGTTATCACACGGGGAGTCGCGGGGAGAAAGTGGAAATAAACCGGATGAGCGGAAGACTTTACTTGTCTGATAACTAAATTCGAATTTAAAAGGGGGTTAATTCGAACGAAAACCTGATCTTTTCATTTTCGAGATCTGTCAGGGATGCTTTGATTTTGAGTTCCTGCATGGCAGGGGGTTGGACTGGATGGCCCTTGGGGTCTCTTCCAACTCTATGATTCTATGATTCTATGAGGAAATGAAAAGATCAGGTTTTTGTTCGAATTAACCCCCTTTTAAATTTGAATTTATTTATCAGACGAGGCGGAACGGGACAAATCCCGTAAATTAAAGTCTTCCGCTCGTCCGGTTTATTTCCACTTTCTCCCCGCGACTCCCCGTGTGATAACGTCCTATGTCTAATATGTTTGCATCTGAGGAACATGCATCTGAGGAAGCCTGCAAAAGCTCATGTTACCAACTTCTCAGATAGTCTCAAAGGTGCTACATAATCCCTTTGCATAATGAAGGAGGATGTTTTCTTGGGAAATGGAGATGAGAAAGCTGGAGGGGAAGGGGAAACACCTTGAACCAGTCCTCCCTGTGTGTGAATTCCTTCAAATCGACTTATGGCAACCCCCTGAATTTCATAGGGTTTTATTAGGCAAGGAATCCTCAGAGGTGATTTTGCCAGTTCCTTCCTCTGAAATGTAACCTACACTACCTGGTATTATTCTCTAGTGCTTCTCCCTTCCAAGTACTAACCTGGCCTGGCTCAGTTTAGCACTCTGCTGACCTCCACTTTGAGCCCCTTCACATTGGGATGTTCTTGTGATTACACTAGTTTTTGGTTGGCATCTAGATTTGTGTTGGACCGATCTACTAACTAAAGTCATCCCAAGATGAACAGGGTTGGGAATCACATATCTCAAATGAATTGATTTTCTTCCCATCATCTTTCTTAACTGTCCAGCTCTCACATACATACATGGTAATAGGGAATACAATGGCTTGTATGATTCTAACTTTGTGCTGAATTGTATATCTTTGTATTTTGGATATTTTCTGATTCTTTCGTAGCTGCCCTCCCCATTCTTAATCTTCTTCTGATTTCCTGGCTGCAGTCCCCAGGAAATCAGGGCATGAGCCTTATACTTCCCCAATGCTGAGGAAACCCAGGAACTCCTGGCTGCAGTCCCCATTCCTATCAATGTTTGATTCTAGATAGGAGAAGTCTTTACTATTTCTGTTTCCTCATTGTCTAGTTTTAATTTGTGTAAGTTCTCCTTGGTCATTATTTTTGTTTTCTCTATGTTCAACTGTAAGCCTGCTTTTGCACTTTCTTCTTTGATATCTTCTCTATAGTTCTTTGAGGTCTGTGAGGTTTTCTGCTAATATTATGGGGTCATCAACATATCTGATTGTTGATATTCCTTCCTCCAATTTTCACTCCTCCCTCTTCTGTGTCCAAACTTGCTTTTCTTACAATATGTTATGCATATAGGTTGAATAGATAGGATGATAAGATGCATCCTTGTCTGATCCCTTTGCCAATTGGGAACCATTCTGTTTCTCCGTGTTCTTTTCTGACAGTACCCTCTGGTCCTGAGTACATATTCCTCATCAGGGCTATCAGATGTGCTGGCACTCCCATGCCTTTAAGGGCATTCCATAGCCTTTCACAGTCTACGCATTCAAAGGCTTTGCTGGTCTATAAATCACATGCTGAACATACACTTGAGCAATCTGGGATACAGGATGTCTGTATGTGTATGGTGGCAGGATTTTTATAGAGGAATAGTTGATTTTCAATTGCAAAGCCTTTGGTTTTGTAAAAAGATGGACCTTGAGCTTGTTTGGAGGTTCTAGTAGGGGAGCACAGCTAACGTATACCCTTGACCAAAGAATGGTACACTCCTTCTATCTGGGATGGCCGCACTCCTCCACCGAGTGCGCAGCTTCGGGAGGGATGGACACGGAGCTGTGAGGGAGGAAGGGGACACCCGCCCAGCCAGCCAGATCAGCCAAATCAACCCTGGCGATCAGTTGGTTGACAGATGTCAGAGCCAGATCGCCCTGACATCTGTAAAAAGATGTTGGGTTGAGAGAAAAAACTCATTTGCAGAAAGTAAAGAATTGCTCTTTAATACAGAATATAAAAATGAATAACCATTTTTTCAGACCTCGCTAATCCTACCGTATTTTCTGGCATATAAAATGACTTTTTAACCCAGGAAAATCTGGATTAAAGTCGGGGATCGTCTTATACACTGGGTATAAGAAGGAGGAGGGGGGAGGAGGAGGAGGACACAGGTGGGGGCAGCAAGAAGCCTTGGGAGAAGGAAAGGACGAGGAGGACAGAGGTGGGGGCGGGAAGAAACCTTGGAAAAAGAAGAGGACAAGGAGGACAGAGGCAAGGATGGGAAGAAGCCTTGAGAAAAGAAGAGGACAAGGAGGACAGAGGTGGGGGCGGCAAGAAGCCTTGGGAGGAGAAGAGGACAAGGACAGAGGTGGGGGCAGCAAGAAGCCTTGGGAGGAGAAGAGGGCAAGGAAGACAGAGGTGGGGGCAGCAAGAAGCCTTGTGAGAGGAGGAGGACAGGAGGAACCCTAAAGTGATCCTCTCCTGGGGTTTTCTTGGCAAGACTGGTGTAGAGGAAGTTTGCCATTGCCTTCCCCCGAGGCTGAGAGTGTGTGACTTGTCTAAGTTCACCCAGTGGGTTTCATGGCAGAATGGGGAATCAAACCCAGGTCTCCAGAGTGGGAGTTCAACACTCAACCCACTACACAATTTCCTATTCCCACGTACTACTTATGAAACAATTGCAGACTTTTATGTTGTTCTTGTGTGTCTTCAAGTCCTTTCCGACTTATGGCGACCCTAAGGCAACCTTGTCATGGGGTTTTCTTGGCATGTTTCTTCAAATGGGGGTTGCCATTACCATCCTCTGAGGCTGAGAGTGTGTGACATGCCCAGGGTCACTTACTTGGCCGCAAATTGTACATACCCCAGAATGCATCACCTCTAGTATATTGGCAGTCCTTCCCCCAACACTTTCTCATTTCCCCCCAACCATCTCATAGCTGGGAGATGGAAATAATTTTTTAAAGCAGCATTTAAATCTGGACTATTTTTTAAAAAGTAAGGTCCAAAACCCACTGCAGAAATAAATGCTAGGGAACATGGGAGCTGTAGTTTGTTGTGTTTATTAGTGACAGTTTTCCTGCTAAGTACCTGCATGTCATAAGCATTTGAATTAAAATTACCATATTGAAATCAAATCTGATGGGTTTTTTTAATTTTTATTTGATGCACGTTGGAAGAGGGGTCGTCTTATACAGCGAGTATATCCCAAACTCTATATTTTAGCTAAAGAAAAGTTGGGAGTCGTCTTATACGCCCAGTCGTCTTATACGCTGGAAAATACCATATATATATATATATATATATATATATATATATATATATATATATATATATATATATATATATATTTATATATATATATATAAATATATATTATTTATATATATATATAAATATATTATATATATATATATATATATATATATATATATTTATATAAATTTATATATATATAAATATATAAAATATATATAAATATATATAAATATATTTATATATAAATATATATAAAAATATATATATATATATAAATTTATATATATATAAATATATATTATTTATATATATATATATATATATATATATATATATATATAAATATATATATAAATATATTATATATATATATATATAGTTCTCTTAATGCCAGAACTACTTAAAATTATATATATATATATATATATATATATATATATATATATATATATATAATTTTAAGTAGTTCTGGCATTAAGAGAATCAGTCCTCCAAATGTTGGTGAACTACAGTTCCCAGCATTCATCACTGGCTATGCTGACTAGGGCCGATGGACACTGCTATCCAACAACATCTGGAGGGCCCCACGGTTCCAATCATATTTTAATGCCTTTTTTAAAACTACAGTTGTCCCTCCCTGTTTGTGGACTTTGAGTCCTTCGTGGACTGGCAAACAGGGAGGGATAAAATAGTGTGCACTCCTGTGGCTATTGGGGCTTGAATATTTGCAGTTTTCCATTTTCGTGGGGGGCTCTGAAATGGCTATTACTGCTGTTCGGATAGATTCTAATCAACTAGAAATAGCTGACTGCCGTTTTGAGCTATATGGAACACAGTAGGGTTATATCTCTGTTTAAAGATTAATCATGGATAGAATTGGGCAATACAAGTTTATGTGGTGCTTAATGTTGCTAAGCATATTAACTGGGAAGTCCCACTGAACCCAATTGCACTCACTTCAATACATATGTATAGTATTAATGTCTTAAAGTAGCAGGTGTATAGTTTGTTTTTGCCCCATATTACCCAATTGAGACAAAGATGATGGGAGTAAAAGGGTATGGTAAAGGGAAGAATTTAGAGAGACAGTTTGGCAACCTTACATCCCTAATCAGAAATTTGAACTTGATCAACTTACCCTCATGTTCCCACATTCCCGTGCTGCACAGGAGAGAAAGCATCCCTGTCACCATAATTCATACACCCACACAAATCTCGATCTAATTCTTTCTAGCTGTGGTAACTCTCTTATACACCAAAAATATCTATTTATTAGAATGAAATACAGGATAGAGCTTTATAGTTCTAACTCCACCCCACCTTGAAAGCACTGAAAGGGAAGGTGGTGGCAGTTACATACATTTAATCTAATCTTGAACTGAGATGCATGCTTTACCTTTTCTGTTGGTCAAAGATCCTGATGATAGGAATGCCAGCTCCAAGGTTTGTTTTAAAACCCAATTATATTATGAAGTGCAAACAGTTGAGAGAAATGTACAGCGAATGTATTCATTTCTGTAAAAAGTAACATTTAAGTTAAGCTTTAATAAGTAAAAACATCTCAAACATCAAAAAACAAACAACCTGTTATATCCTGACAAATCAAAAGTGTTAGCTGGTCCCAGAATAAATACTGAATACTGGTCCCAGAATAAATACTGGTCCCAGAATAAATACTGAATACTGGTCCCAGAATAAATACTGAATACTGAAATGCATAATAGATGCTAATTCTAATTCAAATAGTTTTAGCCCTCTAGACTGGATGAAGTTGCCATATCAATGGAAGAAAGTTTGTTGCCATTATTTGACAAGTCAGGAGTTGGAAGTGGAAGACAGGAGTGACAAATAATTATTTTGTGCAATAATAATAATAATAATCTATAGTATCATTATACAGTGTGGGTGTTCGGTGCCATCCCTCTTCCTCAGTGGTGTCACTAGGGTTGGTGTCTCCTGATGTGGCGTCACCCCTACATTGATCTTCTCTCATACCACACCATACAGAATCCTTAGTAAATTTTTTTGTATTAATGCTACTCATAAATCATAATTCCTATATATCAGTGAATGTAATGGCAATACTGTGGTTGTGACAAAATTTTTAAAAAGCTAGCAAAATTAAAATTATACCTTTAAATTACAGTATCATATATACAGCCGATGGACAAGTGGCTATAGATAAAATGGTGGTGCATGCTGGTGCGCAGCCCTGCATGTGCACCATCATTTTCAATGGGGATCGAATATTTGCAAGCCACCATTTGTGTGTGTGTGTGTGGGGGGGTCCAGAACAGAGCCCCTGCAAATTGGGAAGGTCAACTGTATTTTTTTAAGCTGAGTTCCAGTGTTTAAAACAGATGCAGGTGAATGCCATGGTCCATTTCTCCCAAAAGGCAGATTTTTTGGGATCAGTAATGTCATCCTCCCTTAGGGTGTCATCTGGTATAGCCCACCCGCACTGCACCCCTTGTGATACCTCTACCCCCTAGGAGAAGAATGTGGGCGATTGGGCCCCTATTATTCAGTGGGCAGTGATATGCCAATGTGCATGCCTTGTCATTGAATAATATGGGGTGGAATGAGCCACAGATGCTGCAATCCATTGATCACTAGCACAAAATAAATCTGAAATCCCAAACATTTCTGCTCCCAAGCATTTTAGATAAGGGAGACTTATCCTGCAACTGCAACAACTATTCCTGAACCTGTACCTGTTGAGTATACAATTGATGAAATCATGATACTAATACTAAGGTCTCTTTCACGCTACATAGGTATAACACCTCTTCAACTAGCTATAGAATCCTAGAATTTGTAATTTCATGACGTATTTAGAATTCTTACTAGAGAGCTCGACTTCCTCAAATGAATGCAGTCTTGGGATTTCAAGTGGTATCTAAAGAGTCAGGTTCACAGCTTGGTGCATTTCTGGATTTAGCTTTGAATTTGAGTGCCCAGATGTTGGTGGTGGTCAAGAGTTCATTTGCACAGTTAAGTAATGTGCCAGCTGCACTCATTCCTGGATATGTCCAATCTGTCACAGAAACACATGCCTTAGCTACAGTCTGTTTTTTGTAACATCCTCTGCTTATATATGGCTTACTGTAATGAGCTACATATGAATCTGGCTTAGAAAAGTACCATATTCAGAAACTGGAAAAGACCCAACAAACAGATGTGGGCTATAGGAAGCACATGTGGTCTTTATTAAAACAGTTTCATTGATTGCCACTCTGTTTCAGGCATAATTAAAGAGTTGATTATAACATGTACATGACCATATTTGACCATACAAATATACCCAAAGATCCTTGAGACCCTTCTTTTGTTCCACCACACTCAGGCCATTTGGTGGGGACACGAGAAAGGGCTGCTTTGGTGGCTGTTTTCATGTGCTGAAGTCCTTTCTAAGGGAGGTTAGACTGACGCTCCCCCCCCCATTCTTCTTGCTTGTAGTAGTAGTAGTTGTTGTGTGCCTTCAGGTCATTTCCCTAAGGCCATAAGTTAATATCATGAGGTTTTCTTGCAAGATTTGTTCAGAGGAGGTTTGCCATTGCCTTCCCTTGAGGCTGAGACCATGTGACTTTCCCCACTCTGGTCTCCAGACTCAAAGTCCAGCAATCAAACTGAGGTGGACATAGATGGAAAAAACCCCTTTTTAGCTATATTATAAGGCAAATAAATGGCTTGCTTTCTCTGCAACTGCTTTGGGTGAAAAGGTCAGGCTAAGTTTTAAAAAATAAATTTTTGAGACATCTAGTTTCCTGTTTATTGCAGGGCTTCGCAAAAGTGATAAGATAGTGCAGGGGTCCCCAAACTTTTTGATCTGGGGGCCGGTTCACTGGCCTGCAGATCTCCGGGGGGGGGGGTGGAGGCGCGCGAGTGCAGGCGCACAACTCTGGACGCCATTTTGGAAGACAAAATGGCGTCCGGAGTCGTGTGCATGCGCCTGGTGTTGCACGCGCATGCGCATGACTCCGGGCGCCATTTTGGAAGACAAAATGGCGCCCGGTGGCATGTGTGAGCGGCGGCAGCGGCAATGGCAGGGCCGGCCACAGGCCGGTAAGACGACCTCAACGGGCCAGGGCCAGCCCGCGGGCCGTAGTTTGGGGACCCCTGAGCTAGTGTCTTCACTGAATTCGACCAGGGCCTAGCTTCTTGTTTATTGCAAAGTTCTGAAAAGGTGATGAGCTACCATAATTAGTGCATATAGGAGGCCTTGACAAGGAATAAGCTTAGCCAATGGAATGCCAAGTTGTGCCTTATACGTAAAGTATAATTTAAGTCCAGCCTGCTATTGTTAAAATCAGGGGTAGGCAACCTTTTTGAGCTGGGGGCTGGGTTGCTGTGCCTCAGACAATTGGGGGGTCCGAAGCACCAAAATAAATAAATAAATAAATATTTAAAAATATAATTTAAAAAAAAAATAAAAAAAAATAAAAAAAATATGCATGCACATTCTCTCAGCCAGAAAAGCCATGGCAAACCCCTGTGGAGATTTTGCCAAGAAAACCCCAAGAACAAGTAATAACAACAATAATCAATATTATCATGGCGGGTGGCGGCGGCGGCAGGACTGGCCTGGGGCTGGTCCAAAGGCCTCAAGGGGCCGCATCCGGCCCCCGGGCCTTAGGTTGCCTACCCCTGGTTAAAATGGTATAAAATGAGCAACTTGATCCTAGCAAACGGCTCTTAGTGCTTTTGGAAATTATTCCACCTAAGAGTCTTGGCCAAATAAAGTCTGTCTTCCTTTCCTACCTTGGTCTCAGTTCTCAGTTATTTGCACCTAGCTGCTACAAAACCACTACAATGTTTACAACACTACAATGTAGTGTTTACAACCACTACAATGTTTACAACACTTTACAACACTACAGCATGTTGTAAAGACCTTTTTATTCCACCAGGCTTTCAGCAGCTGGGAGGAAAGGGCTTTTAATGGTTTGATTGTCCACCTTATGCCATCTTTTTTTAGATTATAGGTTTGTTTTTTAGCTTTTAGTTTTTTAAAAGTTTTTAGCTGTACCTTTAAATTTTGTTTTCAGCTGTACCTTTAAATTTTGTTTTCAGCTGTATCTTTTAAAATTCTTAATGAACCCCTTTGGGTCCCAGTTCTATGGGAAAGCAGTGATATAAATGATTAAATAGTGAAGTACTGTTTATGTACTGTCTTATTTTACAGGGATTTGTGTACTTCTGACAAGTGATCTTCATATGTTAGGTTATTTATGTTTTTAGCTATCAGTCATTGCTAGAAAAGTTTAATACTTACCTCTAAAACATTAGCTGTTCTTATATATTGACGGAAGCAGCAGCACTGTTTTGGTTTTGTATTTTTTTTAATTTTTTTTTTAAATAGAAGCTGAAAACATAGCTACTGGTGGCAGAATTTCTTTTTCTGTTGATGCAGCAGATCCTAGGGTGTGAAAATTATCCCCGGCCCCATGAGTCTTGACAACCCCTGTTGTAGAGTGTTGTAGTTTTATCAGGATAGTTTTGCAGAATAACAGAAGGATGTATGTGAAGTTGATATCAACATTTTATTTTGCATTAGATTGGTTGCTGCGCAGGGTTTAGATTCCTACTTTCTCCATATTCCTTTGCAGAAGCAGTTCCTCACTTATTGTTAATTAATTCAAAGGCATAGCTGTGTTATGCTGGAAAATCATAGTGGAAAGGGATCTTGTGGCACCTTTGAGACTAACTGAAAAAAAGAAGCTGGCAGCATGAGCCTTCACAAACTTGAATCTACTTCCTCAAATGTGTGAAGTGAAGGGTCCAAGGACAGACCTATATAAGCAGGCTGTATGTGATAATAGCAACAGAAATGCAAAGCTTGTGGTTATGGAAATGAGTTGATATGTTCAGTCAGGAGGAAGGATGTTACATAAAGCCAAGTGAGTAGATAACCTTATCAATGGTGGGAGATGTGTTGTGATGTAGTGTGTTAACCAGAAATGAGATGTTATCTAAGTTTATGAGGGGCATAGGTCCAGTAAGGTTTTATGAAGGAACCCTACAACTAGATATAACTTCCTCTTACCACATAGATGAAGTTCAGACAGGATAATGAACAGAGCTCCCTCATAAAGGAAACCTAACTCTGTTTGCAATAGGGCAACCTTGGATCCTGTCACTAAGCAAATAGCTTCACACCCTGCCCTACCGTTATCATCAGTCTTAATGTCTTCTATTGAAAGTCATCTGTTGCAGAAACCAAATAACCAATTTCAGCATGTGCCCTTCACAAGCAGTGACCTCCTGAATTGGAAGGTTTCTACCAAAGGATGGAGTGAGGACCCTACCCAGATGGCCCAGTTGGTAGAGGGGATATTTAACACTCATAATCCCACTTGGCAGGACATCCAACAGCTGCTGAATGCCTTATTTACAGCAGAACAGAAGGGCCAAATACTCAGGATGGCAAGAGAGGAAGTGGAGAAGGATACTGGGCTATCAGGAGAAGAGTTAGTGAAGCAGCAAGAATTCCGGGTTCCCACTTACAATCCCAACTGGAACCCTAATATTGATGGAGCTAGAGAAATTCTGAAGGGATACCAGCAGTATATCCATAGAGCCATCAGGAAAGGGCCACCTAGACCTGTGAACTTAAAGAAGATTTATGATATCCAACAAGGGCAAGATGAAACGCCAGGTGCATTCCTAGAGAGACTCAAGGCTGCCTACAGACAGTATAGCCCATATGATATGGAGGATGAAAGTGATACTTCACAGGGCACACAAGCCTTAAAGCAAAGTTTCATAAGTCAGTGTGCTCCTGATATTCGGCGCAAGCTGCAAAAGCAGGCTGGATTAGCCCACATGAATTTACCCCGACTTTTAGAAGTGGCATCACAAGTGTATGTGGGGAGAGAAGGAGAGGAAGAGAAATTTAAGAAGAAAGCAAGTGTCATTGCAGCGGCTATGGGAGTTGGAGAAACCAGCCGAGGGAAAAACGAAGGTAGAGGGATGGCGAGAGGAAGAGGAAGAGGGGCATTAGGAAGAAACCAGTGTGCGATATGTAAACAAGAGGGCCACTGGAAGAATGAATGCCCCAGGAAATCAGGTGGAGTGTCGGGAAGAGGAAGAGGAGAGAAAAATGGAGAAGGAAGAGGCAGAGGTCGTGGAAGGAGAGGAGGAGGAAATTGGCAAGGAAATGCTTCGTGGGAGGCGCGTGCTGCAGCCGCCACAGTAGCAATGGTAGGCGACTCTGAGTCGGAGGACTTTATTGGATTGGCAGGACAGGAAGACTGGCCGCCGAATTATCAAGAATAGGACAGACCGGCTCCAGTGTTAACAGAACCAACAACTGTAATTATCCCTGGTGGCCAGGAGCCGGTGGTCAATATAAAATTGGGCCACCATAACACCCCAGTCCTCCTAGATTCCGGAGCCACAACTTCCGTAACAAATATTCCAATTGGACCTTTAACCAAAGATGAATCACGTGTAGTGGGGCTTAGAGGAAAACCGGAGACATATAAATTTGTTTCAGAAAGACTGTGTAATTTGGGTCCCCATACTGTAACTCACAAGTTCTTGTATGTACCCGAATGCCCTATCCCTTTAATGGGAAGAGATCTTCTTTGCAAATTAAGAGCAAATCTAATGTTTGAGGATGATGGGTCCATTGAAGCAACTTTTAGAGGACCTAGGCAAGCTCATAAGATCATGCTGACATGCCCCATAGAAGAAGAATGGAGACTCTTTACCGTCCTAGAGGAAAGGACTGATTGGCAGACTTTCAATATTCCAACAGTATGGGCAGAAGATAATCCCCCAGGAATGGCGAGGGATATAGTTCCTGTGATAATAGATCTAAAACCATTTGCAGAACCGGTAGCTATTCCACAATATCCAATACCTCGAAAAGCCATAGAAGGAGTACATAAACATTTGTCCAGACTATATGAGTGGGGAATAATTACAGAATGCCAGTCCCCATGGAATACGCCCTTGCTACCAGTGGAGAAGCCGGATGGGTCTTACCGCCCAGTCCAAGACTTAAGAGCAGTAAATAAACGAGTAGTGCCCCTACACCCAACTGTTCCCAATCCCTACACATTGTTAAGTATGTTGTCCCCTCTTTTGCATTGGTATTCAGTCCTGGACTTAAAGGATGCTTTCTTTTGCATAAGGGTTCATGAAAAGAGCCAACCCATTTTTGCTTTTCAATGGGAAAATCCAGAAACTGGCCAAAGAAAACAAATGACCATGTGTCGTCTATCTCAGGGATTTTGCAACTCGCCCACCATCTTTGGGCAAGCTCTGGCCCAAGATTTCGTCCCCATTACCCAGGGAGGGAATCCTTGGAATCTGTTGCAGTATGTGGATGACATTTTAATAGCAACTAAAACTAGAGAAGAGTGCCTTGAGGCTACAGAGAAATTACTACAATTTTTGGACAAAAAGGGATACAAAGTGTCCCGAAAGAAAGCACAGTTGGTGTTGCAGGAAGTAAAATATTTGGGATTTGAGTTAAAAATGGGACAGAGGCGCTTGGGTCAAGAGAGAAAAGAAACAGTATGTGCCTTGCAAACCCCAACCAGCAGAAAACAAGTGAGAGAATTCCTGGGGTCTGCAGGGTTCTGCCGAATTTGGATTCCGAATTTTGCCATCATGGCCAAACCCCTCTATGAGGCTACTAAAGGGAACAAAAAGGACCCCTTTATATGGACAGAAAAACAGCAGACAGCATTCCAACAGATCAAGGAAGCCCTAATGGCTGCGCCAGCCTTAGGACTCCCTGATATGACCAAAGAGTTTGTTCTGTATGTTGGAGAAAGATGTGGAATAGCTGTAGGAGTACTCACTCAGCAATTTGGATCATGGCCCAGACCAATAGCATACTTGTCAAAGCAAATGGGACCAGTAGTGAAGGGATGGCCGCCTTGCCTGCGAGCTGTAGCCGCCACGGCACTACTGGTAGAGGAGGCCAGTAAACTGACAATGGGATCTCCTATGATCCTGAAGACCCCTCATGCAGTAACCACTCTAATGGAACATAGAGGGGGACACTGGATGTCAAATGAAAGACTGTTAAAATATGAAAGCATTTTGGTAGACAATCCCAATATTAAAATCCAGACATGTACTACTTTGAATCCCGCAACTTTACTCCCTGTGTCAGAGGAAGATCTTTTGCAGCATGACTGCATACAAACAATGGATGAAATCTATTCCAGTAGACCAGATCTCAAGGATACACCCCTATCAGATGCTGAACTGACTTTATACACAGATGGGAGCAGCTTTGTTAAAAATGGACAGAGAAAATCAGGCTATGCAGTAGTCACAGAACAAGGAGAGGTGTTAGAGAAACAATCCCTAGGATCAAATACGTCTGCCCAAAGAGCTGAACTCATTGCACTAGATAGGGCTTTGAGATTAGCAGAAGGAAAGAAAGTAAACATCTATACTGACTCTAAATATGCCTTTTTAACTGTTCAAGCCCATGGAGCAATGTATAAGGAGAGAGGATTGCTAAATGCAGGAGGAAAGTTACTCAGGAATGTGGAGGAGATTAAAAACTTACTTGACAGTGTATGGAAACCAGAAAAAGTAGCTGTGATGCACTGCAAAGGACACCAAACGGGGGAAGACAATGTAGCAAGAGGAAATAGGCTAGCAGATCAAATGGCTAGACAAGCCGCAGAGGAAGGAGGTGACAATGAGGTGTTACAAATGGCTTTACAGTTGACTGATTACATCCCTAAACAGATACAATACACTAGGGAAGAGGTACAGTGGGCACAAGGAGAAGGAGCTGAATGGGTGAAGGGATTATTGATGTTTCCAAATGGGAAAGTGTATATTCCGAAGGTATTGGCATGGCATTTGGTGCAAGAGTTGCACAAACAGTACCATCAGGGGGGAACAGCCATGCAACAATTGTTAGAAAGACAAGTATATTTTGAAGGGTTAACAGCTATCATCAGACAGGTAGCCAGAAGGTGTGAAATATGTGCAAAATCTAACCCTAGGGTGGGCCCCTTGCAACCTCCGGGGGTTCAGAGGGTTGGGTTTTCCCCATGGGAAACACTGGTTGTGGACTTTACTGAAATGCCAAAGTGCAGGAAGTTTCAATATTTGCTTGTGTTTGTATGTACCTTTTCGGGATGGGTTGATGCTTTTCCTACAACTAATGAAAAAGCTAAATTCCCTTACAATATAACTTCCTCTTACCACATAGATGAAGTTCAGACAGGATAATGAACAGAGCTCCCTCATAAAGGAAACCTAACTCTGTTTGCAATAGGGCAACCTTGGATCCTGTCACTAAGCAAATAGCTTCACACCCTGCCCTACCGTTATCATCAGTCTTAATGTCTTCTATTGAAAGTCATCTGTTGCAGAAACCAAATAACGAATAAAAAAGGTTTATTTCCTTTGTTGGATCCCCAGACATTCAGCAGTAATCTGACATGTCACCTTCCCCATTGAAACAAAATGATTTATTATACGAAATCCTTGGAAGGCAACGATACACTCCTTATGTGTGCCATAGATTCGCAAGCCACTGCTGCCTCTACTGTAGGAACTTTAGTGACTCAGGGGTGGGAGAGTTTTCCACCCTTGGATCCCCCCCAGGGGCTGCGTGGACTGGCAAAAATCCTACACAAAGCTGGAAGTGGCTGGAGGTCCACTTCTGTTTTTGAAAAATTAAGGTGTTTTTTTTTAATGGTCAGCCACATACAGGCCTTCCAGCTGATTTAAAAGGCAAGTCACTGACTATTGAAGCTTCTGTGAGAGCCATTTTATCCTTGGGGGGGGGGGGGCGGGATTAGAAAAAGGCTGGTCCAGGGAATCTGGACCACAGCATTTTTGGCTACCTATAGCCCAGGGCAACATTTGGCCCACTGCTACTCTGTTGCATCCCCCACCTCTCTGGAGTACCTGGATACTAATGGCCTGCCTTACAAGGCTGTTGTGAAACCTACAGAGACAATGGTCCTAAAGTGCTTTGAGTATTTAAAATGTATTATATAAATACTGGCTGGATCTCCCACATCACAGCAACCTGGGATTCAGTAAAATTGTAGCTTGTGCACATGCTGCTATTTTGGCTTCTAGCACCTGATCATTCCAGCTGGTATCTGGAATGGTTGGCAGCAGAAGCCAGCAAGTTTGTTAATTCACAACAAGGCAGAGTCCCCACAGATCCCTGGTTTATTGTGACGTCCGAACATGCTGTGATGATGACAGTGCTAAACATCACCAGGGGTGATTTCACTTGAAAATCCCCACAGTCTTTCTCAAAGTGTGCTGCTACCAGAATTCCCCCTTTCCCCCTAATTCCTCTAGGATCTGTATAAGTCTATTCCTTTTATAATGCCTGTGCTTCTTTTCTGTGGTTTCTGTGACTCACACATATCCCTGCATCTGTACAATATGTTATTAGGAATCTTCCAAAGCTATTATGTAGGCATTTTGGTGGTAGTTGTGCCCAAATCTTCAGTTCCTTTCCGTCTGCTGCAGTACTAGCATTGAATATGCACAGGGTGACCAGATGTCCTCATTTTCCAGGACACGCCCTCCATTTCAATCCTGGAGGAATTCCAAAATGCCCTCTATTTTGAGCATGACTAAGGGGGGTTGCAGACTGCCAGAAATAGTGCAAATTGAGTCCACTTTTAGGGTTAGGGTTAGTGCTAGGGAATCATGGGAATTGGTTTTTTTCCGGGACACTGAGCCTTCTCTATCAGAGTGCTCTGGTGCCACAATAAAATACAGTTCCCATGATTCCCTATCCCTAAAAGTGGACTCAATTTGCACTATTTCTGGCAGTGTGCAACACCTCTAAGAAGCTCTAATTGATATTTATATTAGTGTTTTTAGCTTTTTTGGGGGGTAATGCCCTACATTTTTCTTCAAAGTCCTACATTTCATGGTACATTGCCCTCCTTTGTGTTTATGGCATCTGGTCATCCTCAGTATGCAGTAGGCAGTGTCATCTTGGATTATTAAATACATTGTAAATAACATGTTTTATGGATCTTTTCTTTTTAAAACTGCAAGCCAATGCTTTTTAACACAATCCATAATCCGTAGTCTCCCACTTCAGCACCCTGACCCTCCCCCTCATTTATTTATTTGCGTGTTTTGTTTTTAACTTTTGTATGGCTTTTAAAGTGCTTTATAGAGTTTAATGCGGAGATTTTTAATTGCTTTTAATATTTTATTGTAAACCCTTTTAATTTTTAATTTGCTGTTTTTAGAGGCCACCGTGGGTCCCATTTTGGGAAAAAGGAAACATATAATGAAGTAAATAAATAAAATAAAATAAATATGCATTCTTTTTATGTAAACTTCTGTACCTCACTTCTAAGTCAGCAGCTGAGAATGTACATCTGCTGTACATTGAAAAAGTAGATGATTTTTTTAAAAAAAATACCCACATTTTAAATAAAAATGTACATAATAAATATCTTGGTTCAGATTTGTGTGTTACAACTTATTTAAGTATTATTATTTAAAGTGTTATTAACTGAATCTAACTAAATGAAAACCTTATATTTCATATTTATTCTAGGGCATTCATCTTTCCCTTTCTAATTCGTGGAGGAAAACCAACACCTCTTTTGACTTGCTTGCTAGCTTTCATATTTTGTATGTATAATGGGTATTTGCAAGGCCGGAGCTTGACTAACTATGTGGAGTACCCTTCAAACTGGCTGACAGATCCACGTTTCATTTTAGGTGAGTTATATTAGCATCAAATATGTAATAGGTTTTCAGATATCTCTAATAATTGAGTGTTGTTTCTGTGCAGCATTTGCTATCCTGAATAACTATTTGATGATGCCACAGTGAAAGCTGTTGGGCTTCATTTTTTCTTGGTTCAGGCTGAGGTGCCTCTTTCTGAGGTCCTACTGCTGAGTACATGATACTTTCAAATGAAAATATAGTCCTATATAAGGAGTACAGTTGGCCCTTGGTATCCTTTGGGGTTTGGTTCCAGGACCCCCTGTGTATATCGAAATCCATAGATCATCAAATCCCATTAAATACAGTGGTGGAGCAAAATGGAGTCCCTTACATAAAATGGCAAAATCAAGGTTTGCTTTTTGGAATTTATATATATTTCAAATGTGTTCAAGCCGTGGATGCTTGAATCCTTGGATGAAGTATCCCTGGATACGGAGGGTCAACTGTATTGTTCCCATTTCCTGAACATTTGTGCTTGTTCCAAATTGATATTAGCAACAAGTTTCTTCAAAGCCATTCTATTTTTCAGCCAGTATGCAGTAAGCAGTGTTATGTTGGACAAATAACATAACTTTATTAAATGCATTGTAAATAATGCCTAAAATATATTTTGCTACTCAAATCAAGCACTTTCTGTTAGGCTCCATAATGAAAAATGGTGTCACCTAAGACTTAGGGCTTTCAATTTATTTAATACTCTCATTCACGCATACATAATCCAGAACTTCAGAATGTTACCATTTTAAAAATTACAGAATCATGGTGATGGAGGCTAGGGAAGTCTGGGGATTGCAGTCCAAAAGAGTAAGTTTTTCAGTCTCTGTACTCACTTTTCAGATCATGTGAATCTGTCTATGCTGAACAATCTAAATAGTCCCCCCCCCCATTCCTGCACTCCATATCATACCACATAAATGTTGCTGGAATATCTTTGATCTACAGATGATGGTAATTTAAGTCCTTTGAAACTATTATAACTATGATGTTATAAATATTGCCTTCCCTTACAAGGAATTGCTATCTGTGACGACATTGCTTACCAGATAAGACTGGTCAACTATTTCTTCATCTATCCTAATAGACCACATGATAAATTTTCCACCCTTAACTGTGCCTTCTACAAGATTTGAGGTGTACTAGGAAGTGACAGATAGGCAATGTAACCATCAGTTTAAGAGGCAAATGATAACTTCTACCTCTGTTAGTTATTGTCCACTAAACTAGCTTTTCTGTCAGAAAAGCAAATGAAGTAACCCTTGGAATTAGACTTATAATACCCAATTACACAAAGTGACTGGTATTTGAATATTAAAAGAAGCTGGCCCTATTATTATTATTATTGTTGTTGTTGTTGTCCTAGGAAGGTCATTCTTGTATAGGAAACTCTTCAATATTCAAGTTCTTCAATCTCTAAACAGTTGAGTAATTTTTGTCCATCAGGCATTTAAATCACCATACAAAATACATCTGGATAATCTTCTGACATATGTATCTTCTAGTTTGTTTCAACCTCCCCCCCCCCCCCCATATGAAGGGTATTAAAAGGGTGGAAATAAATATTCAAGCAGATAAATCTGATGAAATGAGCACTAAGTAAAATTACTAGTAAACCCAATGATGCTTGCAATTTCAATGTCTAATTCAACTGAAAGGAATAAGGCAAGCCCTATCACTGTTCTGGCTGCATTTCTAACTTTGGTTGCTGATAGTTCTAATGTTTTATAATGAGAATGGATTGGCCTCTAGCAAGCATATCTCTTGGATGGCAATAAAATCAGAAGTTTGTAAGAATTTAAAAAGTTCAGGATCCACTACTCAGCCTTTTTATCCTGCCATGCTCCAGGAAAGAAACTAAAGGTTGGAAAATGGTGGAGGGTCACTATATGGCCCAGGATTGGATTAATCTAAGGACAATTTTGAGGTGGAAGAAAGTTGGGGAATTATTGAATTAGCTATAGACTTCTATTGAGTGAATATATTTTAGGGTTGTAAATTATCCATAAGCTCATTTAGAGTCTACATAAGTCTCCTTCATTAACTAACTATTGATAATAATAGCCAAAGAGGTTTTATCTAGGAAATCGGAGTTTTCTTGTCTCTCTTTGGATAGATTGACAGCTGGGGGACAGAGATATTATGTCTCCAGATATATTTGCAGGGTTAGATTTAAGCTCAGTTTCTACTGGAGACTTATTTATGTACTTATGAAAGTCTTTCTGAAGTTAAACTGTCCACCTTGCTAGAAAGCATTTTTTTCCAGATACAATTAAAGCACATAAGACAAATATTATAATTTTAAACACTATTTGCTTATGTACATAGATTTATTTCATTAAAGATTTATTCAGTGACTGCAGAAATGAGAAAATAGTGACCTTTTAGCAATATTATGTGCTGTGTATTAGATTCACTCTGACCACTGGAGGACTGGAGTCAAATAGATGACTTTTTAGGACTTAAAGTGGTAGACCTCTTTAAATATATTCTCGTTATTATTGTATTTACACATCAGTGAAAAGAGATAGGAAATTGAGTAGGGAGCCACTTTTCACAGCTTCAGAGAGTTTCATCCAATGAAACTTTTGTGGCTGCCTAACATTTAGTTGGGAAATCTCCTCAGGGACATTTTAACTTTTCTGCTTCCCTTCCAAAGATTTCCCACCCATTTTTCTTCCTCATCTATATCTTTTTCTGAGAAATCACAAGGGGAAAGGAAAAGCCCCCTCATTGAGTTCTGAGATTGAAATTTAGTTTTGTGGGCAGGCAGGGCAGCCTGCAGTGTGGAGAAATGTAAAATGGCTTTTACATGTAGCATCTTTGGCACTGGGATCAGCAATCCCTAGTATCATCATAGCTGTTGCAACTGACAGCCTCAGTGTCCTCCTCAATAGCAACTATTTCACTTTCAGGACCATCCTTGCTTCATCGACAACTGGTCCTTCCAGGTTGAGGAAATAAGAGCCTACTCAACCTTTATCTTCTTGAAACCTGGCTTATGACAGGTCTCCATTCAATTGAAAAAATTTCTGTGCTAACACCTACATGCCTTTCAGAGATTATCATTGCAGAGAAGATTTTATGTATACTTTAAGGTCGTATTATGACAGGCATCATTATCACTCAATCTGGAGGGAGGATTATGTTCATCTATCCTCTTTGTCTTCCTCTAAAATCACATACCATTATTATGAGAGACCTAGGCGTTATTCTTGTTATAAATCACCTCAAGGGCATGATTATAGAAGTAGATTGAGGTCTCAGTGTCAATTCCATCAGCCTTCACAACACTGACCTACATGTATGCACTCAAAACCTCAATCATCTCCAACCATTGTTGCCATCTTAACTGTCCCAGAACCATCTGTGAGTAATGCTCATCCTGTTCCAAGTGTATTACCACTTCAGTAGGCATTAATTACTGTGCCTTTAGCCTCAAACAGATGTCCCAAAAGGGCCATCATCAGGCTGATCTGGGAGTGGGATGTGCATATGACGCACACCCTCAGATCACTCAGAGGCCGTACGGAGGCTGTGCCAGAGCCACTGAACACAGCCCAATAACAGCTGCGAAAGGAGTGGTTTCTTAGTGCTCCTTTTTACAGCCCATTGAGAACTGTGGCAGTGGGTGCCCTCAGGACCACAGGGTCTGGTTGCTGTGGTCCTGTGGCAATCCCGTTTGTTTGAGTCCTTTATCAGTTTTTAGTGATTCTGTTTCTTTTTCCATCACTACATGACACATGTAGCTTTGGCGCAGCCTACAACAGAATTGCCAGATCAACTGTACATTCTGTATCATCTCACACTGATTATGAATCCAGCTTGTCTTCCCTAACTTGCCATCACTTTTACATTTATGAAAAGAGTAAAATATTTTTCACTCAGCTGGGCCAGTCTACTCCTTTGTCACCATCAGAACTTAGACCATGTGCTGAACAAATTCTTTGTATGGGTAGGCATTAGGTACTGAGATTATAAATCCTCTTCCTTTGGTAACAGATCCTGTCTTGTAGAGAGTAGATATCCAGAACATAACTGCTGCCATGGCCCCACTCTAGCTGGCTCTGTCTGATTTAATACTGTAAGACAATCTTCAAGTAAATCTTCTTCTTTGACACCAACATCTTGGAGACTTGAGACTTTACCCCATCTGCAGCAAGACAGCGCCTCCTTTCTGTATAACCACCTAGTTACTAATTGAATTCCCAAGCAAACCGTAGTAAGAAGGCTGATTCCACTCCAGCAGACAAAGAGGGATGCCATTTTTGAGTGTCTCTTTCCATTCTGTTGCTCTTGGGATTAGGGGTCAAAACGTACAGGCTTTCATATCTGCATACCAACAATTCCTTTTGGAGGAAAATGTTAGCATTTATTTGCCAGATGATCAGAACTATATTACCATCTTTTTCCAACAAGAGGCTCACTATCTAGCAGGTCAGCAGATTAAAATGGTTCACCTGAAGCTGTCAAAAGTGATGACTTGTTTGATTGTCCTAAGATGGTATGCCTGGCTGTGTTTTGGAGGAGTAATTGAGGACACAAGAGAGAGGACTGAAGATCGTCCATATAATGGAGGTGGATTATTCAGTGCTAAAATGGATTACATCTGTTTAAAGCCAGATCCATGGCAAAGAAGATTCACTTTGGAATCCAGTGATCGCATCCCCAGCAAATGTATTGGAGATATCAACCATACTCTTCCAATATTCATTCAAAGTCTGAATTGAGAAATTCTCATCAGTCCTCTCAGAGTTCATTGAACCAATAATGTTGCGTCATGTTCTTGTTACCACAATGCTAGCTTTCTTTCTTTTCTTTTTTTTTTAAAAAAGCTTTTTTTTATTAATAAGTTTATTGATTAAAAACATAGAACAATACAAAGCACAATGAATATTGATATCCACCATACAGAAATTTACCCTAAATTCATAAGGGCCTGCATGTCTATAATGACATTTTATTAAACAATAACAAACAACTTGAAGCTGTTAAAAATACTTCCTAGCTTGATACTAGCTTGTTATTTAGCCTGATTTACTACCACTTCATATTTATATCCTTACTATACTACCCCCTGCCATGCATTTATATAATTGCTGGTTTGTTTGTTTTTTGGGTTTTTTTTAAAGCTTACTCTGCCTGTAAACACTATCTTTGGTTATCTGGCAGCTTGAAAATCAGTCAATTTTCTGTGGCATATTTTTCCAAAGATCCCCAATTTACATATAATGCCATTAATAACACCTTGTGGGATATCACCACTGACTGTTGTTCATCTAGGATTGTTCACCTAGGATCTGCTATCAAGCTTAACATGCTACTCCTAGTAGGAGTTTTCTCACCACTGAAAGTTCTGAGAGAAGAAAATTTGACAGTGCTTCAGGGCAATAGAGTGCCATCTTCAAGTTTCTCCAGTTCATAGTGTGGGGAGGAGTACAGGGTCCTTCTTGTGTCTTCACAAAGTGTATTCTGGCTTCTGGTGGCCCCTTCCAGAAAGACATTCACCACAATGTAGATCAAGCTCTGTTACTTCTAAGTGACCTAAAACTTCAGATCAGTCTAGACAAATTGCCACCACAAACTACTAATATAATACATTTTATATAGGCATAGAGTATTCTCATGTTTAAGCTTTTCAGCCATATAGGCAACCTTTCCCCTTTAAGGGCCGAGGGACTTTAGCTCCCAGAATCCCAGGAGCTATTGGCCAACATGGGACTATTGGCCAACATGGCTGAGGCTTCTGGGAGCTGAAGTCCCTCGGCCCTTAAAGGGGAAAGGTTGCCTACCCCTACAAGTGAACAAAAAAAAATGATTAAAATATTTGAGATGTTTGCATGCAGTTTAGAGGAATTCAAAGACTGTTAAGTGTGATGGTAGCAACCACTGCACTCATCCACTTTGTTGTCTTACAGTTCTACTGCCTGAAATGTTGGTTCCTTCATAATTTTATTCCCAAATGGGTTCCCAAAATAAGATGTTGTTTCTTCAAATGAATATTTGACAAATTCTGATGTAGTGGCTAGGAACCCCAAATCTTAAATCAGTTGTACCATTGACACCTCCTGATTCAACATGTTATAACAACAAATAATAGATTGGAGACCCCATTGTCATGGTCTGAGAGTCCATAATCATTTGTCACTGATAGTGGGACAGTATCACATCAACTATCTGGAACTTTTGGCAGTATTCAAGGCTTTCTCCTCAACAATATTGGGAAAGGTGACAGTGACAGTAGACAACACCATAGTGTTGTTTTGCATTAACAAGCAAGGGGGTATACATTCCACATCATTATTTCATCTGGCATTCCAATTCTGGGAAAAGTACATTCCAAAAAGTATCTTCCCATTGGCAGTATGCTTAGTAGGAGTACACAGTGACTTAACGGATGCTCGCTGTCTCAAGCCATGATGCACAAATGGGCTCTCGCCCAGAAAGTT